>JAZKJV010003284.1:0-659025 GCA_037367405.1 Ottelia alismoides | reverse complement strand
TATAATAATAGTTTACAAATAAAAATATTGTAGGTAGACAAGTCAACATGCAGTAACTAAACAAGTATAACAAAAAAATAGTTCTAAACAACTCAAATTAGGTACCTGATGAATATGTGATTCATCACTCTAATTATTTGAAAATAGAGATTCATCCTAAGTAGTTAGATGCATTTATAAAGTTATAACTCATAATTAACATTCACGCACTTGTAAATAATTTGCATAAATTAGCATTCCACATTGCATTCATATTGTGTATATTTCACTAGCTTCACACATTTTAATTAATTCACGCTAACTCCCAATTGACATAAAACCAACTCCATTGTGCACATATCACTAATATAAATCAATGAAAATCCTAAAAAAAAACTAACTTGTATATATGTGAAATAAACCCAACCCTAATTATAGAATAGAAAGCTATAAAAGCTAATATCTCTCACATACAATGTTCAATTTCACTCTAATCACTTTTAAATTAATGTACACTCAATTATCTTCAAATCAAGACCAAATTCAAAAGAATCAAAGTTCATTTATGAAACTTAGGTTTTAGAACCATACTATATGTTATACATGTTTACTGACTTTGACTTGTCATTTCGTGTACGTATTTAAATCCTTTTGTTTTATTTTTTTATTTCTTTATTTCATCTCATTTTCCAACTAATTACATAAAATTAAAATCTAACAATTTCAGAAAAGCCGTAAAAAAGAAAGATCTTGACTAGAGCACATTGACCTATTCATTTGTAAAAAATGACTACTAATTTATTCTGACTCATTTTTGACCCATAAAAATAAAAAATTGTGTTGTATCTATTTCATTATTTTACATCATGTTTGATTTTTGCATGCATTTATTATTTACAGAAATAATGATGAAGTCATCTCCCACTATAAGTAGGGTCGGCTACATGGATTTCTTGATCAAATCCACGTCGAAAGATTTGACTATTTTTTACACTCGTTGTCGACAACCTAATGCAACCCCACAAGGGGGGATTTGAACCATGATCTTTTGGGGTGGTAGGCACACTACACTACCACTAAACCATTTAAGTGTGTACAATTGTTTACAAAAATAAAAAATAAAAATAGAATATACAAAACTAAAAAGGTATTTATATTCATAAAATATCAACAAAAATTACATAACTTACACATACTTCATCTGGCATTTAAGTCCTTCATGAACATTGTAGAACACATTTCGGTCGATATTTATCATTTTGGACAATTTTCCATTTGAGGTCTTCTTCTATTTTTAAATTCATTTTGTTTGCATTTCTCTGCATTAGTTGAAGTCAAATCACACCTCCCAGCATTCGGCGCCTGCAACCCAACCACTTGATCTCCGCTGATCATCTCCGCTCTGCGATCTCTCCTCTGTCTCCTCTATAACCTTCGTAACCCTCTCCAATCTCCAACAACCATAGCCATAGCCGAAACCACCACATGCTTTATCCTCCCCCAACAACCAATCCAACCGACCAAATCACTCAACTCCATCACCAGACCTCCAAACGTCCGTCCTCCTGTCTCCTTCTCTGATTCCCCCAACCGTAACCATCCTTATCCCCTCCGGTGATCCATCACATGGAAACCCAATGACCATGAAACCCAATCCCCTTGTTATCGACTCTAACCAACTCTATCCCATCGAGAAACCATCCTGTTGCCCTCAATGTCCCTAATCCTATCCGTGGCAACCAAAGTCGCTTATCTATCCTATAAAAGCAACCACCGCTCGTCCGTCTGATCATCTTCCACCATCATCTGGGTCGAGAGAGAGGCAACTGAAGAGTTGAGGCTTGTGACAACAACCTCTGCTTCATCGATAAATACCCCATCCTGAAAGATATGGGAAAAAATCCTCAAGCACATCACGTAAGCGTGATGATCGCATCGTATGCGATCGGGAGCGACTAATCGCATTAGTGCTCGATGCAGCGGGAATTAAAATTTTCTATGTGATGAAACCGCATGATCCAAGAACGCTTCTCGGATTGTTTCGTCTAAACCACAAACAAGTAATAGGATTACCTCTTGAAGCGTAGTTACGATCGAGTCTCTAAACAAAGAGATCTCCTGTTCTCAAGTCCGATCTGACGGAGGAGACACTTGCGAGCGCGTGGATGAGACGTGTGCTTCTCGCAATCCATGTTGAAGATCCAAGCCACGGATCTCCTGATCTCGACAAACGAGATACGATGTCTTCTTCACGAGCAAGGCACGCTGAAGTAGATGGAGATCCATGAGCAGACGATCGAGCAGCATAACGACGATGCTGCGACGATGGAGGATCTCTCTAGGGCATCCATGGTGGATGACCACATGAGAGATAGAGAGAATGGGCGTGTAGAGAGAAAGAGAGAGAGAGAGCATTCATCTATGTCGAGTGTCAAGAAGAGCAAGGGGTGCCTCTTCTTATATAGGGTTTTGGGAGTCCATGGATCCCAATCCATGGATAACACACAATCAACGGATGAGATTGATTGTGTCCCTTTCAACAGCTAGGATTGTTGTCGGTAAAACACAATAACAAGTGATTTAATTTGAATTAATTCATATTGATAAATCAACATAATTAATTCCAATTTAAATCACATTTGACTAGAGAAGAGATAATGAGAAGACTAAACCAATCCCCTAAAATAAAGGGACGGCTACCATCATCTCATGAGATCTCAATATCTCATGAGATCTCATTATCTCATGAGATCTCATTATCTCATGATTATATCATGATCTCTTGTCGACAATATTTCACCAAAACATAATTCCAAATTATCTTATGAAAAATATCAACCATGCCAGTGAAATTATGTGAATCTCATTCACAACCCAAAACTAAATGTAATTATATTTTCAATTAATCATTCAATGTGAATCCCATTTTACATTAACAATTAATCAACAAATATAAAACACAATATGGATCTCTCTTATATATATAAATCACATTTATAATATATATGATTAATATGGATAGTGTTATCCATATTATTCATATCCATGATAATTAAATCACATTTAATCATCTTGAATCTCTTTTCTCATGTTCCCAAATAACATGAATCACATTCACATTATTCATATTTTTAATAATTAAATGACATTTAATTATCTCATATAACTTCTCTTATAATATGAATCAAATTCATATTATCCATGATAATTAAATCACATTTAATTATCAATTTTCTCGATGCTTGGATACATATATCAACAATGAAATTATCCATGAACTCTTTTAAGGATAATGCACTTTCTCCGCGGATACTTGGAGATAAGGACAGGGCGATTGTATTGTTCCATGTATAGTGACTTGGATATTGAGATCACATCTCAAATCCAGATCTCGGGCCTCCCATAGATGCTTGATTAAATCAAGACCGTAAATCTAATCTTCTCATTGCATCTGAATCACATTCAGATCAATATCCAACATTTGGACCAAGATCAGATTACTTCTCTACTGAGAGGAGTCAATAAAATCCAGACCCGTTTCATCACTCCCTAGGAATGGAAGCAGTCATGGTTATACAATCGTTTATGATCACATCACCCTCAGGTATTCCCAATACCTGTACATCCTGCATACTGGATGACTCAGAATAAACCCGAAGTATTAGATCAACTTTATACTGTCTACTTCAGGGTTTTATCAGTAAGTTTCTCATTTGATCATTGGGAGTTGGTATCGATCATATACTTTCCAAAAGCATATATCATACCTAGGTCTTGATCATATACTTTCCAAAAGTATATATCAAACCTACAAATTCAGTCAAGCTTCCAAAGCGATACGACCGTGCGCGCGGAATTGATTCTTCCCAATATCTCATGAGTGAGCTCATGTCTTCCGGTTCAGTAAATGAACCTGTATGATCCCTTTTGAGAGATCGTGTTACTCATATGCCCTTATATGCACACCAGCGCACCCGGTGTATAGACCTTGGTTAGGTCATCAACCTATTGATCTGCCAAATGTACATACTCAGACATATAGTAACACATCTGTCACCGGTCAGAGGATGCGTGCCTGTATCATGACAGCATACGATATAGGACTTTGGTTATCTCAATCTCGTCAAGTCAACTCTTTGACCTAACTAATCTTACACCTCCGAATCTCTATTCCTATGCAGAGGACCTACATCAAGAGGTCGATCAGATATCGGCCTATGTGAGAAAGGATTGCCATCTCCTACTCTGGCTGGAGATCATCTCTTAACAATCATTTGACGGTGCTTGATAAGTCCTCAATCTAACCCTTTAGATATTCATCCAAGCACCAGCCTCTATGTTTCAATAATTGAATCAACAACTGTATGATCATTAAGATGGTCATGGTGCATAACCCTAATTGTAGTAAGGGACCTATTATGTAAATTATTTATTCTTCATTTCAGATCAGGGAATGATATTTGCAATAACATTTATTGCATAATGGCTCGCCGTGGGCTCGCATGTCCAACAATCTCCCACTAGCCCAAAGAGCCATTAATGGGCTAATCATTTATACCCAAACTCATGTGACAATCATAGGCTATTTAGAAAATAGTTAGGTAAGCTGATCAGTCACTCTGTTCCCGCGAGACTATGCCAAGTCCTTTTACGGCACTTGCATATCCCCAGTAACAGTGCTCGCATCTAATGCGAGTGTTGCATCTTATGCAACCAATACTGAATCTTGTCAGTTATAGTGTCCTTGATACTATAGCTTAACAATTATTATAACTAGTATTTCCATAATCCTTATCAGAATACCCTTATTTCTGGAGATCTCTATCTCCAAAGGTATCCAAAGTTGAGACCTTTTAGATCACTATCTATAAAGTCTTAATTTCTTAAAGATAAAACTTGGAGATCACTATCTCTAATGTCTTGTCATCTATGAAGATTTTGTTATTACTGCAATCAAGTCTTTTCTCTCCATAGTAGGATTAAAAACATTTTACTACTCCCGCTGCATGGCAGATATCTGGCTTTTGTACACATCTAGCATACACTCAGCTTCTCATAACTGATGCACAAGTGCAAGCAGTTCTAGCATTCACTTCCTCAACTCTTTGAGGTGTTGTCCCTTCAGATAGGTCAGTACCATGCCTTAAGGGAAGGAAGCCTTCCTTGGGAGTTTCCAAGAATGGAACATGTCCAAGGTGTACTACAAATGTGACGGTTCCAATACCCTCTTTTCTTTGGTTCTTAACATCTTCAGAACTAAGATTTAAGAGGTATCCTTGAGATTACATCTCAAGGTATGGAATTACTAGTCTATGAAACACTTATTATCATCCTTATATCATTCCAAATGATTAGGATATTATTTAGCACGATGAACACAATGGCACTCCCACTAAGCTTCACATGGTACATCAGGATTCTATCTGAAATCATAACAATTATAATTTCATCAAATCTTATGCTCCAACTACAAGAAGCTTATTTGAGTCCATAGATGGAGTTCTTCAGCTTGCACACTTTACTTTCCTCAACCATGAAGCCCTGGGGCTACTTCATGTGAATATCCTTAGAGAGGCATTCATAGAGGAATGCAATCTTGACATTCATCTCGAAGATGTCAAAGCCTAGTTGTGTAGCTACAGTTAGCAATATTCTGATGGGTATAAGCATGGTTACTGAAGAGCAAGTCTCATCGTAAGTAATGTCTTCTCTTCTGGTGCGTAGCTCATGGCTACGAGCCGTGCTTTGAAGGTCTCTACCTTCTCATCAGGTTCCCTTTCTCTTGAAGATCCATTTATACCTTATAGGTTTTACCCTTATAGGTGGATCCTCGAGGGTCCATATACAACACTTGTATATGAAGTCTACCTTAGACTTTTACTGCTAACATCCATCTTTCCATGTCATGATCTTTAGGAGTTTCATCACATGAAATCCGATCATTGTCAGACTTAACTGACATATGGATTACATCCTCAAACTCATTTGAAGAGGTATTAGTGTTTCATCTTTAATTATCCTTTTAGTTTCCGTTTGGAGCCTCATTATCATCTCAAGATTAAATGAGTTTCTTTGCTTCATTTTCATCTTGATTCTCAAGAGAGTCATCCTCTAAGAATCACATTCTCAGAGATGGGATCTTTTAATAATCTCAGGGTTATAAAGTAGGTATCCAATACCATCCTTTATTTTCCTAATGAAGTAGCACTCTCTAGTGCTCGATTCCAGCTTACTTGCATGGAATCTTATTAAGGATATATAATGTAGTCTCTACTTACCAGGAAACTAAGAGGAAATTATGCTAAAATTCATCATTGATCAAATCACGACACATGATCCAATTGTATCTCCCTACAACTCTATTGAGTTTAGGTATGTTAGGAGGATTGAGATAGAAATGATATTCATATCTTCATAAGGTATTCTTTGAATTTATCTAACAGGTACAAGCTACCTAGGTTAGATCAAATTCATTTCATCTTTCTTCAGAATTTGGTTCTAAACCAAAAGTATGAAATCTTTGAACATTTCAAAGGTTTCTTAGGTGAAGAGAAGAAATTTCATATCATACATACTCATCAATAGATATCACATATCCATAATGTTTATTATGATATAGATGATCCACATACATCAATATGTATCAGATCTTGAATACCTTGACATCTAACACCATTCTCAGAGAAGGGTGTATTGGACATTTTACTTTGAATACTATATTCACAAGTACGTAAGATTTGAAAATTTAGACATTCTAAAGTTTCATATCTTACTAGTTCATTGATCTCATCAACAAACATATGTCCAAAACTTGATGTCAGATCATTGTCGAATGATCTTCATCCTCATATTGATTTTTTAAGGTTCAACTTTCAGTATTAGAAATCTTAATGAACCATTCATTAATTTTCTAATTTTGTGGAGTCCACTAGATGTTAGATTACTATCTGAAATATATCCATCATAACTCTTTATGATAGGTTTATTCCAGAATTCATGTCTATTTCCATCATTTAGAAACAAACAATGAGTGTATTCTAATATCTAGGTCATAGAGACATTCTCTAAGACTAAGGACTCTCCCACTGAAAATATGAGTCCATTTATCCAATAGAGATTATTGCAACAATTGCATCAATATCCATGTGGATAACTATAAACCTTAAGATCAAAATTTCCAGTCTTCTAAAACATA
Source organism: Ottelia alismoides (assembly GCA_037367405.1). Lineage (NCBI taxonomy): Eukaryota > Viridiplantae > Streptophyta > Magnoliopsida > Alismatales > Hydrocharitaceae > Ottelia > Ottelia alismoides. Next base: position 651,851 of record JAZKJV010003284.1, on the reverse strand, counting down.
TGCAACAATTGCAAGTATCATTAGAAGAATGAGATACAATTATTAGACTTTAATCTTATCTTATAAGAAAGTCAATTTCAATGATTATATGTAGATTATTCTGGTACTCTATCCGAGTCATTCTCTAAGGATTCTAGACAGACTTGATAGTCATACTATCAACACACCAACTTATTGCAGTATTGGCATTCATCCAACTCTTTGGATATCATATGGAAGTCATAGAAGTACAGCCAACTCTTTGACTATCCTTCTCATCTTAGGTCTGACCCATGCTTCCACTGCGCTCCCTTCATCTATAAACAACCATTGCTTAAGACTAAGGATCTCTTATGTTAAATTCAAAAGAATTCAATGTAAGAGCATTTCAACATTTATAGATGCTTCACTAAATTCATACAATATGAATATTATGAAGCTTCATGAATGATTAGAGTATAGACAGTAGGATGATGACACTCATCATGTCTACATCCATCTAGACTCTTAAAACATTAATTCAGGTAGGTATTCAAATATTTTGAATACATCATCTCTTATAGAACTACCATTCTGCATGATGCAGTGAACCATGTCATTCATAATTAAATGTCTAGAGCACATATGTATGCCAAAATATCTTCTTAGGGTTCTACAAGGATTAATTGACAATTACGATCATCATCAACATGTCACTTCCAAAGTACACTCGATGAAAGATGAAGACTATAGAGACATACAAACCCTAAGGTGATGTCTTATTGTCTTATTTAATTGTCATTCCTCATTATGTTGAAGGAACTTGCACATTGCAACCACATACATTATGTGTACAATTGCAAGTACAATATCTGGATCATGAGTCCAATCCATGATATTTTACTGGTTATTATTGAGTATAACATTGAGTGGATTTAATGAAGGATTATCTGAAATAAGAAATTTAAATAAGTGTATATATATATATATTTATATATATAAATATTTTACTTTGATTTAGGAGTTTTTATATCAAAGTTGTCTTGCTTTGTCAATAATGAAAGTTCATTCCCTTAATCACTTTCAATGTAAGAGATATACTTACCATTATATCTCAAGCAAGATCTGAGATCTCCTTCCTTATCTTTGTTACATCCCAATAATATGAGAACTTGTAACTCGGATAAAAAGAAGCGGGAACACATTCCGCCTTGCAAGTCCAACTTGCATCTCCCAATTCGGTCTTTAACACCCAGGCCCACCACCCCTAAAGTGATGTTGACCCGTCATTAGTTGAACCAACCGTCAACAAGCTTAATACTCGCTATACGCAATCCAATATCACCCCAATAATATGAGGACCCGATATTGAGGTCACTACGTATACAACCTTACTCTTTCGAGAAGCGAAGAGCCCGATCCAAATGGATTGTATGCAGGAGCTGTCACTTCGAACATGCGTCTCCTTACATACAATATCTGGCGACGGGACCCTTCGCCTTGACGGGAGACCATGGATGTCACTTATGTGATCCTCCATATCATATTCAAATTCTAATTAATCAATATGAATCATATTCATTATGATTAATTCTTCCAAGGGAAATAACAACTCTATTCATAATAGAGTATTTTAATTTTAATTGGATTCCAATTAATCTAATCATATTAAATTAATGATCCAAATAATATCCAACAAATATTTTTTAGTTGTTACTTGAAATATGATATTATCTAAAATATGTATTATTTCGAATTTTAATAATTAGAAAATACATCATGATCTCTCAGGCATCATTCGTTCCCTACTCGTTGTCATGGCCAGTACCAGCGGGAGTGGGACGGACCGCAACCGGTGCAACCCGCTATCCCAGCGATCCCCGACTAGACACCATATCCATCTCAGGAAAAAGCAATGCCGAGTCAATCACTTTGTACTTGAGATGATCATCGGTTTTTCAACCGAAATTATACCATATAATATTCATCAAAACCATTTTGATAATATTATAAGAAGATTTGTTAAACAAATCCCCAATCCTATTCAAGCAACAAAGTTTTGCATGTAAAAGTTGTCCTACAACTATTGTAGGATAAACTTGAGTTTTCATGAAAACAATGTTTGTTGGAATGTGTATCAAGCAACCAATTGGTGATCTAGATCTAATCTAATCATTCGTTGGTTGAGTTAATGCCATTTAATAGAATAAATATTGTTCTAATATTTCTCAAATATTATCCACAATTATTCTAGGAAATTAACTATTAATTTCGCAAATTTCTTAAACAACAATCACAAGGTTTCGGATAAAGATGCAATTTCCAACAATGACCCTCACTAACTAAAAATAACATATCTCATTCATTTTAAATCCAAATTAAGCAAACTCAATTTTCAGAGATTGATAACTTGATTTAAAAAACGAAACCATGTGATAAACATGCATTTCCAGGCATTTTAAAGCCGCAATTAACATCTTAATTACGTCTCTAATCGCCATCCCCAAAATAGTGGATATATGATCAATAAAACGACCATATCTTGAGCAAACAGAATCCAAATTACACAAACTCAAATCCTACTGTTTCCTTAATTAATAAGGAATATTATCCAATTTAAAATTTCGTGTTTAAACATTTTAAACATGGCCGAAATTTTATCACGACTGGGCTGCGAAAATTGAAATGCTAAAATTTTCACGAACCCAAACGAGCCCAAATCTTCCTAGGTTCATGGATCATATCTAAAAACTTCGACAACCTGACTCTGATACCACTTGAAAGATACGAGAAAAAATCCTCAAGCGTATCACAGAAGTGTGATGATCGCATCGTATGCGATCGGGAGCGACTAGTCGCACTAGTGCTCGATGCAGCGGGAATTAAAATTTTCTATGTGATGAAACCGCATGATCCAGAACACTTCTCGGACCGTTTCGTCTAAACCACAAACAATTAGTAGGATTACCTCTTGAAGCTTGGTTGCGATCGAGTCTCTAAACAAAGAGATCTCCTGTCTCAAGTGCGATCTGACAGAGGAGACGCTTGCGAGCACGTGGATGAGACGCGTGCTTTTTGCAATCCATGTTGATGATCCAAGCCACGGATCTCCTGATCTCGACAAACGATATACGGTGTCTTCTTCACGAGCAAGGCACACTGAAGTAGACGGAGATCCATGAGCAGACGATCGGGCAACATAACGACGATGCTGCGACGATGGAGGATCTCTCTAGGACATCCATCGTGGACGGCCACACGAGAGATAGAGACAATGGGCGTATAGAGAGAAAGAGAGAGAGCATTCATCTATGTCGAGTGTCAAGAAGAGCAAGGGGTGCCTCTTCTTATATAGGGTTTTGGGAGTCCATGTATCCCAATCCATGGACAACACACAATCAACGGATGAGATTGATTGTGTCCCTTTCAGTGGCTAGGATTGTTGTTGGTAAAACACAATAACAAGTGATTTAATTTGAATTAATTCATATTGATAAATCAACATAATTAATTCCAATTTAAATCACATTTGACTAGATAAGAGATAATGAGAAGACTAAACCAATCCCCTAAAATAAGGGGACGGCTACCATCATCTCATGAGATCTCAATATCTCATGAGATCTCATTATCTCATGAGATCTCATTATCTCATGCTTATATCATGATCTCTTATCGATAATATTTTCGCCAAAAAATAATTCTAAATTATCTTATGGAAAATATCAACCATGCCACTGATATTATGTGAATCTCATTCACAATCCAAAACAAAATGTAATTATATTTTCAATTAATCATTCAATGTGAATCCCATTCACATTAACAATTAATCAACAAAAATAAAACACAATATGACTCTCTCTTATATATTATAAATCACATTTATAACATATATGATAAATATGGATAATGTTATCCATATTATTCATATCCATGATAATTTAATCACATTTGATCATCTTGAATCTCTTTTCTCATGTGCCCAAATAACATGAATCACATTCACATTATTTATATCTTTAATAAATAAATCACATTTAATTATCTCAGATAACTTCTCTTATAATATGAATCAAATTCATATTATCCATGATAATTAAATTACATTTAGTTATCAATTTTCTCGATGCTTGGATAATATATCAACAATGAAATTATCCATGGACTCTTTCAAGGATAATGCGCTTTCTCTGCGGATACTTGGAGATAAGGACAGGGCGATTGTATTGTTCCACATATAGTGACTTGGATATTGAGATCACATCTCAAATCCACATCTCGGGCCTCCCATAGATGCTTGATTAAATCAAGACCGTAAATCTAATCTTCTCATTGCATCTGAATCACATTGAGATCAATGACCAACATTTGGACCAAGATCAGATTACTTCTCTACTGAGAGGAGTCACTAAAATCCAGACCTGTTTCATCACTCCTTAGGAATGGAAGCGTCATAGTTATACAATCGTTTATGATCACATCACCCTCAGGTATTCCCAATACATGTACATCCGGCATACTGGATGACTCAGAATAAACCCGAAGTATTAGATCAACTTTGTACTGTCTACTTCAGGGTTTTATCAGTAAGTTTCTCATTTGATCATTGGGAGTTGGTATCGATCATATACTTTCCAAAAGCATATATCATACCTAGGTCTTGATCATATACTTTCCAAAAGTATATATCAAACCTACAAATTCAGTCAAGCTTCCAAAGCGATATGACCGTGCGCACGGAATTTGATTCTTCCCAATATCTCACGAGTGAGCTCATGTCTTCCGGTTCAGTAAATGAACCTATATGATCCCTTTGAGAGATCGTATTACTCATATGCCCTTATATGCACACCAGCGCGCCGGTGTATAGACCTTGGTTAGGTCATCAACCTATTGTACTGCCGAATGTACCTACTCAGACTTATAGTAACACATCTGTCTCCGGTCAGAGGATGCGTGCCTGTATCGTGACATCATACGATATAGGACTTTGGTTATCTCGATCTCATCAAGTCAACTCTTTGACCAAACTAATCTGACACTCCGAATCTCTATTCCTATGCTGAGGACCTGCATCAAGAGGTCGGTCAGATATCAACCTATGTGAGAAAGGATTGCCATCTCCTACTCAGGCTGGAGATCATCTCTTAACAATCATTTGGCGGTGCTTGATAATTCCTCAATCTAACCCTTTAGATATTCATCCAGGCACCAGCCTCTATGATTCAATAATTGAATCAACAACTGTATGATCATTAAGATGTCCATGGTACATAACCCAAATTGTACTAAGGGACCTATTATGCAAATTATTTATTCTTCATTTCAGATCGAGGAATGATATTTGCAATAACATTTATTGCATAATGGCTCGCTGTGGGCTCGCATGTTCAACAATTCCAAGTGTGATCCACAACCGTCTAGGATGTGCTGCTACTCTTCACGCGAGAAGCGTGGCCTCAGTCAGACGTTGGACCTTGAGGCCACCATCATAGTCGATTTCCACCCCTCCAATCACATGCGGCTACATGTATAACCCTTCTACCTTTCTTCTATGTTCTTCCCCTCTTCTTCTTCCTCATCATCCAATTCTCCTTCCCTCCTTAGTTTCCTCTGCTGAACCCCCCCCCCCCTGTATAACATTCTCTGATCTAAATCGAACCCACAATTGACCTTCGACATCACCCCACCTTCATACCCTGATGCCTTCACATCTACCACACAAACTTTCAACTCCGACCAACTCGTGGATGGAGATTAACTCCTTCCCTCCACCACATGACATAGAATGTCCCCACCCCCTTTCCATTTTTGCATGCATAATATCGAGGATGAGTCTCCGAGCTTGAGCCATTCAATCACTTGTATGTCTGAGAAGTAACGAATTGCGCCTCTGACCACCAGAGCACTACCTCAGTCCTTTTGCAGCTGCTCCACTGACGTCCCTCGATTGTGTGTCGGCCAATAGGAGAAGGAACAGAGAGCCATCACTATCCCGAGTCGAAGAGGAGGAACAACTCCCCATCCTATAGGTGGCGTTCGATCTGAATCAAAGGGCTCTCATCAAGCCCAGTTATCATCCCTTCGATCCAATCATGAGATCCATCTCAATTGTTCACTTACAACCTCGTCTCAGCTATCAGATTAGGAGGGGAGTGGATGCCCAAGATTCATTCTGAACCTCATATCTGAGCCTTTAGACTCATGCATGATCGAAACGACTAGGAGGCACCACGTGGAGGATTGGGTCCGCACCTCCACCTGATCCTAACCGTACATGAGCCATCTCACGTGCATTGGTATTTTGCGCCCGAGCCCCTTACGCCTTCTAGAATTGACACATATATCACCGTATGTGGAGGTAAATTATAGAGGGACCCCACCAGCTTTCCCAAATTGAAATCAACCCCCCGCAAAGGCCCACTTTGAGATATTTTGTAATCATTTTTATTGCATTTATGCCCTGAATTTGTTTTCTTCATATCTTGAGCATTTCTTATCAATTGTTATGAACTTGCTGTTGTTCTAAAGCTCTTTTTTAATTGTTTATAATATGAGATATTTAGTTATTTATTTTAAGATGTTTTAAGAATTAGTTAAGTGAATGGAAATCATGCATTTTATGTCAGCCAATTATTCTGTAAATTGAATTTTATTGCTCATAGAATTGAGGAAAATTGGGGACTTGTGATCTAATAGTTTCTGAAAATAGTTATTTGACTCTGGAGCTTGGAATTTAATTAAAATACACAAATTAATTGGCATGTTCATTTATGTAGACACTTCATATTGAATTCATCAATTCTTTAAAAATTCAAAAAATTAATATTTTTTTACTTATCTCCTTGTATTTTACATAACATTTATTATCTTGCATAAAAATATATTTTAAAAATAATCCATCATATTTTCTTTAATTAGTTACATTATTTATTTTAAAAATCCATAAAAATTGTAGAAAATCTTAAAACCCATAAAATAGTCATTTCTTTGAAAACTTAACACTCCGAGTTTTGAAAATTAGTCCTAGATCCTCATATTACCTCTCTTATTTCAATCTTGGGACTTGCCTAAGTAAAATAAGAAATTGACCACATATGATTAATTTTTATAGTATTTCTTGTGTGGTCATTTTTGATTGACTAGCTCTTTATCACCTGCTACAACCAACATTAATTCTCCTTAGTTAAGAGTGGTATAAAGCGTGTCGTTAATGCCTCTAATTATGTTCTAGGAGTCAAGTATATTGTATGACACTTTATATAATCAATCCACTTGTTTCGATTTCATTATCCATAGCTTAATTAATAAATTAATTCTGAACTCACCTATCAGAGAAGAAAGTCTACACTAGGAATGAAACCTACACCACTTCATTCAGAGTGTGGCCTAAAACCTATGTACAAGCGCGATCCTTCAACTAGTCTGGCAAGTAGTACTCTAACTCTCGGGACATGGGGTATATAGCCCACAGAACCGCAACTCCGTCAACCAAGTGTGCCATGGGAGTCTTGCTTGCCCCAAAACTAGTGGGCACAAGCACATATCAATATGGTGCGATGCATGCATACATCCATCCAAACTCTCTAGAGTACTTACCATCACCCCACTATGTGATGCACCTCGAATAGGACTGACTCACCATTGGCTCAATCGAACTGCAAGAGTGTGCACTTACTTTGTAGTATTCATCTTTCTGACCCCATATGCATATTATACAGTAATTAATCTTGGGACTAAACCACAATTTTCCATTAATCGATAATTAATCTCCCAACATTTAAGATCCTGGTGTTACCATCCATTCACCGGTCTTTTTCCAAGGTTTACCAACATGTAACCCGTTTTAACTTAACACAACGGACTTCTCATAATCTAATTGTTGAACAAAAGCAACTAAGCAAATACTCATCAATAATTAAGACCTCTTCCCTTTAAATTTCTCTACACTTAACTATATACTTCAATATTGATACTGTTAACATAAGGTAGTCATAGGCTATACAAATTATGGAATAGATATATAAGAAATATGTAAAGTATGGAAAAGAAAGGCTACTACGATCATGCACGCAAGACTATTTAACCCGTATTCAAGTCTCATCAAATATATATGAGTAATATTGCACAAGTACGATAAGAAGACTCCTATAGATCTTGTAAATATAATTATCTAATCCCATAGTCAAATCCTACCCAAGATCAGGGAAACATGTACAAAAGATAATGTTGGCGTGATGGAAAAGACCATATCATATAATAATAATTAACCATTAAAGAAACAAGGTCATCATATCTTTTAAAGGTGTTAATGGCTTGGAATTTATAAGGTCTGAACTAATAAACGACAAAGATCATAATAATTGCTAGTATTTGGGTATAACAAAATCATTAAATAACAATAGCTCGTGCGTAGAAAAATGATACTCTAATTAGTATACAAAGAGAACATGAATATTCTGCTGAAGTTGGATGAGCTAGTCTCCTAAGCTAACAAGCTAGCCTACCGATCGTTGTCTTGACTAACTACCAAATCAACAACAATCAGTGTAAAATAATGTGTGTGAGTCAAAATTTATTATAACTCTCTAATAGGTGTAAGTATGGTAGAGTACTGAACTCAAGGAAGTCTAAAGAGGATAGATAAATAATTATTAATTATTGCTAATTAATATATTTTTTGGATTTTAGTTTCTTATTTTTATTCATTTTTTGTCTTTTGTGTTTCTATGGGTTTTTAATAAATATTTAAATATCTAAATTTTTAATGTTTTAATTTTGATAATTTTTAATTTCTTTTTCATTTTGAAAATAAGACATTTAATAACATAAATATAAATAATTTACATAGTATATAAATAATATAAAGACTATTTGTATTTTTGGATTTTTAAAATAAGATAAATAAATTACAATAAAAGAAGTACAATGTTTTTGGTTTTTAAATATTTTCTCTGTTATTGATAATTTTGTGGAATTTTTCTAATTTTTATGAATCTTAAAGAATTACACAAAACAGTGAATAAACAAAATCTAGAAACTTGTTTACGATTTTCAAAAATAGAAATTATGTAAAGTGCATCCTATAGCAATTTTAATATATATTATACACATTAAAGAAAAATCAGAAACATAAAATAAAAATTTTGGATTTTTCTAAAAATTTTCCAATTTTATAAAAGATTTTTGGAGTTATGTGATTTTTAAGTTTCTGTTTTGTATTTTTAATTATTTTTGGATATATTAAAACATAATAAACTAGACCTACTGTAATTGTTTTGGAATTTTTAGTCAAATATTTAATTTTTTATGGGATTTTATATAGCTAGACATGAGAAAATGACATGTTTTTTAATAAATAGGAAAATAAAATGCCTTACTGATGAATATCAAATTCATAACTCTAAAAGATACAATTAAGCTCAAATCCCAAAAATTCATAGGCATTTTTTCATTTATATTGCATAATTAGCATTCATGCATATGCACATAATAATTGCATTTTATCACTCATAATTGTATAAAATAAGGAGCTAAAAATCGTAGCCTAATTGACCTGTAAAATAAGCTAACTTCTCCGATTTTTAATTGATTCATACTAATTCCAAACTACCTAAAACTATCTTCATTGTGTACATATTACTAACTAGAATAAATAAAAAATACTTAAAAATCACTAACATAAATAACTAGACCAGAAACAAAAATGTAATTCCAGGATTTCCGGGCTAAATGCTGATATCTTCCTCATATAATGTCCAATCTGATCCTAGTCATTTTTAAACTAACGTTCAATTACCTTCAAAACAAGACCAAATTCAAGTGAATCGGAGCTCATATGTGAAAGTTGGGTTTTGAGCCTCTTTTGAACATGTTGTATTTTAACGGTTTTTGAACTATTATTTTATGTACATTATTAACTCATTTTATTTTATTTCTTTTTCATTTATTTTCTTTGATAAAAGTTTCATTAAAATGTTCAAAAATCCAAATCCAAAATGAGCTTGAAATCAAAGAAACTAACTGAGTCCGAGTATTCACTAATAGTCTGTATAAAAGTTGTTGTTTTCGTATTTTATTTTAATTTCTAATTAAAAAATCCAAAAAATTATTTAGTGTAAATATTCATATTTTATTTTAGCATATTTTTTTTGGATTTTTATCTTATTTAAAAATGATAAAAAATTACAAAAATCCAAAAATCAAGGTTTTCTATGTACGTAGAATACCCCCAAAATATCACTTTGTGCTAACAATTGATTTTGCTTTTCATCCTTGCATGAAAGTTGTAGATCTTTTTGAGACATGCAACTTTCGTGAAGAACATTTTTCGATCCGAGGTCGTTTGCTATTATTTTTGATTTATAATTCTTTTTTATTTTCGAATTTTCTAGAGCTGACACGTGGCATCTCCTGGAGCTACCACATGTCATTCAATTTTAGCATTTATTTTATTTTATTGTATTATTTTTTTAAATTAAAATAACAAAATAATAAAAATAAAATAAAATTCCACGCACATGCAACGCACGTGCCTCTTGCGCACGCACCCTGCACGTGCTCCACCTCCCTCTTTCCCCTTCAAGCCGCGTGGCAGGACTTGGGCCGTCCGATCTCGACCGATCGGATTGCCGCTGCTTCTCTTCCTCCTCCCGCCTCCTTTCCCAATTGGGCACCACCACCACCGTCCGTGATTTTTTCCTCCCTCTCCAATCACCCGCCGCCTCTCGATTCTCTTCATCTCCGATCTGCCTTTCTCTCAAATCTCCTCTTGTTCGATCCCCTCGATTTCGCCAAATCGCCAGTCAATCGATCATCGCCTCACGATTCCCATTTCCCTTCCAATCAAATCCTCATCGACGACAACCTTCCTAATCGCTACCTCCGAGTCGACCCTCCCTCCTATGCTATAAGAATCTCACTGTCGCCCCTCAGCTATCTGATCCACTGATACAAATAGTACAATGGAGTATCCAGGTCTAACCGATGTTGACAGTGCCACTAACCTCCTCCGACAGCTGTGGTGAGATCCAAGGCTTCTTAGCCTTGTTGCAGCACTTTCTTTGCGGTTGCCCTCGCTCTGACCCTACGGTCGTCGAGCTTGTATATCCAGGTACCCCACCACTGTTATCCGCGATTACAACGACAAAGGAAGGACTAGGAACCCATTCCGGCAGTGACAACACCAAAGCGCGGTCCCCCCGTCTCCTCGCACTACTTTCCTGCTCCGCCACTCCATTCTCTCCTTCAACAAGAGCAGCAGATCCATCAGTCTTGCCATCTCCAACACAGTCAGCCATCAAGAGCTTCCCCCCTCGCCGCCCTCCTCTGCTGCTCAGCTTCTTCATCGACCTCCCACTCCACCAACGTCCGTAGGCCGTGTGTTGGCCACAATTCAAATGTTTCAGTTGTGCCCACTATGATAACCCCAACATTACGTCCGTGCTCCTCCGCCGGGCTCGCTACCCGAGGCCCTGTGCTGTATGACAGACATGCATTGGGGGAACATTTGCAGCCAAGCCCCCAGAGATCTAATAAATTCTAAGATGACCCCCACCGTCCAAAGGGCTTGTACGACGTGTAGTTCTTGCGAAAAATTACATATTTTGACGATACTGTGCTTCAAAATTCTTATTTAATTAACCATAGTTCCAAAAATTGCCAAACAATTCACTGATCATAGAATTAATTATTAGTTACATTGTATCAAAAAAGTATCGCATTTGCATGCATAATTTTCTCTTTAAAAATCATTTTGTCTATTTCATTAATTAATTTCTAATAGGTATTATATTCAACATTTTTAGGGTTTAGGATTTTTCTAAGATAGATCACTTAATGATATATCTTGGATAATTTTATTTCTTGAAAATAATTAGATTTAATAATTTATTATAATTAAGTATTGAAAATCACACTCTTTGTATTCATAAATTCATAAAATATTTATCTTGCATCAGAAAATTTCAAAAAAGTTGAAGTGCATACATTTCATCACTATTGACTTTTCGACCAAGTTTCATAACTTTTGGACATCGCTTAATTGAAAATTGCATTTAGTCCCTAAAATTGGCCACATTTGCATTTGCATACAAAAATTGCATCAAAAATATCGTCTTGAAAACCGTGCACCAAATTCTATAGACATAATTCTAGGTTGTTCCTTTGCCTCCTTGAGTTCAACCTTGGGACTTGTCCAAGTAAAATAAAAATAAGATCGCTAGAATTAATTTGATTAAAAATAGTGATAATTTCTTAATTGATTCTGATTACCCGCCTACAATGAAATGACACTTCGCTATAATTTGAAACTATAATTAACACCAATTAAACAAGGTAATTTATGACTCGTCAAATGGCACCATTGTCGGGAAGACAAATGACACATGTTTTGTCTAAATAATTAATGCTAAGTTTTCCACCCATTTTCGGGTAGTCTGATCCCCGACTCTTATCATTGTACATTGTCCATTGTCCATTTTTTATGCATTTATTTTATTTTATTTTTAAGCATTATTGTCTTATTTTATTTTTTGATTAATTTTTGTGTCACTCTCTTCCACTTTCTCTCTTATTTTTTTATGCGAGGAACCTGACGTACATGAAGCGGTTCTCTCAAAACCAACACATCTTCACCGACGCCCGAAAATCCGAAAATTAAATTAAGATCGAGTCGAGTCGTGAGATAGCATAGAGTCTAGGATTTTAATTTCAGTAATTTTATTTTTTTAATTAATTGCTCATTTACAATGGTGTCCATTTGGACTCTTGCGTGTGTAACAAGACCTAAACTTTTTGTGTGGTGTCGTGGTCTGTTTCACTCTCCGGTGAGGGTGGGGCCTGATTTGAGTGGCTCGTAGGTTAGACCTGCACATACTACTATTAGAGCTTCTAGGATTTTATTGTTTGTGGTTGTAAAACCTAGGACCACATTTCACTTAATTAGGACACACTTATAGATCGTTGAACATAGTAAAAAAATCAAATCAATTCTTCACGACTAATAGAACTTTCTTATACAGTTTTATCGGCTTGCATTCATATAGATTAATTTTTAATTCTTGTATTACATCTCGCATGGAGATTACGAGGAATCACTGTAAGTCTTCTGACTGATCTTTCATCATTGTTTTCCACGTGCATCGACTTTTTCCGAATTTCTCCCTCCTATTTTGTCACTTAAAATTTAAAGGAAATTGGATTGGATGGTAGACATGTATTTCTGCTCACCCTAAATTTTCAGTGATCACCTAATTAAAATTAAGACTGCTAAGTAAGGTCGACTAAATTAAACCATAAAATCAAGAATTTTTGCGGGAGAGCAACCCTGTCCTTGGATTGATATATTGTTCTGAGTGAGAGAGAGAGAGACTACACTTAAGGCTAGAGCCCTGCTCCGGAATCTTCGCTTAGACTACCGATTCTATAAAAACTATTAGTTACTTCTCAGCGAGGAAATACATATAGCCGGTTAATGGTCCGGATTTTCTTAGCAGACTGAGTGGTTTAAAAGACACTGTGTAAGGCTCCATCCTTAAATAACAAGTAGCCATTTTACGGTCCGTACTTACACCCATACTGACTGCAAGTAGGTGCAACTAGTCGTAAGAATTTGGGATAGTCTTTAGGAAATTTCTGTCACCTAATAGCTCGCTAATTTCTTTCCAAGATTGAATTTATCACCAACTAAAATTGACAATATAATTGGCCGAACTTTCGCGGCCCTCATTGTGTGAGTTTGTGAACTTGGGGTTTTGATTTGTGTTTGCATTGGTGTGCCTGAACCAATCTCGAATATCAAAAACCACACACTTGTGCCATCGCTCTCCTTGATTTAGAAAATTAAGATTTCTTCTGTTGAGTATCCCGTTCACTTGAACATTTTCAACCAAGATCCACTATGACAACTCATCCACCTTTGAAAATAACGAGACATTGGTTTGAGTACCCGTTAGATATGTAGTATTAAAACGAATTTGTCTCGGTCAAACCCAAATTATCTAAACCCTCTTCTGTCAAGAATCCTCCAACATTCATGGGAAACTCTCACCCTCGGATGAATCTATCCCACTCGATGAACATCAATCCATTCTACTTGGATCATCCGATAAAATTCAACAAAACTTCATATTTCCCACCTCCCCCACCCTTATCTACACATGATCCACTTCCATCCTCGACTGAACCATCTTATTCTCGGTTTCTCATCGAAACTCATGAACCATTTAAAGATCGAATCACTTTTGACACACAGGACTGGCCAAGACACCAAACCCAACCATCTGCATTCTTTCACGATCTTGTTGGGATAGGTCCACAATTCATAGAAATACATCCGAACTGGACCTTAGGGAATAACTGGATGATCCGTTCAAATTGAATGGAGCGGCCCACACCTAATAATCAATCATACTGGATTGACCCTAACGATCAAATCTCTATTGACCAATCAGTATACCACTCCTTCAGTCAACCTACACATACAGAGGATCAGACTGATGATATTGACACATACGAACCCTGTATGAGCCCATGTTTGAGGATACGACCAATCACGACAACGGAAATAGACTCTACTCAACCCAACATTGCATGCCTGTTGAGCGGTATTTTTGGGTTTTAAATTATTAATGAAAATAAAAGTGTAGTGGTTGTTGCAACCCAAATATCCCGCAACAAACAATTTTTTTTCTTCTCAAGCTACAAAAAGAAAATTGCAAGAATAATGAAACGAGAGAAATTTTTGCTACTTATTTACGTGTATAGCAACATGATCGAACTCAGGGATGCTACAATTCCTGAGTGTTATTTAAATATCGAAAAAAATCAATTAAAAGAAACAGGGAATCTCAAATGCAAACTATCTTGTTTTTTTTGAGAATTTTTTGTCTTTTCATTTTTAATTTTTTATTTCTAATTTTTTTATTTTCTGATATTTCAAATTTTAATGATTTTGATTTTTGCAATTTTCTTATTTTCAAAAATATAATTTCAAAACAATTTCATGCACAAAAGAAATGTTTTTTTAGATTTTTCAAATATAACAAAAATGCTAAAAAATGTTCAAATAAAATATTTTGTGTTTTTATGATTTTTTATTATTTTTGTATTTTTTTGAGAATTTTTTAGTTTTTTTAGGATTTTTAAAACGATAAAAGCAAGGAAAAATTCAAATAGTGAGCACACAGAACGTTTTTGCAATTTAAAAATATGAAATGAAATAAAAATTTAGAAAATTATTTTCTGAAAAACTAGAAGAAATTATCTACAAACAGGAACTGAAATCACAAATTTTGGATTTTTCTAGAATGTTTTTATGATTTTATAAGATTTTTAGTATTTTGTATTTTTTTTGGGGTTTTATAAATAATTAATGCATGAAAATTTCCTAGAAAGTAAAGGACAATAAAATACACATAATGTGCTTGGAATTTTTAATGAAATATTTGAATTTTTATGTTTTTTTAAATTTCAAACAGTGAAAATTAAGCAGCTTTTGATTTTCTAATAAAATAACTAAATTTTAAAAAGTAATGGAAATTTTATGCAGTTATTAAACACTCATCAGGAACATAACATGATTTTTCTAGAATTTATTGAGCAATAAAAACATTTATTTCAATGAAAAGAACAAAAAATTAACTTTTGGATAAACAGAGACTTATTAACAAATAATTATTATTTTAGCATCAAAATATAATAGAACTAAACACGAGGGAGAATTTCACAATACCCATGAAATGCGTGCTGCGTACGTGACTCTCTCTGGCAGGGTTCTTCTTGCAAATTTGGAAACAACAAAGGTTGCTTTCGTAATTTGCCCAAATAATTTATGGCACAAAGGGGTTTTTGTCATTCCTTCTTTCTTGTTCTTCAAAGTTGTCAAGGGGCGCAACCCCTCTTATGCCTTCTCTCTCAAGGTGGTCGATGAGAGGCGATGGCCGCGGCTTGGCAGCGTTCTGGTGATCAGTGAGCCTCGTGCTTGCGCAGATGGAGGATGGAGAAGGTGGACGGCGCACGGTTGTGAATGCGCGCAGTCGGGGGATGCGGATCTGGCGGATCGGAGTCCTCACGCGGGCTGGCATGGTGGCATCACAGGCCACACAGTTAGAGAACTGTGGGCGGAGGTGTTGTCGATCAACGATGGTGTTGAAGGCTGAAGAAGGTGGAGGTTGCACGGTGAAGGGATGTGTTTTGCTCCAAGAACGTAGGCATGATCTAGGAGATGGGCGGCCACGCTCAGTAGCGGCTAGGTCGGTGGTCCTCCTGTCCAGGCGGCAGGAGCGACGGAGCAGGGTGATGCAATCTCGGAGACCACTACAGGAGATCGACGGATGATGGCTACTCCCAGGCGGCACACATGCGCTGTTGTTTCTTTTTTATTTTATTTTTATTTTTTATGTTTTTGTAAAAAAACAATAGAAAAGGAAAAACTTTATTTTTTTAAACAGAAACCGCAGAAATATTTTTTTATATTTTTATATTTTTTATATTTTTATTCATGCAAAACAAATGTTAAAGATATATATATATATATATGATTTTTTTATTTTTTATTTTTTTGAAATAGAAGAGGACTCAAACACGATGCATCATCTCTGCTTATTTAAATAAATAATAAAAAATTTGAAAAAGATGACAATGGGGATCCGACTAAATGGAAGAATCGAATCCGAGTCTCCGACCACCGTGCGCGGCCGGAGTTGAGAGATCGTGGGAGATAGAACGTGAACGTGGAGAGATCGAGAAAATGAGATGAAAAGTCAGAATCGAAGGTGGATCAAATCGTGAGGGGAATTCTAAGATCTATAAAAAAAGACAATGAAAATATAAAAAAATGCAAAAAATTAAACTAAGATTAACCTTGACTAAAAACAAGAGAGAATGGATCTTACCTTAGTAGCGGAAAAGACCGTGATTGCCTCAACGAAGGTCGATTCGCTGTTACCGGACGACTCGGATATTAGGCACCTCTCTATGACAAGATGGCTCTCAGAGAATAGGCTCTTCTCACCAAAGATTGATCAAGTTGATGAGGGAGAGGGAGCCATATTAATAGATAAAGAATGGAGTTTGAATTTTTAAAATTTCAAATGAAGATAAGAGAAAAAAATTGAAATGAGATAAAGTTAAAACTATTTACAAAAATTATTTTTTTTGTATTTTCGTCACTTTATTAAATTGAATAATAAATGTTATTTTTTTATTTTTTATGGTGGTTATTCAAGAATAGCAAATATATACATATACTATATACATATGGTACATTATATACCTAGTTGAATAAGGAAATTATTTTTTTATGTTTTATTTTTTTATGTTTTATTTTTATTTTAAATAAAAATAAAATATTTACAAATACAATATGTACAAATAAATGGTAAAACTGCACAAACAACCGCAGAAAACCGACTTTTCAACTGTAACTCCAAAAATTATGAAATCACAACCATTTTAAAGATAATTTAATTTAGAATATAATGGAAGTGAGTTTGGCTCGATTTGAGTATATATGGAGTCGGAATCGGTCTTTCAATTACCACTTTATGGGTTTTTCTGGATGTGGTTACTTTTATTTTATACATGATTTTATTTTGCAAACATTTTTATTACTTAGGAAATATTTTTATTTACAACTTTTGTTTTGAAAATTATTTATTTTGAGGTTAATGTATGTACAAATAAAGGAGTGTAAGTATACAAATATACACATAACATTTTTTGGATTTTCTGATTAAGGACCCCATCTCCCCCTACTTTATTCTTGGTTGATCAGGCCAAGTCTTGACTACTCTCGGGGTCCTGATCAACCTGTATCTATTATATATACACAATCCTCTCTTCTTCTTCTTATTCTTCTTTTAAATTTTTTCTTTATTTTACCTTTCTATCTTTATATATTTATTTTAGGTTAAAATAGTAACAAGTGTGCAATATTTAGACACAGATGCAAGTTAGTAAGATTATGGAATCAGTATTATATACATGTGTTTTATAAGGAATTTTATGCTAAAATAAATTATTAAAGATGATGAAATGCATATTCATCCTCCTCCTATGCTTTACCTTTCTAGTCCCTTAGCAAAGACTTATTTGAAAGAAAAAGAGAATAAAAAGGATAAAAGGAAAAATAAAGAAATTAGGAAAATATTGAGTATTAAACTTATCTTCATTAAATTGTAGTACGGAGCTCTGTCAGACCTTTGGATTATTAGTGTGGCGGATCCTTAATGGGAAATGGATTTAAAACCTAACAGCCTCTAAGTTCCATAAGACTCCTATTCAGGTCTCCTCAACAGGTCAGAACAAGTTTAGATACACAAATTCGCATGACTATGAATCTTTACTTGTACGATGTAAGTGAAATATAGCTCCTCATCTCAAAAGTAGCAAAGAAACAACCTTCCTCAACAAGGTAACTCTAGTACCTCGGTCTAGCAACTCTTTCCTCGAGGAGCGGGGATATTCCCTTCTAAGTTTAAGTACAACCATCTCAAGAAGAAGAGATGGAGAAAAGAATGGACGGTAACCAGTGTAGCTACCCATCCTTGGATGCATGACCAGTATAGCCAAGCCATCCAACTGCAAGCTTACAAAAAATTTGACTTTGAAGCTCTTATTATTATTTTTATTATTTTTATTTTTATTTTTATCCTTGTATATACATTCCGACATGCATTTTACTTTTCAATGAGGCTTGTCCACTTTTGGAGATTCTGCATTTTTCTCTTTTTTTGAAAATATATACAAGGTGCAGCATGTACATAAGGAGTTTTTCCTCTTGAGCTAGTAGACTATCCCTCTTTTGAAGCATTATTGCAACCCCACAGCATCCTGTCTTTAGACCTCAATGCTACTAGATTAGGTTGAGATGCACAACCCTCCCTAAAGGAAGACAAGAGGTTCTGCCTAGAAGTGCAACCCTTGTATGCTACTCCAAGCTAAAAGATTCTGCCTCCTCACTACCTCCTCCATGAAGAGCTACGTGTAGAGTGCTTGTCCAAGATAAGCCACGATCCGAAAAAATCATGCGTGTGTTGTTAAATGTTCTAGTCAGGCTAATCAAGATGACATGTGATCATAGTTTTATGGACTCAAAGAATTAAGTCACTAGGACCTGAAAAGCCTTAACTCCATTTCTTATAAGGTTTCTCTGAAATTAAGTGGATTAAGGCCCAACTAAGCTCCATTCTTCAATTTTCTTCCAGACTTAGTTTAAATGTCATGCCTATCCTGAAAAATGCACATGCAAATGCAAGAAATATGTACAATGTAAAAAGAAAGTAATTTTTTGAAGCAATTTTCTAATTTTGAAATTTTTATGGGTTTTTGGAAAAGAAATGAAAAATGATGCACATACGATTTTTTTAAATTATGCAACTTTTTATAGATTTTTGTTTTTATAATTTTTTTAGTTTTTTTAAAAAGGAAAAGGGTTAATAAAATATATACAAGTATATACATGGATTTTTTTGTTTCTTTTTTTGTTTTTTGTTGTTTTTTATGGTTTTTTTGTTTGTTTTTGTTTGTTTTTGTTTTTTTGTTTTATTATTTTTTTTGTTTTTTTGAAAGGTGATCAAAGTCTACACACACACGTTGATTTTACGAATTTATATACATATCCCCAAAAATAAACATATTTAAAAGTACGAGTTATGCCTAAAGTATATATACAATTTATACGACACCCCCTATACTTTGCTCGAACTATGTCCTCCTAGTGATCAGAGAGCGACAAAGGAAGACATAACTCGTTCTAAGTATAGAAAAGTGGAAAGACTCCTATGCTACAACGACTCAAAGGAAAAGAAGTCGATGACTGATGAATCCACATTTTATCATCTTTATTCTATCATTTTGGCCTCAAAAACCCTATTAAATGCCTGTAAATAGCATTAAATAGAGCATATTAGCATTCATGCATGTGCATGCAAATAGTGTATAAAATACTGTAATTAAAGCCAAAATTATAGAATAAATAAAAGAAATGAAAAAGAATAAAATATTGTAAATATTTTATGACCCAAAACTCCGAGACCTAGGCATCTTGATGAATAGGTCGACAAGGAATAAAGTAGGGGGAGATAAGGGTCAAATACCTATACTTTTTAATTCATTCTTTATTCATTTTGGGACCTATTTTTGGTTCCACTTTTTATACATCAAATAAAGAAACTTTGTACATGAAAGTTGTAGATAATTAATTAAAAAAATACAAAATTGATTTCACTGAAAAATAATGTACAGATAAAAAGTTATGGTCTGAATAAAAATCCAGAATCCCAACTTCCCAGACCCGTATCTCACAAATGAAAACTCCAAATGCATTAAACTCACCTTTAATTGTATATAGTTAAAATGAGCTATTTAATGGCAGTGGTTTTGCATTTGGCGGAGCTACGGTTTGAAAGTTGAGTTTTGGACCCTCATTGTACACTTGTACATATTAAAAAATTCAATTTATTATTTTTTCATTATTTTTGTAATTTTATATTTTTATAATTTTATAAATATTACTTGTAATATATATGTACATTAAAATCAGAAGAAAAACTCAAAAGAAATACAAAATAAAAATACATATACATATATATATATAATACATAGGTATAAGAACTATACACATACCTATATATTTAATACTTTTATTTTATTTAATATACAAAACACATCAGAAAATTAAAATAAAAATATATTTATGTGTATAAAAGTATTTTACAAATATACAAAATAATAAATAAAATTAAATAAAATTAAAATCACAAAATAAAAATAAAAGAATAAAATATGTAGATATTATACCTATAAAGGGTATAAAAAGCAACTTGTAAAAATATACCTCATAAAAATAATTACAAATTACCATAAAAAACTTTACAAAATAATAAATATTTTTTATTTAATAACCT
Organism: Ottelia alismoides; assembly: GCA_037367405.1. Lineage (NCBI taxonomy): Eukaryota > Viridiplantae > Streptophyta > Magnoliopsida > Alismatales > Hydrocharitaceae > Ottelia > Ottelia alismoides. The sequence continues at coordinate 630,981 of JAZKJV010003284.1, read as the reverse complement.
AAAGCTAAATAATTCATTTAATATTTTTAATTGATTTTACAAGGGGTTTTTCCTGGTTGGTCCATGTGGACCAACCAGGTTGGTCTGACAGTTGACCTCCGGTCAACTGTCTGACCTCCCCCCTTTGGCATGTCAGAAGTGAGTTTTTGTCTTCTTTTCACCCATTTTTCTAGGTCAGCCCTTGCCTCCTTTCATGATGGCGCCTTTAGAGTTTTTGCTCCTCGTTCAATGGTGATTCACGCCCATTGCATTTCTTGGGCTTTGGATCACTGATCGAGGCGCTGCGCTTCGATTTGTGGAGCGCCAGAGCCATCTTTTCAAAACCCAACCCGTCACCACCTTGTTCTTTGAACCACTCCACAACCTATCTTAGACATCCGAGTTGTAGCTACGGTTCTCCGGTGACAGGGGAGCACTCCCAGCTCCTTGTTGAGGTACGGCGACACTAGGAGTCGGCTTCCGTCCCACCTCCGGCCACCTTGGCCGTGAGGTCCAATCTCGCCCTTCCTGGGCTTGAGGTCTCTGTTTCTACTCCATTTTCTTCCATTTCCGCTTTGCTTTATTAGCTGTAGCTTGTAGTTGTAACTTTGTGCTTCCCATTACGTGACTCACCCACTTCTGTAGCCTACATTAGGAATCAACTCCTCGCCGGAGCTCTCGAGCTCCGGACACCGTCAACCAAGCCCAAACTACCATCAACCCCCCCTTCCGCCAGCCTGGGACCTTCCTTTGTTTGTCTTGATCTCAACTTGCAGGTACCAGGTGCCGCAGTCCCCTTTGGGGGTCGGATTTTTATCTAAAAACCATCTCCAGGTCGGCTTGAGAAGCTAAGATCTCATGGGAACTTTCACCAGTCTCTAGCCATTTTTGAAGCCCCTGGAAGGTGTGAAGCTGTTGCAGGAACGAGGAACGACCGTCGTCGGGCGTGAAGGTGGCTGGAGCGGCACATAACAGTGAATCAAACCTCGCCGGAGGAAGGCTCTTCAGGAGTTCTTCCAACCGGGTCGCCAGCCGTCCGATCTCGATTGTTCTTAGTTCTCCAGCAACCCTCCGATAAGCGATGCCCATGGCCGTTGATTCTCTCTCGATGATCTAATCGTAGCCGTCCTTCTGAATCGTCATCGACGGGTGCGATCGTGACACGTGGCATAAGTGGCTGATATCCGTCGTGGGATCGCACATCGCTTTGGGTATTTTGCTAACTTCACCTCGAGCAATTTTGTCGTTTAATATTAATATTAAAACTTTCCTCGGTCGCTATATGAGTGTGGGATATTTTGCATTATAATTCCCAAATGTTTGTAGAATTGGAACCACATCCTCGCCAGCATGGCTCACGTGTGGAAGCACGTGAGTTGTGCATTTTACGGCAAGGACCCCTGGATATTGTTTTAATTTCTATTAAGTCCTGAAACTTATTAATTCGATTCTTAACTTTTTGAGAGATTTTGCAAAGTTCCCCCGCAGGTTCTGTAATATTGCACATTCATCCCTGCCAGCGCACGTGATATCACGTGCGGGCCTGGCAACTTTGCAATTCGACCCTTGTATTTTTGGTTGTTAATGTGTAATCCAGCACGTTTTTAATTAGTTGTATAATTTCTGGGAAAGTTTCATTTTGCCCCCTTGAACTTTTCGCATATTACATAAAAGCCCCTGCCAGCATGCCTTTTCTTTTTGTTTTGTCTAATTTTTGCATGCATCTATAAAAGCCTAAAAAATCCACAAAAATCGCATTAAATTCCTGCTGCATTGTAGTTCCAGATTATATTTTTATTTTTCATATTTATTACATTTTATTATTTATAAAAATTCAAAAATACTCATTTTCAACACTGTTTGCATTATAAAATCCATAAAAATATAAAAACACATCAGAAAAATCCCAAAAAAAATCAAGTTTGCATACTTTAGTGTCTTTTAACTCCACTCCAAAAATCACTAAAAAGTAAAAAAGAAAACTCCTAAAAATTATAAAACTCTAGAAACCTTCAAAAAATATAAAATTCATAAAAAATCTAAAAATTGTGTTTTCTTTTCCTGAATTTTCTTTATTCTGTTAACTTTAATTTAAAATTAATTTAGGAAAATTTTGTTGCTGTTTGCTATTTTTCATTCCCATTTTAACTTCGACCAGCATTGATATTCACTATTTTCGTGTATTTTGACATTTAAAAATACCAAAAATATTATGAAAATTCCCCAAAAAATAACAAAAGCAGTAAAAAATCATAAAAAGACCAAAAATATTTTATTTCTTAATTATTGAATATTTTTCCTTATTTTTGTAAATATTTTATCTTCTCTTTTCTTATATTGTATATATATTCCAATATTGAAAAAGAATATATATATATATAATATAAAAAGAAAATATAAAATCAGAAAATTAAAAATCAAAATACAAAATTAAAAATTAAAAAAATTAAAAATTAAAAACCCACAAAAATATTTGCATTGCATAGTGTAGACAATACTTCACATTCGCATACACACTTGTTGATCTATCCTGCCTTGCTCCCTGTGTTCGAACTCTCTACGTACTTGCATCTATACCTATTTTATGTAGAGTTAAAAATAAATTTTAACTTCACATCTGCTTGTCATTGTTTGTTTGATTGATTATGGGTTAGTTGTTGATTTTAGTCCAGGATTCATTGCGGGTCGCAACAGCGACACTGTTGTCTCCGCTTTGTGTGAGACACTATTTAGACCCCGTGAATTTTGGCTAAATCAATGACCCCCCCATACTTAGGATCAAGTAATCCTAAGTATAGAAGACTGTACAATAGGGGAAAATCGATTTAGAGAATGTACAGACTCAACAGAAAAACACAAACAAGATGACATGAACAACATCACCCCCTATACTTAGGGTAGAGTATCCCTAAGTATAGGCAACAACAAGAGTGCTGAACATGATGAATATGAACAAGACAAATAATTCACCCCCCCAAACTTAGGATAAAGCACATCCTAAGTATAGCATTGATGAATCTGCATTTCATCATCTTTATTCATTTATTTTATCTTAAAATCCCTTATAAAATACCTGTATATAATACTAACTCCATATTCTTACTAACTTGCATCTGTATGTAAATATTATACACTTATTACCATTTTAACCTAAAATAAATAAATAAAGAAAGAAAGGAAAAATAAAGAAAAGAAAAGAAAAAATAAAAAAAGAAGAAGATTGTATATATGTAATAGATATAGGCTAACCTGAACCCCAAGAGAAGGTCAAGACTTGACCTGATCGATCCGGAATAAAGTAGGGGGAGATAGGGTCCTTAATTAAAAAAATCCAAAAAAAATTGTGTGCTGTGTATATTTGTATACTTACACTATTTTATTTGTACATAAATTGACCTCAAACAAAATAATGTTCAAAATAAAAGTTGTACATAAAATTGTGTCCTAAATAATAAAAATGTTTGCAAAATAAAATCATGTACAGAATAAAAGCAACCGCACAGGGAAAACGCCACTAAGTAATAATTGAAAGACCGATTCCGGCTCCATATGAACTCAAATTGAATCAAACTCACTTCCATTGCATTTTAAATTAAATTATCTTTAAAATGGCCATGATTTCATAATTTTTGGGGTTACGGTTGAAAAGTCAATTTTCTGGGGTGGTTTATGCAATTTTACCATTTACTTGTACATATTGTATTTGTAAATATTTATAAATATTTTTACTAATTATTTAAAACAAAAATAAAAAAATTAAAAATTTTAAAACAAAAAAACTTATTTCCTTATTTAACTATGTATATAGTATATGTATATAGTTGCTATTCTTAAATAACCACCACAAAAAATAAAAAAATTAACATTTTTTATTCAATTTAATTAAGTGATAAAAAAATAAAAAAAATTATTTTTTGTAAATAATTTTAACTTTATCTCATTTCAAATTTCTTCTCTTATCTCTTTTCTTCATTCAAAATTTCAAAAAAAAATTCAAACTCCATTCTCTATCTATTAATAATGCTCTCTCTCCCTCATTTTCTCTTGATCAATCTTTGATGAGAGGAGCCTTTTCTCTGAGAGCTATCTTGTCGCAGAAAGGTGCCTAGCATCCAAGCCGTCCGGTGACAGCGAGTCGGCCTTCGTCGAGGTGATCACAGTCTTTTCCGCTCTTATGGTGAGATCCATCATTTTCTCTTGTTTTTAATCTAGGTTAATCTTGGTTTATTTTTTCACCTTTAGTTTCATCGTCATTTTTTTATATAAATCTTAGAATCCATCCCGATTTTGATTCATCTTCGATTCCAATTTTCATCTCATTTTCTTGATCCTATCGCATTCTTTTCTCCTCGCATGATCTCTCACCTCCGACCACGCATGGTGGTCGGAGATCCGGTTCCATTCGCTATTTTCCTCGGAACTACACTCATTCACATCTTCCATTTTGGTTTTAGGATCGAGGAATCATGCTCACATCCTAATTTGTTAATAAATACAAAAATAAATAAATAAATAAATAATACAAAAAAAACAAAAAAATATTTTCTTTCTTTCTTTTAACATTTGTTTTGCAGGAAATTAAAAAAATAAAAAAATAAAAAAATTTAAAAAAATTGTCATTTTAGTTTTGTCTGAAAAAATAGAAAAAGTTTTTTATTTATCGTTTCTGATTTACAACCAAAAAAATACAAAATAAAAAAATTGCTGGCGGCACGCCAGTGCCATCTGCCATCGTCGCGCACCTACACCTCCGTCCGTGCACATCATCTCCATCCTGCACTAGCTCGGTGCCGTCGCCGCAGCCACAACCACTATCCTCCACGCGAGGAGAAACTGCCGCCTCACAGCCCCGCGAGCGGTTGCACCCCCGATATCCTGGAACTAATCGACAACCGCTTGATCCTCACAGCCTCGCGCCGTGGTCGCGATGCTCCTCGCCATCATCCACTGCCTGCTACCCTCGTGAGGCCACATGCCCAGCACCGATCACCGCATGCCTAGCGTGCCACAGACCACCGCCCTCCTCCGTCACCCGCCAATGCCACCATAGCACGGCTCCCGTCTACCATCGTGGAGAGGAGATGCGGCAGCGGCGGCGCCATCTTGGCTCCTCTTGAGATAACGAAGAAAGCAACGAAGAAACCCTAAGGGGGGATTAAAAATTGGAAAATTGTAATCCCCCCAAGGTTTTTGATATTATAGGAAAGCCCCTGTCATCCTTCTATTACGTGCATCGTACCCCTTTTTAGGTAAATTACGACATTTCCCTCGCATTTTATTTTTGTTATTTTTTTATGAAAATAATAAACTATTTGCAAACTAGTCCCTGAATTCCAGACCTTTATTTTGCTTGCTTTTCTTTGTTATCCTTGTGTATATGTCGATTCCGATCTCCTCCCTTGTATGGAGGAAGTCCAAAAATTCAAAAAATATTGATTGAACCTGAAGTGGTGGCCACCCTTCATGATATCATTAAAGCCCCACTTCATCAGGCCATGACACCTTTATCTACTCTTCAACAGAAGAAGAGAAAGCAGAGGAGTAGATCTGAGCGTCACATCTTGACCATGAACACTACATACGCCATCTCCCACCGTCCACATTTTAAGAAAGGGAGCATTGCCACACCTCTTGTGAGTTGCTCCATATCTGACTATTCTTGTGATAACACTCTCCTTGACGGTGGTTCATTAATCAATATAATACCCTTTTCTATGGTACAATCTCTTCATCTTGGGACTCTCAAGAAAACCTGGATGATAGCTCATTTGCTGATGGATCTATCAAGAGGCCGAAGGGTATTGTAGAAAACATTGTCATTCTTATTCATGGCATGGACTTCACTTCGGATTTTGCTGTATTGCCTATGGAGACCACCCCTGTGGAGCACCCTCCTATCATCCTGGGACGACCTTTCTTCGCCTCTGTGGGAGCCATTATTGATTATGGATCATGAGAGGTTCACTTCCGTTCTGACGTAGGGAGCGATATGTTGATCACTACACCCATTACTGACCGTAGACCTGCATCCCATGAGAGTGTGCCCGTGTTAGCCAACTCCATGGACCTTGACCTTGATTATAATATCAGAGATTCTTGTTGTATGTTGGATGATACTGAGACCGAATAATTCCTCTTCAAGGTGGAAGAATTGGAAAGCATAGACCTTGGAGTTTCCCCTTCCGATACATGGAGATGCATTGATGACATCCGCAGGATTTACATAATAGACACCCTAGAGTGGAAGGCAGACTCTAAGACTAGATAGGACGGACATGATTTGACTACTTTCACTGATGAGTCTGTTCCTATTCACCTTGATTTAGGTGAGACTGGTAGGGCCAAATTTGATTTGATTGCTTTTAAAAAGGTATTTGGGCCTTTTGATAAAGATGATGATCTAGTAGAGGCTCGCCAGGATAGAATTGATCGTACTTTTTCTGATAATGATTTCGAGCATTTTTACTTTGATATTTGCAAGACTTCTATGATGGACATGACCACACTACTTCCACTGACCAATTCATGCCTGCACACTCTGAGACTGCTGAGGATACATTCTTGGTCTATCTTGATTAGTTTATGTCTAATGATGACCCCAATATCAACCTACACCTTGTCAGATCCATTCCTCAGCGATCTCGCAAGAAGGTCTGCTTTCAACCTTCTTGACTTTGTACATCCAATCCTTTTGTATATCCTTTCGTTTCATTCTTCTTTCTCCCATTTTATCGTTCACCTCTTTTCTATGTGTATATATGCTTGTTGGGTGGGATTCTCGGGTTAATCAAGATATGAAATAAAGTGCGCAGTGGTCGTTGCAACCCAAATATCCCACAACAAACAAACAAATTTTTCTTCTCAAGCTGCAAATTAATTACAAGAGAATAATGAAGCAAGAGAAATTTTTGCTACTTATTTACCTGTATAGCAATAGGATCCAACTCAGGGAGGCTACAATTCCCAAGGGTTATTCAATTAATCGAAAATCAATTAAAAGAAAAAGGGAATCTCAAATGCAAACTATCTTGGTTTTTTGTGAATTTTTTTGTCTTTTAATTTTTTAATTTTTTTATTTATATTTTTTATTTTTTATCTTCAATTTTTTATGATTTTTATTTTTACAATTTTTTATTTTCAAAAATAAGGAACAATATGCACAAGGGAAGAAATACATGCACCACACTCTTTTTATATTTTTCAATTATATCAAAAACCCTCAGAAAAATCAAGAGAAAATATTTTTGGGTTTTAAAGTATTTGAAATGTTTTTGGATATTTTTGTAGAATTTTCTGATGTTTTTGTATTTTTCTAAAAATCAAACAGTGTCTACAATGACGAATAGTGCACAGCTTGGAGTAATTTGTAACTAAAAATATTTTAGTACCCAAAACTCCTGGAAATTATTTTTATGCTAAACTATAGACAAATATCTATAAACAGAAAGTGAAATCACGATTTTTGGATTTTTATATAATTTTCTGTGATTTTCAAAGATTTTTGGTATTTTCAATTTTTTTGGGTTTTGAAAAGAATTAATGCACAAAATTTTCATAGAAATTAAAAGACAACAGAATAAAACTTATTTTATTTTTTTGGAGTTTTTAGAGAAATATTCAAATTTTTACGAATTTTTGAATTTTAGGAAGAGAAAATGATACTGTTTTTGATTTTTTAATGACAACAAATGAAAATAAAATGCAATGAAAATTTTAACCTAGAAAGGTACACACATTAGGAGCACAACATGATTTTTGGGCATATGATTGAGCAACAAAAATATTTATTTTAAGAGCTGTCTATACAGTGGCATTCTCGGGGTCAAAGTTGGGACATGTGGTGGATAACTGTGTGGGAAAATGGTTTGGCATGGGTGCCCTCTCCTCACAAAATGAATCAACAATGTGTCTCCTGAAATCTTTTTGGATTTTAAAATTTTCTCATTTTTTTATATTTCAGGCGATTGTAAGCTCTCCTGATTATCCTCAAGTAAATCCATATCCTCAAACAGTGGAGCAATGTTCTGGCTCTTATCTATATTAAATAGATTTCTAATCCTCGAATTCATATGCTCCATCATCTGGTTCAGGGTCTCAAGTGTGGAAATCATGAAAGGTGAATCCAAAATCCCAGGATTGGGTGAGTGGAATGAGGGTGGGTGAGAATCAGAGTCCAACTCTTGAAACAATAGGTTAGGAGGATATGCACAAAAATTAGGAGGAAAGTCCTCCTAGAAAAAGGAAGGTGGATCAGCTGGAGGGTATGAGGGATCCATGAAGATTGGATTGAAATAACTCCAGTCGACCATCTTTGAAACAAGAGAAATGATCGGGAGAGCATGGTAGTCAAGTCAAAAGTTGTGAAGAAAAAGGCGCAAATGCGCGGAAGGATCGAGTATGCACACAAGCAATCAAACACAATACAAACCCTCAGTTCACCAGCTCAACACAATGTGAAAACCATGAAGGTTCTGTCAATTATCTTACCAATTGTAAGAGTTTGGTGAGAATATAATCTATCAGAGCGGTTAAAGCGAGCTGTTAGGAACTTGATGCTCCTAGGAGACTGTCCCAATCTCACAACTAATTTTTTCCAGCCAGTATGGGCGCAGACCGTTTACCGGCTACCCGATCTGCCTACTTTTCTAAGGAAATCCCGGATCGAATACCGGCTACCTGGTGAAGTTCTCACTGGAGAATGACTAATCATGAGACAGTGTTCTGAAGAAAGTTCAGGTGTGGTTCTATCCTAGTATGCGAGTCGCTCTCTCGCTGCAGATAAATCAAACAAGGCGAGGGTTACTCTCCCCAAAATAATGTTTTTTCCTTACGTTTATTTTAGGGTCGAGTTTTCTTTAGCCGTCTTGAATTTTAGGCAGTTATCACATGGTTTGAATATTTTCAATGAATCGCCTACCGAGTATCCAATTTCATTTTTAACTTATGTGAGTGAAAACAAGGAAGGAGATCGGAAATGCCAATGCACGATTAAACACAATGATGCATGCAGGGGTTGAAGATGCGTACCTTGTCGCCATCACTCTACATGCAGGGTGATCCACACATAATTTAAACACAGAAAAAGAAACTAGCCTATATGCAAATGCAAGCGAACCGTCCTAATCAATAGTTTTTTTTAACGGGCAAGAACAAGTTAATTTGATTAAGTCCAATTATGTTTTATTCTATAGCTACAGAATTCTTGTTTAGGGTGTTTAGACCTAATTAATTACCTAGCTCAAGCAAATTAATTAAAGAAATCAATAGGTAGCTCACGTAATCCACGGGAAACAATGAAAAATAAGGCGATGAAAACAAAATCGATGAGGTCCCCCAATTGCACCGGCACTTGGCGAAATAGACCCCGCAACAAATGAATGTCCTTTTTACAAGAGTTCAAATGCTAGAAATAAATAAAAGAGTCTATTTTTTTGCTTGGTCTCCTTCAATTCTTCTCCTCCTCCTCTCACGCTATCCTGGGGCTTGGTAATGAATCAAGTCGCCTCCGCTTCACTTGGATGCTTCGGCTCTCCCTAGGATCGACTCCTTCACTCCGCTGGCCCTCGTAAGAAAAAGAAAAGAGAGAATGCGTCAGAAACACAATCATCTAATATTAACAAGAAAATGGAATAAATGCAATAAATATGAACAAGAAATGAATGTGGAAAAAATATAAACAAATATATACAACCAATAATAGCAGGTCAAAAGAGAAACCTAACTACCCTCGCCTTGCCTCCCCGACAACGACACCATTTTGTTGAGCAGTATTTTTGGATTTTAAATTATTGATGAAAATAATTGCACAATGGTCGTTGCAACCAAAATATCCCCCAACAAACAAATTTTTTTTCTTCTCAAGCTACAAAATTAATTGCAAGAATAATGAATCGAGAGATTTTTTTGCTACTTATCTACATGTATAGCAACAAGATCGAACTCAGGGAGGTTACAATTCCCAAGGATTATTCAAATAATCGAAAAAATTAATTAAAAGAAACAAGGATGCAAACTATCTTGGTTTTTTGTGATTTTTTGTCTTTTTATTTTTTAAATTTTTTATTTCTAATTTTTTTCTGATTTTTCAAATTTTTTGATTTTGATTTTTGCATTTTTTATTTTCAAAAATATGATTTCAAAACAATTTCATGCATAAAAGAAATATTTTTTTTGGAATTTTCAAATATAACAAAAATGCTCAAAAATGTTAAACAAAATATTTTTGTGTTTTTATGATTTTTTAGTGTTTTTTATAATTTTATAGAAATTTTAGATTTTTTAGGATTTTATAAAATGAATAGAAGTAAGGAAAAATGCAAATAGTGAGCATACAGAACTTTTCACAATTTAAAAATAAGAAATGAAATAAAAATTACGAAAATTATTTTTCTGAAAAACTAGAGAAAATTATCTACAAACAGAACTGAAATCACAATTTTTGGATTTTTCTAGTATTTTTTTATGATTTTTATAAGATTTTTAGTATTTTGCAATTTGATTGGGTTTTATAAATTAATAATGCATGAAAATTTCCTAGGAAATAAAGGACAATAAAATACACATATTTTTTTTGGAATTTTTATTACAATAATTGGATTTTTATGATTTTTCAAATTTCAAACAATTAAAATGAATCTATTTTGATTTTTAATGATATTAACTAAATTTAAAAAAAAGCAATGAAATTTTTATACAGTGATCAGACACTCATCAGGAACATAACATGATTTTTCCAGAATTTATTGAGCAATAAAAACATTTATTTCAATGAAAAAAACAAAGAAATTAAAGTCTGGATAAATAGGGACTTATTAACAAATAATTATTGTTTTAGCATCAAAATAACAGAACTAAACATGAAGGATAATTTTGCAATACCCACGAAATGCGTTCTGCGTACATGACTCTCTTTGGTAGGGGTCTTCTTGCAAATTTGGAAACACCGAAGGTGTTTTCGTAATTTTCCCAAATAATTTAGGGCACAAAGGGTTTTTTTGTCGTTCTTCTTTCTTGTTCTTCAAAGTGGCCAAGGGGCGTCGCCCCTCTTCTGCCTTCTCTCTCAAGGCAGTCGTTGAGAGGTGATGGCTGCGGCTTGGCTGCGTTCTGGTGATCAGTGGGCCTCACGCTTGTATAGGTGGAGGATGGAGAAGGTGGATGGCACACGAATGTGGATGCGCGTAGTCGGGGGCTACAGATTTGGCGTATCAGAGTCCTCGCACGAGCTAGCATGGTGGCGTCACAGGTCGCGCGGTCAGAGAACTTGGGGTGGAGGTGTTGTCGATCGACGATGGTGTTGGAGGCTGAAGAAGGTGGAGGCCGCGCAGTGAAGCGGTATGTTTTGCTCCAAGAACGGTGGCAGGATCTGGGTGATGGGCGACCGCGCTCAACAGCGGCTAGGTTGGTGGGCCTCCTCTCCAGGCGACAAGAGCGGTGGAGAAGGGCGACGCAACCCTGGAGACTGCTACAGGAGACCGACGGATGATGGCTGCTCCTAGGCGGCACACGCGTGCTGCTGTTTCTTTTTTTTATTTTTATTTTTTTATGTTTTTGTGAAACAACAACATAAAAGAAAAAACTTTTTTTTTTATTTTTCTGAAATAGAAACTACAAATTTTTTATATATATTTTTATTATTTTTTATTTTTTGTATTTTTTATTCCTGCAAAACAAATGTTAAAGAAAAAATATATGTTTTTATTTTTTTATTTTTTTTGAAATAGAAGAGGACTCAAACACGATGCATCATCTCTACTTATATAAATAAATAATTAAAATTGAAAAAGATGTAAATGTGGATCCGGTGAAATGGAAGAATCGAAGCTGAGTCTCCAGCCACCGTGCGTGGCCGGAGTTGAGAGATTGTGGGGGATAGAACGTGAACGTAGAGAGATCGAGAAAATGAGATGAAAAGCCAGAATCGAATGTGGATTAAATCGTGATGGGAATTCTAAGATCTATAAAAAAGAAATATAAAAAAGTGCAAAAAATTAAAATAAGATTAACCTATACTAAAAACAAGAGAAATTGGACCTCACCTTAGGAACGAAAAAGACCATGATCGCCTCCACGAAGGCTGACTCGCTGTTACTTGACGGCTCGGAGGCTGGACACCTCTCTATGACAAGACTTTTGAAGAATAGGCTCCTCTCACCAAAAATTAATCAAGTTGAAATGAGGTAGAGGGAGCCATATCAATAGATAAAGAATGGAGTTTGAATTTTTAAAATTTTCAATGAAGATAAGACAACAACAACAACAAAGCCTTTTCCCACAATTAAGTAAGGTCGGCTACATGGATTCTTCGCCTCCATTCAGATCTATCTTGGGTCAATGTCGGATTTATATCCAAAAAACTAAGATCCCTTCGTATAGTCTCTTTCCAACACTTCTTGGGCCATCCTCGCCCTCTCTTAGCTGGCTCAACATCCCAACACTCGCATCTCCTAACCGGTGCATTAGTTGACCTTTGCAAATGACCAAACCATCTTAAGCGGTTTTCTCGCATCTTATCCTCGATCGGAGCTACACCTACTTTCTTTCTGATTGCATCATTCTGAATCCGATCTTTACGTGTATGTCCACACATCCATCTTATCATTTTCATTTCTGCTACAACCATTCTCTGCACATGTCTATGGTTCACAGGCCAACATTCAGAACCATAAAGCATAGTAGGTCTCATGATTGCTTTGTAAAACTTTCCTTTAATTTTTAAAGAAATTTTCTTATCACAGAGAACAATGGAGGCTCCTCTCCACTTTAGCTAACCTGCATTTATTCTATTAGTAACATCTCCATCAATTTCCCCATCATGTTGCAAAATAGATCCCAGATATCTAAAAGAATCTCTCTTCTGAATGTTATCGTCACCAATATTCACCTCGATTCCTTCACCATTGCTTCCATCAAAGGTGCATTCCATATATTATGTCTTAGCCCTACTTATACGAACACCTTTAGTCTCCAATGCATGTCTCCATACCTCAAGCTTTACATTTACTTCATCTCTAGTCTCGTCAATCAACACAATATCATCAGCAAATAACATACACCAAGGTAACTCATCCTGAATGTGACTTGTCAACTCGTCCATAATCAAAGTAAAAAGAAATGGACTCAAAGCTGAACCTTGATGTAAACCAATGTCGATATCAAAATAGTCAGTCTTCCCCGTTGGGATCCTTACACAAGATAAAGCCCTATCATACATATCCTTTATGAGATTAATGTATAGGACGGGTACTTGTCTCTTCTCCAAAACTCTCCACAGTATCTCTCGTGGGATGGAATCATAAGCCTTCTCCAAATCAATAAAGATCATATGGAGATTCTTTCTTTTAGCTCTATAAATCTCCATTGTTCTCCTCAGCAAATGGATGGCTTTAATAGTTGAGCAACCTGGCATGAATCCGAATTAGTTTTCTTTTACTTGGGAAACTTGCCTCAACCTTCAATGAAGATAAGAGATAAGAGAAAAAATTGAAATGATATAAAGTCAAAATTATTTACAAAAATTATTTTTTGTATTTCGTCACTTTATTTAATTGAATAATAAATGTTAATTTTTTTATTTTTTATGGTGGTTATTCAAGAATCGCAACTATATACATATACTATATACATATGGTACATTATATACACAGTTAAATTAGGAACTTAATTTTTTATGTTTTAAATTTTTATTTTTTATTTTATTGTTTTTATTTTTATTTTAAATAATTAATAAAAATATTTACAAAATATAATATGTACAAATAAATGGTAAAATTGCACAAACCACCCCAGAAAATCGACTTTTCAACCGTACTCCAAAAATTATAAATCACAACCATTTTAAAGATAATTTAATTAAAAATACAATGGAAGTGAGTTTGGTTCGATTTGAGTTTACATGGAGCCGGAATTTGTCTTTCTATTATAGCTTTATGGCTTTTTCCGGATGTGGTTATTTTTATTTTGTACATGATTTTATTTTGCAAACATTTTTATTATTTAGGAAACATTTTTATTTACAACTTTTTTTTTGAAAATTATTTATTTTGAGGTCAATGTATGTACAAATGAAATAGTGTAAGTATACAAATATACACAACATATTTTTTTTAGATTTTCTGATTAAGGACCCTATTTCCCCCTACTTTATTCCTGGTCGATCAGATCAAGTCTTGATCTGCTCTCGGGGTTCAGGTCAGCCTGTATCTATTGCATATATCAATCCTCTCTTCTTCTTCTTCTTTTTTTAAAATCTTTTCTTTATTTTTCCTTTCTTTCTTTTATTATTTATTTTAGGTTAATATAGTAATAAGTGTACATTATTTACACAAAGATGCAAGTTAGTAAGATTATGGAGTTAGTATTATATACATGTGTTTTATAAGAGATTTTAAGCTAAAATAAATGAATAAATACGATGAAATGCATATTCATCAATGCCTAAGTCACTGTATGCTGAGTATGAGACCTACAGATTCCCGCAAAATCCTCCCATTGAGCAGACTTATTCCATGATTTTTCAGGAGAAAACTTCAGATGATAACGATCATATACTGAATATTCCGAGTGGATCTTCTCCTATCTCATACATAAAAATGGAAGATGAAATGATTGGATCTCAAGTTGAAAAATGAGAGAACATATATAAACCCACATAGACTGCTTACATAATTGATATGGAAAGTTTTTGGAGGATGACATTCGAGGATAAGTAAGAGATATGAATTACTTGAGGATAAATTTAGAAATTTCAATGACCGACTAATTTCATTTTATGGTAGCTCGAGTATGGAAATGGAAAACAGAATGATTAGATCTCAAGTTGAAAACCTCGAGAATACTCAGAAACCCGTTCACCATATGGATGAATCTGACAACGACCCTTCTGCATACTATTTCCTTAGGTATGACTCTGACCCTGCATATCTAAGCTCCTCATCTACTTGGGAAAATGACTCATCTACACACCACACCAAAAAGATAAAAAATTGAAAAATTAAAAAACACCCAAAAATGAAAAGAAATAGAAAAATCCATAAAGATTGAAAGAGAAGGAGATTTGAAAATTTTGGATCCTACTTTGAGGGAAGCATTGGATAAAAGATCAAAATTTGAACTTCCCTTAAATCAGGCCATTGAATACTTCCACAACCTGGAAATATTTATAAAGAGTAAGTTAATGCTAAAAAAGTCAGGAAAGACAAGAACAAAGACTGGAAGACATATATTGTCAATGGCCACCTCTTTGATAATGAGGAAAAGCAAGAGCCGCAGAGTGAAGTAGTTGCTTAGATTTGACTGTGGAATTAAAGACACAACATTTACCCTTGCTCGAATCGATGACGACTCAACAATCAATATCCTCATGACCTCTGTATTTGACAAGCTCACCTATCAGGAAGATAAGAGAGATCGCTCAACTGGTTGATCGATCAATAAAACGGTCGAGAGGAACCATTTCAATCATCATACATTCCAAGGTACTCCACTCAAGGTGGACTTCACGATCATTGATATCGAGCATTAGAGAGAATTCACCCAGTCTCTAATCATTCTCAGAAAGCCATTCTTAGACTTAACTAAGGAAATTATAGAGTGCGAGACTTGGGAAATCAATTTTACAGCATTGGGAGCACTTCAATCTCATCTTGTCTTTGAGGAACCACGATATTCTGAGGTGACCCACGAAGACGACAATAGTTGTAACCACCAAGCGGTAGGAGAGCCCTACCCCACTGCTATACCTGAGATAACGACCGCTGAATTAACCATTGGTTCAGAGACTCTCCCCACTCATCCATTTCTCGTTGCTATGATAGATCCTATAGAGGAACATCGAATACATGACTTCTTATATGATCCTGAAACATATGCATGGGCTTACCCCGAGTTAGATGAGATCCTCTCTGACAACCTTGACCAAATTGATTCGACTCAGGAGTGCACCAACATTAAGACAATTGAGAACAAATCCGCAAGACGTGCACTGACCAAGGAGAAATAATTCAAAGATTATTCATTTGGAGACTCTATTATCAACACCTCACTCCCAGAACCAGCACCTTTACAAACAACGCAAACCAAAATGCCCATTCTGGCTGATCCTTCGTCTAGAAATAAAGTCGCCTTTGACATGTCAGAAAAGGAATCTTCTGATGATTTCTCATCAGGCCTGGATAAGATAATACTTATGAGTGAGGTCAGTGGCTCTGAAGCCCTATCTGAGAAAACAACTAAATATCGACCCTCGTTGGATGACGACTCCTGCTCCTCGTTGTTATTCGTCTAGAGCTGATTCTCCTAGTCTCATCAGATATACCAGAATAATCTCTTATGCCCATACTAAAACTAGCCCTTCACAATATTCATCTGAGGATGAATCTATTGACCCCAAGACTAAGCGCAAACTGATAAAGCAACTTAAGAATAAGAATATCTGGAGTGCCTCCACCTTCAATACTATTCTTCTGAAGATAACTCCGATGATGGTTGGCTTTCATCTGATTCATACGCTTCATCTACTATCCAGCGTGATTATTCTGAGAATAACACTGATGATAGTTGGGAATCATCTACTTCATACTCTTCATATCATTACAATCTTCCACCAAAGGCTCACAAAAAGATCTACTGAAAACCTCCTTAATCATCGGCTACCCTACCTCCCTCCCGACCCCATCGGTGCCCTTGTACATCTTCTTCCTCTACTTAGGCCAAGGCCTAACTATGGGGGGGGGACCGATGCCATATGTATATACCACTCTCCTCATCCAATCCCTCTCTTGATCGCCCCAATACCACCCTTCTTCTTTACTTAGGATGATCAAGCATAAGTATAGGGGGACCCAATGACCATTGTATATACTCTCCTCATTCAAATTCCACATCCTTGCCCTCCTCTTTTTTCGCCTTCTTCTATACTTGGACTGTTCACAGCCTAAATATAGGGGGGCAGGATGATATCTGTTTTTTTTCACTCTCTTACACTTAGCCCGAGCTATGTCTTCTCTAAGCTTCTTGTGCTCTGAGGACATAGCATTCGCTAAGCATAGGGGTGTGTGTATATATAGTGTATATATTTTACCCATAGCTCATACTTTCACGTAAGTCTATATGTATTTACGGGGTGGGTAACTAACTTGAAAAAAATTTAGAAAAAAATGAGTTTTGCAACTAACACTGTCTGTGTCCAACCATTTTTTTTAAAATGGCTTCTTATTTATTTTTGCATCGAAAAAAAATTTTGCAAAAAAATTATTTCTCTTGCATTAATATATATATATATATCTGTGTGTGTGTGTGTGTGTGTGTGTGTTTTCATTTCACACATTTGCACTTCATCCAGCATTTCATGCATATATGAAAAGCCCTTTGGTTCCGAACCGAGTTATGAACAGAAATCAAGAGTGGTCTGGACTTGACCTTAATCCACCTAATTTTCAGAGGAACTTCATCGAGAAATAGGTTTTTAGAAGCTTCAGATCTATGGATTAATTCTTCGAGTTCCGCATGACAATGTGCAAGATTTTGACTCTTAGTGTCTAACATGGTTTTCTCATTCTAGGTATGACTCTTGAATAGGGAATTAATTTGTACTCCCGCACTATGCACTTTGCTCTACTCAAAAGGGGTGTTGGAAGACTGTGTGAGTTTCTTTTCTGGTAGCGTGGACATCTAAAAACTAGAGTACGATTTGAAAAAAAGCTTCGGAAAAGGGATGGACGGCTGGTCACAATTTTTTCTAAGACCCCAAAACATGTACGGAAAAAATATTCCATATCCGTAGGGACACAACAAGATCCATGCAGAGCTACCAAAAATCCAAACGCAAAGAAGCAAACTACCAAATGAATATTTGACCAAAAGGTCCAAGCTTCCAGAAAACTTGCATATCTTGGTGGAGACTTGGCTAAACTGATCGGTTTCACAAAAAGAGGTGACTACACTAGCCACCCTCCAGTTCTTTTCCCCTTCTTCTAATTTCTCCCTCTTTTCGATTGTGTACACAACGCGATAGGCCTTAGAAGGAAATACCTGACTCCCTGAGGACGAGTTATTGGATGATAGGTTTGCATGGTAGTCCTACATTATGGATGGGAAGTGCTAAAACCTTTCACACACATGAGTCGATTGTTCAATAATCATGGGGTATGCTTTGGGAGGAGGATTGATCTAAGATGACTTTTGAGTTGAAATTGTGACAATAATGTGTAGAACTTGGAGGCTGTTGATTTTAAAACCCTAAGTCTCATAGAAGTTCTGCTAAACTAATAGTCCAAAGGTTGGGTCTAGTTCGGGGACTAGCTGGTTTAAGTATAGGGGGATGATGGATATTAGATTCATCACTCTAAAATATACTAGTTAAGCTCAAATCCTGAAAATTCATTGGCATTTTTTCATTTATATTGCATAATTAGCATTCATACATATGCAAATAATAATTGCATTTTATCACTCATAATTGCATAAAATAAGGAGCCAAAAATCCCAGCCTAATTGACCTATAAAATAAGTTAACTTCCCTGATTTTTAATTAATTCATGCTAACTCCAAACTACCTGAAACTATTTCCATTGCGTACATATTACTAACATGAATAAATGAAAAAATACAAAAAAATCACTAACATAAATAAGTGGACCAGAAACTCAAAACCTAATTCCAGGATTTTTGGACTAAAATGCTGATATCTTCCTCATATAATGTCTAATTTTATCCTAGTCACTTTTGAACTAATGTACGTTCAATTTCCTTCAAAACGAAACCCAGTTCAAGTGAATCAGAGCTCATATGTGAAAGTTGGGTTTTGGTTCTCTGTTGTATATTTTGTATTTTAACAGTTTTTGATCAATTATTTTATGTAGATAATTAACTCATTTTATTTTATATCTTTTTCATTTATTTTCTTTGATAAAAGTTTCATTAAAATATACAAAAATTCAAATCCAAAATGAGCTTGAAATCAAAGAAACTAATTGAGTCCGAGTATTCACCAACAGCCTGTGAAAAATTATCGTTTTCATATTTTATTTTATTTTCTAATTAATAAAAATAAAAAAAATTAGAATAATATGTATCATATTTCATTTTAGCATATTTTTTCGGATTTTTATCTTATTTAAAAATGACAAAAAAATACAAAACCCTAAAATCAAGGTTTTATATATACATAAAATACCCCAAAAATACCACTTTGTGATAATGATCGATTTTACTTTTGATCCCTTCATAAAAGTTCTAGATCTCGTCGAGAAGAGCAACTTTTGTGAAGAACATTTTTTGATCTGAGGCCATTTGCTATTTATTTTTGATTTATCGTTCCTTTTTATTTTCGAATTTTCTGGAGTTGACACGTGGCAATCACTCAATTTTAGAAATCAATTTTCATTTATTTTATTAATTTTGTAAATTAAAAATAAAAAAATAAAAAATAGAATGCCACACACATGCAGTGCACGTGCCTTCTACGCACATGCCCTGCACGTGCTCGACCTCCCTCTTTCTCCTTCAAGCCGCGTGGCAGAACCTGGGCCATCCGATCTCGGTCGATCGGATGACCGTTGTTTCTCTTCCTCCTACCGCCTCCTTTCACAATCGGGCGCCACCGCCATCATACATGATTTTCTCTGCCCTCTCCAGTCACTCGCTGCCTCCGCGATTCTCTTCATCTCTGATCTACCTCTCTCTCAAATCTCCTTTCGTCTGATCCCCTCGATTTCACCAAATCGTCAGTCAATCGATTACTGCCTCGTGATTCCCATTCCCTTTCCAATCAAATCCACATCGATGACAACCTTCCTAATCACCACCTCCGAGCCGACCCTCCCTCCTCTGCTATAAAAACCTCACAGTCATCCTCATCTATCTGATCTGCCGATACAAATAGTGCGAGGGAGCTTCTAGGTCCGACCGACGGTGACAGCACCGCCAACATCCTGCAACAACTAAGGCGAGATCCAAGGCTTCTTAGCCTTGTTGCAGCACCTCCTTTGTGGCTGCCCTTGTTTCGATCCTACGGTTGTCGAGCTTGTATATCCAGGTATCCCACCAATGTTATCCGCAATTACAATGATAGAGGAAGGATCAGGAACCCACTTCGGCGATGACATCACCGGAGCGCATCTCCCTCGTCGCCTCGCACCACTTTCCTGCTCCACCACTCCATTCTTACATTCAACAAGAGCAATGGAGCCATCAGTCTCACCATCTCCAACACAGTCATCCATCAAGAGCTTTCCCCCCACTGCCCTCCTCCGTTGCTCAGCCTCTTCATCGACCTCCCGCTCCACCAACATTTGCCAGCCGCAATCAAATGCCGCGGTCGTGCCCACTACGATAACGCCAACACTGCGGCTGCACTCCTCTACATGGCTCGCTACCCGAGGCCCCCACGCACGTACGATGCATGTACGTTGGGGGGACATTTGCAGATGGGCCACGAAAGATCCAATAAATTCTAAGATGACCCCTCCGCACGTGACACACACGTTGGGGGGGAGGAACAATTGCATCGGTGCCCTTAGAGTTCAGCCAAAATCATGAAGAGACCCCTATCGACCAGAGGGCACGTGTGACGCACGTGCCCCCTGGACATTTTGCAACCTCATCCCATGAGGTTTAGGTAATTACAGTTTAACCCCTATTCTGCACTTTTATTTCATTATTTATTGTAATATTGCGAACAGACCCTTGACTTTATTTTTTATTTTAAGCCTATTTTTAACATCATTTTATCATTTAATAATAGCCATTTTGTTCTTCAATTAATTCTCTACATTGTGACATGCTCATTATATTTTTATTTCTCGTGTTAATTAATAATCAATATTCTTGCAAAGCATATTTTGACCACTCCGTGCTTCAAAATTCTTATTTAATTAACCATAGTTCCAAAAATTACCCAAAAAATCACTGATCATAGAATTAATTCTTAGTTACATTATTCCAAAAAGAATAGCATTTATATGCATAATTTTACTCTCTAAAAATCATTTTGTGTATTCCATTATTTAATTTTTAATAGGTATTAAATTCAACATTTTTATGTTTTATGATTTTTCTGAGATAGATCACTTAATGGTATATCCTGGATAATATTATTTCTTAAAAATAATTAGATTTAATATTTATTATAATTTATTATTAGAAATTAAACTATTTGCATTCATAAATTCATAAAATATTTGTCTTGCATCAGAAAACTCCAAAAAAATTAAAGCGCATACATTTCATTATTATTGACATTTCGGCCAAGTTTCATAATTGTTGGACACCGTTTAACTGAAAATTGCATTTTAGTCCCTAAAATTAGCCACATTTGCATTTGCATCCAAAAATTGCATCAAAAATATCAAAAAAATATCGTCTCAAAAATCGCTTACTAAATTCGCTTACTAAATTCGATAGACAAAATTCTAGGTTGTTCCTTTGCCTCCTTGAGTTCGACCTTGGGACTTGCCCAAGTAAAGTTAACATAAAATCACTAGAATTAATTTGATTAAAAATTTAAGTGATTATTTCTTGATTGATTCCGATTACCCGCCTACAATGAAACGACACATCGATATAATTTGAAACGATAATTCACACCAATTAAATAAGGTAATTCGTGATTCATTACTTATGAAAAATATATTTGATAAATATGCATTCTAGTCACATAATATTATCCTATAATTTTTGCATAAATAGATATAATAAGTATAAATAAAAAATTCTATAGCACATGGACCAAAGTACAATTTAAATAAACTTTTAATCCATTTCATAACACTACATTACATCCTAAGATAAAATATGCAAAATTTCCAAATGCATGCACTATCCACATGCTTGGTTCGGATTAAAATGCAATTTAACAAAACATTCTGATCATTTAATAACAAGTCCAAGAATATAGGGACAATATGCAAAATACCTAGATGCCTCACGTGGAGAGTCATGTGTTGTGACCTGGCACTGGACTAAAGTGCAAATAAAATAAATACAAGGGTCCAAGTGCAACTATTACAAAAATTACTTTGAAGATGAACATTTAAGTACTAAAATAAAATATAAGTGGGGGGGTGTTGTATATGCAATATACCTCCTAAAGCATGCTATCAGATGATGATTAACAATCGACGTGGCATCACTTAGGCAATGTACGATCTGGATGCACGTGTAATGCTTCGTCGACAGACGCCTCAAATTAGATCTCAAGATAGATTTGATAGCTAATGGCATGCTCGATCCAACCGTCCTCATCAAAACTGAAGCTCCATTCTTAAGATGACGACAGAGTGTGAGTCTGCAAGAACATGGAAGAAGCTCCACTAGGGCAAGCTTCCTCTATCTAGATCTCCATCGTCCGACGATCTCTGGAACCACTGATGGGTGCAATCAATTCTTGGGAGCTTTGTGTGTTGATGGGATGCTGCAGATGGATTCAGACCTCACTAGAAGAGGTCTGGCGGTGCATAAAAACTCAAGCGACCTGGAGGTGCTTAGCATGCTCTGATCCCACTCCAGATGGAGTCCTTCAGCTCTGAGACCTGTACAAAAACCTTCCTCGACTGTGGGGGGGGGGGGGTTGTCCTTGACCTTTGAATGACACAAAAAGATGGGGAATGGAGTGCAGCGATGATCTTAGGTGAAGGGTGGTGGAATGAGATCTGATCTCCTGATCTTTGCAAGATTAGGGGGATTGGATGGGTCGAGGAGATGTAGAATGCGAAGAGGGAGGTGATAAGGTGCTCAAAAGGTCGGAATATAATCGTAAATGGTTGGGACAATGGTCGGAGCCTAGAGCTCATGTGTGGTATTTTTTAAATTTTTAAGCTAACTTAAATGAAACTAAATGGAATAAAATGCAAGATTACACTAGTGATTACACAACGAATCTAGAAGGACAAGATAAATTAGCTCACCTGAACTGGAATGGTTGGGAACAGAAGTCGCATAGAAGAGCTCCGATGAGGTTGAATCCTATCCAAACCTCGTTCTCCTCGCCTTGAATAGCTAGATCACCTCCTGTCACCAGGGTTCATCTCAAGGTGTGGAATCAAGGGGTTACAATGGGTCAAGATGGATTAGGATTGATTGGAGAAGGATAAGAAATTTTATGCATGCCTGACTGGGTGGTTCTCTTTGATTAGGGTTTCCACATGAATCAATGGTTGATCAAGGAAAAGCTTGTATTCATGTGAAAGAGCATTCAAATTCAAAGATTCAGGAAGGGGTTAGGGGCATAAGAGGTCTGAATCGAGCTAGAAAAAATGGCGAAGAAGGGGAAAACACACTATAGGGATCGACCCAAAGGGGGAATGGAGAGTTGACCTGGGTCCATGCACGATGCGCTCTGATTGGTCCACGTGGACCATGAGAAGACAAACTTGAGAGTAAATTAGAAATAAAATGAAATTAATAGAAAATGATTTTATTAAATAAATCTTAAAACATGAAAGTTCTTTCTTTATTTTATGTACTATTTTTAGTTTATTTGTATTTATTTTTATCAACTTATTTATTAGTTTACAATATTTACATATCTTCTGTATATGTATTTATACCTATGCAAATACCTATAGAAATACCTTATTTGTATTTATATTTTATTATTTTGATACATAATGTTGTATTTTTATAATTTAGTTTATTTATATATATAATTTAATACATATTTACCAACTTTTATGGGATTTTATAATTCTATTTTTATATATAAATAATTATGTATATATACAATATAGGTATCTTGTGAGGGTATCCCTGCAAAATTGCCACCTCACGTGGGATCGCACATGAGTTGATGTTGACTGGACCTAAAAGCAAATACAATAAAGTGCAGGGTTACAATGGAAAATCTTACAAAACTATTAAACGGCATATGAAAGTTTAATTACTAAATAATAACATACAAAAAGTAGGGGGGTGAAAAATGCAAAATACCCCCAAACGTGCGCTATCCAACAACCGAGGTCTTTCACTTATACACGTGGCACACTCTCCTTGCCCGATGCCTCTTCGACATCAAATAACTTGAATTAGATCCAAGCATGGATCTGTCGGTTTTGGGCAAGCTCGATCAGATGATGCCTGCTAAATCTAGATGACTACTGATGTACTGATGATTGAACGACAGAGAAGGGATGTGGAAGAACATGGAAGAAGTTTCACCTGAGCGAGCTTCGTCAGATGTGATCTTCCCTCCCTAATGTCCTTTGTTGCTGCAACATTTCCCAAAACCTTCTTGGAGGTTCTCTCTATCGGTTGGAGGCGTCAAAATGCTTCGAAGTTCATCAGAGCAACCCACAAAGGTCTGAGTGGCGAAGGAGGTCCAGGTATCTCCAGTGAGCTGCAAAATCGCCTCCAGCTGGCTTTGGGCTTCAATGACCTGCACAGGAAGATAGTTCGGTTGAGGGAAAATGCCTCGACCCGTCAGTCAATGGAATGGGGGCGAAGTGCGGTGAGGCGGCGACTGTTCGGGCTAAAGGAGGAGGTGGAGCGTTGGGATCTTGCTCCAAGAGGAGGCAAGATGAATGGAATGGTCTAGGGCGTAGGGGAGGCACTATAAAACGAAGTGAGGGAGGTTGGTGGGTCGGAATAGGTCGGGAGCACGGTGGACGGTGTGTTGGAGAGGATCTCCGGTGAATTACGAATGGGCTAGATTACACTAATACAAGCAATGAACGATTAATCCAAATACAGGAAATGAAAAGTAAACCTAAAGTCTATCTAGAACACAAAGAAACTGGACCTCGAACAGCCGGAGCTGCGAGATGGACCTCACGACGGTGGAGGTCACCGGAGATGCAGGAATCACCTTCTACACCTCTTCCTCGATCTGATTCAAAGCTAGGAGAACCTCCTGTCAAAAGGCTCGAGCCTTTTTTCGCAAGAAGGGGAGAGAAACTAGAGCAAATGGGATTCAAATTCGAATGAAGGTGGAGCTCGAGTATGTACATGGGTGACTTGATCAAGGCGAACAACTCGTTGCATTAATGCAATCCTCGAGGAAATGATCCGACATGATAGAGCTAAGATTGAGGAGAAAAAGTGAAGGAATCTATCCAAAAGGATGCAAGGTGCGGGCTATAAAATTAGAGAAGGAGAGGTCAAAGGCAGGTCTGACAGGGGCTAGGGTCAGGGTCAGATAGTTGACCCAGGTCAACGGATGGTGTGGCTTGATTGGGCCATGTCATTCACAAAAAGACAAAACTATATTAAAAATCGAAAATAAATTAAAATAAAATAAAAATGATTAATATTAGGTTATAAAAAATTGTTTATTATTTTTTATAGTATTTTAATATGATTATTATTTATTTTTATGGCTTTATTTATTACAAGTTATTTTGTAAGGGTATATTTATAGGTATATTCTTCTATGTTTTGAGTATTTTATTTTTATTTTGTATTTTTTATTTTATTATCTATTTTTTCTTATTTATATAATTATAACTTATTTTTATACAAGTAAATATATTTTTATTATATTTTTCTGATATAATGTGCACACTTATATAAATAGGGGTATGGAATATATAGGTATAAGTGTAGGTATTCCATTTATGTGTCTACTATTTTTTTATTTTATTTAAGGTTTTATTCTATTCTAATATCTTTGTATATTATAAATAATATTTAAAAATTATAAAAAAATAAAATATAAAAAAAATAAATAAAATGAATATTTTACTCATTTATTCTATACAATAGGGATCCAAAACCTAACTTTTGCATTTTAACTCCAAATTAAATGAAACAACTTTCATTAAATAGATTATTAAAGTTATATACAATAAAGGTGATTTGATACATTTTGAGTTTTTATTGAGGAGATATAGGTCTGGGATGTTGAGGTTTTGGCTTTTTATTCTGTGTATAAAAAGTGTATTGTATGTTATTTTGGCGTAAACTAAATTTTATATTTTTTATATATACTTATCAACAACTTTCATGTACAAAGTTCTTTATTAGAGGTTAAAATATAAAATAAAATAGGTCCCAAAAATACAATATTGATGAATATATGAATGGAATTTTATTGTTTATTTGGCCCTTATCTCTCCCTACTTTATTCCTTATCGACCCGGTCATCAAGATGACTAGGTCTCGGGGTTAAGGGTCATAAAATACCTTTGGCATTTTATTCGTTTTCTTTTTTTCTTTATTCTATAATTTTCGCATTAAAAGCTATATTTTATATACAATAAATGGAACAAATAATGAATGTTAATTTGTACAAAATAATGTTATTTTCATTCATTAGCTAGGAATTTTATGTCCAAAATATAGAATAAAGGTGATGAAATGGAGATTCAACACCCCCTATAATTGCCTTTACTTGTCCCTAGCAAACATTTATGCAATAAGTGCAGAAAATAAAAACAAAAATTTAAAAAGAAAGAATTGGATTGATTTTTATTTTCAAACTTATCTTCACAAAATCAAAGTTTGGAGCTTAAGTCGGACCATTGGATTTTAGGTGCAGTCAGAACCTTATTGGGAAACGGATTTGAAACACATCAACCTTCGAGAATCACAAAATCCTGCTCAAGTCTCCTCAATAGCCAGGTCAGAATACTTCAATTCAAACGCAAACTCTTATGACTATGAAGCTCTCCTGGACAGTGTGTGGGATATGTAGCTCTTCTCGGCTGAAGCGGTAAAAGTCAGTCTTCTCCAACAAGGTGACCCTAATTCCCCAATCCAATAACTCTTTCCTCGAGAAGCAGATATTGACTTCTAAGTTCAAGTGACAACCAACTCAAGAATAGGAGGTGGAGAGAAGAATGAACAATATCCAGTGTAGCTACCTATCCTAGGATGTTTGACCAATGTAGTCAAGTCATCCAGCTGCAGGCTTACACACATATGACTTTGAAGCTCAAGCTTGCTTATTGATTATACAAATTTGTACATTCCGACAGACATTTTATTTTCAATCAGGCCTCTCTACTTTTTTGGAGTTTTTTATTTTTCCATTTTTTGAATACTATATACAGTAGCATTTACATAAGGACTTTTTCTTCTTGAGTCAGTAGACTATCCCTCTTTGGAAGAATTATTGCAACCCCACAACTTCTGTCTCTAGACCTCATTTCCATTAGATCGGGATGGAGTACAATGGCCACAAAAGTGTGACTTCTGATGTTTCCATTGGCTTATGTCTCATGCCGGCAAATCCAACCCTCTACGACTTCAATTGAGGTGAGCAAAGTGAAATTACAGGTGTACAAGCTAGGTCATTATCAACAAGAGTCGTGCGTGTGCTCTGAATAACTCTACCTAGGCAGTCAAGATGACATTGAACTAAGTTTCGTGATCTCAAAGAACTAAGTCAACCATACCTGAAGTACCTCATTCCAGTTCCTATAAGGTCCATGTGATTAAGTATATTTAAGGTCCAACCAAGCTCCAATCTTCAGATTTTATTTTGACTTGTTCAATTATCAAACTCAACCCAAAAAATGCAAATGTTATGCACAATACATAACATATTTTTGTGATGCAAATTTCAAATTTTGAACTTTTTATTGATTTTTGAAAAGATTTTACAATTTTCTATGTAATTTTTGAAAAGGTTTTTGCAAATGTTTTTGGGATTTTCGATTTTACAAATTTGTAGGTATTTTTCAAAATAAAATATTTTTGGAAGAAAAGACATGTATAAATGTTTACATAGGGATGCATCTTATATTTACAAGAGTTGGATTTTAAGAATTCATGGGTATATACAGGTTTTATGCATAATTTTATTTTGTACCCAATCCTCAAAAATAATTTGACAAAAATTTACAAAAAGTTTTGAAAACTTTATTTTTCAAAAATAATTTAAAAAATATTTTTTACAACATTTAAAAAATTTGGAAATCATTTTACAAAGATTTTTCAAAGAGTATGTAAAGATTTTTCAAACTAATTTTACAACCATTTTTCAAAATAATGTGCAAATAGATTTTTTAAAAAAATTATTTCACACAAAGAAAAGAAGCTTTTACATACATAATCTTTTTTTACAAAGGTTGAAAATATTTAACAAAACAATTTCCAAATATTTTTCAAAAGATTTTTCGAAAGTTTTTCAAACTATTTTTCAAACATTTTGCAAAAAATATTCTTAACCTGATTTATTAATCAGTAAATACAAAGAATTGGGTATTTATGTGTATTAATTCTTATTAATTAGCCATATTTCTTAAAATACAAAAGTACAAGCTATGGCTAAAGTATATATGGTGTATATAAGATCCCCCTATACTTAGCTTGAGTTATGCCCTCATAAATCAGAGAGAAAAAGAGAAGACATAACTTGTACTGAGTATAGAAAAGCCTAAAGAATAACAAATAAGGAATGAATGAGAAGTCGACCGTCTCCCCTATAATTAGGATCAAATATTCCTAATTATAGCAGACTATACATAAGGCAGGGAGACTCAAGGGTGGGAATGAACATATCACACTTAGATTGTCCCCCCCATACTTAGGGTAAGATATCCCTAAGTATAGACAAGAAGAGAAGACAATGGAGGGGACCAAAGAATGAACAACTTAGAGTGCACACCCCCTATACTTAGGACAAAGTACATCCTAAGTATATCAGTGAAGAAGGGGTTACATCTTTGGGGATAAAAAGAAAAATGAAAATGAAAAAAGAAAAGAAGAAAAGAAGAAAAGAAAAAATAAGAAAAATCACTCAACTCATCCACCTCCCATATACTTAGGACATAGTACATCCTAAGCAAGGCAAAACACATGGAATGAGGTGGATGAGCAAAAACGGGAGATGGAGGAAAATAAAACGAAAGTGGATATACAAAAAAGCAGATATACAGAGGTCAAGAAGGTCGAAAGAGAACCTTCTTACGTGATTGCTGAGGAATGGATCTTACAAGGTGTAGGTCGATATCAGGGTCATCATCAAACACAAACCGATCAAGATCAACCTGGTGAAGATCCTTAGCAATCTCAAAGCAGAAAGGCATGAATTGGTCGATGGAAGTAGTGTCATTGTGTTAGGCCTGGGAAGCCTCTGTTAGGTCATCATCAAAAGGCCCGAATTCCTTGATGAAAACTATAAGGTCAAATTTAGCCTCCACAGTCTCTACTATGTCTGCCTTATGCTCTAGGGTGTCTACAGTGTATATACTGCGGATGTCATCAATGCATCTCCATTCACCAGAAGGGAGAACTCCAAGGTCTATGCTTTCTGTGTCCCTCACTGAAGAGAAATCATCGCATCTCAGTATCATCCATCAAAAAGCAAACCTCTCTGATATCAACATCAAGGTCATAGTCCTTGGGGTCAAATAACACGGGCAGACTCTCGTGGGATGCGAGTCTCTGGTCAATAGTGGGTACAGTGATAACCACATCGCTCCCATCATCATAACAGAAGCGAATCTCTCCAGATACATAATCAATAATGGATCTCGTAGAGGCGAGAAAATGACATCCCAAGATGATTGGAGGATGCGCCACAAGGTGGAGGTCTCCATGGGCAATATGACAAAGTCAGCAGTAAAGCTCATGCCTTGAATCTGAATGACAACATTCTCAAGAATACCCCTTGTCCTCTTTATTGATCCATCAAAATTAAACAATCTTCCCAGTTTTCTTGAGATGTCTGTACTGAATAAACTGTATGAATGAGAAGGGTATTATGTTAATTAAGCACCGCCTTGGAGAATGTAATCACATGAATGGTCAGAGATGATGCAACTCACAAGAGGTGAGACAATGTTCCCTTTCCTAATGTATGGACGGTGGGTGATGGCGTAGGCAGTGACCATGGTCAAAACATGTCGCTCAAATCTTCCTCTTCGCTTACTCTTCTTGGGTTTAGGAGCAGATAATTGGCTCATTTCCTGGTGATGTGGGGCTTCATTGATCTTATGAATAGCTACCACCAGTTCAGGTTCAGTCAATATTTTTTTGAAATTTTGGATCTCCTCCATACAAGGGAGAAGATCAGAATCATCATCTACACAAGGATGACTAAGATCAGTGTGTATAGTGTCATCCTTGGGGTTAAAGGTGGGAACTGTTGTGTTTGTGTGTAGTCAAAGAGTCCGGCAGGTGTGCCCTCTCCTCACAAAATGACTCAACTAGGTGTCTCATAATTCTTTTTATGTTTTTAAATTTTGCTCATTTTTTGTGTTTTGGGTGATTGCAAGCTCTCATAGGTATCCTCGAATGAACCCATATCATCAAATGGTGAAGCAACATTGTGGTTCTTATTTATGCTCGTGAGGTTATCAATCCTCTACTTCATTGTCTTTATCATCTGGGTCAAGTCTCAAGGGTGGACTCCAAGAAAGGTGACTCTAACAGGTCAGTCTCGGGTGGGTGAGATGGAGGGCCATGTGATGGTGATGGTAGGTAAAAGTCCGAGGACCGATACTGTTGCTGAGGAGGATATGTACAAAAAGAAAAATCAAGAGCAAAGTCCTCCTGGTAAAGTGGAGGTGGACCGATTGGAGGGTACGAGGGATCCACAAAGTCCGGATAAAATTCGCTCTAGTTGGCCATCTCCGAAACAAAAGAAGGCGATTGAGAGAACACGTAGGTTAAATCAAGATTTGAGAGAAAAAGGCATAAATGTGTAGAGGAGACCGAGTATGTACAAACACAAACAAAGATACATAAAATAAAACCCCTCGATTCACCTACTTAACATAATTCTTTTTATGTTTTTAAATTTTGCTCATTTTTTGTGTTTTGGGTGATTTCAAGCTCTCATAGGTATCCTCGAATGAACCCATATCATCAAATGGTGAAGCAACATTGTGGTTCTTATTTATGCTCGTGAGGTTATCAATCCTCTACTTCATTGTCTTTATCATCTGGGTCAAGTCTCAAGGGTGGACTCCAAGAAAGGTGACTCCAACGGGTCAGTCTCGGGTGGGTGAGATGGAGGGCCATGTGATGGTGATGGTAGGTAAAAGTCCGAGGACTGATACTGTGGCTGAGGAGGATATGCACAAAAAGAAAAATCAAGAGCAAAGTCCTCCTGATAAAGTGGAGGTGGACCGATTGGAGGGTACGAGGGATCCACAAAGTCCGGATAAAATTCGCTCTAGTCGGCCATCTCCGAAACAAAAGAAGGCGATTGAGAGAACACATAGGTTAAATCAAGATTTGAGAGAAAAAGGCATAAATGTGTAGAGGAGACCGAGTATGTACAAACACAAACAAAGATACACAAAATAAAACCCCTCGATTCACCTACTCACATAATGAGGATCGTGAAAGTTCGGTCTTTTTATCTTTTCAAATTTTGGAGTAAGGTGATAAACACAAAGTTGTACAAGCATGTAGGAAGGCCTGGGATTTGAGCACTAATCCTTATTGTGTACATATGAATAAAATGCACAAATAATGAGAAGGTTACTCTCCCCAAGACAATGATATTTCTTTTTTTATTTTTAGGGTCGAGTAATCTTAGCAGTCCAAATTTTATCTGTTATCACTTTTTTTGTACTTTTAATAGAAATGCACAATCCTAATAAGGATTCAATTCCTTTAGATCCTAGGTGATCAAAATCAGAGGGAGAGAGTCGAAAAAGTATTTCGAGGTGAAATTAATGATGCATGCTAAGTAGAAATGCTCACATTGCCTCCAGTTCTCTTCATGCAAGGATGCTAAGAAGAATTGAAATTTATCTATATCCAAATGCAATCCAATAAAATTGCCCTAAAATATCACTTGCTATTAACATAAATCACCCAATGCTAACTACTCAGAAATGAGACCAAAAATCCAATCTTCGATGCCACTCGATGCCCACCACAGTGGGTCCTGCAAGCCTGTATGCGACCTCTCCCAATACACGGTCTCAAATCTAAATAGCTGACAATTATGATTTGAGTCCAAAAGAGAATCTATAGGTACGGGCTAATATATTAGGGCCTTGGACCTTAATCTATCCATAAGCAATTCCTAAGCTAGGGCTCAATCATACAAATCAAATAAAAATGAAAGCAAAAAACAAAGAAAATAAAAGCGATGAAAACACAACAAAAATGACGAGGCTCGCTAGAGAACAATCGCTCGGGCACTAGACCTCATGAAGTGTGAAGCATCCTAGAGAGTCCAAGTTATTACAATCAATATGTCTCTCTCTCACTTAAATTACAAATAAATACAAAATAGATTAAAATGCAAAGCAAGGTACACTGCCTTCAAAAATCCTCCAAGTCCTCTTCTACTGCTAGGTCAAAAGGCTGAGCCTGGTTAACGAGGGTGTGTAGGTGCTCGTAGGAGTACTTCCCTCGTCTCGAGTTCCTCAAAATAAAGTCAACCACAGAGGGTAGTTAGAAAATTCACAAAATAATATCAAATAAAAATGGAAAATAAATAAAGTGAAAATATAGACAAGAAGTCTCAAACAAAGAAATACAATCTATGTGGTGTTGCTCCCCAACAACAACGCCATTTGAAAAGAAAAAAATTGTATCATCTTGTGTTCTACACAAGGCAGGAACACAATCGTCGAAGTGACCAATGAGATCCTCGGACTAATTCAATAATAAACCCACAATAGACATAGCAATAAAAGAAAAATAAATGTGGAGTTAAAATTTATTATAACTCTACAATGGATGTGTATAGGTGTAAGTATGTAGAGTGTCGAACACAGGGAGCAAATTGTAGATTGGGCAAATCAATGCGCAAAATTTGCGTGTTCTTCTTGTCTATGTATTTTTGTGTGGGTTTTTGATATATATATATATATATATATATATATATTAATTTTTATATTTTTTAATTATTTTTAGTTTTTATATTTTTCATTTCTTCTTATATTTTCTATTTTAAATTTCCTTTTCTTTCTAATTATGTAATATAAGATTATATAAGGCTATATATACAATATAAAGAGGTATATTTATAAATATAATTAAAAATAATTTAAATACAGAAAATTAAAGGTTTTTGGCTTTAAATATTTTTTTATTGTTTTTTTGTGATTTTTAGATTTTTTGCTAATTGTTATATATTTTTAAATTAAAAATATCCCAAATTAACGATTAAATAAATAAATCAAATTATTTTGGAAATTAAAAATAGGAAATAATGTTAAAATTTTCCAACTATTTTTAGTTAATGATAAATAATAAAAATAAAATTAGAAGATAGAAAAAGGTATTTTTGGAATTTTTGGGATTTTTTTAGTTTTTTATAAAGGATTTTAGAGCTTTTTAATTTTTATATATTTTCTTTTTCTATTTTTAATATTTTGGACTAATGGTTCAAAATACTAAAATAAATAAAATATATTTTTGGGGATTTTTTAAGATATTTTTCTATTTTCTAGTATTTTATAAATCAAACAGGGGAATTTATGCTTTTTTTTATAAAATAGGAAAAGTTCTAAAATGCCAAACTAAAAATGTAGGGTTAATCTACAAGTAAGCAGGAAGTTAACCTAATGTTTAGAGAATTTTTGGAGTATAGATGTTATTTTTAATTAAAAGAAAACAACTAAAAAATTTATTGTACTAGTAAGGGCATATTTGCAATTAAAAATAATGGCAGGAAATAAAATGCAAAATACCAAAAATATATAACTAATATTATATGTTCTTGAACCAAAATTAAGTACAAATACCCACGAGGGTATCCCTACAAAATTGCCACCTCACATGGGACCGCATGTGAGCTGACATGGACTGGACCCAAAAGCAAATACAATAAAGTGTATGTGTTCCAATGCAAATATTACAAAATTATTAAATGACAAATAAAAGTTTAAATACTAAATAATAAAATACAATAAGTAGGGGGTAGAAAATGCAAAATACCCCCAAACGTACGCTATCCGATGGCCAAGGTTTTTAACTTATACATGTAGCGTGCTCTCCTCACCCGATGCCTCTTTGACATCCAACGGCTTGAATTAGATCCATGTGTGGATCTGACGGTTCTGGGTAAGCTTGATCGGATGGTGCTTGCTAGATCTGAACGACTACTGATGATCAGACGGTGGAGAAGGGATGTGGAAGAACATGGAAGAAGCTCTGCCTGGGCGAGCTTCTTTCGACGAGATCTTCCCTCCCCTTCATCCTCTTCTACGCAACGTTTCCCAAAACCTTCTTGGAGATTCCCTCTATCGACTGGAGGCATCAGAATGTTCTGAGGTGCAGTAAAGCAACCCACGAAGGTCAGAAAGGTGAAGGGGGTCCTGTAGCTCTGGCGAGCTGCAAAATCACCGCAAGCTGGCTTTGGGCTTCAATGACTTACACAGGAAAAAATCTAGGTTGAGGGCAATGTGCCTTGACCAATCAAACAGTGGAATGGGGGTGGAATGTGGCAATGTGACAACTGCTCCAATGAAATAAGGAGGTGGAGCGACTGGATCTTGCTTCAGGAGGAGGCAAGATGAATGGAATGGTCGAGGGTGTAGGGGAAGTGCTGGGAAATGAAGTGAGGGTGGTTGGAGGGTTGGAACAGGTTGCCAGCATGGTGGACGGTTTGCCGGAGCAGATCTCTAGTGAACTACGAATCGACTAGATTATACTAATAAAAGCAATGAACGATTAATCTAAATGCATGAAATGAAAACTAAACCTAAAATCTATCTAAAACACAAAGAAACTAGACCTCGAGCAGGCAGATCTGCGAGATGGACCTCACAAGGATGGAGGTCATCAGAGATGCATGAATCACCTTTTACACCTCTTCCTCGATCTGATTCAAAGCTGGGCGAACCTCCTGTCAGAAGACTCGAGCCTTTGGACTCAAGAAGGGGAGATAAATAAGAGCAAATAGGATTAAATTTTGAATGAAGGTGGAGCTTGAGTATATGCACATGGGTGACTTGATCGAGGCGAATAGCTCGTTGCATCAATGCAATCATTGAGGAAATGATCCGTCGTAATAGAGCTAAGATTGAGGTGAAAAATGGAGAAGGAATCTCTCCAAAAGGATGCAAGGTTCGAGATGCAAAAATCAGAGAAGGAGAGGTCAAAGGCAGGTCTGAGAGGGGCTAGGGTCTGGGTCAGATAGTTGACCTAGATAAACGGCGTGGCTTAATTGGGCCACGTCATCCGCAAAAAACAAAACTTCATTAAAATTCAAAAATAAATTAAAGTAAAATAGTAAAAGATTTTATTAATTTCTGGTTATAAAATATTTTTTTAATTTTCTGTAGTATTTTAATGTGATTTTTATTTATTTTTATGGCATTATTTATAACAAGATATTTTGTAAGGGTATATTTATATATATATTCTTCTATGTTTTGAGTATTTTATTTTTATTTTGTATTTTTAATTTTATTATTATTTTTTTTATTATTTTATATAATTATAACTTATTTTTATACACATAAACATATTTTTATTATATTTTTTGATATAATTTGTACACTTAAATAAATAGGGGTATGGAATCTATAGGTATAAGTATAGATATTTAATCTTTGCGTCTATATATACTAATTTATTTTTGTGGTTTATTTAAGGTTTTATTCAATTCTAAATCAGTACATATTATAAATAATATTTAGAAAATTAAAAAAATATAAACTTGTAAAAATAATAAAAATAAATAAAATGAATATCTTATTCAGGTATATTATACAACAGGGATCCAAAACCTAACTTTTGCATTGTAACTCTAAATTAAATGAAACATCCTTCATTAAATAGCTTATTATAAGTTATAAAATTAAAGATTATTTTGATAATTTTGAACTTCTTTTGAGGAGATATGGGTCTAGGAAGTTTGGATTTTGGCTTTATTCCGTGTATAAAAAGTGCATTGTATGTTGTTCATGTGTAAACCCAATTTTGTATTTTCCTATATATTATTATCTAAAACTTTCATACACGAAGTTTCTTTATTTGACTTATAAAAAAATACAAAATAAAATAGATCCCAAAAATACAATATCGATGAATGAATGAATGGAATTTTATTGTATGTTTGGCCCTTATCTCCCCTTACTTTATTCCTTATGGACCCAGTCATCAAGAAGCCTAGGTCTAGAGGTTTAGGGTCATAAAATACCCTTGGAATTTTATTCTTATTCTTTTCTTTTCTTTATTATAAAATTTTGGCATTAAAAATTGTAATTTATATCCAATAAATGGAACAAATAATGAATGCTAATTTGTACAAAATAATGTTATTTTAATTCATTAGCTAAGGTTTTTAAGGCTAAAATGATAGAATAAAGGTGATGAAATGGAGATTCATCACCTCACTCCTACTGGCGTACTGATGGTCCAAGAAGGTGATGGAGCTTTGGGCGGTGAAGGGCGGGGCATGAACGAGGCACAATGCAGGTTGTAGGATGCTAACGACGAAACCTCGCTAGAGGGGGAGCTCTAGAATGTAGATCCACCATAAGTCCTGTATATGAAGAGAGTACCTGCAAAATAATTAGCTGGAGAATAGCTGGAGTGAAGGGGATGGTATGGCGGGCATGCGACACAAAGAGGGTGGTGCCCAGAGTGAGTCCTTCTCTGCCTCAAGCGGAGGATGAGGCCTAGAATGGGGGAGATCGTAGAGGATGGAATGGTGTGTCTGGACCACCAACGAAGAAGAGGGTGGTTCGGTGAGTGGAATGGCGGCCTCAAACGATGGTAAAGTGGCATGTGTGAGTCTACGAAATTGAGAGATATCAAGATAAAATCATATTGAGAAACTTACCTGATCGACGATGAAAGTACGACGGAGGGAAGGCTTTGGCTGAGCGGTGGATGTCGCTCGAGTCTTCGCTCAATGAGGTCAGTCGCGCCTCGTAGCTTGGGCAGCTTCAAGGAGGGGTTGCGACATGACCGGAGCCAAGCGTCACACTTGGGCTACAATCATCGTCGCGAGGACAAATCTGACCTCCTCCTACAACGGAGAGGTAGAGGTCGCTGGGACATAGCCCTTGGAATGGTGGACAAAGCAGAGAGGTTGCAAAGGGTGAGTATTTATAGGTGCAGCACCAGTTGGTTATGGAAGGTGAGGGGGGTAATTGTGATGGCTAGCATGGGAGATGTAGGGGGATTGTGGGTAGTGATGGTTGCATGGGATTCAGAGATATAATGACTATGGAAATGAGGGGTTAGGTTGTGATGAGGTGGTGCGGGATGGGAACCAAATGAAGGGGGTGAGGGTGTGGCTAGGTGAGGAACTAGGGGGAGGGTGAGCTGGAGGAGGATGATAATTGAGGGTCATTGGATCATGTGATCCAACGATCGAGATGGAGGCCAATAAAGGGCGGAGATTATGTCATTTGACTCGATCCTAGGTCTAGGGAAAAGAAGTGAGGGGACAACATGATAGGATGATGGGATTCGTCCTATAGGTAGGAGGGAACGGGTGGCGTGGAAGGCTCAGAGCCGTTAGATGAGGGTTCATCTATCGGTGAGATGAGAGCAGAAAGGGGTGGTTCAGATGAGCAGATGGAGTTGATCAGATGACTAAGATGGAAGCATTGATGAATGACCATAATGGAAGTAGGGGATGGAAGATCAGATGACCTTGGTGGAGGCCAGGTGGCACGTAGGGAAGGGGCCACGTGAGCGACCCAGAGAGTGCCACGTGGCCTAATCAAATTATTCAAAAAATCAAAAAATAAAGGAAAATTAGAAGAAATAGTATGATGCAAAATTAGCAAAAAGTCAAAACATGAAAGTTGTAGATCTCGATGAGATCTACAAGTCTTGTGTTGACAAAAAGTCAAATGAGATATAAAACACAAAGAAATGTTTTTTATAAGTATTTTTAATAGATAAAAATCTGCTTTTAAATATTTTGAGATTTTTTTATATTGTTAATTCTTATTAATACCAAAATAAATATATACAATAATTGCTCTATTTTTAGGGGTTTTTAGTAGGGAAAAGGAAATAGAAGGTTTAATTTAAATATAGAAATTAGGGTTATATACAGGGAGAAGGATTCATGTTAATGATATGGAATTGACGAAGATTAGAATGAAGGTGATTATGCTCCAAGGATAAAAAGAGAGCATAGTGATGATTAATCAGAGATTCATCACACCCCTATACATAGACTACGCTCGTCCTCGAGCATCTAAAGAATGAAGGAGTCGGATTAATTCCTGATAGTGCATGTGAATTTTCAAGGATCAATTCAACAAAGACCCTCAATTTGGGTGATCCTAAAATGTTGGGTTCAACCATGCTCTAGTCAAAAGGATTCCAACTTCTCTAATTATCAGTCTCTCTGTTTTGTACATATAATATAAGGATATGACATTTAGTGTACTGCAATCATGAGAGTTGAGTCGGGATGTCACCCAAGGTCCCAGTCCAAGAGACTTTCCTCTAGACCTAATCCTCAACACTAGGGAATAAGTTGATTCTTGCATTCAATCCACCGTCTCATTAGTTTGTCAGACTTGGAAATGTAGATGACATGCCAAATAATGGAGGGTATATGATTATGTCTTTTCTTCTCTCCCTCACATTGGAACAAGGATCCTCTCGAGCACCTTATTATTCAACGCATGTATATTTTTGGTTTGTTGATCAATGTGTTCGTCAAGAAAGCTCGGAGTCGTCTGCACTTGTTTTCCTTGGAATACACTAGGGTGTGTCTTTTCTAGGTATCTAATATACCTTCTACACCCAAACTTGTAGCATTTATGATGCAGAGCTTGTTTTGGGTGCTAGCCCGACTCCTTGTCCTAACAGCTTTGGTCCAAGTGGACGCTTTGAAAAGGTTGGGAGCGCTCGCTAGATATTGCAGATTCATCATCTTTATTCATTTATTTTAGCTTAAAATCCCTTATAAAACACATGTATATAACACTAACTCCTTATTCTTACTAACTTGCATATGTGTATAAATATTGTATACTTCTTACCATTTGAACCTAAAATAAATAAATAAAGAAAGAAAGGAAAAATAAAGAAAATAAAATAAAAAAGAAGACTTTATATATGTAATAGATACAGGCTGACCCGAACCCCGAGAGAAGGTCAAGACTTAACCTGATCGACCAGGAATAAAGTAGGGGGAGATAGGGTCCTTATTCAGAAAATCCAAAAAAATTGTGTGTTGTGTATATTTGGATACTACACTATTTTATTTATACATAAATTGAACTCAAATCAAATGATTTTCAAAATAAAAGTTATAAATAAAAATGTATCCTAAATAACAAAAATAATTGCACAATCAAATCATGTACAGAATAAAAGCAACCACACTTGGAAAAAGCCACTAAGCGATAATTGAAAGACTAATTCCGTATCCATATGAACTGAAATTGAACCAAACTCACTTCCATTTTATTCTAAATTAAATTATTTTAAAATGTCTGGATTTCGTAATTTTTAGAGTTACGAGTGAAAAGTTGGTTTTCTGGGGAGGTTTTTGCAATTTACCCATGTATTGGTACATATTGTATTTTGTAAATATTTGTAAATATTTCTACTAATTATTTAAAATAAAAATTAGAAATAAAAATTTAAAACAAAAAACTAATTAATTCCATTATTTAACTATGTAAATAATGTACTATATATTTATAGTTTATGTATATAGCTAATTTTCTTAAATAACTACCACAAAAAATAAAAACAATTAACATTTAATTTTCAAATTAATTAAGTGACGAAAAAATAAAAAAATTAATTAATTTTTGTAAATATGTTTAACACTAATCTCTCTCTCTTTATCTTTATCTCGTTTCAAATTTTCTCTCTTATCTCCTATCTTCATTCATTTTTAAAAAAAATTCAAACTCCATTATCTTTTCTATTTATATGGCTCGTTCTCCCTCATTCCAACTTGATCAATCTTTGGCGAGAGTAGCCCGATCTCCGAGAGTCTTCATGTCACAGAAGGGTGCCTAGCCTCCGAGCTATTCGGTGACAGCGAGTCGACCTTCATCGAGGTGATCAAGGTATTTTCCGCTCCTAAGGTGAGATCCATCATTTTCTTCTTGTTCTTAATCTAGGATTAATCGTAGTTTTATTTTGTCGCATTTTAATTTCATCGTTATTTTTTTTATTTTTAGATCTTAAAATCCATCATGATTTTATTCACCTTCGACTATGGTTTTTCATCTCACTTTCTTGATCTCTAAGCGTTCTTTTCTACCTCGCATGATCTCTCGCCTCCGACCACGTACAGTGGTCGGAGATCCGATTCCATCCACCATTTTCCGTGGAACCGCACTCGTTCACATCTTCTATTTTTATTTTTGGATCGAGTCATCATGCTCGCGTCCTAATTTGTTGATAAATAAAAATTTCTAAAAAATTAATTAAAAAAATATATATATTCTTTTTCTCTAACATTTGTTTTACAAGAAATTATAAAAATAAAAAATTAAAAAATAAAAATAAATTAGTTCCCATTTCTGCTTTTCTTAAAAAAAAAATAAAAGAAAAAAATATTTTTTACTCTCTGTTTCTGTATTTACATTTAAAAAAAGTCGTTGGTGGCACGCCAACGCCTCTACCGCCTTCGCCAGCCCGTACCGCCTGCGGGAGCTGCTAGAGCTGCCTGACCACGTCTCCTCCCATCTGCTAGCCCAGCTCCTTCCGCCCTTCGCCTGGACGGTCATCACTACTACCCTTTGCCTAGACAGCCATCACCGTCGCCCACCGCCGCTAGGAGGCGCGACGACATGCAGACCCGCGCGCTCTACCACCGGCCCCATGCGAGGCCTCCAGCGCCTCCGGCTCCAAAAGCACCACCGGCTTTCCAAATCAACATCCGTTGGCCGCTTGACAGAGCTTCCACCACCGCCACATGCTCCGTGCAAGTTTGACGACCTCAAGTGGCCTATGAAGACTACCGCCGGCGAGCCCAGGAACCTCTCATCCTCGCGTGCGAGCCCGCCGCCCATCATCATCGACTCGAAGCCCTCCATGTGCGCAGTCGTCCATCACCCAGAATTGCGCCCATCGCCAACCGCGTCCAGCTAACGTACCGCCTGCGCACGAGCGGCTGCGCCATCCACCTCCGCCGGCGCATGAGAACAAAGAGAAGGCAAGGAGAGGCGACAGACCCTCGTTTGTTGCTAGATCTGAAATAAAAAAATTGGGAAAATTACACTTCAACCCCTGGAGTTCTTCAAAATTGTGCAAAGATCCCCACTGTCAAGCTATCACGTGCTTCACGCATGCCCTCCTGGGTAAATTTCATTTTCTATCCTGTAGTTTATTTTTATTAACATTTCATGTAAAAACTTTTAACATTTGTGTTTCAGTCCCTGAATTCCAGACCTTCATTTGCATGCTCTTTTCAACGAAATAAATGTTGTTATTGCTCAATAATTTCCCAAAAATCATGTTATGCTCCTGATGTGTTTATCTTTCTAGCATAAAATTTATTCATTGCATATTTTATGTTCATTTGTTATTATAAAAAAATCAAAAATAACATCCTCTTCTTTTTCTAAAATTCACAAATATCTAAAAATTCGAATATTGCTCTACAAATTTCAAAAAAATTAGAGTAGTTTTATTTTAGTGTCTTTTAATTTCTACCAAAATTTCACGCATTAATTCTTTTCAAAACCCAAAAAAATTAAAAATACCAAAAATCATTGAAAAATCACAGAAAATTCTAAAAATCCAGAAATCATGATTTCACTTACTGTTTGTAGATATTTGTCTATAGTTTAGCATAAAGTAATTTACAGGAGTTTTGGGCACTTAAAATATATTTAAGTTGCAAATTACTCCAGGCTGTGCACTGTTTATCATTTTTGCCATTGTTTGATTTTTTGAAAAATACAAAAACATCTGAAAATTCTACAAAAATTCTCAAAAATATTTTAAAAACTTTAAAACCCAAAATTATTTTCTCTGTATTTTTTTGTGTATTTTTGGTAAAATTGAAAAATACAAAAAGAGTGTGGTGAGTGTATTTCTTTCCTTGTGCATATTGTTCATTATTTGAAAATTTAAAAAAATGCAAACTTAAAATCAGTAAAAATTTGAAAATCAGAAAAAAAATAGAAATAAAAAATAAAAAGATAAAAAGATAAGAAAATCCACAAAAACCAAGGATAGTTTGCCTTTGAGATTCCTACTTTTTCTCTTAATAGTTTTTTTGTCGATTATTTGAATAACTATCGGGAATTGTAGTCT
Organism: Ottelia alismoides; assembly: GCA_037367405.1. NCBI lineage: Eukaryota > Viridiplantae > Streptophyta > Magnoliopsida > Alismatales > Hydrocharitaceae > Ottelia > Ottelia alismoides. The sequence goes on along the minus strand of JAZKJV010003284.1, from coordinate 588,948 downwards.
TTCCGAGTTCGATCATGTCTGCTATATAGGTAAATAAGTAGCAAAAACATTTCTCTTGCTCCAAAATATTTTCTGTAATTATTTTGCAGCTGAGAAGAAAAAAAATGTTTATTTGATCCGAGATTCTTTTGGGGATAAGGACGACTTCGTATCATTAATAACCGATCCTCGAAGAACTCGTGTCAACAAAATGGTGTCGTTGCTGGGGACTGGTCGGTGAGGCAGAACGGAAGACTCTACGGTGGCAGCGCTCCTCGCGGCGGTGCGATGGAAGGTGGCTATTCGAGTCAAAGCGGAAGGAGCAGCCCGCGGTGGGGCTGGAGCGTCGAGGTATGCCTACCGGGCGAAGGCCGGCGGTAGATCGTCGTTGGCGTGAGGCTTCACGCATGAGGTGCTCGGACTGTAGGCTGGTGTACGATTCTAGGAGGAGGCCGGTGGTAGATCGTCGGTGGCGTGATCCCCGGCAACGCTGCCATTTTGTTGACAGAGGTTCTTCGAGGATCGATTATTAACGATACGAAGTAGTTGTTATCCCCAAAAAAATCCCAGATCAAACAAATAAAATTTTTTCTTCTCTCGCTGCAAAATAATATAGAAAATAATATGAAGCAAGAGCAATGTTTTTGCTACTTGTTTACCTATATAGCAGACATGATCGAACTCAGGGAGGCAACAATTCTCATGGGTTATTTAAATAATCGACGAAAAATCAATTAAGAGAAAAAAGCAAAAATCTCAAAGGCAAACTATCCTTGGTTTTCTGTATTTTTTTATCTTTTTATCTTTCTATCTTTTTATTTCTATTTTTTATTTTCTGATTTTCAAATTTTTAGTGATTTTAATTTTGCATTTTTTAAATTTTCAAATAATGAACAATATGCACAAGAAAAGAAATAAGCTCACCACACTTTTTTGTATTTTTCAATTTTATCAAAAATGCTCAGAAAAATCCAGAGAAAATACTTTTGTGCTTAATGTTTTTGAAATGTTTTTTGAGAATTTTTGTAGAATTTTCAGATGTTTTTGTATTTTTCTAAAAATCAAACAACGGTAAAATGATAAATAGTGCACATCCTGGAGTAATTTGCAACCTAAAATATTTTTTAATTGCCCAAAAATCCTGGAAATTATTTTTATGCTAAACTGTAGAAAAATATCTACAAACATGGTGAAATCATGATTTTGGGATTTTTTTTAGAATTTTCTATTCTTTTTCAATGATTTTTGATATTTTCATTTTTTTGGTTTTGAAAAAAATTAATGTAGGAAATTTGGATAAAAATTAAAAGATAATAAAATAAAATATTCTATTTTTTTTGGAATTTGTAGAGCAATACTTGAATTTTTATAAAATTTTGAATTTCGGAAAGAGAGAAAGTTGCTGTTTTTGATTTTTTAATACTAAAAAATGAGCATAAAATGCAATGAAAAAATTATGCTAGAAGATACACACATCAGGAGCATAGCATGATTTTTGCAAAATTTATTGACCAACAAAAACATTTTTTTCACTGAAAAGATCTTGCAAATTTAAGGTCTGGAGATAAAGGATTAAAATACAAATGTTCGAAGTTTTTGCACTAAAAGATAACATACAATAAAATAATGGGTATGGAACCGCAAATTACCCAAATAAACATGTAAAGCACGTGCTTAATTCTGGCAGGGGCATTTATGCAATTTTTGTAAAATTAGACGATCTTCATGTGAATTGCCCAATGCTTGAAATGGTAAGAGCGCATTTGCAAATTTCAAAACTTCCAGAGCAGGCAATTGTAATTTTCCCAAAAAATAATATTAACCCCTGGGGTTTCTTCTTCCCTTCAGCTTTGTTCTCAAGCAAAGCGCATCGCAAGTGGCGCCACCGCCCTCTCGCTCCAGACACGGGCTACGCCGCGCGAGGTGCTGGCGGAGGCAGCGGTGGCATGCTGGTGGTGATTGACGGTCAGCAAGGCAGTGGGTGAGGTAGTGGCGTGTTACGTGGTGGCTGGAGATTGCGCGGGCAGTGGTTTTCCGCAGATGGTTGCGATGGGGTGACGGAGGTCCGCCTGGGCTGCTGAAGATGGTGCTGGCGGTGACGACTTGCGCGGCCGCCGTAGCGGGCAACCGACGGTGGAAGAGCTTTGCGCGGGCGTCGACGTCGACCTGCTGGGCGAAGCTGGCGACAGATCGTCGGTGGCATGAGGCTTCGTGCGAGAGGAGCTCGGACTACAGGTTGGTGCGCGATTCCAGGAGGAGGCCTGTGGCAGATGGTCGGTGGCGTGAGATGTATCGGAGGATCAAGCGAAGGAAGGTGCACCGCCTGCATCTGGTGCGCAGTGTTTTTTTATCATTATAAATAAGAAAAGGAGAAATAATGGAAAACTTTATATATATATATAAGAAAAATAGAAAGCTTTTACATAATTTTTTTATCTTAACCTGCAAAACAAATGTTAAAAGAAAACATATTTTTTTATTTTTTATTCTTTTTATTTATAGACAAATTAGGACACGACCGCGAGGACTTGGTCCCAAAATTAAAACAGAATGCATGAGAGGAGATCCGGTGAAAAATGAGTAACAGATCTGAGTCTCCGGCCACCGTGCATGATCGGAGTTGAGAGATCGTGCGAGGTAGAAAAGAACGTGAATAGATCGAGATGTAAGATGAAAAATCGAGATCGATGGTGAACAATCAAGTTGTGATGGAGTCTAAAATCTAGATTAAAAATTGAAGATGAAATGAAAATGCAAAAAGGAAACTACGATTAACCTAGGATAAAACATGAGAAAATGGATCTCACCTTAGGAGCGGAAAACACCTTGATCACCTCGACGAAGTCCGATTCGCTGTCACCGGACAACTCAGAGGCTAGGCACACTTTTACGACAAGAAGGCTCTCGAAGATCGGGCTCCTCTCACCAAAGATTGATAAAGTTGGAATGAGGGAGTAGAAGCCATATAAATAGAAAAGATAATGGAGTTTGATTTTTGTTGAAATTTTGAATGAAGATAAGAGATAAGAGAGAAAATTTGAAATGAGCTAAAGATAAAGAGAGAGATTAGTGTTAAAAATATTTACAAAAATTAATTAATTTTTTTAATATTTTTGTCACTTAATTAATTTGAAAATTAAATGTTAATTTTTTAAATTTTTTGTGGTAGTTATTTAAGAAATTTAACTATATACATAAACTATACATATAGTACATTATTTACATAGTTAAAAAAAGAAATTAATTAAATTTTTTGTTTTAAATTTTTTATTTTTTATTTTTATTTTAAATAATTAGTAGATATATTTGCAAATATTTACAAAATACAATATGTACCAATACATGGTAAAATTGCACAAACCACCCCCAACTTTTCACCATAACTCCAAAAATGATGAAATCATAGCCATTTTGAAGATAATTTAATTTAGAACAACGGAAGTGAGTTTGGTTCAATTTGAGTTCATATGGAGCCAGAATTGGTCTTTCAATTATCGCTTAGTGGCTTTTTCCAAGTGTGGTTGCTTTATTCTGTACATGATTTGATTGTGCAATTTTTTATTATTTAGGACACATTTTTATTTACAACTTTTGTTTTAAAAATCAATTGATTTGAGGTCAATTTATGTACAAATAAAATAGTGTAGTATACAAATATACACAGCACACAATTGTTTTGGATTTTCTGAATAAGGACCCTATCTCCCCCTACTTTATTCCTGGTCGATCATGTCAAGTCTTGACCTTTTCTCGAGGTTCGAGTCAGCATGTATCTATTACGTATATATAGTCTTCTTTTTTTTCTTATTTTTCCTTTCTTTCTTTCTTTATTTATTTTAGGTTAAAATGGTAAGAAGTGTACAATATTTACACACAGATGCAAGTCAGTAAGAATAAGGAGTTAGTGTTATATACATGTATTTTATAAGGGATTTTAAGCTAAAATAAATAAATAAAGATGATGCAATGCATATTCATCAGATATTTATCTGGAATTTTCCTTTTGGAACTCTGAGCTTTTTCTTTGAATATTGGTATGGCTGTCTCCATTGCTTTTACCAAGTTGGTGCACACTGATCAATATTTATTTAGTTTCATCACATCCTAGCACGTAGGTCAATATCAAACTATAGCATGTGAACTTGTTCGCATACTGGCTAGGGTTTTGCTGACACTCAGGTTTCTTGAAGCCTTCATTGAATTTATCCCATCCTCAAGCATCATTAAATCGGGTCTAGACTCAAATCACCAGTCCTCGTTCCTCAAGTGATAACTCAACTCTTCTCATCAATCATGCAGTTATGAAAGTTATGTGCTGATCATATTCTTTAGAAGGTAGAGATGAAGAGTGCAATATAGCGCTCAAATATTTCAAACTAAAGAAGTATGGATTATTAAGTGTCAAACCTTAATGACTGTGGTTGGTTAACTTTGACTCTCAAGATCTCCAAGAATCAAGTGTCCTCAAATCCTTAAGCCTTGAGTGATAGTGAAAGTGTTAGGAATACACCAACTCCGAAGTTAGTGAATTTTTATGATTTTGAATTTTGTAATTTTTATGGGATTTTTTAATATCAAGAGAAATAATGACTGGCCCAAGCTCATATGAATAGTTGCCTCCATTTCCATCCAGTATGGGTGTAAGTACGAACTGTTAGACGGCTACCCGTATTACATAATGATGGTGCCATTTGCATTGTCCTTTAACCACCACTCTACTAAGGGATACCGTTGTTTCCTCACTAAGAAATAGCTATTCATTTTTAAGCTTAATAGTCACATTCGTTGCTCAAGAAAAGTTTTGACTTTTTAAATTTTTATGGTATTTTTGAATAAGGTTAATAATCATAAAACCGTTAGTCCCTTAATTTTTGAAAATATTTTCCAAATCGTGTCACATAATAACAGTTTTTCAAAATATTTTTCAAATGATTTTTCAAACGAGTCAAATTCTCATTTTGCAAACCATCGACAAAATATTTTTCAAAACAATGTCACAAAATTAGAAAAATTTTCAAATCATTTACAAACATTCTTACAAAAATAAGTTTAAAATACTTATACCCTAGTCACAAAAATTTTAAATGTTTCAAAATACGAGCCATAGCTAAAGTACATATACAATATATACGGTATACCCCTATTCTTAACTTTTGTTATGTCCTCATAGCACAAAAGTGATATGAAGCCATAGGTCTAGTTGAATACAAGGTGATATAATAGAACTGACTCGGATGCTCCCCCTATACTTAGATCAAAAATGACTAAGTATAAGGAGAAGAAGAGGGAAGAATGAATGACCCGGGTCCCCCTATACTTACATTGAGGGTAGCCTAAGTATTGGATAAGCAATGAGAATGGAGAGACCCGTGGTGAATAATCAATGAATGTACAATGTTCCCCCTATACTTAGGCTGAAGAGTAGCCTAAGTATTTGGATGTGGAATTAAGGATGGGGAACTGGTGATGAGTTAGGGTTAGAGGGGGGAGTGAATTTATAGAGATGATAGGGTGGAGATGGGATAGGGTGTATTATCAAGGGTTATAGAGGGTTGTGTGAATAGACATTCATGCTCTATCAAGAATGCAATACTCTTGATTCACCAACAGACATGAGGACCATGAAGGTTTGGTCGTATTTATCTTTTCCATTTTATTGGTGATCAGTCAAAATTCATGTCCATTAGCAATGTTTTAGGGCTAGGTTTTGGGCACTATCCTCAACATTGAAAACATCCTGTGCACATTGCCAAGTGTTGCTCTCTTGTAGACCAAGATTCATTTTATTCCATTTGATTTTGTTGACTTGCATTACAATCCCAATTTTATGATTAGGTTATCATTGTATTAATGCGAACACAAGTCAAACATTCATTGTCTAATAAGACATTCATAATTTCCTTTAATATCCTAAGTAATAAATCCGGGGAAGATCGAGAAAAACCGATGCATTCGTGAAAACCATGACGCATGCTTGAGAGAGAAACTTACATTGCCTTCAGCAATCTCCATGCATGTGCAAGACTGTATTTAAAATTTTACGCTACATGCATGCAAGTCGAAGAAAACACTGTTAGCAGGAAAGGATTAAACTTTTTTTGGATAAGTGAAACAATGTATGCGCGTCTCGTGAATTATGTGTGTCCGACCTATGGGAAAGCATATAATATAATAAATGAGGTGAGCTTGGAGAACCGTGTTCCAAGCCTTAGGTCGCCACTCAAGTGAAGCCCCACCCCGACTGGGGTGAAACAAGATCCACACAACACACATATAAGGTTCAAGTTCAAATTACACATGCGAGCCCTCAAACGAGGACAACTAGAAATGCAAATATAACACTTTTTTTTTACAAAACAATGCATGAACAAAATGTTGGTTAAATTCCTTATTTTCTCTTGAGTCTCATCTGCGGCTCCTCGTAGCGGGAGCTCCCAAATCCATGCCCCCATGTAGATCAAGCATCCTCCATCTTCACGGGCCATTCCTGATGATCGTGAATTTCGCCTTTTTAATAATAGATAATTGTAGTATAGGAGGAGGAAAACGATTCGTCAAAAACCAAAATCTTTGTATGTTGTGGAAAATTTTTACTTGGCAAGTCTACCAAGGTTGAACACAGGGAATGATGATTTTTAGTTGTGTGGTTTCAAATTGATTTTGATAATTAATTAATCGCTAAGCTAATTTATTTGTCAGAAAATAAAATGCAATGAAATGAGATGCAATGCGAAGAAAATAAATAGAGAGAATAATTAAGCTCAGGATCTATGATAATGATTTTTAAGTCCAATTATATTAATTAATGTCCTCAAAATTTAATCACAGATCAAAAGATATAATTTCAAGAGATATTCAAATTAATCCCAGATTGCAGGCAAAGAAGGTCAATAGATCAAGTCATACTCCTGCTAAATATAATAATGATCATTTCAAGGTAGAGTATCTATCCCCAAAATTCCTGCGATTTATTCCTCTGAGAGGGAATCAATGACATTAAAGGAATAAATCCAATAAATCTCCTCAATTTAGCCCTGCAAAGATTAATTCCTCAGTTAATATTCGTCAATATTCACAAGAGGACTAATCATATTAAATCTCCTCCAATAAACCTCTGTAGATAAAATCAGGTATTTCTCAAGATAAATGTGAAATAAATATGTCACAAATCAGCCTACATAAATCAAAATACTCCTCAAATAATAATAATAATCATAATAAGCTTTATATCAGTTTAGAAGACAGATAAATAATAGAGCATTGAATAAGCTTCAAAACAACATATTGTGCATAAAAATCAGAGTTCATATGAGAGTGTTACGCTAAATTGAAGTTCTGGGGACTGAAATGCAATAGAAGTAAAGTTTCCTTCTCAAAATAGGCCATGGAGGACTTATCTACAAATACGAAAAACTTTCTAGGCTCTTGTGCAATTTTTCTAAGAAGCACGTGCTGCTGACGACACCAAAAGGATGGCTCTTATGAAAATTGGTTGGAACACCGGGGGCCTTCCTATAAATTTTCCACGCATCATGTGCCCCGCACGTGATGCTGACATCAGCGGGTGGGAGGCTATGTGATTTACTGGTACTTTGGGGGGATTGATGCATATTCCCCCCACTTCACATGCTCCTCACTTGAGGGGGAGCTCTGGCCATTTGGCAGACAAGAAGGTGGTCAGGCCAAGGGCGCGGCGAGGACGCCATGGAGAGGACGAGTGCCCCACCACCCACATAGAGGTAGTTGGCATGTGCTTTTTGCGGAGGAGCGGGCGGAGGTTGTCGAAGAGACAGACGTGGTAGTTGGTGGCTAGGGCAGGTACGACAACAAGAGTGGGCAAAGGGCACGACCACGCAGTCGCGTGTTGTCTCTACTCTAGGTGGTTGTGAAGGCTAGACCAGAGGAGAGCTGGAGAAAGGTGTGGCGACCACACGATCACGAGGCACGGTACAAGAAGGTGGCATAGAGACGATGAGCACAGAGCTCGATGGTGGAAGGAGGTAATGATATACATGCATAAGAGGAACAAACCGTGGGGCAGTGGCAATGGTAGATGGGTTTGAACTCGCCTGAGGACTGGTGGAGCAGAGCTCTCTTCCCCATGATTGCCTCAAGTCATGGTTGAATATGACGAGGCTAGGCGGTGGAGGAAGTCACCGGAGCACAAGAGGGATTCCCCTGTGGATCTCGCGAGACAATGCCTTGCCTGAGGTTGGGTTCCTATCACGAACCCGATCTCTGACTTGCTTCATGATGATAATGGATGTGGATATGGTTGGCGGCAGCAAGGTATATAGGAGACGAGGGATGGTTAAGGAAGAGGAAGCAGAGGGGACAAGGAGAGGAGGAGGTGGAGGGCAGCGTGCATTGCCAGTGAGGGGAGGAAGGGGATCGGGAACGGAGCACGTGCCACGAATGTGCCTGGTGAGGAAGGAGGAGACACGTATGGGTCACGTGCATGGAGAGAGAGAAAGGGGTTGGGGAGAAGTCACGTGAGAGGGTGAGGTAGAGAGAGAAGGGAGTTGAGAGAGGAAGAAGGAAAGAGAGAAAAAGAGGAAAGAAAAGAGAAAAAGAGAGAGAAGGAAATCAAAGGAAAAAAGAGAAAAGGAGAGAAATAAAGGAAATAAAAATAAATAAAAGTTAATTAAAGAAAGTAGAAATTAAAATTAAAATAAAATAAAATTAAGGAAAATACTAAATAAATAAATTCAAGAGAAAATAAATAAAAAAGAAATAATAAATTAAGTTAAATCAAAAAGTGGTCAACACAAGCATTGCTTTTCTCGACGAGATCTACAACTTTCGAGAAGGACTCAAAAACAAAAGAGGTCAACTGTATAAAATGTATTTTTGGTAGTGCTCTATATATAAAAAAATACTGCATTTTTGCATCTTATGATTTTTTTGCATTTTAACTAATTTTATAGATTTTTTATAAGTTATAAAAAGAGAAAATAAAAACAAAAAAGATAATATATATAAATTATACAAAGTCATATTTTTGTGTTTTCTCTTGATTTTACTCTTTTTATAAATTTTAATTCTCTATTCCAAGTTAGTTAATTTATCAAAGAATAAGTTGGAGAAAGAATTAGATTAAAAGGATGATCATTTACACATAAAATAATAAACTCAATTTAGGTCAAAAACAGAGCTACTTAATCCAATATTTTAGCCATAATTTTAGCACAATTAGTGAAGGTTAATTAATTGATGTTAATGGGTTTAATAAGTGATTTGTTAGGATATTTTGCTAAAACGACCATATAGAGTAGATGAATCATGGATTTATCACACCCCTATACTTAGCCTTTTGCTTGTCCCCAAGCAAATTTTAGTGAGTTAGAAGATTGAATCCCTAACTTTGCATGTGCGAATTTCAAGACTTGTCTCATTAAGAATCCTAGGTTTTAGTGGTCCCAAAATTCTAAGCTCAATAATGCTCTAGTCAAAAAGAATCCAACTTCTTTAATTATCAAACTCTCTCTTTATACATATAGCATAAGAGATATGAGATTTAATATCTACTGTGATCATGAGAGTCGAGTGGAAACATTACTCAAAGTCATGATCCAGGAGAGTCTCCTCAAGACCTAATCCTCAACACTAGGGAATAAATCAGTTCTTGCGTTCAGTCTATTGTCTCAGTCGCTCGTCAGACTTGAAAGTGTAAATGTCAGGCCAGATGATGGAGGAAATAGGTTTGTGTAATTCCTCTCTTCCTCTCATTAGATCAAGGATCCTCTTGAGTGCCTTATTACTCAACACATGTATTTTTGGTTGTTGACCGGTGCATCTGTCAAAAGTTGTTGAGTCGTATGCACTTCCTAGGAGTACACCGGGGTGTGTCTTCTTTAAGTATCTAATATACTTACACCTAGACTTGTATTGCTTACGATACAGAGCCCTTTTTGAGGTACTAGCCCAACTCATTGGTCCTAATTATCTTTGGTCCAATTAGACACTTTAAAAAAGGTTCGGAGCGCTCGCCTTTGATAGAAGCTCTTTGTAATTTGTCTTTATGTTTGAGATCTTTTTTTTCAATATTTCTTTCTTTTCTTTTTGGCTAGCTCCACTGCTTTTAACAAGAGTTGGTGCACACTGATCAATAATTATTATGTTTCATCACAGCATGGCACATAGGTCAATATCAAAACATAGCATTAGAACTTGCTCACATATTGGCTAGGGTTTGCTGACACTAGTTTCTTGAAGCTTTCATCAACTTTATCCTATCCTTGAGCATTATAAAATTAGGTCTAGACTCAAATCTCAAGTCCCATTCCATCAAGTGAAATCTCAACTCATCTCATCATTCATACTGTTGTGCAAGTGATGTGCTGATCATATTCTTAAAGGTAGAGATTAAGCGCGCAATATAGCACTCATATCTTTCAAACAAGAGAATTGTGGATTATTAAGTCCAAAACCCTAATGACTAAGGACATTTAACTCTGAAACAAAGGATCTTAAAAACCCAAGTTTCTTTCATTCCTCAAGTCTTGAGTGGTAGTGAAAATGTTAGGGATAAAATCTTAAGTTAGTCTTTTTTTTAAGTTTTTTATGCCCCCAAAAAGTTTTTTGTTATACCCCTTAAAAATGTTTTTTAGAAAACATGTATTATTTACACAAATAATTTAATATACATAATACAACTTGTACCCGTACCCGATTTTCGATGAAAATAATTAAAGTACGAGCTATGGATAAAGTATATAAAATATATACAAACACCGCCTATACTTAGCTTGTGCTATGTCCTCATGCAACAAAGTGAAACGTAGACATAGCTCGTACCAAGCATAGTTGAGTGAAAAATGAAGTCGACCCAACCCCATATACTTAAGCTTTTGAGGGTCTGAGCATAACAGAAGAGCAAAAAAATGAGACAGTCGAGGGTGAGAAGAAAAGAATAGAAGTATTGTAAACACAATGATATCAGTCCCCCTATACCTGGGCTCTGGTCAACCTAAGTATGATAGAGTAGTTACAAGTGGGGAACCGAGTAGATTTACGAATGTACAAGGTCAAGGAGGTTTGTGACGAACCTTCTTATGGCAGTGCGGTGGGAGATAATATGGAGATGTAGAGGGTTGTGAAGAAGGGGAAGATGAAGAAGACTAGACATCGCCAGAGTTGTCCTCAGAAGAATAGTAGTCATATGTGGATGATCTCCAACTATTATCAACTAGAAGTAAGTGCTCATTGATCATAGCTGCACTCATTGCACTTACCTGATGAACCTCTTCAGGACCAGACGAGGACTCTTCAAAAATCACTTGGTTTCTAAGATCGAAGGTGACTTTCTTGGTCGGTTTGTTTCTGTGAGAAGCATTGGGAGGAAGATGGCCAGAGTTCTTCTCCCTTTGAGTGACCGTTGTGACATTTGTGAGTTCCTCGTCTGATGAATCTTTGTAAAAGTCGGCCAATTCTTGTAGGGTCATACAAGGCTTCGGGTGAGGGATTATGTCCTGGTAGCTTTGTGAGTGATGGCTGGGGATGTTGATGTCACCTTCTGATATTCGTGAGTTTTGGTGACATCAACGGTTTCATGAGTCGGCTCCTTGTGTGGCTCAAGTATTTCATGAATGACTGTCGACTCAAAAATTGGACCACTTAAATAATCGTGACGATCCCAAAAATATGGTTCAATTCCTCATAAGTTTCTTATTCTTAGTTCCTCAAAGGATCTTTACCAGGTTGAGAATCAGAGGTCTGTCCCACAGTCGGTGTCTCAGGTGTCTCTCCTACGGTTTGTGTCTGCATTTTGGAGGTCTAATCATGTGTCATGGTTGTCTCCTGATCACGACTGTCGGTTTCAAGTCTGGTTTCCTCAGAGCAGGTCGTGTCATTGAGGGTTTGTATTGTGGTCTGAGTTCGGAAACCGTAAGTCTTGAGTCTCGCAATCGACAATCGCCTTAGCAGAGGCTAAGAACGACTTTCCTAGTATGATAGGAGACTCAGACAATCCTTCACAATGCTCAATGTCAAGGACAATAAAGTCCACTTTGTGTTTGTCACCTTAGAATCAATGATGGAAACAATCCCTCGTGGTGTTTTGATGGATCGATCGGGTAATTGAACGATCACCCTAGTATTTTTGAGTTGTCTGAGTTTGAGTTGGTGAAAGACGGACTTGAGGAGGATGCTTAATGTGGAGTCGTCATCAAACCGAAAATGAGTGAATGTGGAATTCTCAATTTCACATGTGATTCGAGTCAATTGCTTGACTTTGCGGCTCTTGGTTTTTCTATTCATCACTAAAGAGTTGACCATATATATGACATGATATTCAGTCCTTGATCGTTTCTTGCCCTCTTTTTAGGATTTAATTGACTCTTCACAAATCTCTTTAGATCAGGCACATACTCTATGGACTTGATTAATGGAAGCTCTAGGATCAGGTTCTTGGGAAATGCTTCCTTTTCAGAATTATCCTTTTTTGAATTTTCAGGTTTTTCAAAATTTTTGGTATTTTCAGTGTGATGGTCAGTATGGGGATCAGAGGTCAGTGGAGGTTGCATTCGAGTGTAAGTCTCGTGATGGACTTGTGGTTTGCAAGGTGGGCTCCTCAATTCTTCCTAATTCTTTATTGACTGGATGAGATTATATATTTGTTCAGTCAAAGTGTTTGCTCTATGGTTGACCCGAGCAATCTAATCCTCAATCATCTCATGACTTGATGATTAATAATCATACTCCACATGATGTAACTCTATCATGTAGCTCTGGGCAGAGTAGTGATTATTCATTGGAGTTGTAGTCTTGTCATGAGTAATATTTCCTTGACTTTGGATTTCTCATGGACTGTCAAAGGAAAAATGGTCATACTCAGGAAGAGAGTAAACCTACTCCTTAGTAACTGGAGATTTTGTTTCTCTGTTAAAATTTGTTACTATATTTTCCATCCTCAAATCTATTTGCTCTATTGTGTTCATTTGAAGGTCGGGATGTGAGAGAGGTCTAGTCTAGGAAGAAGTGTGGGCATGGGGAAGAGTGAAGGGGGCGAAGGGAATGATGGTTGTGGGGGATCGGTTTCGAAGAGTGGGTTCCACTGGAATGAAGGGTATCGGGACAAGGTCGTGTACAATGGACCCACGGAGTATGGGTACGAAGATCAATGTGCCAACATCTTCTCAAGAGAAAGGTAGGTAATGCTTTGTGAACCTTGATATGCTTGCAATTGCAAGGATTTTGACACACAGAATACAAACACAAAACGAACTTGTAGATTCACCCACTCGACACTTGTGAAGGCACGTTAGGGTTCAATCGCAGCTTTTCAATTTTAATTAATGACAAAACAATCTTTGAGCAGATTAGGCGGAAGTGTAGGTTTAGGAGAGTGTCACAAAAAAATTGGCCTGAATTCATACATCTAGTTGCACCTACTTTCAACAAGTATGGGTGTAAGTACGGACCATAGAACGACTACCCAAATTACTTTAGGACGTTGCCTTACACGTTGTCATTTATCCACCAAATCTGCTAAGGGAGACCATAGTTCCCTCACTGAGAAGTAACTAGTCAATTTTAAATCCAATAGTCAGAATGAAACCTCCATATTTTGGCTCTACTCTAAATGTGTGATACTTGTCCTTACAAGCAATGACTGGGTTTCTCCCCACTAAACACAAGGGTTAATTTTATGTCAATTATATACAGTCACTTTGATTAGCAGTCCTGGTTTTCAATTCAGGTTATCACTTGAGTCTTATGTGAGCACATAAAAATCACGCCTAATGAGCAGTCCCAATTCCTTTAAATCCTAAGTTGTAAAACTGAGGTAGACGATCGAGAAATCTAATGCAAGCATTTAAATCAATGATGCATGCTAAGAAGAAGACTTACAAAGATTCCTCACGTTCTTCATGGGGATTTAATACAAGGAATTAAAATTTACACTAAATGGTATGCACATATGAAAACATCCTAAACAAATAGTAGTTAATATAGGGAAGAATTGATATGAAAATTTGGCTAAGTTGAACGATCTATAGTGTGTATGATTAGTGGAAAATATGTGGACTAAAAATTATGAGCATAATAAAAAATAAATCTAAGATAGCATATGTGCACCTAATTTCTACACCACTCAAGTCGGGTCCCAACCACACAGAAGGGGTTGAAACAGACCTGACACACCGCAGAAAAGTCCAGTCCAAATTATTACAAGTTTGAGGGTTCAAAGAGAGGGACCCTATAAATTATGCAGAAAATAAAACTAATCTAACTCTTTCTCACACAAGAATAAAATTCAGATCTTCTCCGCAGATCCTTGATTTTTATAACCAAAATTGCTCCGAGTTATCTACAAGAGAGAAAATGCAGTTAGTATCTGTTGAGAGAGAAAATGCAGAAATACAGTGCAAAAAAAAAGAATAAATGACATAGAAATTAATTTTATAAAAATTAATTAAAGAAAATTATTTAAAACCCTAAAAATTTATCGTTCCCCGGCAACGACGCCTTTTGATGATCGCAAAATCCGCCTCTTTAATAATAGACACTTGTAGTATAGGAGGAGGAAAACGAATCATCAAAAACCCCAGTCTTTTTATGTTGTGGAAAGTTTTTACTTGGCAAGTCAACCGGGGTTGAACACAAGGAACTATAATTTTTAGTTACGTGGTTTCAAATTGATTTCAATAATTAACTGAGCCCTAAGCTAATTTCATTGTGAGAAAATATATACAACGAAATGAGATGCAATTAGAAGATAATAAATAGAGAGAATAATTGAGAAAATAAATCGAGAGAATAATTAAGCTCATGATCTTTGATGATGATTTTTAAGTCCAATAATATTAATCAGTGTCCTCGAAATTTAGTCACAGATCAAAAGATATAATCTCAAGAGATACTCAAATTAATCCCAGATTGTAGGCAAAGAAGGTCAATAGATCAAGTCATACTCTTGCTAAATAGAATAATGATAATTTCAAGGCAGAGTATCTATCCCCAAAATTACTGTGATTTATTCCTCAAAGAGGGAATCAATGACATTAATGGAATAAATCCAATAAATCTCCTCAATTTAGCCCTGCAAAGATTAATTCCTCAGTTAATTTTCCTCAATATTCACAAGAGGACTAATCAGATTAAATCTCCTCCAATTAACCCCTGTAGATAAAATCAGATATTTCTTAAGATAAATGTGGAATAAATATGTCATAGATATACCTACATAAATCAAAATACTCCTCAAATAATAATCATTATAATAAGCTTCAGATCAGTTTACAAGATAAATAAAATTTTAGAGCATTGAATACGCTTCAAAATAACATATTGTGCGTAAAATTGGAGTTCAAATGAGAGAGTTATGCTAAATTAAAGTTTTGGGGACTGAAATGTAATAAGAGTAATGTTTCCTTCTCAAAATAGCCCCTATAGGACTTATCTACAAATACGAAATACTTTCTAGGCTCTTGTGTAATTTTTCTAAGAAGCATGTGATGCTGATGTCACGAAAAGGATGGCTCTTATTAAAATTGGCTGGAACTCCGGGGGCCTTCCTACAAATTTTCCATGTGATGCTGATGACAACGGGGGGCTCTGTGATTTACTTGTGCTTTGGGAGGGAATGATGCATATGCCCCCCACCTCACATGATCCTCACGTGAGGGGGAGCTTTGGGAGTTTGGCGGACGGCAAGGCGGTCAGGCAAAGGGCGTAGCGAGGACATTAGGTGGAGCGCGAGTGCCCCACCACCCACAGAGAGGTAGTTGGCAGGCACTCCTTTCGAGGCAAGCGACGTGCAGAGGAGCGGGCAGAGGCTGTCGAAGAGACGAAGGCGGTTGGCGTCTAGGGTAGGAGAGGTGCTAAATTAAAGTTCTGGGGACTAAAATGCAATAAAAGTAAAGTTTCCTTCTTAAAATAACCCTTGGAGGACTTATCTGCAAATACAAAAAAATGTTTCTGGGCTCTAGTGCAAATTTTCAAGAAGCATGTGTCAAGCACGTGCTGCTGACGTCACAAAGAAGGATTGGATCTTATGAAATTGGATGGAACTGTAGGGGCCTTCCAACAAATTTTCCACGTGTTACGTGCCCTATACGTGATGCTTATGCCAGGGGGTAGGAGGGGGCTTTGTGATTTGCCGGTGCTTTGGGGGGGCCTGATGCAATTTTGCCCCACGCCCCCCACCTCACGTGCTCCTCACATGAGGGGGACCTTCGAGTGTCTGGAGGACGAGAAGGCAGTCAGGCCGAGGGCACGGTGAGGATGTCGGGCAGAGGGTGGGTGCCCCACCACCCACAAAGAGGCAACTGGCGAGTGCTCCTCAAGAGGCGAGCAGCGCACGGAGGAGTGGGCAGACGACGTCAAAGCGGCAGATGAGGCGGTTGGCGGCTAGGGTATGCGTGATGGCAGAAGTTGTCGGAGGGGCACGGCCATGTAGCCACGTGTAGGCTCTGCTTCAGGCGGCTACGAAGGCTAGAGCTAGAGGAGAGCTGGAGAAAGGTGCGGCGGCTATGCAGTCGCGAGGTGCAGTACAGGAGGGCTGCGTAGAGATGGCCAATACGGAGCTCGATGGTAGAAGAAGGTGATGATGTACCTGTACAAGAGGAATAAAACATGGGGCGGTGGCAGCGGTAGATGGAGATGATCTCGCATGAGGACGGGAGAAACAGAGCTCTCTTTCCCGTAATCACTGTAAGTTGTGGGCGAACACGACGAGGTAGGCAGTTCGAGAAGCCACCAGAACATAGGAGGAATTCCCTTGTGGATCTCTCCAGACAACATCTTAACTGATCTTGGGTTTCTATCATGAATGCAATCTCTGACCTGCTTCACAATGATGACATATGTGGATATGGTTGGCGATGGTGAGGTATTTAGGTGATGGGGAACGGTTAAGGATGAGGAAGCGGAGGGGACGAGGAGAGGAGGTGGTGGGGGGAGACGTGCGTTGTAGGCGAGGGGAGGAAGGGGATCAGGCAAGGAGCACGTGCCACACATGTGCCTGGTGAGGAAGGAGGAGGCATGTGCGGGTCATGTGCGTGGAGAGAAAGAGAGAGAATGGGCTAGGGAGAAGTCACGAGAGAGGAGTGAGGTAGAGAGAGAGAGAAGGGAGTGGAGAGAGGAAGAAGGAGAGAGAGAAAAAGAGGAAAGAAAAGAGAAAAAGAGAGAGAAGGAAATAAGAGGGAAAAGAGAAAAGGAGGGAAATAAAGGAAATAAAAAAGAAAATTAAATAAAAGTTATTTAAATAAATAAAAATAGAAATAAGATTAAAATAAAAATTAAAGTAAAATTAAGGAAAATATTAAATAAACAAATTCAAAAGAAAAAAATAAAATAGTAAATGAAGTCAAATGAAAAAGTGGTCAACACGTTGCTCGTCTCGACGAGATCTACAATTTTGTGAACGTCCCAAAAGCAAAAGAGGTTAACTGTATAAAATATATTTTTGATAGTACTCTATGTATAATAAAATACCACATTTTTGCATTTTGTGATTTTTTTATATTTTTAGCTAATTTTATGGAATTTTTAGAGGTTATAAAAAGAGAAAATAAAAACAACAAAGATAAATATATATACAAAGTTATACAAAGTCAGATTTTTGTGTTTTCTCTTGATTTTGCTCTTTTTATGGTTTTTAATTCTCTATGCCAAGTTAGTTAATTTATCAAAGAATAAATTGGAGAAAGAATTAGATTAAAATGATGACTATTTAAAAATAATAATAAGCTCAATTTAGGTTAAAAATTGGAGTTATTTAATTACATATTTTAACCCTAATTTTAGCACAATTTGTGGAGATTAATTAATTGATTTTAATTGTATTTAAATAAGGATTCATTAAGGGGATTTTTCTAAAATGACCATGTATAGTAGATGAGTCATGGATTCATCACTGCCACAAAAGAAAATATTAGGAAAAACATCAAGAATTTAAAATCAAGAATAATGCAGAAACAAACTCAACAAGAAGACCAAATTTTTGAAAATAAATAGCTCAAAAATAACACAATAAAATCCAAAAAATAATAAGGATTAGCTGTGTCCCCGACAACGGTGCCATTTGATGAATGTGAAATCAGTCTCTTTAATATATGATTATTGTAGTACAGGATATGGTTTTGATTCAGTAAAAAACCACACTTTTGAATATGTGGAGAATTTTTACTTGGTAAGTCTACCAAGGTCGAACATAGGGACACGAGCCTCCATGTCTATTTATCAGAAGTTATTGATTAAATAAGAGCGATTAAATTCATTGATAAAGGTCTTCATATGGAGACACAATGCACAAATCATAAGATGGACAAATAGTATGCGACAAATATGCACATGAATCTCATGCAAAAACAATCATGAAGTGAATGATGGACCATATGCTATTCCTTTTTTATTTAATTTTTAACATCGTAGAAATGATGCAAAATGATATGAAGATGCAGGTACAAATACTCCCTAAAAATTATCAAATAAATGAGTAATAAAGGCTAAGTCAATTTTAGAGGCATTAGAACGAGTTACTGGTATTATGGATCAAAGGGAAATATACACAAGATATCTCAAAAATTAGCATGCTTAATTAAGTGTCAAAACATCAAATAAATAATGCTAAAATGTAGATAATGAAAAAGCATCGAAATGAAACTGAAATCAACTGAAATAGAGATTGTATGCTCAAGTTTGAATCAATAGAGTCCAGGGGCATAAATGTAGTAACAAATATGCAAAATAGAATGATAAATATTGCAAATAAGTCCTTTGTAGGGGCATTGATGCAATTCACAAAAGATGGTAGGGCATTTATGAAATTTGCCAAAGCACGACACGTGAGGCATGCATGCCTAGGTTAGACCTTTTTGTAAATTTCGAAAGCTGGCGGGGCACTGATGAAAAATACCCATCCCACACACGCATGGCATGCGTTCAGGCTAGGTTCGAGAAGGGGGAAAGGTTTGGTGTAGGTTCGAGTGCCGTTGTAGCTGCCTCGGGCCACGTGGTGGCCCGAGTTGCTTCAGACAGAGACTTGGTCCCACCGAGCCTCGTTTTCGGCTGAAGAATCGCGGCAGCATCTGAGCCGTTGGAATGCAGCTGGATGGGTGCCATCCAAGACACCTGCACATATGTGCTACAAACCTCCACCGCGGTGGTGGCGCCGTGAATGGAGCTCCGACGAGGATGTCAGAGCTCCACTGCGCTCCTACTAGTGTGTTGATTGTCCAAGAAGGTGCTGGAGCTTCGGGAGGTGAAGGGTGGAGCACGGACGAGGCGCATGGCAGGCTGTAGGATGCTGACGACGAAACCTCACCGGAGGGGGAGCTCTAGAATGGAGCTCTGCCCGAAGTCCACCATATGAAGAGGGTACCTGCACAATGATAAGCTGGGGAATAGTCAAAGCAAAGGGGATGGTATTGAGAGCATGTGACGTGAAGAGGGTGGTGCCCGGAGTTAGTCCTCCTCTGCCTCAAGTGGAGGAGGCTTGGAATGGGGGAGATCGCGGAGGAAGGAAGGGGGTGTATGTACCACTGGAGACGAAGAGGGTGGTCCGGTGAGTGGAATGGCAGCCTCAAATGATAGTAAAGTGGCATGTGCGAGGCTAGGGAATCGGAGGAGATCAAGATAAAAATAAGATTGAGAAACTTACCTAATCGATGATGAAACTACAACGGAGGTAAGGCATGTGCTAGGTGGAGGATGTAGCTCGGGTCTTCGCTCAACGAGTTAGTCATGCCTCGGAGCTCGAGATGCTTCAAGGAGGGGTTGCGACATGGCCGAAGCCAAGGGACACACCTATGCTCCAAGCATCATCTTGAGGCCAAATCCCCTGTCACGGGGAAGTGGAGGTCACTGGGTCGTAGCCCTTGGAATGGTGGACGAAGGGAGAGGAGGAGAAGTGTTAGGATTTATAGGAGGAGTGCCTGCTAGTTATGGAAGGTGAGGGGGTAATTGTGATGGTTGACGTTAGAGATGATAGCAGGGATTGTGGGCAGTGATGGATGTGCGAGATTCGAGGATGTAATGACTATGGAAACAAGGGTTTAAGTCGTGATGAGGTGGTACGGGATGGCAACCAAAAAAGGAAGGGGTGAAGGTGTTGCTTGGAGAGAAATGCGGGGGAGGGTGAGTTGGAGGAGGAGATGATCGAGGACCATTGGATCATGCGATCCAACGATCCAGATGGAGGCGCGAATGAAGGGTAGATATTAGACCATTTGACTCGATCCTATGGCTAGGGAAACGACACGAGGGGACGATCATGATAGGATGATGGGCTCCATCCTATGGATAGGAGGGAATGGGTGGCGTGGAAGGCTCCGAGCCATTAGATGAGTGTTCATCTATTGGTGGAGATGAGAGCGGAAAGGGTCGGTTTAGATGAGCAGAGGGAGTTGATCAGACGACTGAGATGGAAGCACAGTTGGACGACCATAATGGAAGTGGGGGATGGAAGATGAGACGACCCAGGTGGAGTCCGGGTGGTGTGCGAGGAAGGGGTCACGTGGCCCAATGAAATTATAAAAAAATCAAAAAAAAGGAAAATTTAAATAGTTGGAGGGAAAATTAGCTAAAAGTCAAAACCTGAATGTTATAGATCACGATGAGTACTACAAGTTTCTTGTTGACCAAAAAGTCAAATGAGATAAAAAAACACAAAGAAATATTTTTGGTAAGTATTTTTATAGATAAAAAGACTTCTTTTAAATATTTTGAGATTTTTGTATTTTTTATTTAGTTTTAACACTAAAATAAATATATACAATAATTACTCTAAATTTAGGGCTTTTAATAGGGAAAAAATAAAGAAAATAAAAGAGTTAGTTTAAATACAGAAAATAAGGTTAATTACATGGAGAAGGATTAATGTTAATGATGTGGAATTACTGAAGATTCAAATGAAGATGATTATGCTTCGAGGATAAAAAGAGAGTATAGTGATGATTAATCAGATATTCATTTGTATGTTCAGGATGAAGAGATGGTGGCTTCTCCTTCGGTCATTTCCTCAAAAATTTACCACATAGCGTTCTAATCCTTGTTAAAATATAATCCTCCATAGGCAGCTGATGAGTCGGAAATTTGCCTTTTTAATAATTGTAATTGTAGTATAGGAGACAGATTTCAATTCATCCAAAACCACAACCATTGAATGTTGTGGAGAATTTTTACTTGACAAGTCCACCAAGGTTGAACACAGGGAAGTGTGATTTTTAGTTGCGTGGTTCTAAATTGATTTCAATAATTAATTAAATGTCGTGTTAATTTGTGTGATAGGAAATAAAGAGAAAAGAAATGCAATAAATAGAGATGAAGTTCAGAATATGTGATTATAAAATTTAAATCCTCAACTAAAATAATCAATTAATCCCAAAAATTGATCATAGATAAATTCAAGAAATAATTATTTAATTAGAATCCAAGATGCTAGCAAGATGGTTAATTAGTGAATAATTCTATCAATAAGGAGATCAAAAATTATACTCAAGTAAAGATAGTGATTGCACAATTGTCTCAATTTGAATCCTTGGATAAATAGAGTTTGATCATATAAGATATCGAGAATAAAATTAAATCCGTCCCAAATATGCCCCAACAAAGTTTAATTACTCAAAAAAAATGATCATCATAAAGAAAGAATTAGTAAATCAAATTTCTTCTCAATTGAGTTGTCTTGCAAAGATTAGATCCTCAATGACAAAAGAGATGGAAAAGGAGCGAGATAGAAGTGACAGAGGAGAGGGCGGTGGTCGAGGGCTTTGTTGTTAATGAGGAAGTTCTCCGATATGAGAAGAAAAGACGAAGAGGAAAAGGGGGGTTTGTGGTTCGCCTAATACAGAAAGCTCAATGGAGCTCTGTGACTTTGCCTCTATCAACACTGGCGAGGTGTGTTGAGAAGCTTCATAACAAATCCAGGGGAAGTTGCTGTAGCAAAGGAGGATCGCTCCATTAAATCCTGCCTTGCTGGAGACGGGGCGTCGTCGCCTTCAGGACTAGCCTCCAGAAGCTGTCACCGATTGGAGGATCGAGGCTGGTGCCATCCAATCTCACAAGAAATGACGAATGAGGATATGGCTAGAGGTGGTGAGATAAGTAGGCATCAGGGGACGGTTATGGAAGAGGATGTGACCCCGCAACGACTGGAGAGGAGGCAGCGACCGTTGCAGAGGTCAGTGCTAGCGGTTATGGCAGGCAAAGAGAAGGGGAAGAGGGGCAGCACGTGCCACTCATGTATGCGCAGAGGGAGAAGGTGGCACATGCGCAACATGTGCAAGCAGAGAGAGAAGATGGCAAGGATGGGGTCACGTGCTCTGCATGTGACCTGAAGAGGAAGAGGTGTGGGAAGAGAGAGAAAAAAGAGTGGGAGAGAGAAAAGAAAGTTAATAAAATAATAAAAAATAAGATTAAAATAATAGTTAAAATAAAATTAAGAATAAAAGTAATAAAGATAAAGATAAATAAAAATTAAAGAAAAAATGGAAAGAAATAGTCAATGAAGTCAAATTTAAAAAGTGGTGAACACAAAAGTTGTTTGTCTTAACGAGATCTACAACTTTCGTGAAGGACCTACAATCAAAAAAGGTCAACTGCAAAAAAATATTTTTGGAGGTATTCTATAGATAATAAAATACCGTATTTTTTCATTTTATATTTTTTGTATTTTTTGTTTGATTTTAATTAGTGAATTAATTTATATACAATGTATATAAAATTAACCTAGTTTTTCTTGATTTTTTACATGTTAGGAAAAGATAAAATAAAAATAACGAAGAGTAATATGTATAAAATATAAAAAGTCAGATGTTTTATGTTTTCCTTTTGTTTTCTGATTTTTATGGATTTTTATTCATTATGCCAAGTTAGTTAATTTAGTAAATAATATAATAGAGGAAGAATTATGTTAAAATAATTAATTTTTTTACATAAAATGATAAACTCAATCAAGGTTAAAAACAAGGGTTATTTATTTACATATTTTAACCCTAATTTTAGCACAATTAGTGAATGTTAATTAGTTAATTTTAAGGGGTTTAATTAGTGATTTATTATTGAAGATTTTGCTAAAACATCCATATAGAGTAGATGAATCATGGATTCATCACACCCCTATACTTAGGTCTTTATTTGTCCCTAAGCAAATTTTAGTGAGTTAGAAGGTCGAATCCCTAACCATGCATGTGCAAATTTCAAGACTTGTCTCATTAAGAATCCTAGATTTTAGTGGTCCTAAAATTCTAAGCTCAACTAGGCTTTAGTCAAAAGGAATCCAACTTCTCTAATCATCAGACTCTATGTTTGTACATATAGTATAAAGGATATGACAATTAAGGTGTACTGCCTTTCATGAGAGTTGAGTCAAAATGTCACTCAAATTTCTGATCCAAGAGACTCTCCTCAAGATTATCCTCAACAGTAGGGAATAAATCAGTTCATGCATCCAGCCTATTGTTCCAGTAGTTTGTCAGATTTGAAAATGTATATGACATGCCATATAATTGAGGTCTTAGATTTGTGTATTTTCTTCTCTTCCTCATATTAGAATAAGGATCCTCTCGAGTGCCTTATTACTCAATATGCCTTATTACTCAACACATGAATTTTTGGTTCTTGACCAGTGCGTCCATCAAAAGTTGTTGAGTTGTCTGTACTTATTTTCTTGGGAGTACATCGGGGTGTGTCTTCTTTAAGTACCTAATATACTTACATCTAGACTTGTATCGCTTACGATGCAGAGCCGTTTTTGAGGTACTAGCCCGACTCATTGATCCTAATTAACTTTGGTTCAAATGGACACTTCGAAATGGTGGGAGAGCTCGCCTTTGATATAAGCTCTTGATATTTTTGACTTTATATTGGAAGAGCTTTTCTTTCAACATTGTTTCTTTCCGTTACTTGTCGGCTAGCTCCACTACTTTTACCAAGAGTTGGCACACACTAATCAACAAATTATTAAGTTTCATCACACCCTGGCACATAGGTCAGTATCAAAAGATAACATGCAAACTTGTCACATACTGGCTAGGGTTTCTGACACTCAGGTTTCATGAAGCCTTCATCAATTTTATCCCATCCTCGAGTATCATGAAATAAGGTCTAGACTCAAATCTGAAGTCCCACTCCCTCAAATGAAATCTCAACTCATCTCATCATTTAGGTAGTTATGCAAGTGATTTGCTGATATATTTTTAAAGGTTGAGATTAAGCATCCAATATAGCACTCGCATCTGTCAAACTATGGAAATGTGGATTATTAAGTCTCAACCCCTCATGATTAAGGACGATTTACTCTATCAAATGACCTTAAAACCCCAAGTTTCTTTCATTCCTCAAGTCTTGAGTGATAGTGGAAAAGTCAAGGATAAAACGTTAAGTTAGTTTTATTTTTTTGTATTAGCTTGTTATACCCCCTAAATTTTATAAAAAGTTTTTTTGAAAACATGTATTATTTACACAAAAGATTTAGTATAGTATATATTATATACTTGTACCCATACCTGATTTTAGATGAAACAATTAAAGTACGAGTTATGGATAAAGTATATAGAATAAATACATGCATACCCCCTATACTTAGCTTGTGCTATGTCCTCATGGAACAAAGTTGAAATGTAGACATAACTCGTACCAAATATAGTTGAGTGAAAAGAATAAGAAGTCGACTCACCCCCTATACTTGGGCTTGTGAGGGTCTAAGCATAGTAGAAGAGCAAGAAATGGGGTAGTCAAGGTTGAGAGGGAAATAATAGAAGGGATGTAAACATAATGGTATTAGTCCCCCTAAACTTAGGCTCAGGTCAGCTTAAGTATGATTGGATAATTACAAGTAGGTGACCGAGTAGATTTTTAGGCATACAAGGTCAAGGAGGTTCGCGATGAACCTTCTTGCGGGAGTGTGGTGGGAGATAGTATGGAGGGAGGATTATGAAAAGGGGGAATATGAAGAGGTCCAACCATCGTGAGGGTCATCCTCAAAAAAAATAGTAGTCATATGCAGAGGATGTCCAACTATTATCAACAAGAGGTAAGTACCCATTGATCACAACTGCACTTATTGCACTTGCCTAATGAACCACCTCAGGACTAGACAAGGATTCTTCAGAAATCACCTGATTTCTAAGGTCAAAGGAGGCTTTCTTGGTCGGTTTGTTTATATTAGAAGCATTGGGAGGAAGATGATCGGATTTCTTCTCCCTATCATGAGTAATCGATGTGGCATTTTGCGGATTCCTTGTCAGATGATCTCCGTAAAAAGTCGACCATTTTTTTTCGGGTCATATAAGGCTTCGGGGGAGGGAGCATGTTCATGATGGCTTTGTGTGTCATGGTAGGGGATGTTGATGTCACCTTATGATATCCATGAGTTTTGGTTTCATAAGAGGTTTCCTGAGTCGACTCCTTATATGGTTCAAGTATTTCATGAATAATTGCAGACTCAATGATTGGACCACTCAAATAGTTGTGATGATCTTCATAAACATGGTCCAATTCTTCATAATCTATTGAATATTGTTTCCTCTTAGGAGCAATATCAGGATGGGAGGTGTGGTGAGAATCGAAGTTAAATCCAACCAGTCGGTCTCACAGGTGTCTCTCCTAGGGTTTGTATCTGTGTTTCATAAGGATAGGTCTACTCGTGTGGAGTGCTCTTGCCCTGATCATGACTGTCAGTTGATGGTTGGGTTGTCTCAGGATCAGGTGTGTCCTTGAGGGCTTGTTCATTGTTGTCCGTGTTCAAGAACTTGATGTCTTGAGTCTCACAATCGACAAATTGCCTTAGTATAGGCTAAGAACTGACTTTCCTATGATAGGAGACTCAGACAATTCTATGCAGTGGTCTATGTTAAGGATAATAAAGTTCACTTTGTGCTTGTCACCTTGGAAGTTATGATGACACAAACAATTCCTCGCAATCTTTTGGTAGATTGATCTCGTAGTTGAATGATCACCCTCGTCTTTTTGAGTTTTCCGAGCTTGAGTTGATCAAAGACAGTCTTTGGGAGGATGTTTAATGTTGAGTCATCGTCTAACCAAACATGAGTGAATAAGGGGTCCTCAATTTCACACGTGATCCGAGTCAACCGCATGACATTGCGGCGTTTTGTTTTGTTATTCATCACCAAAGAACTGGCCATAGATATGACATGTTATTAAGTCCTTGATTGTTTCTTGTCCATCTTTTTAGGATTCAATCGAGTCTTCAGAAATCTATTTAAGATCGGTCACGTATCCTACGACCTTGATTAATGGAAGCTCTAAGATCAGACTTTTTTGGGTTTTTAATTTTTGGGTATTTTCAGTGTAATGGTTAGTAGGTTGATCAGAGGTCGGTAGTGGTTGTGTTTGAGTGTACGTCATATGATGGATTTGTGGTTCACATGGTAGCGTCCTCACTTCTTCTTGATTTTTCATTGATTAGATGAGATCATATATTCTTTTAGTCAAAGTATCTACTCTTTCGTTTATCCGGGTGATTTCATCCTCAAACTCCTCCTAAATTGGTGCAGAATAATTGTACTCCACATATTGTAACTCTAACATGTAGCTCTGAGCGGAGTAGTGATTATTCATTGTAGTTGTAATCTGTTCACGAGTCTTATTTCCTTAGCTCTGGATATCTCGTGGATTGTCAAAGGAAAATTGGTCATACTCAGAAAGAGAGTCAATCTGAGTAGGGGATGGTTTAAAATATGGGAAATCCATGATAACCAAGAATAGTGTTTCTCTGTTGAAATTGGTTACTCTATTTTCCATCCTCAAATCTGTCTGCTCTATTGTGTTCATTTGAAAGTCATAATTTGAGTGTCGTCAAGTCTAGGAAGAAGTATGAGCATGGGGTGGAGTAAATGGGATAGAGGGAAATGATGGTTGCAGGGGCTCAATTTCGAAGAGAGGGTTCCCCTAGAATGAAGAGCATCGGGACATGGTCGTGTACGTTGGGCCCACGAAGTCTGGGTATGGAGATCAATGAACTGACATCTTCTCAAGAGATGGATGGAGAAGGATTTGTGAACCACGATAAGATTGCAATTGCAAGGACTTTGAGGAACACAAGTCAAACACAAAACAAACTTTTAGAATCACCCACTTGACAATTGTGAAGGCATGTTTGAGTTTGACTAGTTATCTTTTCAATTTTAATTTAATGTCAAAATAATCGTTGAGAAGATTAAGCGGAGCATAGGTTTAGGAGAGTGTCACAAAGACTGGTCCGAATTCGTACGGCCAGTTGCACCTACTTTCAGCCAGTATGGGTGTAAGTACGGACCGTAGAAGGGCTATACTTCAGGACGGTTCCTTACACATTGTCCTTTAACCACCCAATCTGCTAAGGGAGACAGTAGTTCCCTCACTGAGAAGTAGCTAGTCATTTTTACATTCAGTAGTCAAAACGAAGCCTCCGAGTTTTGGCTCTAGCCTAAGTGTTTGATTCTTGTCCTTAGAGAAATAATGAGTGGGTTTGTCCCCACCAACCACAAGGGTTAATTTGATATCAATTTTATTTACAGTCACCTTGATTACCAGTCCCAGTTTTAGATTAGGGTTATCACTTAAGTCTTATATGAGCACAGAAAATATCATGCCTAACGAGCAGTCCCCATTCCTTTAAATCCTAAGTTGTAAAACTGAGGTAGAGGATCAAGAAAGCTAATGCAAGTGTAATCATTGACACATGCTAAGAAGAAGACTTATAGTGATTCCTCGCATTATTCATGCGTGATGCAAGACAAAGAATTTAAATTTACACTAAATGATATGCACAGAGAAAAATGCCCTAAGCAGATAGTTCTATTAGTGGGAAGAATTGATTTAAAATTTGTCTAATGTTGAACGATATACAATGTGTATAATTAGTGAAGAATGTGTGGCCTAAAAATTACGAGCACAATAAAAAATAACTAACCTAATTTCTACGCCACTCAAGTCAGGACCCAACTGCACAGAAGGGGTTGAAACAGACCCAGCACACCATAAAAAAATTCCAGTCCAAATTATTATAGAACTTAGGGTTTAGAGAGACCCTATAAATAATGCAGAAAATAAAACCTAATCTACGCTCTCTCTTATAAAAAAATTCAATCTTCTTTGTAGGCCCTTGAATTTATATACAAAAATCATTTCGAGTTATCTGCGAATAGAGAAAATATGGTTAGTATCTGTAGTAAGAGAGAGAGGGATGCAAATGAACAATTAAAATGCAAAAGAAATAATAGAAAAAATGACACATAAAGTAATTTCACAAAAATTAATTACAGAAATTTATTTGAAACCTTAAAAATGTGTCGTCCCCAGCAACGATGTCATTTGATAAATCGGAAATTTGTATCTTCAATAATCGATAATTGTAGTACACGAGACAAATTTCAATTCGTCAAAAACCACAACCTTTGAATGTTCTAGAGATTTTTTACTTGGCAAGCCTACCAAGATCGAACACAAGAAATGGTGATTTTTAGTTACATGGCTCTAAATTGATTTTAATAATTAATTAAATGTTGTATTAATTTTTGTGAAATGAAATAAAGAGAAAAGAAAAAGCAATGATGAAAATGTAATAAACAGAGATGAAGTTGAGAATATGTGATTATAAGATTTAAATCCTCAACCAAAATAATCAATTAATCCTCATAAATTGATCGTGGATAAATTCAAGAAATAAATATTCAATTTGAATCCAAGCTGCAAGCAAGACGGATAATCAATTAATAATTACATCAATAATGAGATCAAAAATTATCCTCAAATAATGATAGTGATCTCAAAATTATCTTAATTTTGATCCTCAGATAAATAGAGTTTGATCATATAAAATATCAAGAATTAAATTAATTATGCCCCTGCCAAGTTTAGTTACTCGAAGAAATTGATCATCCATCAAGAAAGAATTAGTCAAATCAAATTTCTTATCAATTGAGTTGTCCTGCAAAGATTAGATCCTCACAGAATGATCCACAATAAATCAGAAGTGGATTAATCAAATTTAAATCCTCAATAGAGTCCCTGCAAAATAAATCAATAAGTTCTTCAATTTAAAATAGCACAACTAAGTAAAAATATAGCCTTCATATATCAATAGGTTTAGTAAATAATAATCATCAATAAACAGCTTCAGATCTGTCCAAGATATAAAAAGTGATAGAGCATTCAACGAGCTTCAAAGCGACATATTATGCGTTAAAATCAGAGTTCAAACGAGAAAGTTATGGAATAAACAATTTCCAGAGACTAAAATGTACTAAAAATAAATGTTTTCTTTTTATTTTGGTTCAAAAGGACTTATCTGCAGCAAATGAAACTCACTTGTGTTTTCTATGCAAATTATCCAAGGTGCCACGTATGACGTATGTGACCTGGGTGGCGGGGGGGTTGATAAAACCCAGATTTATCTACATTATTTAATATTAGTATCTCTCTAACTTAAGCTATTCACAAAGATTCATTGACTATTAACACTTATTAATAATCTATGTGTTGTAAATAATTGGCCTTACTTAATATTTATTATATAACTCTACTATTGTGCTATTATTATATGCATTTATTTCTCATTAAAAATCAAAATAAAAAATAGAATAAAATTATATATAAGTAATTCTTCATAAAATATAAAATAAAAATTCAAAAAAATATAATAATAATAATTATTATAACAAAAGAAAATAATGTTTTTATTGTTTTAATATGTAATTATTTTTTATCTCTGCATAGATGACCTCTTCTCTCGTTGACTTCTACATGATAATTGTAGATGACCTCGAGACCAAGTCAGCATGGATTGGTCGACAAGCAAATAAGTAGTGGGAGATAAGGAAGCAAACATCAAAAAGAATTAATTACCAACTTTACACTTTATTCATTATTTATCTGATAATTATCATAACTTCATTGATTTTTATTACTTCACCGTTTTTCATCGTTTCTTCTCCTATTTGTTTTAAAAATATATCGAAAAATATAAAAATCATAAAAAATCCAACATGTATACATGCCAAGAAATCCAACTTTTAAATTGTCAATTTCTCAACTTCCGAACATCATAACTCCTTCGTACGAACTCCAATTTCACTCTACTCACATTTAAAGTTCATAAAATAATATTATCTAAATAATGACGACAATTTCTCTAAAATCAGAGTCCGTTTGCAAAAAATCGGTTTTGGGACCTCATGACAACTAGTTTTATGGGCTATTTATTTTACTCAGAATATATTATTTATAATTGTGTTGCTTTTATAATTTTTAATTATTTTCTTGATCTTGTAGATGAGGCATAAATTACTTCATAATTTTTAAATATTATTTAATATTTTAACAATGTAACTTACACCTATATTTATTTATAGGGGTTGGGGAAGCTGCACCGGCGTGTGTAGCTAACTAGCTACACCCGGTCATTTTTTTCATTGGTTTTTTTGTGTTTTTGAAATGAACCCTAGGGGATTTAAATTGCCATATATCACCATGATATCATGCCAATTTCAACTAAATTCGACATTTATGTCATCTCCATCAAGGCTATGACATTTTAACGGATTCAGAATTATTGAAATTGACCATATCTAGATGGGCATGCTAGGAGTGTTTGTTTTGCATGAAATTTGAAACACATATTCTTATCAATAAACTAAGTAAATCTCCATAAGTTTTTTCAACAAAAAAAACAAGAAAAATGGCCGGGTGTAGCTAGTTAGCTGCACCCGCCGGTGCATACTCCCTTTTCCCTTATTTATATACTTAAATTATATTATCAAAACCCATAAAAATCATACATATCTTATTTATTATCATATTACTTAATAAAATATAAAAAAACATTTGATTTATTAATTTATTTAACAAAAAATCAAAATCCTATTTATTAAGTATATTATATACATATTTATTAATATAGTATTTATATTTCATTAATTATTTATTATTTATAAAAATAAATGGTATAATAAATTAATGTATTTAATTATTTTCATTTTTTATTTTTATACCTAATTTATATAACATCATTTAATATTTATTAATTAATTTACAAGTGTTTTGTTAATCTGGCCTACTAGGTGCTGATACATCTCAATACCTAGGCCATCTTCTCCAAGAACAGTCTGTTGCATTTTCTGTTGCCTGGTGATCTTCACACATTTCACCCCGCATCATCTTTTATCCAAAACCTAATCTAATCCCTCCAAATTCTCACCCCAACAAGCTAGTTTCACGCCAACCATCAAATCTATCCCAAACCAACTTTAGTTCACCTATTTAAGGACGTAAAGTGGGATTGATCCAACCAACTCTTCCCTAACCACCAGAACAGTGACTACCAACCTACCTTCTCCACCCAACATCAGCCACCACCAGTCGTGACAGGGCTTGATCGCCACTCTGCATGGAAGACTGACCGACGGAGGAAGTTTTCAAGGCCCAACCTTGGCCTTGCATTGCTGCCTCGCATACATAGAGCTCCGAGTAGCCGCCCCGTCGAGCAATGACCAGTAGGGTTCTATACCCTCACTACAACAAAATTGAGTTATAGTGACGGTTTTTCCAAAATCTGTCACTAAATTTGATGTTAAATATATAACGACGATATTATTCATTGTGAAATGTATTTTCGTACTCAAAATTAGCAACGAATATCATATCTGTCGTTATATCATTAGCAACCGTCCATATAGCGATGCTTATCCATTGCTATTTTGTAAAATATCAACTAATACTCGCTATTTTCTCAAAATGTAGCGATGATTAATTAAAAGTTTGAAAAATAGCAACAGATAAGCGTCACTATGTGGACTGTTGCTAATGATATATATGATACTCGTCGCTAATTTCGAGTACGAAAAATCATTTCGCGACGAATAATATCGTCGCTATATATTTAACAACGACTAATTTAGTGAGGAAATTTGAAAAACCCATCACTATAGCTCAATTTTTTTGTAGTGCATGCAGTCCCAAGTAAACTCGTTCGTCCATTTTCATTCTTCGAATATCGTGCTCAATTAGAGTAGCAAATCACTTCATTATATCATTTTAATTACCTTCTTTCAATTGCAATCAAAACTTCACTTCAATTTTATCTCAAACTACATTTGATTTCATCCATATTTCACTATCTGGAGCTGTATACTTTTTATTGCAAATTACATCATAAGTTTGGTCGATTCTGTTAGAATCGATCATCATCTTCACTTGCATGTCAATCTACCTTATGAAGTGTCATCTTCATTCATATGGAGCACCTATTTACTTGTCGTATCCCAATCAAAAGCAGCGCCAATATCCTTTCATGGAGTTTAAACCCTAGCCGCCACTTTCCTTGACCTTCCCTCACAGTAGGTGAGCTCGAAGGAGAGAGGAGATCTCCTTCTGTCCCGACAGGAGCCCGTCGGAGGTCGCCATCAGTCGCAAAGCCGCCGGAGATCGAGGATTCGAAGAAGTGCATCGCCACCAACGCCAGATTTGGGTAAGAACTCACCAACGAACTCGAGGCGCAATCTGCCGCCAACTGGATGCATCGAGTGGTCCAGGTTGGCTAAGCTCATTTTATCCCGGTTGTCAAATAGCAAACAAGTGGAGAAATATCTAAGACACCCCTGCTAGAAACCAGATATCCCTTCATGCCTCCAGACGTTTCTCTATTTACGTTTAGGTCAAACTTTTTCTTACAATTAGATCCCTAACCAGGGGCCTATTTGAAAGAAAGCCATTATTCTTTTATTGTATCTTTTTACATTACTACTTGGACTACCTTGGACATTTGTTGACCATGCTCGATGGTGTGGGGTTGAGGCTCATAATAAACTATTGTTATCTATCACCAAAACACAAAAAGACTTCAATGTGATTCATAAGCATGACTCTCATATTGCCTCACCATTTTAAGGTTTAGGAAAAATATATTTATTGATATACCTCAAGTGAGTGGATATGATAAGTGAGTGGATATGATAACTTGTATTTTGTAATTATGTAATAAAAAAAGGAACCAAATATATAAAAAAAGGTTATTTTTGAAATTGATGACTCGTGGTCCTTATACCTTGAACTGGCGTGGTACTTTAGGATGCCTCTTAGGTTATTATCTTGCTTAGGGTTTATGGAATAACTGGGCATTTATGAAATTTTGAGTTTCAATGACATACGAATATTTTCTACTAAAAATGATAATGAAAATGCAAACTTATGTTATTATTGCACATAAAAATTTGGTTAATGTAAGCTTCTATTACATTAACATTAGGATTGTTGGTCCCACGTAATGTAGGATTAGTTCAAAAATGACATGCAAATAATACTTGAGAAGTGTTATTTTCTTCCACACATAACGTTAGAGACACTCCTAAGGAATACAAATTCCCTGACTAGCGTTCTCTTATTATTTTATTTATTTTAAAAGTATTGTGTTCAGAAAGAAAGTTGGTGTAGCTCTGATCGAGGATAAGATACGAGAAAACCACTTAAGATAGTTTGATCATTTGCAGCAAAGAAGGTCATCTTATGCACCAGTTAGGAGATGCGAGTGTTGGGATGTTGAGCATGCCTAAGAGAGAACAAGGACGACCCAAGAAGTGTTGGAAAGAGACTATACGAAGGGATCTTAGTTTTTTGGATATAAGCGCGGGTTTGGCCCAAGATAGATCTGAATGGAGGCGTAGAATACATGTACACGATCCTACTTAATGGTGGGAAAAGGCTTTGTTGTTGTTGTCTAAAAATATTTCGTTTTAAGATATTTTTGATAGAATTTACTTTTATACACTGTAGTATACATGACAAGAGCACAATGAATCTGGTATTTTGTTAACGAATCAGTCGAAATTTTCAAGTACATGGTTAATATGTATTATCATAACGTACACGAATCTTATTGCATCATGTACATTTAAAACATGTATACACCTAGTATAATATTTATGTATATTATGCTATACGTATTAACTTTCCTTAGTTCAAAAGGACCAAAATAATGAAGTCATTAATGATTTTGATCTAAACATGAAGATGGTATTACTTGCACGTAAAATTTATTTTCTATTAGGTTTCAAAAGCATAATCACTTTCCTCTCTAATATGCCAAACGGGTCTTCTAGTATTTAGTTAATGCATCTTTTGATGTGTTAGTAGTCCTTAAAAGCTCAATTATGAGATATATTGGAGAGGTATGTGTTTATACCGTCAAAATCTAACAAAAAAAGAATATATATATATATATATATATAGGATTTTTATCCAATGTGCACAGGGCGCATTAGCGTTTCGGTGTGCACCATTTATTGGCCATACACGTGTATTATCAATTGAGTGGTTACCTATTTCAAAGGATGTTGTTTTAGGAAGGAGATTAATATGCAAAGCGATTTAACAATAAGTGCTATTCCAATTATATTTCATCCTATAAAATAGGAAGATCGTTTTGGAAAGAAAACAATCGAATAGATGATTTCTTACAGAAATTCGAGATCCAAATGCTCATGTCAGTAATATATATATAATAGTCAAGTAAATGGTTGTTGCGAGATCAGTAATATCCAAAACAATGGTCAGTAATTTACATTCATTGTATTACATGTTGCAGAATTCAGTAACATATACACAATGGACAAGTAAGTGCTTGTTGTGATGTCAGTAAAACCATAACAAATGGTCAGTAATTTCTATATGTATTACTACTTTGAATAGAACTCAGTAATTTCGACACAATACGCACGTAAATGGTTGTTGTGAGATCAGTAATATCCAAACAACGGTCAGTAATTTACATTCATTTTATTACATGGTGCATAATTCAGTAATATATACACAATGGACAAGTAAGTGCTTGTTGTGAAGTCAGTAATATCCAAACAACGGTCAGTAAGTGCTTGTCTTATATCACATGTTCAGTAATATGTGTACGATTCTCAAGTAATAGCTACTATGAGATCAGTAACAACAAAGTAATGGTCAGTAAGTCATGGGCATTGCTCAAGTAAGAATGTAACTACTTGTCAAATGCAATGCACATTACATAGACACTGGTATTACTAACCATTTGTTATGTTATTACTGATCGCACAACACACATTTACCTGACCATTTTATACATATTACTAGATTCTGTACAATGTAACTATTTGGATGTAAATTACTAATCATTTTTTTGATATTACTGATCTCACAATACGCATTTACTTGACCGAATTATATGTATTACTATCATAGCGTTTGGATCCTTAATCATCCGCGTGGAATCATTTATTTGAATTGTTTCTTTCCAAAACCGTCTTCCAATTTTTAAGGACGTTGTATAATAGGAAATATAGGATTTTTTTAAACACGTCGTAGCCTATAATTAGCAATATAATTATTGTTAATACACGTGTATGGCCTAAAATGAGTGCTCATTGAAACGCTAATGAGCCCTGTGCGCAGTGGATAAGCCCTATATATATATATATATATATATATATATATGCAAATAACACCATCTGCTTGTATATATTGAAATCAATGAGGACTGATGTAATTGAAAATCAATAAAAATGTTATCTTCTTAACTATTCCAAGAATTTGTCTATTGAACTTACTCAAATTTAGTATTTTTCTTCAATTTTATAATGGATAGATCTTGGATTGGGAAGCGACATAGTGATTACGATGTTTACAAGTTTGGTGCATTGAAGTGGTTGGAGTCGGTGTATCATGATGACCGAAAATGCTTTCGATAAGGATGGATTTTAGT
Organism: Ottelia alismoides; assembly: GCA_037367405.1. NCBI lineage: Eukaryota > Viridiplantae > Streptophyta > Magnoliopsida > Alismatales > Hydrocharitaceae > Ottelia > Ottelia alismoides. The sequence continues at coordinate 553,298 of JAZKJV010003284.1, read as the reverse complement.
CGGATTCAATGTCCTTGTATATAAAATGCTTGAATGATTTTGCTTGAGATTGTCACACTGTACTGGAATATACTATTTGTAGTAGATGATGGCCTTTGTGCACAGTTTGGATATTCATGGTGAGCAAGTAAGGGAGTCATCGACTACTTCTTTTGGTGAATATCCTTTATTCTCCATAGATTCTCGAGAGTGACTTTGTTGATATTGATATGATCGATCTAATTGAAGATAGTTGGATGTTTTATCGTTTTATCATGGTTGTTGAAGAACCTATTGCACATGGTAACAATATGAGTCGTTTAAAATCTCTTCTGGAGTTATTTAAGATAAATGGATGACATAAAGTTACATCTAAATGCGTAAGTGATATACTAGATCTATTTTGTGAGATGTTACATACAGATGAAAAATTTGCGAAGAGTTAGTATTATGCTAAGAAAGAATTTTGAAAATTAGATTTATAATCAGAGAAAATTGATGCATGTCCTAATGATTGTTATCTTTTTTGAAATGAATGCAAAGAGCTAAATATATATCTTGTTTGTAATTTCTCCATTTTGAAGGCAATGATCTTTAGAGAACGAATAGAGATAGTGAAGATGTTAAAGTTTTACGTTATTTTCCTTAAATTCAAGGCTATAATAGTTATATATGTCTTTTCTGCTGTGAAATGGATGACATGGTATTTTAAAAATAAATCAAAAGATTCTATGATGTATGATGTGTTATCCAACTGAATCGAAGGAGTGAAAATCATTCCATTCTATGTTTCCAAAGTTTGCTAAAGAACAAAGAAGCTTCAGAATATGTATGAATAATATTAGATTTAAATTTTTTTAAAATCAATCTTCTCATCATATTCGATTTGATCTATTGTTCTAATGAGTTATAATTTGCCTTCATGGATGTATATGAAATCTAATTTTATAACATCGTCGCTTTTAATTCTGGGTCCAAAGGGCTACGTAATGCAGTTGATGTTTATCTGCAACCTCTAATTGATTAGTTGATGAAGTTGTGGGATTTGGGTGTTCCAACTTATGACTCTAAGAAGAATGAGACATTTTGAATGAAAGAAGCTTTGTTGCATACAGTAAACGATTTTTTCAACATTTGCTAACTTGTTGGGTTAGACAACCAAGGGGAAATAAGCATGTCCAATTAGTATCGATAATACCCGTAGTTTAAGTTTTGATGAAAGTAAGAATACTTGTTATCTTGGGCACATGAGATTTCTCTTGTCTTCACATAGATGACATGAAGGTGAATTTTGAAATGATTTCAATGGAAAATCATGTCGTTATTCAAATCAAAATCACAATAATATCCTTTTCGTACAAGCAATTCGGCATTCTGGTAAGCATTTTCGAAGAAGTTATTAAATTTGCTAGATGTTTAGGTCGAACTTCTAAGTCTAATTAATAGCATTACCGGGAGTGAGATTTAAGAAAAAAATATGCTTTTTTATAGAATTACTTTACTAGAGGATGTTTGCAATTAGGCACATTTGGATGTCATGCTTACTAAGAAGAACATAATGAAAAGCATTTTTTATGTTTTCAACTTTATTGATTCACCGAATGATAACCTTCATAGTAGAAATGATTTGAAACAGTTGAGTATTCGAGAACACTTATATCCGAAACTGACTAAAAATGGTGAGTTTTTGTTTCCTTTGGATATCCACAGGTACCCACGGAAACCCGTTCGGATCACTTGGGGGAAATGGTTTGGCAATTTGAGCGGGTACCAGACCTATATGATTTGAGAGGGTATATACTGGAGTTCAAGGTCACACTTCACGGTTCAGGGCGGCTACCCGCTTGATCCCTTGCACGTGCACGCCCTTGATTTTTTTTAACAAAACTTCATCAACTCTCCCTCATGTTTTTAAAATAAAGAGATTGGTTGGTTTAGCTTAAAAAAAGGGAAAATGTTTATTTTTTTGATAAAACAATTTCTTAGGAACTCCAAAATAATAATCTATTAAGGAGATACATAGACTAAAAAAGTCAGGAGACACAAGTCGCATAGAATCATCAAACTTCAAGCAACTATAGAATCACGCAGACACAATTCACTAAAGCAGTGCATGCAATTCCAGCAAACAATAATGTATGCGATGAAAGTATTGGATTCAAACGTAACAACACAACAAATTCCAATACACGAGGATGAAAACAGTTAACTTACAAAGGAAAAACATTGCGAAGTATTCTCGTACAATCACTGGAAAAGTAATCGACGCATCCATAAGACAGGACCCGTTAAGGTTCATGGAGACTGTAACATATACTAATACCTTAGATGCTGCAACTTTGAATTAATTTAAACATATGCGGTGCATAGGTACGCCGACGACCAACCAACATCTCTTCCCTTTGCTGCATCTGCATCAAAAATAGCGATGATTAGTTCTAATTTTGAAAAAAATAGCTATGGTTAAGCGCTGCGTAGGTCGTTGCTAAAAAAATGGTATAGTAACAGATACAACAATTATCATCAATTTTAAGTATAAAAAGCGGTTTTGCAATGAATAGTATTCATTATTCTAAATGTAATAATAGATGAAATAACAACGGGTTAAAAAATACTGTAGTACATAAAAATCGATTATAAAATACTAAATTAATCCGCCTAGGACATTTTTAAGACATGAATCGAAGCCTCTATTTGATATATGATAATTGATGCTAATCTTTGTTGCGAGATTCATAGGGATCATGTCAATTGCCAAACATTTCTTATATTAACATCGATCATATCACAACTCCATATTTTAGACTTCATTTCTACCCCATAAACTCACTCACATGTTAAATTATGATGCAAATATCAGCAACAACGACTATACATTGACTTGTACGCAAACGCTCTCATCAATATGACTTTTGAATGCGAGGAGATCTTTCCTTAGCTCCAACAATATGACTTTTGAATGAGATGAGATTTTTTTTGAGCTCCAAATGAGATTTGATAATATTAGAATTATTAATTAGTTATTCTATTTTATTTTATTTTATGACCACCCCGAGAGGTTATTATTGCAATTCTTCGATTTTTCTCCTTAGGGTTTCAGGATATATAAGAACCTCTATAACCTACGGAATAAACAATTCATTCTCCACATGGTATCAAAGCAATGATGAGAGATCGAGAATCTTACCAAAATCTCCCCTCTGCCACCACAAGCCTCTTCATCCTCCTTATGTGGGCCCTTCTCTCCAACCAGGGCCCCGCACAAGATCTATCGCTGCATCAGGCAACCTCGCGCTGCACCGCCTTGGGTTATAAGCCCATCTCCGGGCCACAAGGGCCTTGTCGACAATGCATAGGGCCTCTTCGGCCCTTCACCAGGTGGTTTCAAACCACTACCAGGGCTGCAACCCCCACACCAGGGCACCTCCAGCCCTCTACTAGGGATCAAAGTGATGAATCTCCATTTCATCACTTTTATTCTCTCATTTTGGACTTTAAACCCTAGCTAAATGCATATAAATGGCATTATTTTGCATGAAATAGCACATAGTATTTATTGGGCAAATATTGTATAAAATACTATATTTAAAGCTAAAATAAAATAATAACAAAAAGAAATAAAAATGAAATACCATAGGTATTGAATGACCCTAAACTCCAAGACCTAGGCATCATGATGATTAGATCGGCAAGGAATAAAGTAGGGGGGAGATAAGGGCCAATAAATACAAGAAGCCCTATTAAAAAATGCTCAATAAATAGGTTTTGGGATCTATTTTATTCTTTATCTTTTATACCTCAAATAAATAAACTTTATCGTGAAAGTTGTAGGTAAAAATAAAAAGAAAAATATAAAATTTATTTCACATTGAAATAATGTATATTGTGCTTTCTACACTCAGAATAAAAATTTAAAATCCCAACTTCACAAACCTATATCTCCTCCATATGAACTCAAAATTCATCAAAATCACCTTTATTTATATCTAACTTTTTATTTGTTATTTAATGAAGATGTTTTGATTAATTTGGAGTTAAGATGCAAAAGTTAGGTTTCGGATCCTTATTGTATAGTATACTTGAATAAAATATTCATTTTATTTATTATTTAATTTTTTTCATTATTTATATTTTTATAATTTTGTAAATATTATCTGTAACTCGTATACTTAATTAGAATAAAATAAAATCATAAAAAATAAATCAAAATAAATATGCATACAAAAATGCATAGATGAATTATACATACTTATGCCTATTTAATAAATAGTTAGAACTAATTAAGTCTACAAATAAACTCAGAAAAATTCAACAAAAATATATTCGTGTATATTTAAATATGTTATAAATATATAAAATAATAAAATTTAAAGTAGAAGATAAAAAATAAAATATTCAAAATTTAGGTCATTATACTTGTAAAAAACAACCTATAATAAATTAACTTGTAAATAAATAAAAGTCATAATAAATAGTACATAAAATAATGAACATTTTTTATGTTTTAACTAGATATTAATAAAATCATTTAATAATTTAAATCGAATAAATAAGGGATTTTCCCTGATTTTGTCACCTTCCTGGCTGACGAGGACCAATGGGAGACAGGTCAGAGTAGACCTCGGTCGACTCTCCAGCCTCACGAAGTTTGCTCTGTTAGACGCCTACCACCTCGACTTCGCCAATTTCCTCCGCTCGATTCTTGCATCAAAATGACTCGATTCTTTTTTGACTTTATACCTCAATCAATGCTCTTTCACACACCCTTGACTTCATGATCTGAGGTCCTCTACAATGAGCACCCTTCCCAATCAAACTCTCACATGTACATATACCTTCCCCTGTGCACTGAAAAACACACCTGATTTACTGATAACTATGGTCATTGTATCGACCAGGTGGATTTTACTAGAGAAGATTAATTTTTAGTTAAACTTTTTATTTATTTTATTTATATTCCTAAACTTTGATGTATAGTGAAAGCACGAGATTGTCGAACTCAGGAAGGAAAATTGCTAAAAATTAGGGTTAAACTATAGACAAACTAAGGTAAATGGTTTCTTAATTTTTATTTTATTTTTAAAGTTTTTTTGATTTTTTTTGAATTTTAATGAATTTTATATCATTTTATGATTTTTAATTATTTTATGATTTTTTATTTATTTAAGAAAATGATTTATGATTTTGCTTTATATTTTTTATTTTTTATGTTTATTTTATTTTTCCTATTTTTATGGATTTTTAGAAGGTTTTTAGGATTTTTATGAATTTTATTTTTTTTAAAGGTAAAAATAAAGTTTTTATTGAAACTGTGAGCAATTTTTTATTTTTAAGATTGAAAACTAGACAAAAGTATTTTTATTTTATTTTGATTAGAATGTACGTGAATCTATCTTTAAAATTATATATTGTGCGTTTTTAGGTGATTTTTATTTATTTAGCTATAATTTTTACATGTTTTAATGAATTTTGTATTTTTATTGATATTAATATTCAGTTTTTATTTTGTTTTTGGTTTGATTTGTAAAATATAGTAAAATATCCTACAGGTAGTTTTTTTAGATTTTTAATGGTATTTATATTTTTTATGATCTTATAAAAAAGAAAATATTTGTATTTTTCAAAAAATTATTTGAGACTGTATATAGTAGGATATTCGGTATTTTTTATGTATTTTAATTGTATTTTATATTTTTAAGTATGTATCTATACTTACAGGTATGTATGTAGTTTAGTAGGAAGTTCGGGTTGCACGTGCAAATTTGCAGAAATGGAAGGGGTTGGCGTGCAATTAGCACATGTGCATATGGTGTTTCACGTGACCACCACCTGGAAGTGACCTATAAGCAATATTAAAAACACCGGGGTCCTTGTGCGTAAATTTCCATCACTACACGTGCTTCGTGCGTGATGCTTTCAGCCCTTGGATCTATTCAAAATATCAAGGAGTTTGAGGGGAAATGTGCAAAATGGCCAGATGATATCTTGGATGCACGTGATTCGCACGTGTACCGCAAATGGTGGAAAATGGTGAGGCAGTGCGTGCTTCCAAGTCCGACGTGTGGCTTATCTTAAGTCGTTTGATCGCCTTTGATCGAACGACCTGAATCAAAAGCTCTAGACTTAGAGAGTTTCTCTCTCCAGGTCAATCGCGGTTGTCGATTCGGCTCGGTCATGCTATCTGGATATGGAACCAATCAAACGACCTCTGATGTTTGAGTTCATGAAGTTCTAGGTGGTGTTCATACTTCAGATGATTCGTTCAGATAATGGATGATGTTCGGATGCTCGATGATGTGCTTGATCTCAACCCCCCAAATGATGGTGTTGAGGTCTCGATCGGATTTAAGCTTTTATGTAGGCAACTCAGATCACCAGCGGTTGTTCTTCGATTGCGTAGTGAACAGATCAGTGTTCCTCAAATCATAATTGCTATTGTGTTTTGATTCCCATGTGACAGTTCTCTCTATGCTCCAGGTCTCGATACGTACTATGATGAACCTGCATGTGTTATTGAGGACTCGAGGATGGATTCCTCAGTCTTATATCTAAAGGTGAAATGAATGTCTACTCCCAACGGAAATGAAGGAATGATATAAGAAGCTCAAATCTTTGCTAAACCTGAGGTGATCAGGTATGGACGAATTGTGAAGAATGCGAAATGGATCAGATGATGAAATGAATGGAAGTGGATGCAAATGAATGTAGTATTTATCTGAATCAAATAGAGAGAAATTGAAAGATTGAGAAGAGCAGAGGGGTTGAGAAGAGAATGAGAAGGAGGAAGAAGAGAAATAGATCAGAGGAACTGACCTGAAAGGGAAATGAATTAGTGAAATGCTTGGGGAAGAAGCCCGGAGCGGAGCTCCGAGGTTTTCTCCTCTATGTGACGGTGTGCGCGGAGGCTCTGCGTACAGCGGAGCACTGCTTGACTCCGGCGGATGATCGCGCTCGATCTTCGCTCCTCCTCGACCTCTCTCTCAATGGATGAAAGACGCACTGTCACCGACCTCCTCTCTGACCAGAGCTCTAGGAAGAGAAGTTGGAAAATGGCGGATCACTAGAAATGGGGGGGGGAGTCGGAGGTCCTTAAATAGAGGAGGAGAGATAGGATCACCACCGAGGGGTAACGGGAAGCGGCGTGGTTGGGCAAACAGTCGGCCATTGAGGCGGTTTGGCGGCGAGAAGGGAAAAGAAGGGAGAAGGCGGGCGACAATCGCATGAGAAAGAATGGGTTTGGGGAAGAAGAAAAAGGAAGAGAGAGAAAAGAATTAAAGACAAAAATAAAAAATAATTAATTAATAAACTAACTTAATAATTTAATACTTATAATAATTTAAAAGAAATAATTAGAAAATTAATCACGTAATTAGTAATTAAAATAATTAACTAATAAATAAATTAATTATCTTAATGAATAATTAAATAATAATGAATAATTAATAATTAACTAAAATTTTAAATAAATAAATTTTATTTGTTTTAATTTAATAATAAAATTCTAATATAATATATAAATATAACAAATAATATATATTAAATAATAATGAATTAAGGTACATGTACAATATACCCCTACAGTCCTGAAATCCATATTTTGCATATTAACTCCGATTTTAGCAAAATCAGTGTCATTTTGTAGATAATTAAATAATATGAATTTTAAAACTGAGTTTTCTCAATTTAGAGTTCATACGACCGAGTTATCAGATCAAGAAAATTTAGGTAGTGGCTTCGTGGCTTCGGGTTTTATTAGTATTTTGACTTAGTTATATTTTTATATTTTTGTATACATTTTTAGAAGATTTTTAGAAAAGATATTATGCTAATAGGATTTACGGTTAATTAGTTAAAAATACGGGAAGTTTCTACATATTGTACAGGTATACAATGGGGCCCAAACGTCAAAACCCACCGGTTTTATTTGAATATTTTTTGATTTTTTTAATAAATAATATTAAGTATTAATAGAAGTTTAAAAGTGAGTTTGATCTCTTAGGAGTTTTCTATAAATAGTTATGAACCTAGGAAATTGGTTTTGCAACTTTTTCGGTCCATTGTGAAATTTTATTTTTATGTTTAATTATTTTTCTGATATTTTTAATAAATAATATATATTTTTATGAACAAATTTATAAAGGAAGTAATTTAATTTGGAATGATCTAAGTGATAAATAAAATAGGTGAAATATTTACAATGTGAAAAATGTGTTTAATTATATTTTGGTCTTGATTTTCTTGATGTTTTGATCCCTATCTCCCCCCTACTTATTTATTTTATCGAACATATCATTATTGACCCGATCTCAGGGTTAGGATCAATCTGTACATATTTCATAACTACAACCTTTTTTTCTTTTATTTTCCTTTTTTATTTTTCTTCTTTTATTTTGGGTAAAATAAGTGTTAAATATATAATATTAATATTTGTGGTTAGAATGATAATTAATTGGAATTAGTTATTATTTAGCTGTATTTTGCCAAGGATTTTAGCCAAAATGAAAGAATAAAGGCGATGAATCATGGAATCATCATGCACCATTTGAATTTGATCTCCCTTAGACCCTTCAAATCCCCAAAGCTCATGCTATGACGCATCATGGTGACAGCAGGAACGTTGAGGACATCTTTGGAATGGAGGAAAAGGACCCGAGGTTGAGATCCAAGCTCCACCGGCAAGCTCCATCATGAGCTCCACTTCCAGCTCCTCCAGGCAGGTGAGCGTTTATTCCTTGTATTTTTTGCTATTCCTAGGCATAGCAATAGAATAGATTAGTTTTAATTTCTAGTCAAAATCACCTTTATTTCTTTAAAAATCAAACCTCGTAGTTCGAACCTCTTCATCGTGCCCCGACCGTGCTTCGCCCCCTTTTTCGCCCTCATTTTTCCCCTGATGCTCCTCTTTCACCCCAGGCACCTCTATTCAGCATGCTCTCTTCCAGATTAAGAGATCAGCTCTCCTATCTCCATCGTTCGATGGAGAGCTTCGCCTGACCTCAAATCCACTTATTCTAGACTAATAGGACCCCCATAACCCCCTCATGTGTTTGTGAAGCTTTCCTGCAGGTTTTGGAGGCCCTAAGACCCTTCTCGAATCGAGTTTTGAGTTGACATAAGGCACTAGGAGATCAAAGCCTCCATCGATCCTCCCGACCCTATTGATGGGTCCCGAAGCCATATGAGTCATCCAGCCGATGCGGAAGACCCTTGGTCACATTTTTCACCACCTGAGAGCTCCTCAGGTGGTCGGAGGAGGTCTGCAGGGTGAACCGAAGCACAGGTAGCAGGGAGTTCTTCCCTATTCTTCAAAGTGAGCTCCCTGCCGTCCGATCAGGGGCCACCTCTAATATGAGCAGTAGTTGTTTGATATTTTGTCCCCTAGGCGCATGATCAACAATTGAGATCTAATATCAGCCACTCGACGATGAACCGTCATCAAGAGACCGAAGGCTGCCACGTGGATAAGTGGGCGATCAACGCCATTGGATAATGCCTAGTGGGGGTAAGTTTTCCCGCTACCCCTACAGATTTTGTATTTTATCTTTAGTCTATATACTTTTACCTGTAGCGTAAAGTATTTTGGTTATTTTGCATGTAGCCCCTTGTACTTTGAATATTTGTATTTAAGTCCAATCCATGTCACCTCACATGCATATGTGTGTGAGGGGATTGGGTATTTTGTACTTGGACCCTCAAATTTTTTATATTTCTTTTTAGTCTAAATTTTTGGAATATTAGAATAATATTTTTGGATAATTTTTATATTCACCTGTACTTTTTATTAATTACAAAAATACCCCTCAGGTTTATATTATTGGAAAAATGTGGGAAATTTAAAATTTTGACCATATACTTCTATATGGTGTTTGGAAATAGTGCTCTAACTTTTTATATTTGCAGAATACCCCTCCAGGCTGTATTTTCTTTTTGATAAAAATAGTTTCTATGCACTAAAAATTTGTAGAAAATTAGGATATATATACCTTATATATTATTCTACCACATATAATTTTATTAAGGTATTTTATCCTATATTTCTATTATTAAAAATAAAAAGCAAAGCTATTTTTCCTTTTCCAGCTTAGAAAAATAAAAAAATATAAAATTATTTTGAAAAAAAAAATATATTTTATTTTTTTATTGTATTTTGCACATACAGACCAAAAATCCCTAAACTAGATAAATAAAAATAACAAAAATGAAAAAGCTCAAAAAACCTTATAAAAATTATAAAAAATCTATAAAAATCCAAAATATTTGTTTCTATTTCTGAACTTTATTTATAAAATAAATATTATCTAGTTAAAATAGTTTTAAAAATTTTGAGCTATTTAGCTATTTTTCATCTCCAAAACATTTCAGCCTATTAATATTAGTTATTATTTTTCCATATTAATTCAACTAAAAATACAAAAAATAAATTAAAATCATAAAAATAACAATAATAGAGAAAAATATAAAAAAGATAAAAATATTTTATTTAGTGATTTTTTAGTATTTATAGTTATATCCATAAATATGAAATCATACATCCTCATATATAGCTATATTTAATTATATTACTATTTATAATTGCTATAAAAAATAAAATTTAGAAAATTTAAAAGAAAATATAAAATATAAAATATAAAAATATAAAAACAAAAATTCAGAAAAATAATAGAAAAAAATAAAAATCCATAATATAATTTAAAACCATGAAAAGTCCAAAAAAAACATTCATTGTCTTTTTAGTCAATTTTTATTTTCTATCCCTCGTTCTCCCTGTGTTCGACACCCTACCATACTTGTCACTATAAATATTTCATTGTAGGGTTATAATAAATGTTGATCCACATCTTATTCGCTTTATCTCTATTTTGTGGGTTGATTGTTGAAATTAGCCGAGGTCCTTTGGAGAAGACGATGCATCGACCGTGGTCTTCCTTGTGTGACCACAAGACTCTCTTCTATGAATCTTGCAATTTCCCAACTCTCTGTCAGGACTGCTTGATGAATCCCTAATCATCACTCTTTATTCTTTTATTTTAGCTATTTATCTTGGCAAAGCATCATGTAAATATATGTAAATACAATAAGTTACCATTATGCATGCATGTGTTAATATTATATAATTAGCATGTATTTGTGCAATAATAAAAGAATAAAGGAAAATAAAAAGGAAGGAGGTATTTAAAATAAATACAGAGTGACCCGAACCCCAAGAGAGGGCCAAACATTGGCTTGATCGCCAAATAAAATATGTAGAGAGAGATAGGGTCTACTCTGTATTGTACATATCATGTGTATAAATAATAAACTTTTTTTGACAAAATAAAATAAGTAGATTCTTTTTACCTCCTTATAAATAATCAAACAAAAATCAATAAAATAAAATAAAATAAAATAAAATTCTCTCTTCCTTGTACATAATACATGTATATATGCTTTATTCTTTATTAATTATATATCTATAAATAAACAATAAAAATAAAATAAAAATTATTTTATACTCCGAAATTATGCTGTAAATAAATAAAATATAAATTGGGGTATTCGTGTAATGATGAATCCACTATTCATCGCCTTTATTCTTTTATTTTTGCTTCATTTCAGTAGTTAAACACTTGTAAATACCTATTAATTGCATAAAATTACCATTTTGCATGCATTTTTTAAAATTGCATTTTTAAAACTTTTTGTACATAAATAAAAGAATAAAGAAGAAAAGAAAAAGAAAAGGAGGTGTTTATGCAATAAATACAAACTGAACCGAACCCCGAGAGAAGGTCAAGACTTGACATGATCGAACATGAATAAAGTAGGGGGAGATAGGGTTTTCTGTCCAAAATCTAAAAATATTTTGTAAATATCTTTCCTGTATATTTGTACAAAACTTACATTATTTTATTTGTACATAATTTGACTTCAAATTAATCATTTTTGTAAACAAAAGTTGTAAATAAAAATGTGTTAAAAATAATAAAAATAAGTGTAAAAGAAAATAATATAAATATTGTAAATAATTACACCCAGAAAAAGCCGCAAAGCAATAATTAAAACATCTATTCCGGCACCATAAAAGCTCAAATCTAACTAAAATCATTTTTATTATACTCTAAATTAAATTATTTTTCAAATGGCAGTGGTTTCATAATTTTTGGAGTTACGATTAAAAAGTTGGTTTTCTGGGTTGTTTTGTGCAATTTAACCAATACTTGTTGTGCTTATTTATTAATATTTATTTTATATAATGTATATAATTGCAAATATTGTTTTAATTAAAAGTAAAATAAAATAATTAAAAATTAAAAAAATCTTTTATAAAAATTATTTCCTATTTGTTCATATGTATATTGTATTATATGTATACAATATGTGTATACAACTAACTTCTTTTTATAAAAATCACAAAAAAATAAAATATCTCACATTAATTAATTAATTAATTTAATTACGAAATTTAAATTTAATTATTTAATCATTTAATTATTTAATTTATTCTTTTATTTGAATTGAAAACTTACCTTTTATGTAAAGATTTGATTTTATGCCTTAATAAGCCACCATTAGGTGGCTCATTAATTTTTGTAAATTAATTAATTATTCTATTTTAAATAAATCTGAATTTTGTTTTTATTTATTTAATTAATTTATTTAATTATTTTATTTATTTAAATGACCACTAATTACTTACCTCATTTGTACATATCTTCCATTTTTGATTTTCTTTCTCTTTTATTGGGCTCCTCCTCCTCATTCACTCTTTGATCAATCTTTGGTGGTGAGGAGCGCGATCTCCGAGTGTTGTCTTGTTGATGAAGGGTGCCTAGGCTCCGAGCCGTCCGGTGACAGCGCGTCGACCCTCGTCGAGGCCATCATGGTATTTCCGACCCCAAGGTGAGATCCAATTTTATTTCTTGTCTTTTTCTCGTAGATAATTCATAGGTTTATTTTCTTCTTAGACATAGTTAATCTTTAGATCTTAAAACATCACAAAAATTCCCGTCACATATTTTCCGATCCGACACTGATTTCCATACCATTTTCTCGATCTGTACATATTCACGTTCTACCTCGCATAACCTATTAACTCCGACCACGCACGATGGTCGAAGATACAGATCTCTCTTCTATCTTGCCAAGATCCGCCCATTCACACATTCCATTTTTTGTGTATAAATAAAACTGGAACATAAAATTGTTTTTCCTGTTTATCTCACATTTGTTTTTGCAGGAAGAATTTAAAAAAAGAGAGAATTAATTTTTTTTGTTTTTCTTCTCTAACCATTGTTTTGCAGGAGAATAAAATAAATAAAAAAATATTTCTTTTATTTCTAACATTTGTTTGGCAGGTAAAATAAAAAAAATGTTTTTGTCTCTAACTTCTGTTTTGCAGGAAAACCAAAATAATAAAAAAAAATACAAAAATTACAAAAAATAACATTTTTACTTCTATTTACATCTTCTATTATAAAGAAAGAAAATAAAAAATCCTTTTATTCATTGTCTGTGTACATACAAGAAAATAAAAAAAACAAAAAATAATATTAAACAGCAGCCGGCCGCCCCCCATCTCCAGCGGCTGGCTCCGCCGACTACATATCTCGCCACCCCACGGCCCTGTACCCCAGCGCCACGTCTGCGCCGCCCGGTGCCGCTCCCACACCGCAGTACCTCCACCGATCGGCTGTAACGCCTGCCGCCCATGCGCGGCCCTGCTCCGGCCACCCAGCCCATGATCTCCTCCAAGCGGTTGCACCGCCCGAGCCCTCGACGGCTCCGCCTCCTGCCCGCATCAATGTCGGCTGCATTACCGCCTGAGGTCGCGCCTCCTCCTTCATGTGGTCATGCTCCTCCACGCTCGCGGCTGCCAGCACATCCTTCACCTTCCAGATCGTCGCCCAGCTGCGGCCCTGTACCCCAACGCCACGTCTCCACCCCCCTCCCCACGTCTGTCAGGCCGTCGAGATCATCACCGCCCCGAGCTTCCTACACGCCTTGCCGACTTCCTCCAGCGTCTCCGCCATCCAGGCGGTCGCGCCGCCGACCAGCGCACGGGCCTCTTCGTGATGGCGCCCCCTGCAACCGTGCCCCCCTTTTGCTTTGAGTTGAAGAATAAAGGACGAACACCACAGAACCCTGGGGAGTTTCTTTTTGAAAAAAAACTTTTGGAAAAATCACGTCAAAGCCCCCGGAGGTTCTAAAATTTGCCAAAGAGCCCCTGCACTCCAAAACATATCACATGCTTGGCACATGCTTCCTGGGTTATTTGCAACTGAGCATCATATTTTATTTATTTTATATTCAGCTTTGAAATTTTGAACATTTGCAATTTGGTCCCTGCATTTCCAGACTCGAATTTGCTTGATCGTTTTATTAGAATAAATGTTTTTATGGTTCTAAAAATTTTGCGAAAATTTGTGTATACTCCTGCTATGCGTCTTAATGTTGCAAAAATTTTTCATCAATTTCTATTGTCATTTGGTATTTTTAAAAAATCCAAAAACAATGATATTTTGTCTGCCTGAAATTTTAAAATTCATAAAAATTCGAAAAATTTCTTAAAAATTCCAAAAAACAATAGTGTAAGGGTATTTTGATGTGTTTTAATTTCTGACCAATTTTTTTACATTAATTCTTTATAAAAACCAAAAAAATACAAAAAACAAAAAATCTTAAAAAATTGTATAAAATTATAAAAAATCCAAAAATTTTGATTTCAGTTTCTGTTTGTAGATATTGCTTTGTAGTTTATAGTAAAAATAATTTCCAGGAATATTGGGCACTTAAAGTACTTTTAAGTTGCAAAAAATTTTTGGCTCTGCATTATTTTCCTTTTTTTCACTGTTTGATTTTTAGAAAGTCACAAAAATATCAGAAAAATTCTAAAAAATTACCAAAAATATTTTAAATATATAAAACACAAAAACATTTTCTTTTTAATTTTCTGGCCTTTTTGTTCAGTCTGAAAATACAAAAAGAGTGTGGTGTTGTATTTTGTTTATCTTTTGCACTTGTTTGAAAATATAAAAAAATTAAGAATTCAAAAACCAATAAAAATTCATTTTCGAAAATTGACTGCATAGTTTTAAATCGTGCATCTTGTGTTTGACCCTATATCAGGTAAAAAGAATATAGAAAGTCGCTTACATTCTTTGATTGTTTTATATTTTCATTAAGTGTTTTAAATAATTATTTTTCCTGTTGACCGATTCGAGTGGTTGAGAACAACGACATTTTAATATTATTTTTCTCTCTCTTAACCTATCGAATTCTACATCATCATAATGGCGCCGTTGTCGGGGAGCACAGCTTTGTAGTCATTTTTCATTTTTGTGATATTTGTCTCTTTATATTATAATTACTTTCTGACCTTCTCTCTTTGATTTTTATGCGAGGAACTGCTTGGAGGATGACTTGGAGTTTCTTTTCGGAGGACCCGCATAGGAGGAAGAGCAGGGAGGAGAAGAAGATTTTTATTTTTTTTAGAGAATAATAATTCTTGTAATAATTTAGGACTATGTGAACACTTGTTGACTTGGACATTTCTCAAGGTCTGTTTCGCCAAGTGCCGGTGCACTTGGGGGACCTCACCGTGATTTTCCGTGTTTTCTCGCTTTCATTTTTTGTATATTTTCACGTGAATTTTTTGTGCTTGAGCCCCTAGATATAGATTTCTATTTGATTGAGCCAGATAGTATCAGGTTCAAAGCTCCTAATAGAATATCTGTTCCTTTAGAACTCGTTTGGACTTAGTCAAATCAACTGTGCTTCACGATAGTAGAAGTTTTCGTTTAGGACGGTTCTCGCATTGCATTCATTTAGATTAGTTTAATTTTTCTGCGCAGATCATACTGCATGTAGAGTGCTGGAGTCAGGTACGCACCTCTATCTCTAGCATATGCACCCATATTTTCTCGTGCATTGTCTTTTCCGTTTCCCCCTCTGTTTTGTGAATATAAGGAATAACGGAAATCATAAATCGCGTTAGACGTTTAATTGAAAATATTCAAAAAATAGAAAATCAAAAATTAAGAAAATTGGGACTACTAATTGAACTTGACCATTAAAATCGAACGTAATTGATTTATATCATTGTTTTAGGAGAGCAATCCCCTCATTGTTTGCATTTTTAATTGCTCACGTACACACTAAGGAGTAGTGCCCAAATCCCATTAAGCCTCCTAAGTGTTTGTACAACTTTTGTTGATCACCTAAATCTTAAAATTGAAAAGAAAAAGACCGAACTCTCACGGTCAGATTTGTATTGAGTTGGTGAACTGGGGGTTTGCTTTGTATTTTGTATGTCTTTAGTGTGAGTCGGTTATGATCATTCTTTGAATCACTAGCAGTCACCTTCTATCTCTCTTTCTACTATCCCACCCTCCCTCCCTTCTATCTCTCTCTTCCTTCCCGTCTTCTCTTTCTTTCACTCCCTTCTATCCCATCCTCGCTCACCTTTTATTTCCATTTCTTTCATCCCACCCTCCCTCACTTCATTTCCCTCGCTTCATGATGGGTCGCTTTCCATTCCAACCAAATTTTGCATTTCATGCCTATCATTCCTGCCCACTCTCTTGGGAGGTCGGAACCCTGTTCGATTTCCTATCTTCTCCCTACCCACCTTCTTTCTTGGGACATGCTGTGAGTGACACTCGAGGAGACCAGATTGACCATATACGAGACTCGGGCGATCACCTTGCTGAGATGAGAGTGCATTACATAGGCAATCACACGGAGCAATTGCGAGATTTAGATGACTTCTATCCTAGGATGATGGATGAGAAACAAGATCAGGAAGCACAGTCCGCTTCTACTTTGAGACCCTTCGTGCTGGATTTAGAATTCATTGATCTACTGCCCAAGTTTTCAAAGGAAGTGCAGAGGAACCTTATTTTGCATATCGACGAGTTTGAGGATATTTGTGGATCACGATCATATTCTGATATAACTTCTGAGGATATGATATTGATTACCGTCCCATTTACACTTCAGAGTAGAGCCAAGAGTTGGCACAGACGATTGGGAAGGAAAATTGCTACATGGGGAGATTTACGATCATTATTTTTGCAGAAAGTTTACCCCCAGCGTAGAGCAGAGATGATGCGGTCTAGTATTCGTGATTTTTCAGTTGACCCCCATGAGCCATTGATAGATTCATGGTTGAGGTTACGTGATCTTTTGAGGAGATTTCCAGATCATGGATTTTCGATGACTGGCCTTATCCACATCGCCATGAGGGGGAGGATCGTAGAGAAGATTACATTTGTCATTACCTCGTGTGGTGATTCACACAATTGTCCCAACCTGGATTCAGTTGAGACCATCTTGGATGCACTTTCAGACATTCCACATTCACAAGATGATTTATTCAGGACAACACACGAGGGAGAGATGACAACAGTTGAGTGTGTGATACACCATTCTGATTCAGACATCACACACCGGTCAGAGGATATGGATGCCGATACTTTTCATATGATGGACATGTTGTCTATTGTTGTGAGTTCCCAGAGCTGGACATTGGTTGAGGACCAATTGGATTTACAATCAGATTTTGAGCCAGTTCCGCTCTTTAACGTAGAAGATTATTGGATTCTAGATTTCTTAGGAGCCCAAGAAATAGAGGAGGATCCCACATCTCAACCATCCTTTGAGTCATTCCACAATCCATGCCCAATAGATTAAGTGTCTTTTCTTCAGGAGATCTTCTCATACTCAGAGATACATTTTGATCCATCTCAGCAAAGAGAGCTTGATGAGGGACCGATTTTGGTTTTGACAGACCTAGATAGTCCCGTATTTGAGCCTTGTATCCTCCCGGTTGATGAGGTCGATATAATTTTGGAGGACATGATATTTGACAGTATTGATTCCCAGTTTCCTGATGATTCGGCATTACTCCCCGAGGGTTATCCGCGGGAGGATGCCATGGACCATGTGTACTCGGTTTCACTTTCTGGGAGTGCATCCGAACTGTCGGATCACGAGACCGAGTATTTTGATATTTCTGATCATGAGTTTGAGGTTTCTCTCCTCGATGACCCTCACGAGGATGACCCGATCTTTGAGGTATTCGATGATTTCACATATTTGTTTACATTATATGCATCGGATATCAGCCTTTATAGTGAGTCTCTTGATCTTGATCTTCCTTATCTACTCGAGACGGTGATTGACGTGGAGGATTCCCGGACAGATCCTTCCTTCTCCATGTTTGACTTCTTCGGCTCTGCCCTTTCACTCCATACAGATCTTGAGCCGACGATTTCTTTTGTGCTACTGAAGCCCAATCTTATCTTCCCATATCCTGACCCGATAGCAGACACCTGCTTTATTATTTATCTGGGTGTCATCGTTTACTCTGTTGATCTTGTCGTTGTTCTCCCACTGAGACTGCGACGACAGTATGGTATTCGCATTACATATGTCGTCCTGAACCTTGATACGGTGTTATCCTAGCATTTGCACCCAGCTAGGGGCGTAAACTCTAGCGCTTGTTGAGAGGCACCTCAACATTATTCCCTGTTGTATAGATCCATCTGTCCATATCATATATTATTTCTGTCCCACACCCTATCTCCATCTCATGATTATTCCATACTTAGGGTGTACTCTACCCTAAGTATGGGGGGTGTCAGACATGTGATTACTTTTCAGATTCTTTTTACCTCTGTTTTGTTGCCTATACTTAGGGATATTTTACCCTAAGTATGGGGGGGATAAACCCAGTACATTCTACTCCTCGGTTTTCCCCTTGTGTACAGTCATCTATACTTAGGATTACTTGATCCTAAGTATAGGGGGAACACCGACTCCTATTGATTATATTATTTTAGTCATCGTTGTAGTATATTATTCTTTTCACTTTTCTATACTTAGCACGAGTTGTCTTTCTTTCCAGCTCTTTGATCACTATGAGGACATAGTTCAAGCTAAGTATAGGGGGCGTTGTATATATTGTATATATACTTTAGCCATAACTCGTACTTTCATATTTTTAAATATGGCTAAAATACTGTATAAATACTTGTAAAAAAAACTAACTAACAAAATAGATGCAGATGTTTCCTCAAAATTCTTTTTTGTATATTCTGATTAATAAATCAGGTTAAAATATTTTGAAAGTATTTTGAAAATCTATTTGAAAAATCTTTTGAAAACTATTTGAAAAATGTTTGAAAAATATTTTCAACCTTTGTAAAAATATTGTGATTTGTAAAAAGATTATGTGAAATAAAATTATTTTGTAAAACTATTTGCAAATGTTTTGAAAAATGGTTGAAAAATTATTTTGAAAATCTATATATAGTATTTGAAAAATGTTTGCAAAATAGTTTTCAAATGTGTGTAAATGTTTGTAAAATTGTTTGAAAAATTATTTTGGACTATTATTTTCAAAATGATTTGTAAAATTATTTGCAAATAATCTTTAGGAATATATGCATCACAAAAAAATCAATCAAACTGTATATACCTGTATAAAGTACTCAAGTTGTAAATCCTTTCTTTTATTTTTGTAAATAATTAACTCACTCTTGTGTATGTGTATCTTTTCTAACCCTTATAAAGAAATAAGAAATAGAAATTGGTTGTGTATATATTACTAACTATTTGCATTAAAAAAACTCTTTTTGCATGTGCATCGTTTTTCAAAAATCCATAAAAAAAGTTCAAAATTTTGAAAATTGTTTCACAAAAATATTTTGTTTTCTTTTCTTTGCATGTACATATTTTCTTGCATCTGCATGAGCATTTTTCAGGATGATATTACATTTAAACTAAGTCCGGAATAAATTTGAAGAATGGAGCTTAGTTGGACCTTAATCCACTTAATTTCAGAGGAACCTTATAAGAATTGGAGTTAAGACTTTTCAGGTCCTAGCGACTTAATTCTTTGAGTCCATAAGACTATGTTCACATGTCATCTTGATTAGTCTAAGTAGAATATTTAACAACACACGCATGATTCTTTCAGACAGTGGCTTACCTTGGACAATGCACTCTACACGTAGCTCTTCATGGAGGAGGTAATGAGGGGGCATAATCTTTTGTCTTGGGGTAGCATACGAGGGTAGTACATCTAGGCAGGACCTCTCGTCCTTCTCTAGGGAGGGAAGTACATCTCAACCTGGTTTGGTGATGTTGAGGTCTAAAGACAGGATGCTGTGGGATTGCAATAATGCTTCAAAATAGGGATAGTCTACTAGCTCAAGAGAAAAAACTTCTTATGTACATGCTGCACCTTGTATATATTGTCAAAAAAAGAAAAAGAAGAAAAAAATGCAAAATCTCTAAAAGTGGACAGGCCTGATAGGAAAATAAAATGCCTGTCGGAGTGTATATAAAAGTGAAAAAAAGAATAAGAGCTTCAAAGTCAAATATTTGTGAGCTTGCAGCGGGTGACATGACTACACTGGTCAAGCATCCAAGGATAGGTAACTACACTGGTTACCATCCATTCTCTTCTCCATCCCCTCTTCTTGAGCTGGTTGTACTTGAACTTAGAAGGGAATATCCCTGCTCCTCGAGGAAAGAGTTGTCAGACTGGGGAATTAGAGTTACCTTGTTGAGAGAGGTTGTTTCTTTGCTATCTTTGAGATGAGGAGCTACATCTCACTTACATCGTACAAGAAAAGATTCATAGTCATAAGAATTTGTGTATGTAGACTTGTTCTGATGTGGCTGTTGAGGAGTCCGGAATAGGAGTCTTATGGAACTTAGAGGCTGTTAGGTTTTAATTCCAGTTCCCATTAAGGTTCCAACACACTAATAATTCAAAGGTCTGACAGAGCTCCATACTACATTTTTATGAAGATAAGTTTAAAAGTCAACATTGTTCTACCTTCTTTCCTTTTTCTTTTCTTTATTTTTGTTTTCATTTATTTTCCAAATAAGTGTTTGCTAAGGGACTAGCAAAGGTAAATTATAGGAGAATGATGAATCCACGATTAGTCGCTTTTATTCTTTTATTTTAGCTTCATTTCCGTAGTTAAACACCTGTAAATACTTATTAATTGCATAAAATTACCATTTTTCATGCATTTGTTAAAATTGCATTTTTAGCACTTTTTTTATATAAACAAAAGAATAAAGAAGAAAAGAAAAAGAAAAGAAGGTGTTATGCAATAAATACAGACTGACCCAAACCCCGAGAGAAGGTCAAGACTTAACCTGATCGAACATGAATAAAGTACAGGAAGATAGGGTCTTCTGTCCAATATCCAGAAATATTTTGTAAATATTTTTCCTGTATATTTGTACAAAACTTACATTATTTTATTTATACATAATTTGACTTCAAATTAATTATTTTTGTAAACAAAAGTTGTAAATAAAAATGTGTTGTAAATAATAAAAATAAATGTAAAATAAAATAATGTAAATATTGTAAATAATTACAACCAGAAAAAACCGCAAAGCGATAATTGAAATACTAAATCCGGCACTATACGCGTTCAAATCGAACCAAAATCATTCCATTACACTCTAAATTAAATTATCTTTCAAATGGATGTGGTTTCATACTTTTTGGAGTTACGGTTAAAAAGTCGGTTTTCTAGGGTGTTTATGCAGTTTAACAAATACTTGTTGTGCATATTTATTAATATTTATTTTTATATAATGTATATAATTGTAAATATTGTTTTCATTTAAAATAAAATAAAATAAAATAATTAATAATTAAAAAAATCTTTTATAAAAATTATTTTCTTATTTGTGCATATGTATATTGTATTATATGTACACAATATGTGTATACAACTAACTTCCTTATATAAAAATCATCAAAAAATAAAATATCTCACAATAATTAATAGATTTAATTTAATTACGAAATTTAGATTTAATTATTTAATTTATTCTTTTATTTGAATTGAAAACTTACCTTTTATGTAAAGATTTGATTTTATGCCTTAATAAGCCACCATTAAGGTGGCTCATTAATTTTTCTAAATTAATTATTTAATTTATTTTAATTAAATCCGAATTTAGTTTTTATTAATTAATTAATTTATTTAATTATTTTATTTATTTAAATAACCACTAATTACTTTCCTCATTTCTACATATCTTCTATTTTTTATTTTCTTTTCCCTTTTTATTGGGCTCCTCCTCATTCACTCTTTGATCAATCTTTGGTTGAGAGGAGCCTGATCTCCGAGTGCCATCTTGTTGAAGAAGGGTGCCTCGCCTCTGAGCCGTCCGGTAACAACGGGTCGGCCCTCATCGAGGCCATCATGGTATTTCCGACCCCAAGGTGAGATCCAATTTTATTTCTTGTCTTTTTCCTGTAGATAAATCGTAGGTTTATTTTCTGCTTAGACATAGTTAATCTTTAGATCTTAAATAAATCACAAAAATTCCCGCCACATATTTTCCGATCCGACACCGATTTCCATACCATTTTCTCGATCTCTACATATTCGCGTTCTACCTCGCACAACTTATCAACTCTGACCACGCACGGTGGTCGAAGATACAGATCTCTCTTCTATCTCATCGAGATCTGCCCATTCACACATTTCATTTTTTATATATAAATAAAAAGGAACATAAAATTATTTTTCCTGTTTATCTCACATTTATTTTTGCAGGGAAAATTTAAAAAAAAAAAGAGAGAAATAAACTTTTTGTTTTTTTTCTCTCTAACCTTTGTTTGCATGAGAATTAAAAAATAAAAAAAATATTTATTTTATTTCTAACATTTGTTTGGCAGGTAAAATAAAAAAATAAAAAAAATTGTTTTTGTCTCTAAAATCTGTTTTGTAGGAAAACCAAAATAATAAAAAAATATAATACAAAAATTACAAAAAAATAACATTTTTTACTTCTATTTACATCTTCTGTTATTAAAAAAAGAAAATAAAAAAAATCTTTTATTCACTGTCTAAGTACATACATGAAAATAAAAAAACAAAAAATAATAAACAGCTGGCCGGCCGCCCCCCCATCTCCAGCGGCCGGCTCCGCCGGGCTACAGATCTCGCCGCCCCGCGGCCTTGTACCCCAGCGCCATGTCTGCGTCACCCGGTGCCGCTCCCACGCCGCAACGCCTCCACATATCGGCGGTACGCCCGCCGCCCGCGCGTGGCCCTGCTCCGGCCGCCCAGCACGTGATCTCTTCCAGGCGGTTGTGCCGCCCGAGCCCCTGACGGCTCTGCCTCCTGCCCGCGCCAGCGTCGGCTGCACCATTTCCCGGGGTCACGCCTCCTCCTTCGTCTGGACGTGCTCCTCCGCACTCGCGGCTGCCAGCACGTCCTTCGCCTTCCAGATCGTCGCCCAGTAGTGGCCTTGTACCCCAGCACCACATCTCCCCCCCTCCCCGCATCTGCCAGGCCGCCGAGATCGGCGCTGCCCCGAGCTCCCCGCGCACCTTGCCGACCTCCTCCAGCGTCTCCGCCATCCAGGCGGTCGCGCCGCCAACCAGCGCGCGGACCTCTTCGTGACGGCGCCCCCTGCAACCGTGCCCCCCTTTTGCTTGGAGTTTAAGAATAAAGGACGAACACCACAGAACCCTAGGGAGTTTCTTTTTGAAAAAAAACTTTTGGAAAAATCACGTCAAAGCCCCCAGAGGTTCTAAAATTTGCCAAAGAGCCCCTACACTCCAAACAGATCACATGCCTGGCACATGCTTCGTGGGTAATTCGCAACTGAGCACCATATTTTATTTATTTTATATTCAGCCTTGAAATTTTGAACATTTGCAATTTGGTTCCTGCATTTCGGGACTCTAATTTGCTTGATCTTTTTATTGGAATAAATGTTTTTATGGTTCTATTTTGCGAAAATTTGTATATGCTCCTGTTATAGGCCTTAACGTTGCATAAATTTTCCATCAATTTTTATTGTCATTTGGTATTTTTTAAAAAAATAAAAAACGGTGATATTTTGTCTGCCTGAATGTTGAAAATTAAAAAAAATCAAAAAATTTCTTAAAAATTCCAAAAAAAGTGTAAGTGTATTTTGATGTGTTCTTATTTCTGACCAATTTTTGTGCATTAACACTTTATAAAAACAAAAAAATTGCAAAAAACAAAAAATCTTAAAAATTGTATAAAATTCTAAAAAATACAAAAATTTTGAATTCAGTTTCTGATTGTAAATATTGCTTTGTAGTTTATATTAAAAATAATTTCCAGGAATATTGGGCACTTAAAGTACTTTTAAGTTGCAAAATATTCTTGGCTCTGCATTGTTTTCCTTTTTCACTATTTGATTTTTAGAAAATCATAAAACATCAGAAAATTATAAAGAAATTACCAATAATATTTTAAAATATATAAAACAAAAAACATTTTCTTTTTAATTTCTGACTGTTTTTTGTCCAGTCTGAAAAATACAAAAAGAGTGTGTGTTGTATTTTATTTATCTTTTGTGCTTGTTTTGAGAATATAAAAAAATAACAATTCAAAAACCACTAAAAATTCATTTTCGAAAATTGACTGCATAGTTTTTAAATCGTGCTCCTTGTGTTCGACCCTGGTCGCTCTACCAGGTAAAAAGAATAGCGAAAGCCGCTTACATTCTTTGATTGTTTTATATTTTCATTAAGTGGTTTTAAATAATTATATTTCTCGTTGACCGATTCGAGTGGTTGAGAACAACGACATTTGAATATTATTTTTCCCTCTCTTAACATAAAAATAGTATTCAAATATCAAATAAAAATAATTGTACAAAATACATAGATATATTATACCTATATATAAAATACTATACTGTATATAGGCTAATTTATTTTTCAAAAAATAAATAAATAAGACAAAAAATTAGTTTGAAAAATAACAAACATTTTTCATTTTATACATTTTTTGATTTAACATCATTTACTGTTTTTTATTTAATTTGTAAGTATTTTGTGTATTCTATTTTTCTGATTGGTCCACATCTGGTTGTTGACCCGGGTCAACCCCCTCTTCCAAGGCTTGACCCGACCCGGTTTCTTCGCTGGACCTTTTCTTCGAATATCCCCGGACGGGTCACGCAACCCCTAGCCTTGATTCTTCGCCCGTGTTCTCCCCTCGGATCCAGTACCTTCACCAATCCCTAGGAAGATGCAGATCTTTCTCGATTCGCGTGCCCTTGCCTGATTCCTCTAGCCTCCTGGGAACCCTATAAAATCTTTCATCTGCCTTCCAGGAGAGGAGCTCGTGCCTCGCTCCCATTTCGAACCCTAGCCACCTCCAGCTGAGTGACAGCTGCTCGTAGCACTGCTTGGAGCTCGGTTTGATGCAACAGAGCCGACGCTCAACCTTCATGGCTGAACCTCCATTGCGAGTAGTCTCCCCTGCCTTTCGCATCGAGGTTGAGGCCATCACCCTGACGGTCATCTTCGCCTGGAGCTTAGGAGCAATCCTAGATCATCAGGTACCCTTTATATCCTTCACGTTTTCAGTTCGATTCTATCATTCCGTTCATCGTCGATGTGTGTTCACTTGCTTCGACCAGCCGGTCGGAGCCCCGTCTTCCAGACCAACCGCTTCGATCAACCTGTGCACTCGCCCTCTATCTAGCTCCGCAATCTGATCACCCTTAGCCTCGACCATCAGGTCATGATTAGGGCCTAAATCTCCCCTACCACCTTCGTCGGAGATCGAACATTGCCTCCCTCCGCTTCTTTGGCTTTTAGTGTCAATAATCCAGACCGGGGCACTGCCCCAAATCCCTGTTTCCCTTACAGGTGATAGAGCACACCGAGCTATTTTGTTCATTAGAGGTTCGCCGGAGTAGCTCCAAGCCCCCTTCATCGTCACACATATCCGACCGGTGGTTCCTCCATCGAGCCCGCTCAATCAACACAGAATCTTTCCACGACCACTCATGTGCCTTCCGATCAACCATCGGAGTTGGGGATCACATCCTTGGCTCCGGTGAACTTCATCCAGATCATGTTCTTCGAGGCGTCTTCAGCACCGTTGGATCGGCCATCCTGCTCTAGATCGCATCCACGCCGTCCGACGTTGCAGCCTTTCGAGCCATTGATCTGACACCGCCAAACACATATGTGCCGCATGTAGGCGACATTCCCTGAGGCGTCAGATCTGCCATCGCAGCGCATCAGAGCTGCCCGTCCGCGCCTCCACCAACGGCCTCCACGTGTCCCCACGCACCTCTCACGTGCTACAAGGGTATATGTATTATTTACCCTGCCTTTTTATGCTTTATATTCTAGTTTGTTAAATAAAATTGTAGTTTGAACTATTTGCACTTTAGTCCTTAAGGTTTCGGGTATTTACTTTTTAGTCCTTCCTGTCTAGAGACACGTGCTCCATCACGTACACTGTGGTGTTTTTACATTTTTGGTTCTGGACTTTGTGATGGTTCATGTTTGAATGAAATATTTTCTGAGTTTGCATTTATGCCCTTGTGAATGATGTATTGTGCATGTGATTGAATTTTGTGGAAATTGTACGGAGACACCCCTGGACTTTTTGTGCGTATTATTATTTAATCCTGAAACTTAAACTATTTGCATTTAGGACCGTATGACCTGTGTGTTTGATTTTTAATTGAATAAATATCAAATTAATCCAAAAATTCCCTAAAAATTACCAGTAGCTCCTGCTACCGTGTAGTACTTTTTGGTAATTTTTGTGACTGAATTTTTATTTTATTTGATATTTTCTAAATGTCAAAAACCCTAAAAAGAGTGTATTTCTATTTTAGAAAATACCAAAATTATAAAAATACCCCTAAAAATTCTACAAAAATTTCTGAGTGATTTTTTTGGCTTGTTTTAATTTCAATGGCATTTACATTTCATTATCTTTTCTAAAACTCCTAAAAATCACAAAAAGATAAAAAATCTCATAAAAATCACTAAAATTCTATAAAAAATATAAAAAAGTGATTTTAGTTTCTGTTATTATATATTTTTCTCTATTTTCACATAAAATTGCCATCAAGAAGTTGTGGGCACTTTAGATATTTTAAAGTTGCCTCTTATCCGGGTTGTACACTGTTTTGATTTTTCTGCTTTCTTTCATTTTTAGAAAATTATATAAAAAATTAAAAAATCCCACAAAATACCCAAAAATACTTGCATATTATAAAAATATGAAAATATTTTTATTTTAAATTTTTGAGCATTTTTGACCTTAATAAAAAATGTTGTAGTGTGAATTCCTTTTATCTCTTTATTCATTTTCTTTTAGAAAATATATAAAAAAATTTTACAAATTAAAAACCACCAAAAAAGATTTCTTTTCTTCTTTGATTTCTTGACTACTTCTTAGGATTATCTCGTGCTCCTTGTATTCGACCCTGATGGCTATACCAGATTAAATAAATAGCGAGACTGCTTCTTTTTTATTTCTGTGCTTGATTGTTTTTATTGGTGGTCTAAATTTTTCTTGATTAAATGTGCCTTACGATTCGGGTCGCAACAACCTTGGACATTACTTAACCCGAGTTGCCTGGGGTCGTCATCAGAATGGCGTTGTTGCCAGGGAGCACGTCTTAGTAGTCGGTTTTCATCCTTCTTTATTTCATTTTCAATTTTTATTTTTCTTTATTTGCTTGCTTTGCATTTTTATTTTTCTTTCTTTATTTATTTTTACCTCTATTTGATATAACTGTTTTTCTGACCCGCTTTTGTTTCACCTTTTGTGCAAGGAACCGCCCAAGGTCGCTTTGGAGGAGACCCGTACTCGGAGGGAAGTAGGAGCAGAGCAGGAGCAGTTATAGTTTATAGAGTAGATTAGAGTAGTTTTCAGTACATATCATTTGATTATTATTGTAATAATACAGGACCTTGGACATTCCTTGGACGTTTGGCTATATCGGGGTCTGTTTTTCCAAGCACCGGTGTGCTCGAGGGACCTCACCATGATTTTTGCGGGTTTTGTTTTCTTTCGACTTTTCTTTTATTTTTGATTCTCGGAGAATTTGGCCTTAGATTTAGTATTTTCTCTGATTGTGGCGTAATTAATTAAGGCCCAATCCCTAACTATCTACCTGCACCTATAGATCATAATTGGACCTAATAATTAAATCACAAGAAAAAGTTAACTTGGTTACTTGAAAGGTCACGTGCCGCTAGAGGCCGTATACAGCACGTGTAGGATCCATTGTGGCGGACACCGATCGGCATTAGAGACCGGACTCCGACCTCTCTCTTTGACATGTTAGTTATTGTTCTTCACGTATAGAAATTGCTCATCTAAGACCGTTTTCTTCTTGCATCGTATAGGTAGTTTTATTTCAGTCTTTTAATTTATGTGTAGATCACCCTGCATGTAGAGTGCTGGCGACATGTACGCATCTCTTACTTTGCACGCATCATCGTGTTTAATCGCGCATCGGCTTTTTCGACTTCTCCCCTCATTTTTGGACTCTAAATAATCAGGAGATTGAAAAATTCGTTAGGCGCTTGTTTGTTTATTGAAAAATACATAAAAAGTGAAAATCATAAAATTGGGACTGCTAAACAAACTTGACCCTAAAAGACACCTGACTTAAAAATCTGTCTTGGGAGAGAAATCCCCTCCTTGTTTGGTTTGTTTGCACGAGAGAGTGACCCGCACACTAGGCTAGATCCATACCTGAACTTTCATCAGATATTGATCTTGGGGTTAGTCGTTCTCCAGTGAGGATCACTTCGATTTTCGGTAAAGCGGGCTACAATATCCTTAACAGAACGAGTTGATCGAGTAGCCGGTAAACGGTCCGCAACTTGAACTGGCTTGGAAAGATCTAGCTTCGGGATTGGGCCAGTCTCCTGAAAGCATCGGGTTCCTACCAGCCCGCTTAATCACCCTGCTAGAGTGAATTATCACATAAATAAAATTGACAAGATAAAAGACCAAGCCTTTACAGTCATCAACTCTCACTGTTAAGTAGGTAAATTGGGGGTTTGTTTTCTGATTTTGTTTATTTCCAGATCCCATACGCCTCTTTCTCTAGATCACGATGATGGGTCGGAGGTCCCTTAGACAGCCTTTGGCTGCACCGCTTTCGAGCACTCTGCTCCATTCATGTAGGTTGGTTCGTGAGAGCCCAGACCCGCTCTCCGAACCTGAGTTTGACTCCACCCTACTCCCCCTCGATCACCCTTCTTTCAGTATCGATGTGCCTGAGCAGAGATTGGAACAGATATTTGTCCATTTGACGGCACCTGAGTTTGGGTCTTTTGCCTTTGCAGAGACCCAAGAGATGGCCGCAACGAGGAGGGCACATATTGACAGCCCCAGACCACCACATATGTTTTAGATCAGGGTGCCATCAACAACACCCTGTTAGCTTCCTTGGAGACGATGCAGAGACAAATCAGAGATCAGGGGGATTTCATGTCTGATATGCGCAGAGAGATGGCCCAGATGCGAGCTGACTGCAAAGAGCCGAACTGACCAGATGGTGGAGAGATACCATAGCTCAGAGGAGGAGATGGACCACATTCGGATGAGCCACTAGAGCCAGTCCGACCAGCCAGGCCGATGAGAGAGTTGCACAATCCTGGTGCGACTCTTACGTACACTTAGATTCAGCTTCCGACGATCTTGGGAGATTTCAAGCTCCCTCCTTAGACGATTCAGTTGTTGCCCAGATTTCACAGGCTAGCCACCGAGAGCCGCATCTGCATCTCTAGGAGCTTGAGATGATCTGCAGTACGGTCCATGACAGATTCATGGACGAGGATGCCATTAATATGATGGCTTTTCCGTTCTCCCTGGTAGACAGAGCAGCCTACTGGCTGAAGCATTTAGGGAGATACGTCACTTCGTGGGAACAACTACGGAATGAGAACTTGAACAAGTACTATCCACTCAGCTGGATGAATGCAGCTCCAGCCCTCATCAACAACTTCTCTATGTTTCCCAACAAGCAATTCCATGAGGCATGAGACTTCTTCCGAGAGCTCATTGACCGGTGTCCACATCATGACATCTCCAAGCCCAACTTAGTACAGAGTTTCTTTTGTGGGGTGACACCGGAGCTGTAGGGGCTCGTGAATGCTTCCTGTCGAGGATCCTACTTTGCTAAGGATGAAGACCAAGTATGGGCCATATATGAGGAGATGGTCGAGAACTACTCCGTCATGTCCCAGACCCTTCTTTACACTCAGGGGAAGCCCCACCCCAGGCCGTGTCCTATCAGAGAATAGCACGGGTCGATGCAGGTCCTTCCACCTCTTCAGCAGCCGCAGCACAGGCAGAGTCATCGGCCGCTGATATGGGCATCATCAGCGAGAAGCTGGACCGCATCGAGATCATTGAGAAGAAGCAGTTCCAGGGCTTGACGCAGATCGACCAGTTGACATAGACACTGAGTGACTTAAAGACCCAAATCATGTGTCTCCCGGAGGCGCAGACGGCTTCTAAGCTCCGTCTCAGGTCACGGGCTGACCCCAGCAGCAGCAGCTCGATCCAGCCCTCTGCCTAGTACAGACAGGTCCACCATGTCCAGGCGGAGCCATTCCAGCAGCCACATCACCAGTATGTCCAGCCACCACTGTCTTAGGACACTCAGATGGTGGTGTACCA
The DNA here is from genome assembly GCA_037367405.1 of Ottelia alismoides. NCBI lineage: Eukaryota > Viridiplantae > Streptophyta > Magnoliopsida > Alismatales > Hydrocharitaceae > Ottelia > Ottelia alismoides. The sequence continues at coordinate 522,852 of JAZKJV010003284.1, read as the reverse complement.
GCAGGATCAGTGATATCGCTCCCGCACCCTTAATTAATTCGGGCAGATTAATGTCCAAATCAATTGATATGATTCGTTGCAGTCGGATACGAGGGGTTGATCAAAAACCACTTATCGATTAATGTGAAGTTAACTTTAAGCGACAATTTTTTTACTTGGGTTAAGTCCAAGGTCGATCTCAGGGAGGCATCTGTCTCCTTAGGTGAATTACAGCAATTGTTCAAGTGTTGATGTTCGAGGATCAAAATTTTTTTGGTCTTTTTAATTTTTATGCAGACATATGCAGACAAGGTGAGCCAATTTAGCGTTTAATTTAATTGATGTATCAAATGAAGTCCAAAAATAATGAAAATTGGCCAGATGATTATTTATGAAGAAAATGACCTACACTAATTTTTTTGGAATTTTTCGACTCAAAATAAATTTTCTGTGAATTAAATGAACAGACAGAGTGATTTTCAGTATTTAATTTTTAATAAATATCAAATCACAATTTTTCCAAGAACTAAAATTATCCTAGGTGGGTCTAGTGATAAGGGACCTAGGAAAATTAACAGGACTTAAATTTACTGTGAAATGAATTAATTAAAATTAATTCAAGAAAATCACTAAACTATTTATTTAGGCCTCGATATGCGTGCAAAAGCTATGAAATTTTTATGGTGTGTTAGAAATGAAGTCCTTAAGCTACTGTGAATTTTTGGTGATTTTTGAAGGCACAGATAATTAACTAAAAATCAAAAGTCATCACTGGGCAAAATATGTCACAAATGATCCAATTAATTCATTAATAATTCAAGTAAGCCAACAAAAACCAGACACGTGTACTAACAAATAGAGGACAAGATTTCCAACAACATGCAATTTTTAGAATCTCAAAATGATGAAGAATGCACTCTAGGGACACGTGCAAACACAAGGGTGTAAATGCAATACTGGAAATTGAAACTTCAATAAATAAATATGCTGACAGGGACTAAAATGCAATTACCGATAATATGCAGGACTTGTATGCAATTTCTCTATGAGACACGTGCTCCTCACGTGGGGTCTGCTTCACAGGGACCTTTTTGTAATTTCCAAAAGCTTCAGGGGCGTCTGTGCAAATAACCCATGCCGCACGTGCTCCTCACGTGGGCGACCTAGGTTCGGAGGACGTCGGAGGCTCGGAGCGAGGGTCGGGTCCTCTGGAGGTTCGGACTAGCCTCGGTGCAGCTTCGGGTCAACCGAGCCTAGGCTTTGAGGCCGAGGCTCGGACTCGTCTACGGGGCAGCCTGAAGGCCCTTGGATCAAGATGGATCCAAGGGTTGTCGATGAAGATGCGTGGCTCCTGGCGAGGCGTCGGATCGGAAGCGTGATTAACGGTCGAGGACTGTCGCGGTGGTGGAATACGTGGCGGGACGAGAGCCGTTCGATCGGATGATCGAACGGCCGCTGCTTCTTCGTCTCGAACGGTCCTCCGCCACCTGCGGAGGAGGAGGCGGTGCTCCGGTGAAGGTCGCCTAGCTCCGCCTCGGTTGCCAAGCGCCGATGAAGAGCTTCGTCAGCTCCCACGTAGCTCGGAAGAAGCGGAAGTGCACGGCGAAGCCTCCGGTGACCTTTAGATCCTTGGAGGGGTGCTGGAGCTCGATGTCGATGAAGCTCGAAGGGAGCACCGGCGAGGCTCCGGCCAATGAAGAATTTAGGACCTGCAAAGGGTTAGACGTATAGCCGAGGCGTGCAGGTGTTCGTGGAGGAGAGTGGAGTGATCGGCGAGGCCTACAGCAGAGTGAGGTGGTCCGGCGAACGAGCTCCAGCCAAATGGCGGAGCTGTTGGTCGGAGGAAGGTGAAACTTGTCATCGGAGTGCGCGGAAGATACCGCGAGGATCGGAGCTTCGACGCGAAGCTCGTCGAGGTGATTGGAAGGCGCGAGGATGGTCAGTGACGGCGAATAAAAATGGAAAAAAACTCAAGAAAATGGAGAAAAAGATCGGCGGACGGATGAAGGGAGTTACCTGGGGAATGGGGCTCAGCTTTGAGCTCCAGGTCGTCGCTCCAGGGATCGGTAGGGTCCCGAGCTCTAGCAGCTGCTCGAGGGAGGCTGCGGCACGGCGGTGGCGGCCGTGGATCTCGCCGGAGTGGATCTCTGTCTTCGCTCGACAACTCAACCAATTGCTGTCACCAATAGGTAGCTTGGAGCTCGAGGGACCTCTCTGGAGTGGCGGATGGGGGTGAACGGTGCCGGTGGCTGAGTATTTATAAGGAGAAGGAGGTGGTCTGGCTGGGTGAGTGGCGAGGTTGGTGGTCGTCGTGGGGCGAGTGTGGTGGAGATGGTGGTGCTCGAGGGAGCTGGCGAGGGAGAGGGACGAGTGGGGGATGTCGTGGGGAGGTCAGCGGCCGGAGGAGATGGCTGACGTGTGTCCAGAAAAGGAAAGGGGGCGCCCCTCCCGCAAGGCAAGGGACGTGGGGGAGAGGGGCGCCTGGAGGTAGGAGACGAGGTCTCCACCGTTGGATCTTGTGATCCAACGGTGGAGATCAGAGCGTGGAGCGACGGTGTAGATCTGATCAGGGAAGGAGCGATCAGAGGCGGATGGAAGCGCCACGTGGCGCGCTGTGGATCAGGCGGTTACGAACGGCTGTGATGGACAGTGGGGGCCGATCGAGCGGATGAGGATCGAGGTGGAAGCGTCGGCTGAGATGGAAGATCAGAAGAGTGATCCAGTGGTGGATGGATGCGCCACGTGTCTGGCTGAGGGAGCGGCACGAATGGAGGGATCAGATGGAGCGCGGGGGAGATCTGAGGGTCGAGACTCACGGGGAGATGGGCGGCTGTGATGAGAAGATCGAGGGCGCGATCAAGCGGCGCAGGTGCTTCCACGTGGAAAGCTGAGAGCGCGGCGCTAAGGGACGGTGGAGATGAAGTGTGAAGCGGATCTGATGGCTGGGAGATGGTCACGTACGTGGAAAGGCCTGGGCCGTTGGATCTGAAGCGAGATCCAACGGTGGAAGGCGCGGGCGGATGAGGCGATGGACAGCGGGCCGCGTGGCGCAACCAGAGGGCGCCACGTGGCCTGCTGTGAATGGTTGGATGAAGAAACACGTGTAGAGAGAAGAGGAAGCCGAATTTGGAAAAACTCAAAACATGAAAGTTGTAGATCTTAATGAGATCTACAAGTTTCATGTTGACCAAAGACGGAGATGAGGTCAAATATGATACATAAATACAAGGATACATAAATATACATATGTAGTATACAGAATGACCCAAAAACCCAAGTCTCTCATACAAGCTCCAATTTCAATGAAATTAGTCTCATTTTGAAGGTCTTTTAATGTGTAGTATTCTAAGAGTGAGTAGACCTAATTAGGAGTTTGTATGAGGGCTTTATTTGTGTTTTAATGTACAAAGGTTCTCCGGCTATTGTGGCTATTCTACAAGGGTGATTTTTAGCAATCTTCCCTATATTATTAAGGAATATATACATATATTATAGAGAAGAAGTTATTTTGATGAAGAGGTATTTTACAGGGGATTTTTGGCTTCTTATTTAAATGCAGATGAGCTGCTAAAATGCATGAATTATGGATGCATGCATGAGTGTTATTTATGCAAGATAAAAGGAAATATGCCTCTATTTTCTCGGGAACAAGGCTCTATTTTTGACTTTTGATGTGATGAATCACAGATTCATCAACCCCCTATACTTAAACCTTGCTCGTCCCCGAGCAACTAAAATGAAATGCAAGAGTGAAATGATTTTGGGTTCCATACCAAGGTCATGAACAAAAGTTGAAAAATGGAGCCTGACTCAAACTTTGGATTAATTGTGTGGCGGAACCTTATTTGGACCTGGACTTAAGACCTAACAGACTTCAAGTTCCACAAGTCTTCTATTCAAGACGCCTCAATAGTCAGGTCAGAACAAGTCCTCAAACGTAAATTTCTGATGACTATGATTCTTACTTGTACTGTGTAAGTGATTTGCAACTCTCCACATCAGAAATGGCTCGGAACCAGCCTCCTCTAACAAGGTAACTCAATAACCCGGTATAGTAACTCTTTCCTCGAGGAGCGGGGTATTCCCTTCTAAGTTCAAGTGCGACCAACTCAAGAGGAGGGGGTAGAGAAGAGAATGGACGGTAGCCAGTGTAGCTACCTATCCCGGGATGCCTGACCAGTGTAGCCAAGTCATCCAGCTGCATTTCTTTACTAGTATACAGGCTCCGACAGGTATTTTATTTTTTTCTTGAACCTGTCTGATTTTTTGGAGTTTTTGCAATTTTTTTTTTAGAAAGCAGCATGTACATCAGGAGTTTTTCCTCTTGAGTCAGTAGACTATCCCTCTTTTGAAGCATTATTGCAACCCACAGCACCCTGTCCTTAGATGTCAACACCACTAGACTAGGTTGAGACGCACTTCCCTCCCTAGAGGAGGACGGATGTTTCCACCCGTGTGCTACTCCAAGTTAAAGGATTCTACCTCCTCACCACCTCATCAGTGAAGAGCTACGTGCATAGTGCTTGTCCAAGTTAGGTCATTATCTATAAGAATCCTGCGTATGCACGAGATATTCTACTTAGACTGGTTAAGATGACATGTGAACATAGACATGCGGACTCAAAGAATTAAGTCTCTTGAACTGAGAAATCTTAACTCCAGTTCCTATAAGGTTCCTCTGAAATTAGGTGAATTAAGGTCAAATCAAGTCCATCCTCAATATTTACTCATAACTTGGTCTAGAACCCACTAACTTTTCACTTTGCATATGCAAGGTATGCAGATGAGATGAGATGTCATGCTATGAAAATGCAAGACTCTTGTTATTTTTTATGCAGAGATGATATGCGAGAGTAAATAAGAAGCCTATATTAAAATTTTTTTTTCCATTTTTACCCACCCGTAATTATTGTAAATATATATACAAAAATACGCGAAAGTACGAGCTATGGGTAAAGTATATATGTAATATATACACGCCCCCCTAGACTTAGCGTGTGCTATGTCCTTAGAGCACGAAGAGCGAGGAAAAAGACATAGCTCGTGCTAAGCGTAGGAGAGCCAAAGAGGAATAGAAAGTATAGAAGTCGTCTCGCCCCCCTATACTTAGGCTCTGACAGCCTAAGTGTAGAAGAAGATCAGTAATGGGGCGGACGAGGGATAGATGAGTGTATAAAGCGGGCATCGGTTCCCCCTATACTTAGGCTTTAGTCAGCCTAAGTATAGGACCGGAATGAGTGTGAGAACCGATGTGATTTGGAGAATGTACAGTGACTCGATTCGGGTTACCCCTCCCCCCTATACTTAGGATTTGGTCATCCAAAGTGTAGTCCAAGATAATGGTTCGATGATGTGGGGACGGGTTACTAGAATCGTGGAGGTAAAGGATAGGATATACAGGAAGAATGAGATATATACAAATGAGTCGGTCTGAATCTTTTGAAGATGCTGCTGATGGCTGGAGTTCATTGCTGCAAGGTCTCATACGCGGCTTGAGATGTATCTGCTGTATCTGTCTCGCGTATGAATACAATCTCCTCTACATGGACTAACTGTTCATTGGATTCGACGAAGTGCTTCAACAGCTGTCCATTTACTAGGAATGTCGGTGCGTCATCTGCGAGATCTGAGATCTCGATACAACCACTATCATGCACCGTTCGGACAACGAATGGTCCCGTCCACTTAGACTTTAATTTGCCTTGGAAAGTCTTCAGCCTGGCATTGAACAACCATACCTTCTGTCCAGGAGCAAAGGTCTTTCGTCTGATATATCTATCGTGCCAACGCTTCACTTTGTCCTTGTACACCACACTGTTGTCGTATGCTCGGTTTCTGACTTCCGCAAGCTCATTCAGATCCATGTCTCTCTGTTTCTGGCCCAGGTGTGTGTTCCAGTTGACCTTCTTTATTGCCCATTCTGATTTGTGCACTAACTCTGCGGGCAAATGGCACGGCTTTCCGAATACCATTCGGAATGGGGAGGTGCCTAACGGTGTCTTGTAAGCCGTCCTATACGCCCAGAGGACTTGATCCAAGATCTGAGACCAGTCCTTCCTGTCCGGGCGGACAAGCTTTTGCAATATGGTTTTCACCTCCCTATTGGACACCTCAGCCATACCATTAGTTTGTGGGTGGTAAGGACTCGCGACACGGTGTTCGATACCGTAGTCCTTCAGGAGTTTCTTCACCTCCCGATTCACAAAGTGGCTACCCCCATCTGATATCATCATTTTGGGATCCCGAACCTAGAGATTATGTGCTCTCTGATAAATTTACAGACAGTCCTGCTGTCTGCGGCTCGGGTCGGGATAGCCTCCACCCATCTGGATAGGTAGTCAACCGCAAGAAGGATGTATTCGAATCCGTGGCTGACAGGGAATGGGCCCATGAAATCGATGCCCCAGGCGTCAAAGACATCACAAATGATGACCGGCTGCATTGGCATCTCATCCTTGGAACCAACGGTTCCTCCCATTCTCTGGCAAACTGGGCACGACTTCGCGAAGGCGGTGGCATCGCGAAACAGAGTCGGCCAGTAAAAACCACACTGAAGTACCTTCCATGCGGTCCTCTTCCCGGAGTGGTGTCCTCCTGCCTCTAAGCTATGGCATAAAGAAAGGACACTCTGGTATTCCTCCTGAGGAATACAACGCCTCCAGACACAATCCGGTCCTTCAAAGAAAAGGATCGGATCCTCCCAATGGTAGTGTCTAGCGTCCGACTTTAGTCGGTCGATTTGGCTCTTGGGCCAATCCTCGGGAACTTTCTTGGAGACAAGATAGTTCACGATATTGGCGTACCATGGGAGTGAGTCGATAACAAAAATCGACTCGTCAGGGAAGGAGTCTCGAATTGGGGAAACCTCGGAAGTATTAAGATTTTCGAGACGAGAGAGATGATCGGCCACTACGTTCTTCTTTCCAGGTTTATCACGGATGTCCAAATCAAACTCCTGGATAAGTAAAATCCAACGAAGAAGACGTGCCTTCGCGTCCTTCTTCTCCATCAAGTATCGTAGTGCCGTATGGTCTGTGAACACAGTTACCTTGGATCCGATTAAATGAGATCTGAATTTGTCCAAGGCAAACACTACCGCAAGCATTTCCTTTTCGGTAACTGTATAGTTACGCTGAGCAGAATCAAGCACTTTGCTTGCGTAGTGAATTGCAAACGGGACGCCATCTCTTCTTTGTCCCAATACAGCCCCAACAGCATAATCTGAGGCGTCCGTCATGATCTCAAAAGGTAGAGACCAATCTGGGGCTTGTAAGATGGGTGCGTCCATGATCATTCCTTGTAACAGCTTAAAGGCCTCAAGACATTTGTGATTTACAATAAACTCCGTGTCTTTGCCTAAAAGCTCAGTTAGCGGTCGGGCAATTTTAGAGAAATCCTTGATAAACCTTCGATAAAATCCGACATGCCCGAGGAACGACCGCAACTGCCGTACGTTGGTTGGTGGCTGGAGTCGTCTGATCACGTCCACCTTGGCAGGGTCAACCTCCATTCCTCTCTTGGAGATGACATGCCCCAACACTATGCCCTCCGTCACCATGAAGTGACTTTTCTCCCAGGAGAGCACCAGATTGACCTCACAACATCTTTTGAGGACTCGGTCCAAATTCCTAAGGCAGGAATCAAAAGAGTCGCCGTGGACCGAGAAGTCATCCATGAAGACTTCCAGGAATTCGCCGACCATTTCGGCGAATACAGCAATCATGCACCTTTGAAAAGTACCTGGAGCATTGCATAGCCCAAAAGGCATGCGCCTGAAAGCATAGGTACCAAAGGGGCATGTGAACGTGGTCTTTTCCTGGTCCTCCAGAGCTATGGCTACTTGATTGTAGCCCGAGAACCCATCAAGGAAGCAGAAGAATTCTTTCCCCGCTAATCTTTCTAGGATCTGATCAATGAACGGTAGGGGGAAATGATCCTTCTTCGTCGCGGCATTTAGGCGTCTGTAATCCACACAAACGCGCCACGACGTGGGTACTCTCGTCACGATCTCTTCTCCGTCCTCGTTGGTGGTCGTCTGAATTCCCGACTTCTTCGGGACAACATGGATTGGGGCCACCCACTTAGAGTCGGAGATTGGATAAATAAAACCCGCATCGCACCATTTTTCTATCTCTTTCTTCACAACCTCTCGTAAATTTGGATTCAACCGGCGTTGGAATTCACGAGAGGGTTTGGCCTCATTCTCCAAGTAAATATGGTGCGAACACAGAGCGGGATTTATCCCGTGGAGATCGGAAATGCTCCAGCCTATTGCCTTGCGGTTTTTCTCCAGAATCTCTAGCAAGCGAGATTCCTGCTCCTCGGTCAATTGCGAACTGATAATGACCGGAAACTTCTTGTCTTGGCCCGCAAGGAAGGCATACTTCAGAGTTGTGGGTAAAGGTTTGAGCTCAGGGATGGTATGATCGTCTAAGAAGTCTGGCTCAATCTGATCTGGTTCGGTGTTGGAAGTGGCTGGATCCTGTTTTGTAGTGGCTGCCACCAAGCTCGGCTCTGGAGTCGGATCGTCAAAGGTCTCCATGCAATCGGCAAACGCCTCGTCCGACTCGTCATCCTCATCTTCTGATTGTCCTAAGGATGTAAGGACTGACAGGCCCAACTGGGCCTCTACGTCATCGAAGATGTAGGGCGATGCAGGCTCAGAGCTGTACTCGTTCCTAACGATCTCGCAGACTGACTCATGCACTGGATTATCTTCAACGGAGATGGACATATCGGTGCTGGCTGGGTTCTGTCTCCATGGCCCAACTAAGTCTACATGCTCCCAGTCTGTTTCGAGAGAAGAGTATTCGGTGCTGGATTCGGAGTCCGGTCTCTGCCATCTTGTTTGCTTCATCTCAAGTTCCTCATCTCCGCCTGGAGTTTGGAACTGAATTTTCCCATTCTTATAATCGAATAAGGCCCCTGCTGTTCTGAGGAAGGGACTACCTAGAATGATCTGGGAATCTCTCCAATTACGAGGGGTTTCCATATCGAGGACAGTGAAGTCCACCATGTATTCTTGACCCTCGACTTTGATCACAATGTTCCTTAACTCTCCTTGGGACCTCTTAGTAGATTTGTCAGCAAACTGAAGGATAGCTCTAGATTTCCTGAGAGGTCCGAGATTGAGCCGCTCATAGAGGGCTGTGGGCATCAAGTTGATCGAGGAACCATTGTCCAGGAGAGTGCGTGCAAACGCGATGTCATCAACATGACTCACTACGTAGTGTGCACCCATGTCTCTTCGTTTCCGAGGAAACGAGTTTTTTATTGCACAAGTCGTGGCTACTGATAGAACGTGTTTCTCAACACGGCTTTTGGTCTTCCTGCTAACCCTAGTAGGTGTGCATCTCACCTTAAGGTATTTTTGGAATGCAGGGGTCATTTCCACGAACTTGTCAAAGGGGATTGTGACCTTGATGTGTTTATTGCAAAACTCAGCCATCTCAGGGTCATCTTTTTGGATTTTTTTGACTTTCTTCTTCCCACCCTTGAGAGCTTGGGGGAAAGGGATTATTAACTCAGGTTCTGGAACTGAAATATCTTCATTAACTGCTGGAACTGAGTTCTGAACAAGACTCTGACTCGGACTTTTATACAGACTCTGACCCGGACTCTGACAAAAAGGAAAATGCTTGGGCGAAACCGGTGATGCTTCCTCCGCTTCTTCTGGATGGTCCTCCTCAGATGGAGGTGCGGGATCATCGGTGTCGTCAGACTCTGGATGACTGCGGGGCTGGTGCTTCGAGGACTCAGATGTCCTCTTCTTCTGCTGGCGGTGGCGGTGGTGATGCTCCTCCTCTTCTTCCTCCGAATTCTCCTCAGGTAGAGTTTCGGAGGTTCCTTCTCTTTGCGCCCGTGCCCGATCAGGTATGGTCACGGTCCTTCCGCTCCTGAGGGACATATGGTTAACATTATCGTACGAAAGGATCTCATGTTCAGATAAATAATTATCTGAATAGTATACCTGATCTCGGGGTCGATTCTGGCCCTGCTGTATGCTGTTTGGGTTGGCCTGAACCTGTGCGGGAATTGGAGTCCTAGGCGCCATTTGTTGGTCCTGAGCACGAGAGACCCGATTGATGTCGGTTCTCATGTCCAGGTAGTCATGTTGCATCTGCTGGACCCTATCAGACAGGGTCTGGATCGCCAAGGTGAGGGACTCCAATTCGGTGGGCTGGGCTGGTTGCTGAGTGGATGCTGTCCTGAGCTGGCCCTGCTGGCCGTGCCGATACTGCTGCTGATGGGGCGGTGCTGGCCCCTGCTGGTAGGTGCGCTGCTGCGGCTGGTACCCCTGTTCTGGCCTGGACTGGTATCGCGGGATTGTGACGGGCCTGGTCTCCTGGTAGACTGGGGTTGGGCGATGTGCCTGATCCTTCCCCATCTCGATTTGCCGGACTAGCGGGTCACGGCTATACTAGAGCCCGTTAATCTCGTAAACGGGCGGAGGCTCCTCGTATTCAGTTTCCCCTGGTGGGGGTGCATGATGGTTCGGCTGGGTATAGGTCTGATCCCAGCTGCTCTGAGACCCCGGTGCCTGTTCCTGTACAAGATGGACTCGATGTACAGGTACAGGTGGTGCAGAAGGGGTAGGTAGCTTAATCTTGGCTACCTTTTCAGAGAGTTCCTCCACCTTCTTGGGAAGGCTCGAAAGAGACTCCATCTCCGCGACTCTCTTGTGGATCTGCTCGACCATGGTAAGCTTGTCTGCAATCATCCCCATGCTGGGGATGAGGTCCTCAGTCAGATCTGCAACAGTCCTTCTAGTTGTCTCATTGGATAGAATCGAGGGAGACAACTGATAGGCCCTTGTGGCCTGTGACCTGCCGGTTTCTGCCATCTGCTCTAGGATTTTCCACACGACGTGCTCGTTCTTGTTCAGATAGCTTCCTCCACAGGCGGCACTGACTAACCCCTGCATCTCTGGGGTTAGACCGCAGAACAAGGTCTGGACTAAGATTGCCTTAGAAATGCCATGGCATGGGCATTTCTGTACTAAGTCATTGAACCTGTCCCAAGCCTCATGGAACGGTTCGCAGGGTCCTTGGGCGAAGCTGGCAATCTTTGTTCGCATCTGATTGGTTCTACTGAGTGGGTAGAACTTCTTCAAGAAGAGGTCCTTGAACTGCATCCAGGTAGTACATACCACCCCTAGGTTTTTCAGCCAATGTGCAGCCTTATCTCCTAAGGCAAACGGGGTGGCCTTCAGCCGGATATAATCTTGGCCAACATTGGGATGGCTAAGATTGTTGCAGACTAGTTCGAAGTCACGGAGGAAAGTGTAAGGCTCTTCGCTGAGGTTTCCGTTAAACTTCGGCAGCAGGCTAAGGAAATGGGGCTTCAGCTCGAATGCCTGGTCGGGAACTGCAGGTGCTAGCCAATTTTGGATCTCGTTCTCCGCCGGGTTGTAGGTATCGACCATTGGTCGGTCGATCCCTTCAGCTACTATTATCTGCCCCATTCGTGCAGTGAGATCAGCATTTTTCTGTTCGGCTTCAGCAAGGCGTCTAAGAATCTGTCTCATCTGGTCCTCATCGGGCGGCATCCTTGGCGGCATTTCTTCCTCTAGTTCTGGGGAATGGAAAATAAGGTCGGTGTTAGAGGGTGAATCAAGGAAGGGATTACCGAGGCAAAGGTCTTCCTCGGTAATCTCAGAGGAGATAAAAGGGTTGGTTTGAGAGTAACCACCCTGAGCATGAGGGAACCAGGACTCAAGAGGGTCATGAGTCCTGGGTGGTCCAAGGTGCGCTCGGACCGCGAAAGACGAGTTACTTGGGGGACTCATAGAGAGATCACTGAATAGTGCGTCGAGATCTCCCCATTCACTCATCTTGATAAGCGAGAAGAAGATAGGATTTTACTCCTACCTGAAGCAAGAACAATCCAAGACCCTGGTTTTCACACTCAACACAGTGAAGGACTCAAAGTTGATTCCAATTTATCTTGTAGTTTTTAAGTGTGATATTCAAGCAAAAATAGCAAGGATTACGCGGCCTAGAGGGAAGTCGGCTCAGAGCCGGATGCATCTTCCCTGTTTATCCTGTCGTCTAAGATACCGCAGCTCCTTCCTTTCTTCGCTCCTATCCCAAGCCGATGGATTCAGTGACCACAGCCCTATCTACCTGCAAGCAGGCGGAGGCTGACAAGGCCGGAACTTCACCCCGGGGGGTTACTGGCAGCTTGTCGCGAAGTACCGCAATTTCGCCCCTATCTACCTGAGACAGGCGGAGGCTACTTGGTACTAGTCAAAGAATCTGAAAATATCCGGCTCGTGATATTTGCTAGGATCAGTTAGAGCGTGATATGGAAGACGGGGATTTGGGCTCTACCTTAGGGTGTTCACACACACTCAGGTACCCTCACTCAGCTTGAAAACAAGGTCGGGGATTAGTCTCCCGCAAACAATTTTCAGCTTTTATTCCCTTTTTTTGGTCAATACTGTTAGCAGTCCTGATTTTAAGTTAAGTTATCACTTTAATTTATCCACCACAAAGCACGCCTATCGGACAGTCCCAATTTCCTTTTTAATTTAAGTGAGAAAATCAGAGGGGGAAATCGAGAAAAGCCGATGCAAGTTGAAATCAATGATGCGTATGCTAAGTAGAGAGTACTTACAGTGATCCCTTCGCTTGTTGATGCAGGATGCAATACAGAATTGAAAACTTTATTCTACATGCAAATGCAGGCGATGAAAGCCGCTCCTAGACAGGCAGTTCTATTAGCGTGAAGAACGGTTTAATTTTGACTAAGTCCTGCGGTCTAGGTGCGTCTTTTAAGTGTGTTGTGTGGTCCTATTGATTACGAGCACAAACAAGTCCTAGAGTGGCTCGAGGAGCCGCTAGTGCAAGCTAAATTACCAATCACCCACACAGCACACGGGACACGGTTTCCACTATATTTACACGCGCGAGATCCCAAACGGGAACCGCTGGAAATAATGCAAAGGAAAAATAAAAAGTACAATGCCTCTCTTTCTCTCAACACAATTTAAATGCTAAGTCCTCGAAGCGTCGCCGACTCCTCGCGGTCCTCGCACAAAAATGAAATGGAGGTCAGAGAGTGACACAAAAATAATGCAAAAAGAAAATAAATAAGAGAAATAATTACAAGAAAAACCGGGGGTCAGACTACCCGGGGATTGGAAATCAAACACTCAAAAATATGCTACAATTAACCTAAGCCGTGCCTCCCCGGCAACGGCGCCATTTTGATATCGCTCCCGCACCCTTAATTAATTCGGGCAGATTAATGTCCAAATCAATTGATATGATTCGTTGCAGTCGGATACGAGGGGTTGATCAAAAACCACTTATCGATTAATGTGAAGTTAACTTTAAGCGGCAATTTTTTTACTTGGGTTAAGTCCAAGGTCGATCTCAGGGAGGCATCTGTCTCCTTAGGTGAATTACAGCAATTGTTTAAGTGTTGATGTTCGAGGATCAAAATATTTTTGGTCTTTTTAATTTTTATGCAGACATATGCAGACAAGGTGAGCCAATTTAGTGTTTAATTTAATTGATGTATCAAATGAAGTCCAAAAATAATGAAAATTGGCCAGATGATTATTTATGAAGAAAATGACCTACACTAATTTTTTTGGAATTTTTCGACTCAAAATAAATTTTCTGTGAATTAAATGAACAGACAGAGTGATTTTCAGTATTTAATTTTTAATAAATATCAAATCACAATTTTTCCAAGAACTAAAATTATCCTAGGTGGGTCTAGTGATAAGGGACCTAGGAAAATTAACAGGACTTAAATTTACTGTGAAATGAATTAATTAAAATTAATTCAAGAAAATCACTAAATTATTTATTTAGGCCTCGATATGCGTGCAAAAGCTATGAAATTTTTATGGTGTGTTAGAAATGAAGTCCTTAAGCTACTGTGAATTTTTGGTGATTTTTGAAGGCACAGATAATTAACTAAAAATCAAAAGTCATCACTGGGCAAAATATGTCACAAATGATCCAATTAATTCATTAATAATTCAAGTAAGCCAACAAAAGCCAGACACGTGTACTAACAAATAGAGGACAAGATTTCCAACAACATGCAATTTTTAGAATCTCAAAATGATGAAGAATGCACTCTAGGGACACGTGCAAACACAAGGGTGTAAATGCAATACTGGAATTGAAACTTCAATAAATAAATATGCTGACAGGGACTAAAATGCAATTACCGATAATATGCAGGACTTGTATGCAATTTCTCCACGAGACACGTGCTCCTCACGTGGGGTCTGCTTCACAGGGACCTTTTTGTAATTTCCAAAAGCTTCAGGGGCGTCTGTGCAAATAACCCAGGCCGCACGTGCTCCTCACGTGGGCGACCTAGGTTCGGAGGACGTCGGAGGCTCGGAGCGAGGGTCGGGTCCTCTGGAGGTTCGGACTAGCCTCGGTGCAGCTTCGGGTCAACCGAGCCTAGGCTTTGAGGCCGAGGCTCAGACTCGTCTATGGGGCAGCCTGAAGGCCCTTGGATCAAGATGGATCCAAGGGTTGTCGATGAAGATGCGTGGCTCCTGGCGAGGCGTCGGATCGGAAGCGCGATTAACGGTCGAGGACTGTCGCAGTGGTGGAATACGTGGCGGGACGAGAGCCGTTCGATCGGATGATCGAACGGCCGCTGCTTCTTCGTCTCGAACGGTCCTCCGCCACCTGCGGAGGAGGAGGCGGTGCTCCGGTGAAGGTCGCCTAGCTCCGCCTCGGTTGCCAAGCGCCGATGAAGAGCTTCGTCAGCTCCCACGTAGCTCGGAAGAAGCGGAAGTGCACGGCGAAGCCTCCGGTGACCTTTAGATCCTTGGAGGGGTGCTGGAGCTCGATGTCGATGAAGCTCGAAGGGAGCACCGGCGAGGCTCCGGCCAATGAAGAATTTAGGACCTGCAAAGGGTTAGACGTATAGCCGAGGCGTGCAGGTGTTCGTGGAGGAGAGTGGAGTGATCGGCGAGGCCTACAGCGGAGTGAGGTGGTCCGGCGAACGAGCTCCAGCCAAATGGCGGAGCTGTTGGTCGGAGGAAGGTGAAACTTGTCGTCGGAGTGCGCGGAAGATACCGCGAGGATCGGAGCTTCGACGCGAAGCTCGTCGAGGTGATTGGAAGGCGCGAGGATGGTCAGTGACGGCGAATAAAAATGGAGAAAACTCAAGAAAATGGAGAAGAAGATCGGCGGACGGATGGAGGGAGTTACCTGGGGAATGGGGCTCAGATTTGAGCTCCAGGTCGTCGCTCCAGGGATTGGTAGGGTCCCGAGCTCTAGCAGCTGCTCGAGGGAGGCTGCGGCACGGCGGTGGCGGCCGTGGATCTCGCCGGAGTGGATCTCTGTCTTCGCTCGACAACTCAACCAATTGCTGTCACCAATAGGTAGCTTGGAGCTCGAGGGACCTCTCTGGAGTGGCGGATGGGGGTGAACGGTGCCGGTGGCTGAGTATTTATAAGGAGAAGGAGGTGGTCTGGCTGGGTGAGTGGCGAGGTTGGTGGTCGTCGTGGGGCGAGTGTGGTGGAGATGGTGGTGCTCGAGGGAGCTGGCGAGGGAGAGGGACGAGTGGGGGATGTCGTGGGGAGGTCAGCGGCCGGAGGAGATGGCTGACGTGTGTCCAGAAAAGGAAAGGGGGCGCCCCTCCCGCAAGGCAAGGGACATGGGGGAGAGGGGCGCCTGGAGGTAGGAGACGAGGTCTCCACCGTTGGATCTTGTGATCCAACAGTGGAGATCAGAGCGTGGAGCGACGGTGTAGATCTGATCAGGGAAGGAGCGATCAGAGGCGGATGGAAGCGCCACGTGGCGCGCTGTGGATCAGGCGGTTACGAACGGCTGTGATGGACAGTGGGGGCCGATCGAGCGGATGAGGATCGAGGTGGAAGCGTCGGCTGAGATGGAAGATCAGAAGAGTGATCCAGTGGTGGATGGATGCGCCACGTGTCTGGCTGAGGGAGCGGCGCGAATGGAGGGATCAAATGGAGCGTGGGGGAGATCTGAGGGTCGAGACTCGCGGGGAGATGGGCGGCTGTGATGAGAAGATCGAGGGCGCGATCAAGCGGCGCAGGTGCTTCCACGTGGAAAGCTGAGAGCGCGGCGCTAAGGGACGGTGGAGATGAAGTGTGAAGCGGATCTGATGGCTGGGAGATGGTCACGTACGTGGAAAGGCCTGGGCCATTGGATCTGAAGCGAGATCCAACGGTGGAAGGCGCGGGTGGATGAGGCGATGGACAGCGGGCCGCGTGGCGCAACCAGAGGGCGCCACGTGGCCTGCTGTGAATGGTTGGATGAAGAAACACGTGTAGAGAGAAGAGGAAGCCGAATTTGGAAAAACTCAAAACATGAAAGTTGTAGATCTTAATGAGATCTACAAGTTTCATGTTGACCAAAGACGGAGATGAGGTCAAATATGATACATAAATACAAGGATACATAAATATACATATGTAGTATACAGAATGACCCAAAAACCCAAGTCTCTCATACAAGCTCCAATTTCAATGAAATTAGTCTCATTTTGAAGGTCTTTTAATGTGTAGTATTCTAAGAGTGAGTAGACCTAATTAGGAGTTTGTATGAGGGCTTTATTTGTGTTTTAATGTACAAAGGTTCTCCGGCTATTGTGGCTATTCTACAAGGGTGATTTTTAGCAATCTTCCCTATATTATTAAGGAATATATACATATATTATAGAGAAGAAGTTATTTTGATGAAGAGGTATTTTACAGGGGATTTTTGGCTTCTTATTTAAATGCAGACGAGCTGCTAAAATGCATGAATTATGGATGCATGCATGAGTGTTATTTATGCAAGATAAAAGGAAATATGCCTCTATTTTCTCGGGAACAAGGCTCTATTTTTTGACTTTTGATGTGATGAATCACAGATTCATCAATCAGCCCCTGGCAGTTCTTCCTCCACCCCCATTTGAGCAGGTGCCGTTGATGGAAGTCAACAGGATTTGGTACGACAGACAGCCTGGGATTCACCGAGACCATCTCGGATTCCGGTAGTCGACCGGAGGTACCTCATCCCAGCAGCAACCTCCAGTTCAGGGTGGACAATTCGACCAGTCTCATCAGCAGTCCCAGTTCCCACACCAGCCACAGCAACAGCAACATTACGAGCAGGGTCCTCGTTCCTAGCAGTTGGGACAACCGTGGAGGCAGCACTAGTAGCAGCCTCAGCAATACTCTCAATATCCCCCTCATCCTTCCCAACAACAGCCTCACTTCTAAAGAGGCAACCCGTCTGGTTCTCATAGGCCAGCCTATAAGAACCAAGCACTCGATGACTTAGCCCACCTTCTTTCCGATCAGCAGGCCACATTCAAGCGGGAGATGGACGAGTTCTGCCAGGAGATGAGGGAGATCATCAATGGAAAGGCTGCCATACCTGCTCAGATCGAGCCGAACCTGAACAACCTGAAGAGAAAATCTGAGCAGGTACAGTTCACAGAGGTTACCACTCCTAGTGACTCATTCGGTGATATTGCTTTATATACATTTGATGCTGACTTTGTTACATTTAGGTGCAGTAGGATACCAGCCTGTGGCGCCTCATCTGAGCGACGTGACACCACGAGGATGCAGGAGCACCAGACGAGGAGGATAGCGGTGCTGACGCCGCTCATGATGATGATGATGGTGGTGCTATCGCCTCAAGGATGTTGATCTAGCCGACGGTACTAAGGCCGTCGCGTATCCAGATGCAGAGAGTGGCACTGATGCCACCAGATATTTAGATGCTAAGCCAGAGTGCGGTGTTGATGCCGTAGTTCTTGATGTCGTGGGTGGTACTGAGGCCACCCCTTCTACTCCAATTGTATTTCCTTCAGTTTCTGTACACCAGGACTTGATAGAAAATACCAAAAATAATAAAGGAAAGTGTTCTTCATCTTCGAATCCATATGTGATGCATGGTGATACTTGTATGGATTCCATTCCTTCTCAGCAGCAGGGACCCATTCCTAGCCCTCTATCTGAGGAGGGCCCATCCATCCCCTTCCCTCAAGCACTCCGCTTGGCTAAGGGGACTAAAAAAGAAAATCCGAAAAAATCATAGCAACTAGAGTTCAACCAACATATGATCAATAGATTTCAGTCAGCTGACTCTACAGAGGCACTTGAGCACATCCCTCTCTTCCAAAGGAACATGAGAGAGAAGACCACCATCCACAGGAAGAAGAGGAACCATCATACAGAGATCTATGTGCTCACTCGTGCCACCTGCTTCACCATCCAGAACCGTCTGCCAGCTAAGAGGCCAGATGCATGAGCTCCCTATGTTAGATGTCATATCCATGAGCAGATATTTGATCGGACTCTATTGGACAGTGGCTCTTCCATCAGCCTACTTCCGGTAGCCTTACTCGACCAATTCAAGTTTAGCCCTCTTCGATAGAGCAGGACAGTCCTTCAGTTTGCTGATAGATCTGTCAAGAGGCTGAAGGGGTTGTTGAAGGATGTGGTCGTCACAATTCGAGGCCTGAAATTCCCCGTGGACTTCGTTGTGGTGGACATGGAGATCCCTGAGTCTGTGACCGATACCCCCACCATTCTAGGACGTCCATTCTTGGCCACAACCAAGGTGGTGCCAATCATGATAGTGGGAAGGTATACTTACGCGTCGAGGGTGAGAGTACACAAATAGAGACAATCGATGGGACTAGAACACGAGATTCAACTTGCTCAGAGCAGCACAGTGATTCAGAGCAGATGACAGAGGTAGAGCGAGACGTCCACCAGGAGTGCAACTTTGTGATTACTGATGATGAAGCCGCTTGGTCTGATCCCATTTCACGAGCCATCCTCTCACATTCAGATACTGCAGATTCACATATTCCAGCAGAGGAGAGTTTGGAGATCACACTCTTGGCAGAGGACACATTCGAGTTTGAGGACCGTGTTCAGGATAGTGAGGCAGTATATACTTCGTGTGATTCAGATTCAGATCCCTCGGAGTCAGATATAGATTGGGCCGAACTTGATGAGTTGTTACCGTGTCTGATTCCCACAGAGCCAACAGCTAGGGTGGAGACTGAGCCGATGCAGAGTACATATACACCAACAGAGCAGTCTACACCGGTTTTTCATGATTAGCGAGAGTTCTCCCACGCAGATTTGGTTGCATTCATTGAGATATTTCAGAGGCCAGATTTGCCAGCTCCCAATTTTCCAAAACTGAAGCCCTTACCGCAGTCGCTGAAGTATAGGTTCCTTGCGGGCGAGCATGAGATGTACCCAGTCATTATCTCGGCAGATTTGACTGGAGAGCAAGAATCTCGTTTGATGGAGGTTCTTGAAAAGAACAACAAGGCCATAGGATGGTGAGTAGCTGATCTCCAGGGGATAAGTCTAGCCATGTGCTCCCACCATATCTATCTCGAAGAGGACGCCAAGCCATCGCGTGAGTTCCAGCGACGGCTGAACCCGAATATTCGAGAGGTTGTCATGAAGGAGATTTCGAAATGGTGGAGCGCCGATTTTATCTACCCCATCTCTGACTCCAAATGGGCTAGTCCATTACATGTGGTGCCTAAGAAGATAGGCATCACTACAGTTGTGAGTGAGTATGGAGAGGAGATAGCTACCCGGGTATCCACTTCTTGGAGGGTCTGTATGGACTACAGACAATTGAATCAGACCACCAAGAAGGATCATTTCCCGCTGCCTTTTATTGGTCAGATTATAGAGAGGCTAGCTGGGAAGAGTCATTACTACTTTCTTGACGGGTACTCCTGCTACAACCAAGTGGCCATTGCGCCTGAAGACCCGGACAAGACGGCATTCACCTGTCTGTTTGGGAGTTATGCTTTCAGACGGATCCCATTTGGTCTATGTAACGCTCTGGCGACATACCAAAGGTGTATGTTGTCCATCTTCTCGGACATGGTGGGTGATTGCTTAGAGGTCTTCATGGACGACTTTTCGGTCTATGGCGATGGGTTTGATGTGTGTCTTGACTGCCTAGACCCATCCTTCAGCGCTGAATTGAGGTTCATCTTGTTTTATCTAGGGAGAAGAGTCACTTCATGGTGACTCAAGGGACGGTGCTTGGTCATATCATCTCCAACAGGGGTATTGAGGTTGATTCGTCCAAGGTAGATATCATCAGGAAACTCATCCACCGTCCAACTTGTGGTAATTATGGTCTTTTTGGGCATGTCGGTTTCTACCGACGATTCATTCATGATTTCAGCAGGATTGTCTGACCGTTTGACTGATATGCTGACAAAAGATAGCGAGTTCATTGTAGATGATAAGTGTCTTATGTCATTTGAGACTCTCAAGAGTCTAGTTGTTGAGGCTCATGTCCTTCAGCCGCCTGATTGGTCTCTCCCATTCGAGATCATGATGGATGCCTCTGATTTTGCTATAGGGTTCATGCTAGGACAGAGGAGGGATGGAGTGCCTTTTTGCCATTCACTATGCTAGCCGTACATTGGATGCCGCAAAACAAAACTACACTATCACGGAGGAAAGAGATGCTAGCCGTAGTTTTTACCTTGGACAAATTCAGGTCATATATCATTGTACCCAAAGTGACTATCTTTACTGACCATACCACCATCAGGTACCTCATGGCAAAGAAGGATGCCAAAGCGAGACTGACTTGATGGATCTTCTACTCCAGGAGTTTGATATTGAGATTAAGGATAAATCTGGAGTCAAGAATGTGGTGGCGGATCATCTCTCCCGATTAGAGAATCTTGAGGAATTTGAGCAAACTGATCCCATTTCTAAGACCTTCCCAGATGAGGCGATCCTTGCTATCGCCTCTCTCCCGTGGTACTGATGAATCTCAGATTCATCACTCTAAATCTCATTAATTAACCTCAAATACCTCAATGCATCTATTCAACATAATTAGCATCCATGCATGTTTTAATAAGAATTGCATTTTAACACTCATTTCTGCACAAAATAAGAAGCCAAAAATCCCAGCCAAAATTGACTTGTAAATAGCCTAACTTCCTCAATTTTTAACTAATCCATGTTAACTCCGAATGATCCAAAACCACCTCTCCTGTGTACATATCACTAGCAAGAATAAACGAAAAATACAAAAAAAATCACTAACTCAAATAAGTGGACCAAAAACCCAAAACCTAGTTTCAGGATTTACAGACTAAAACCCTCAAATCTTCTCATCCAGTATCCATTTTGATCGTACTCACTTTTTAACTAATGTACATTCAATTACCTTCAAAACAAGACCAAGTTCAAGTGAATCAGAGCTCATATGTGAAAGTTGGGTTTTGGGCCTCTTTTGTATATTGTGTATCTTAACTCATTTTGACCTAGTATTTTATGTACATAATTAACCTATTTTAGTTTATTTCTTTTTCATTTGTCTTCTTTGATAAAAGTTGTATTAAAATACGCAAAATCCAAATCCAAACTGAGCTTGAAATCAAAAAAACGAATTGAGTCTGAGTCTTCACTAACTACTTGTACAAAATTAGTCTTTTTCGTATTCTATTTTATTTATTCTTTTTCTTAATTGATAAAAATCCAAAAAATTAGATTAATGTGTAAATATTTGTCTTTCATTTTACCATATTTTTTTATGAATTTTTATCTAGTTTAAAAATGACAAAAAAATCTATAAAGCCTAAAAATCAAGGTATTCTATGTACATGTGATACCCTAAAATTCACTTTGTGCATTTGACCGATTTTGGTTTTGATGTCTTCATAAAAGTTGTAGATCTCATCAAGACAAGCAATTTTTGTAAAAAAAACTTTTTCGATTCGAGTCTGTTTACTATTTCTTTTATATTTTACAAAGTATTTAATTTTTGATTTTTGTGGTGCTAACACGTCGCGGCTCCTAGAGCCGCCACGTGTCAGTCATTTTTGACATTTTTATTAATTTCTTTTTATTAAAAAAATAAAATAATAAAAATAAAAATAAATAAATAAATCCACGCATGTGCGAAGCACATGCCACCCAGACACGTGCCACGCACATGCCGCCCACCTGCGCCCTTTTCCTGCCACCACGCGTCCCTTGCCTGGCCGTCCGATCTCGACCGATCGGACGACCATCATCCAGTGTCTTCCTGGCCCCTTTGGAAGCTCCGTCGCTGCCCTAGTTTCTCCCCCGCAATTTCACTGGCGATTTCGCCGTACCCCCCAAATCCCATCCTCATCTCCGATCACCCCTTCATCGAATCTCCTTCCGTCTTAATGAATCAGCCCGCGTCCCAGATCTCCAATCTCCTCCATCACCAAGATCTGATCCCCGCAAATCTCGAAATGGCCGGCACATCCTCGTCAACTCCAATCGTATCGCCGACCTTCTCCCGATGACAGATCTCGCCGCCAAGCTCCCCAGCCCTATTTAAACCTTTGCGCCGCCCTGTCCTCACTTCATTCGTCGATTGCACAGGACGAAGGTGACCGGTGGTGACAGCCCGGTCACCTGCATCCTCAACGAGATCCGATGCTCCGAGGCTTCGTTGCAGCTCCTCCACCACCATAGCTGCTCTTCTTTGGCATTTCAACCGTTGAGCCAATGATATCCCTACAACTATTTATCCACCGGTTGCACCTACTAATCCCCTCGTGGCGGTGACAGCGCCACGAAGCCATCTTCCCCTCCGGCGAGGTCCGAGGCTCCCCGCCTCGTCGTATCCCTTACGGTGTTCATCCGCTGCTACCTTCCTCTGGCCGCTCCTAGCTGTCAAGCCAACGACGCTCAATCATCTCCCTCAACCGTCTTGTCCGGTCGACTTCAGCCGCTACTCCATCAACACCGCGACACCGTCGAGCCTTTGACAACCACCGGAGCCACCATCATCGCCAAGGATTGCTACTTCGCAAAGCCATCTTCCTTCGTCAACAACCTTCACCGACCGGTCGCTCCGCCAGTCCCGTCGACATCCAGTCCTCCACTACCTTGGCTGGGCCCCTCCGCCTCTACATCCGCTTTGCCAACAACATCGCCTCCATCACAGGACTTCAGCACCTTAGTCCGGCCTTCAGAACTGCCCTCTATGAGGCTATCAGAGGCGACCTCGTCGAACCTTCGCAGACCCCCTCCTCCGCATCGCCACCATCTCAGTCGCGCCGCCGGGGGCTGTCCCGAGACCCCCCGCGCACGTGCGAGGCACGTGCGCCCTGGGGGGACGTCAGCATTAACGTCAGTAGAGCACCCCGGGGGTCACGTGCGTTGCACGTGCCCACTGGGCAAATTGCAAGCAGCCCCTCGGAGGATTTCCATATTGCAGAACAGTCCACTAACCCAGGGGTCACATGCTGCGTACGTGACCTGCTGGGAATTTTGCAGAGAACTCTCCCTCTTTATCGGTAATTAAATCTAGACCCCCTGCATTTTATACTTATTTTATTTATTTATTGCATTGCAGTCATACCCCTGTGTTCCCCAATGTTTTCTGACTCCTACATTGCATATTTTATTTCTCCAAAAATAGTGTTGTGTTACTCAATTAATTCTCTACATTTTGACACATTGTATATATTTTTGTGATCGATGGTTAATTAATAATTAATTATTCTGTAGAAAATTACGTATTTTGCCCATTTCATGCTCTGAAATTTATATTTGATTAACTGTTTCTCTAAAAATTCCCGAAAAATCACATATTGTAGAATTAATTGTGCTTGACATTGTGCCCAAAAGAATCGCATTTGCATGCATAGATTGCCCTGTAAAATCATTGTGCATATTTCAAATTTTGGATTTTTCTGAGGTCCATTCCTAGTGATAGATCTTAGATAATTTTATTCTTTGAAAATAATTAGATTTAATATTTTTTATAATTAATTATTGAAATTCACTTTCTTTGCATTTAAAAATTCATAAAAAAATTCATTTTGCATCCAAAAATTCCAAAAAAGTTGCAGTGCATTCATTTCATCATAATTTGCATCTTAGCCAAGTTTTATATTTTTCGGACATCACTTGAGCGTAATTTACATTTTAGTCCCTAAAATTGACAGAATTTGCATTTTGCATCCTTTATTGCATAAAAATACAAAAAAAGACCGCTTCGAAAACCGTGAACGAAATCTGATAGACAAAATTCTAGGTTGTTCCTTTACCTCCTTGTGTTCGACCTTGGGACTTGCCCAAGTAAAATAAAATAAAACCACACGATTAAAAATTGAATAAACAATTGTGGTTATTTTCTTGACCGATTCCGATTGCCGCCTACAACGAAAACGACACATCTTTTTTACGCACGATCCAATACACATTCTTAACACGCACAATCCCAGAACCGTTAGATGGCGCCGTTGGCGGGGAGGCAAATGGCTTAGTTTTGTGTTTTGAAAATTTTTGTTCGGTTTTCCGCATTCGGGTAGTCTGACCCCCGAATTTCTCATTGTAAATTCTATTTTTTTCCTGTATTTATTTTATTTTATTTTCAGCATTTATTTCTCTTATTTTATTTTTGATTTATTTTTGAGTCACACTCTTACATTTTCTCTCTTATTTTTCTTACGAGGTACCCGGCGTACGTGGAGCAGTATTGCAAGAACTGACGCATCTTCACCGACTTTCGAAAAAGCCGCAATTAATTTAAGATCGAGTCAAGTCGTGAGAGAGCGTAGAGTCTAGGATTTTAATTTCTACAAATTTTAAATTTGTGCAATTAGTTGCTCATTTATAGCGGTGTTCGTTTGGACTCTCGCGTGTGTAAAAAGACCTTGAACTTTTTCTGTGGTGTGTCGTGATCTGTTTCACTCTCCGATTAGGGTGGGGCCCGACTTGAGTGGCGCTTAGGATAGACCTTCACGTACGGCTCTCAAAGCATTTTAATTTTTGATTGTGCTCGTAGGAATTAGGCCACACTTCACTATTAATTGAGACACACATTAGATCGTTCAATTTAGCCAAATTCAACTCAATTCTTCCCCTCTAATAGAACTTTCTGCTAGGTACGGTTTTTCATTGGCTTGCATTCATTTAGAATAATCTTTCAATTCTATATTGCATCCCACATGGAGATTGGGAGGATTCACTGTAAGTCTTTTAACTGAGCATATATCATTGTTTTTCGCGTGCATCGATTTTCCCTAAATTTCTCCATCTTGTTTTGTCACATAATTTAAAGGAAATTGGGACTGGGCGCTAGACGTGTATTTATGCTCACTTAATTTTTCAGTGATTTCCTAATTAAAAGTGGGACTGCTAAAAATAGCCGACTCTAAATAACCCATAAAATCAAGAATTTTTGCGGGAGAGAAACCCCAAACTTAGATGTTTTTATTTTTCTGAGTAAGCGAGAAACGACACTTAAGGCCAAAGCCCAAACCCATATTTTCATATTGACGACTGATTCTACCAAAAACGATTAGCTACTTCTCAGTGATGATCTACGGGTGCCGGTAAACGGTCTGGATTTCCTTAGTAGAGTGGGTGGTTAAGAGGACACTGCGTAAGGCTCCGTCAAGTAACGGGTAGCCGTTCTACGGTTCGTACTTACTCCCATACTGGTTGAAAGTATGTGCAACTAGTCGTAAGAATTCGGGTCAGTCATTACGAAAGTTTCCGGCACCTAACAGCTCGCTAAATTCTTTTCAAGATTTTCTTATCACCAATTAAAATTGAAAAGATAATAGCCGAACTCTTACGGCTTCATTGTGTGAGTTGGTGAACCCGGGGTTTGATTTGTGTTTGCATTAGTGTGCGTGAACCGATATCGAAGATCACAAGATGCACATTTGATAAAATTTCTTTTAACTATCCCATGCAATCATCTCTCTCCTTTCTTGATTTAAACCTCATCATGGAACTTTTGTCCAAAAACTCTCCGCATCCAGATCATTAAAATCATTGCAAACCCAAACCATCATTCCTTTCATCTCTTTCAAAAATGGCCAAACATTTATCTGTAAATCCATTAGAGCTATACTATGAAAATGAATTTGTCTCAGTTAGGCTCAAATCAACTAAATCCTCTTCTTTCAATAATCCTCTAACATTTGCGGGAGACTTTCAGCCGCAGATGAATTCGACCCCCTCATTGAATTCCTAATCGAATCATCCGACCGCACATGACCATCTATCATCTTGGACTTAACTATCTTATTCTCGATTTCTCGCTGATGAACCATTTCAAGATCAAAATACCTTTGAGTCTCATGACTGGCCGAGAAACCAAACCCAGATGGAAAAACCCGCACTTAATGATCATCAGCGTTGGATTGACCATGACAAACCCTCCTTCAGACATGATACTCATATAGAGGACTGGACTAACCACGTAGAAACACATAAACCATGTATGCTGACTCCACAATATCAAGGTCCGACCAATCATGATCAAAGGATTGAACTCTACTCATACCAACTCCACATGCCTGGACCATATGAGCAGCCTCCTTCCATAATTTTTGACGAGAAATTTTCAGAAAATAATGATCATATAATGGATATTTCAAGAATCTCTCCTCTCAGCACATACAAGAAAATGGAAGATAAAATTATTGAATCGTAAAAACACACACTGATTGCTACCATGATTGATCATGAATAGAATTTTGAGGATATATTTCGAGGATAAATAAAAGATTCAAATTAATGGAGGATAGATTTCAAAAATTTACCGATCGACTAATTTCACTCTCTGAGAGCTCAGACATAAAAATGAATGAGGAAATGATTGGATATCATTTTGACAATTTTGAGTATGTTCAAAAACCTAGGGATGATTCTGATAGTGGCACTTCTGCTTATTATTCCCCTAGACATGACTATGCATCTGACTCCTTCTCAGAACATTAAAGACCCTACTCATCTACGGAAGACACCACATCACCGCACCACATAGAAAATACCAAAAAATTGGAATATTTAAAAACACCCAAAAAATCGAAAATCTCAAAAAATACATAAAAATTGAGACTGAAGAAGATCTGAAAAATTTCGATCCTGCTTTACATGAAGCAATGGAAAAAACATTGATGTTTGAGCTTCCCTTTATATAGGCCGTTGAACACTTCCCCAGCCTTAAAGGATTTGTAATGGACACATTAATGACGAAAAAGTCAGACAGGATAAGAACAAAGACTGAAAGGTATATCTTGTCAATGGCCTCCTCCTTGGTGTTGAGGAGAAAAACCAAGAGCTGTATAGTGAAGCGGTTGCCCAGATTTGACTGTATAATCAAAGACACAATTTTCACCCAAGCTCGAGTTGATGAGGATTCACTGATCAATATCCTCCCGACCTTTGTATTTCACGAACTCAAACTCGGACCGATCAGGAAGATACGAGAGATTATTCAATTATCGGACCGATCGATAAAGCGGTCGATAGGAATCATTTCTGTCATCATGACATTCCAAGGTGCTCCGCCCAAAATGGAATTCACGATCATTGATATTGAGCATCAAAGAGAATTCACCCAATCTCCAATTATTCTCTGAAAGCCATTCTTAGCATTGGCTAAGGCAATGATTGATTGTGAGACTCGGGAAATCAATTTTACAGCATTCGAAGCACTTCGATCTGACCCAGTCTTTGAGGAACCATGATTTTCTGAGACAACCCACAAAGTTCCCGACAACCGTAATCATGAAGTGGTAGAAGAGCCCTACCCCACTATGACACATGAGATAGCGGTTGTTGATGATACTATTGGTTTAGAGACTCTCCCTCATGCTCCATTCCGAGCCACTCTTACCGTGGAGAATCAAGTATATGAATCATATGATCCGGAGACTTATGCATGGGCACATCCTAGATCAACCTATTCTGACTACATGGATCACATCAACTTGACACAGGAATGCTCAAACATCAATTTAATTGAGAACGAACATGTAGAGACTCTTCCCAGTATTTCAATTCCCACAGATCTCAAAATAGACGAATGTTTCTTATATGATCCTGAGACATATGCATGGTCACACCCTGGAGCAACCTTCTCTGAATACCTTGACCAAATCATCCCAAATCAAGAGTGCACCAGCATTAAGAAGACTAAGAACAAACATACAGGTCGAACACCGACTAAGGAGAAGAATTCTAATGGTTATTCATCTGGATACTCAAGTTAACCGACTCCTTCTCGAAACAAGAAAAAGAAAGTCACCATTGACCTTTCGGAAGAGGAATCAGCTGATGATCGCTCATCAAGTCCGGAAAAGGTAATTTACATGAGTGAAGTCTGTTCGGCAGTTCTAAAACCATATCTTCGTAAGGATCCAAAATTCGATTCTCGTTGGACAACTCCCGTTCCTAACTACTATTTATCCAAAGCTGATGCTCCTACCCTCATCAAATACACGGGAATTATTTCTTATGAGCTGACTGAGACCGGTACTTCCGAATATTCATCTGAGGACGAACCACTTGATCCCAAGAAGGAACGAATTCTGAGAAAATAACTGAATAAACAAAAAGATCAGAATAACTAGAGTGTGTCCACTTTCAAATACTATTCCAATGAGGATAACTCTTATGATGGCTACCTTTCATCTGACTCATACGCTTCATCTGATATCCATCATGATTTTTCTGAGGATGACACTGATAATAGTTGGGAATCATATGCTTCATCTCCTTCTCGTCATTATGATCTCCCACCGCAGTCTCACAAAAAGATCAACCGAAAACCGCCTTAATCATCGGCTACCCTCCCTCCCGATCACATCGATCTCCTTGTACAGCTTCTTCCTCTACTTAGGACAAGGCCTAAGTATAGGGGGGACCGATGCAATTTGTATATACCATTTCCCTCATCACACTCCTCATCACGATCGCTCCATTTCCACCCTTCTTCTATAGTTAGGCTGACCAGAGCCTAAGTATAGGGGGAATCGTTGCCATCTGTATACACTCTCTTCATCCACATATCCCGACCGCTTCATTTTTTCCGCTCTTCTTCTATACTTAGACTATTCACAGCCTAAGTATAGGGGGCAGACCAATGTATCTCTTTCTTTTTCTTTTTCATTTTCTTTTCCTTTTTCACTCTCTAACGCTTAGCCCGAGCTATGTCTTCTTTACGCTTCTTGTGCTCTGAGGACACAACACTCACTAAGTATAGGGGGGTATGTATATATACTTTGTATATATTTTACCCATATCTCGTACTTTCGCATAAGTCTATATGTATTTACGAGATGGGTAATTAATTTAAAAAAAAACAAAAAAATAATGAAAGAAAAAGAAAAAGAGTTTGCTACTAACACTGACTGTGCCCAAAATTTTTGAAAAAAAATGGCTTCTTATTCATTTTTGCAAAAAAAACAAAACCAAAAAACAAGACCAAATCTCTTGCATAAAAAAATCAAAAAAAAATCATCAAAATCACACAAGAAAAAAATGTGTCTGCATTTCACACACATGCACTCTATCCAGCATTTCATTCATTTGCATCTGTGAAAAGTCATTGGGTTCTGAACCGAGTTATGAGCAGAAACCGAGAGTGGTCTGGACTTGACCTTAATCCACCTAATTTTCAGAGGAACTTTATCAAGAAATAGGATTTTATAAGCTTCAAGTCTTTGACTTAATTCTTTGAGTTCCACATGATAATGTGCAGCGTTTGACTCTTAGTGTCTAACCTGGTCTCTTCATTATGGGTACAACTCTAGAATAGGGAATTAATTTGTACTCTTGCACTATGCACTTAGCTCAACTCAGA
The DNA here is from genome assembly GCA_037367405.1 of Ottelia alismoides. Taxonomy (NCBI): domain Eukaryota; kingdom Viridiplantae; phylum Streptophyta; class Magnoliopsida; order Alismatales; family Hydrocharitaceae; genus Ottelia; species Ottelia alismoides. The sequence goes on along the minus strand of JAZKJV010003284.1, from coordinate 493,264 downwards.
CAGGATGTTGGAAGACTGTGTGAGTTTCTTTTCTGGTAGTGTGGAAATCTAAAGACCGGAGTACGGGTTGAAATAAAGCTTCGGAAAAGGGATGGACGACTGGACATAATTTTTTCTAAGACCCCAAAAAATGTACAGAAACAAAAAGATTCTATATCTGTAGGGGCATAACAAGATCCAAGCAGAACCACCAAAAAATCCAAATACAAAGAAGCATTCTACCAAATAAATATCTGACCAAAAAGGTCCAAGCATCAAGAAAACCTACAGATCTTGGTGGAGACTCGGCTACACTGGCCAGCTTCACAAGGAGAGGTGACTACACTGGCCACCCTCCAGTTCTTTTCTCCTTCTTCTAACTTCTCCCCCCAATTCGATTGTGAAGATAGCACGACATACCTTAGAAGGAAATACCTGACTCCCCGAGGACGAGTTACTGGAGAGGAGACGAGCATGGTAGTCCGACATTCTGGATGGGAAGAGCTAAAAACCTTTCACACACATGAGTCGATTGTTCAATGTTCATAGGGCATGCTTTGGGAAGAGGATTGATCTAAGATGACTTCTGAGCCGAAACTGTGACAATGATGTGTAGAACTTGAAGGATGTTGATTTTAAAATTCTCTGTCTCACAGAAGTTCCACCAAACTAATAATCCAAAGGTCGAGTCTAGTTCATTTTCACCTTCAACTCATGGTCTTGTTATGGAACCCAATCTCATTTCACCTCCTGGCATTTCTTTTTGATGCTCAGGGACGAGCATGGTTCAAGTATAGGGGGATGATGAATCTCAGATTCATCACTCTAAATCTCATTAATTAAGCTCAAATACCTCAAAATCAACAGCATTTCTGCATCTATTCAGCATAATTAGCATTCATGCATGTTTTAATAAGAATTGCATTTTAACACTCATTTATACACAAAATAAGAAGCTAAAAATCCCAGCCAAAATTGACCTGTAAATAGCCTAACTTCTCCGATTTTTAACTAATTCATGCTAACTCTGAATGATCCAAAACCACCTCCACCGAGTACATATCACTAGCAAGAATAAATGAAAAATATAAAAAAATCACTAACCCAAATAAGTTGACCAAAAACTAGTTTCAGGATTTCCGGACAAAACCCTCATATCTTCCCCATCCAGTGTCTGTTTTGATCCTATTCACTTTTGAACTAATGTACATTCAATTATCTTCAAAACAAGACGAAGTTCAAGTGAATCAAAGCTCATATGCGAAAGTTGGGTTTTGGGCCTCTTTTGTACATTTTGTATCTTAGCTGGTTTTGACCTAGTATTTTATGTACATAATTAACCTATTTTAGTTTATTTCTTTTTCATTTTTCTTCTTTGATAAAATTTTTATTAAAATACATAAAAATCCAATCCAAACAGAGCTTTAAATCAAAGAAACAAATTGAGTCTGAGTCTTCACTAACTACTTGTACAAAATTAGTCTTTTTCGTATTCTATTTTCTTTATTATTTTTCTTAATTAATAAGAATTTAAAAAATTAGATTAATGTGTAGATATTTATCTTTGATTTTACCATATTTGTTCGAATTTTTATCTAGTTTAAAAATGACAAAAAAAATCTATAACACCCAAAAATCAAGGTATTCTATGTACATGGGATACCCCAAAAATTCACTTTGTGCATTTGACCGATTGTGGTTTTAATGTTTTTATGAAAATTGTAGATCTCATCGAGATGCGAAATTTTCGTGAAGAAACTTTTTTGATCCAAGCCCGTTTACTATTTCTTTTGTATTTTACAAAGTATTTAATTTCGTATTTTTGTGGTGCGGACACGTGGCAGCTCCTGTAGCCACCACGTGTCAGTCATTTTTGGCATTTTTATTAATTTCTTTTTATTAAAAAATTAAAATAATAATAATAAATAAATAAATCCACGCATGTGCGAAGCACATGCCACCGAAGCACGTGCCACGCACATGCCGCCCGCATGCGCCCTTTTCCCGCCGCCACGCGTCGCTTGCCTGGCCATCCGATCTCGGCCGATCAAACGACCATCATCCATCGTCTTCCTTCCCCCTTTGGAAGCTCCAACGCCCCAGTTTCTCCCCAGCGATTTCGTCGTACCCCCCAAATCCCATCCTCGTCTCCGATCACCCCTTCATCGAATCCCCTTCCGCCTTGACGAATCAGCCCTCGTTCCAGATCTCCCAATCTCCTCCATCACCAAGATCCGATCCCCGCAAATATCGAAATGGCCGGCACATCCTCGTCAACTCCAATCGTATCGCTGACCTTTTCCCAATCACAGATCTCGCCGCCAAGCTCCCCATCCCTATTTAAACCTCTGTGTCGCCTTGTCCTCACTTCATCCTTCGATTGCACAGGACGAAGGTGACCGGTGGTAACAACCGATCACATGCATCCTCGAAGAGATCCGAAGCTCTGAGGCTTCATTGCAGCTCCTCCACCACCATAACTGCTCTGCTCCGGCATTTCCACCGTCGACCCAACGATATCCCTACAACTATTTATCCACCGGCTGCACCTACTAATCCCCTCGTGGAGGTGACAGCGCCACGAAGCCATCTTCCCCTCCGGCGAGGTTCGAGGCTCCCCCCCTCATCGTAGCCCCTGCGGTGTTCATCTGCTGCTACCTTGCTTCGGCTGCTCCGGACTGTCAAGCCAATGACGCTCAATCATCTCCCTCAACCGTCTCCTCCGGTCGACTTCAGCCGCTACTCCATCAACGCCATGACACCTTCAAGCCTTCGACAACCACCGGAGCCACCAACGCCGCCAAAGACTGCTAATTCGCAAAGCCATCTTCCTTCGTCAACAGCCTTCGTCGACTGGTCGCTCCACCAGTCCCGTCGACATCTGGTCCTCCACCGCCTTGGTTGGGCCCTCCGCCTTTGCATCAGCTTTGCCAACAACATGGCCTCCATCATAGGACTTCAGCACCTTAGTCCAATCTTCAGATTCGCCCTCTACGAGGCCATCAGAGGTGACCTCGTCGGACCTTCGCATGCCCCCTCCCCCGCATCGCCACCGACTTAACTGTGCCTCCAGGGGCTGTCCCGAGACCCCCCGCGCACGTGCGAGGAACGTGCGTCCCGGGGGGGGGGGGGGGCATCAACATTAACGCCAGTAGAGCACCCTGGGGTCACGTGCATTACACGTGCCCACGGGCCCGCGGACCCCTCTTTATCGGTAATTAATTCTAGCCCCCCCTGCATTTTATACTTATTTTATTTATTTATGGTATTGTAGTTATACCCTTGTGTTCCCCTGTGTTTTCTGACTCCTACAATGCAATTTTATTTATCCAAAAATGGCATTGTGTTACTCAATTAATTCTCTAGATTTTGACACATTGTATACATTTTTGTGATTGATGGTTATTTAATAATTAGTTGTTCTGTAGAAAATTATGTATTTTGCCCATTTCATGCTCTGAAACTTATATTTGATTAATTGTTGCTCTAAAAATTCTCGAAAAATCATATATTGTAGAATTAATTGTGCTTGACATCGTGCCCAAAAAGAATCACATTTACATGCATAGATTGCCCTGTAAAAATCATTTTGCATATTTCAATGTTCGATTTTTAATAGTTATTGAATCTTGTATTTTCAAAGTTTATGATTTTTCTGAGGTCCATACCAAGTGATAGATCTTAGATAATTTTATTCTTTAAAAATAATTAGAGTTATTATTTATTATAATTAAATATTGAAATTAACTTTATTTGCATTTAAAAATTCATAAAAAATTCATTTTGCATCTGAAAATTCAAAAACAATTACAGTGCATTCATTTCATCATAATTTGCATCTTGGCCAAGTTTTATATTTTTCGGACATCGTTTGAGCATAATTTATATTTTAGTCCCTAAAATAGGTCGAGTTTGCATTTTGCATTCTTTATTGCATTAAAACAAATACAAAAAAAGACTGCCTCGAAAACCGTGAACGAAATCTGATAGACAAAATTCTAGGTTGTTTCTTTACCTCCTTATGTTCGACCTTGGGACTTTCTCTAGTAAAATAAACATAAAACCAAATGATTAAAAATTGAATAAATAATTGTGGTTATTTTCTTGACCGATTCCGATTGTCGCCTACAACGAAAATGACACATCTTTTTTACGCACGATCAAATACACATTCTTAACACGTGCAATCCCGGAACTGTCAGGTACGCCGACATTATGAACTATCTTGTTGCCAATAAAGATCCATAAGGTTGGACTAAGCAGCGACTTGAGACCTTCCTTGCGAAGGTTAAGTTTTACCATTGGGGATCCCATCCTTTATCATGAAGGAGGGGATAGCGTATGGCGTTAGTGCATTCCTCAGGAGGAGCACCATAGCATCCTCACATACTGCCACAAGCTTGAGGCAGGGGGACATCACTCTGGGAGAACGACACAGAAAGTGCTCCAATCCGGCCTATGGTGGCTTACCCTCTTCAAGGATTCTGATGAATTCGTGAAGAGGTGCACTGAGTGTCAGATGATGGGCACCTGTGGACAACATGATATGATGCTGATGCAGCCCATTCACTATTGTGAGGTTTTTGACGCATGGCGCATCGATTTCATTGGTCCATTCCCTAAGAGTCAGGGATTCGATTACATTATGTTGGCCATGTATTATGTGAGTCATTGGGTTGAGTCCATTCCCGCCCAAACCACAGATGCTAGGACTGTTTGCAAATTTTTGAGGAAGAATATCATTTCACAGTTTAGGGTGCCTAGAGTATTGATATCTAACGAGGGTCTCACTTTATCAATGACAAGGTAAAGGCCCTTGCTAGCGAGTTCAGCATAGACCATAGAGTTTCCACTCCATATTATCCCCAGACCAATGGTCTTGCTGAAGTATCGAATAGGGAGATCAAGACAATATTGCAGAAGTAGTCTGCCCAAATCGAAAGGATTGGTCACAACTTTTAGACTCGGTCTTGTGGACATATCGGACTTCCTTCAAGACTCCTTTGGGCACATCTCCCTTTGTCTCGTTTATGGCAAGACCTGCTATTTACCTGTTGAGATTAGGCACAAGTCACTTTGGGCTGTCACAGATATATTATTGGATCCAGTGAGTATAGGTGATCAAAGAAAGGCAGAATTGGCACCCCTAGAGGAGCTTAGAGACACAACCTTTTCGAGCAGCCTACAATATAAGGAACGAGCGAAGATATGTCATGATTCTCATATTAGCCATAAGCAGTTTGAGCTAGATCAGAGAGAGTATGGTTGTTTGATGTCAGGCTTAGATTATTTCGAGGGGAATTGCAGAGTAAGTGGAAGGGACCATATTTGGTCCGAAAGGTACATGACAATGGTAGTATCAACATATATGAGATGTCATCTGAGTCTACCTTTCGTGTTACCGGTCAGCGTCTCAAACCATATCTAGATCATGAGTCCCTGGTTGTTGACGTCTCCCCGATTCATTTTGAATGAGATATGGTCTTTGACTCACATCAGTTGCATCTCATGCCCGATTATCACTGTCTTCCACCTTGTATAGATCTAGATGTCCATATCATTTCATTCTTTAGTCCAACACCCCATCTACATCATGTGATTATGCTATACTTAAGGTGCACTTTACCCTAAGTATAGGGGGTGTAAGACTCTTGATTATTCTTTTGATTCTTTTTACCTATGTTTTGTTGCCTATACTTAGGAATATTTTACCCTAAGTATAGGGGAGGTAGACTCTGTACATTCTATCACTCGGTTTTCCCTTTAGGTATAGTATGCTATACTTAGGATTACTTCATCCTAAGTATGGGGGAAACACCGAGCCCTCTTCATTTTATTCTTTGATTCGTCATTGTATTATAGCATTCCTTTTCACTTCCCTATACTAAGCATGAGTTATTTCTTCTTCATCTCCCTTTATTCACTCTGAGGACATCGTTCGAAATAAGTATAAGGGGTGTCGTATATATCACATATATACTTTAGCCATAACTCGTACTTTGCGTGAGTGTGTTAATAAATAAAATAACTAAAATCCTTTATCTAAAAATTGTATTTTTTTAAAAAAATTCTTGTACATAAAATTCTTTCTTGCACATACATAGCTATTTATAAAAATAATTTTTGTACAAATATTTGTAAAAATGTTTTATTTGTAAAAAGTGTGTAAATATTTGGTATCAAAATTATGTATATAGTACAAAATTTTTATAAAATGTTTGAAAAATAAAGGTTTGCAAAAACCCTTGTGTAAATGTTTGTAAATAGTTTGCAAAACTTCTGCATCCATGCATACATTCAAACATTTTTCAAAAATTTTGCACATTTTCAAAAAATTTACAAAAAAAGATTTTTGTATGTACTTATACATTCTTTTGAATCATAGTTGACATTTAAACTAGCCTGGAATTAAATTGTAAAATGAAGCTTCGTTAAGATGTTAATTCACTTAATTCCAAGAGGAACCTTATAGGATTTAGGGTTGAGACTTTTCAGGTCCATTAGTGACTTAATTCTTTGAGTCCACTAGGCTATGATCATGTGTCATCTTGATGAGCCTAAGTAGAACATTTAACAACGCACACATGACTCTCACAGACAATGGCTTTACTTGCACCAGCACCTTACACATAACTCTCTACGGATGAGGTGGTGAGGAGGCAGTTTCCTTTGGCTTGGGGTAGCATACAAGGGTAGTACTTCTAGGCGGAACCTCTCGTCTTTTTTTAGTGAAGGAAGTGCGCCTCAACTTGGTCTGGCGATGTTGAGGTCCAAAGACAGGAGTTGTGGGTTGCAATAATGCTTTAAAAGAGGGATAGTCTACTGGCTCAGGAGGAAAAGTCCTTATGTATATATGATGCACCATGTAGATATGTTGTGCATATGCACATCGAAAAAAAAATGTGCAAAAGAAAGAAAAACTGCAAAAAAGTGGTGGGTCTGAGAGAAAATGAAATACCCAGCGGAATGTATATAGCCAAATAAAGCAAAGCTTATGTTACCCATTCCCATCTCATGAAGATTGCAACAGGGAGAATTAGCTACACTGGTTAGGCTCCCAGGGATACATGGCTACACTGGCCATGGTCCATTCTCTTCTTTCCCCTCTTCTTGAGCCGGTTGAACTTGAACTTGGAAGAGAATACCCAGCTCCTCGAGGAAAGAGCTGCCAGACTAGGGCATTAGAGTTACCTTGTTGAGGGGCGTTGTTACTTTGCCATTTATGAGGTGGGGAGCTAAATATTACTTACACAGTACAAGAAAAGATTCATGGTCATTAAAGTTTGTGTATGTAGACTTGTTCTGATCTGGATTATTGAGGAGTCTTGACCATATATTAGCGGAACTTAGAGGCTGTTGAGTCTTAAACCTAGGTCCAAACAAGGTTCCGACAAACTAATAATCCAAAGGTCTGACCGAGCTCCATACTCCAATTTAATGAAGACAAGTTTAATAATCAACCTTGATTCTCCTTCTTTTTCTTTTCTTTCTCTTTTCGCTTCTTTTTCAAATAAATGTTTGCTAAGGGACTAGCAAAGGTAAAGTATAGGGGGAGATGGATCCCTGACCATCATTCTTTATTCTTTTATTTTAGCTATTTATCTTGGCAAAGCATTATGTAACTAGATGTAAATACAATAAGTTAGCATTATGCATGCATGTGTTAATATTATATAATTAGCATGTATTTGTGCAAAAATAAAAGAATAAAGGAAAAGAAAAAGCAAGGAGGTATTTAGAATAAATATAGAGTGACCCGAACCCCAAGAGAGGGCCAAGCATTGGCCTGATTGCCAAATAAAATATGTAGAGAGAGATAGGGCCTACTCTAAATTGTACATATCATGTGTGTAAATAAATAATTATTTTTGATAAAATAAAATAAGTAGATTCTTTTTACCTCAAAAATAATCAACAAAAATCAATAAAATAAAAATAAAATTTTCTCTCCCTTGTACATAATACATGTATATATGCTTTCTTCTTTATTTATTTTATATCTGTAAATAAACAATAAAAATAAAATAAAAATTATTTTATACTTCAAAAATTATGTTGTAAATAAATAAAATATAAAATTGGGGTATTTGTGTAAAAATAACAAATTAAAAATAATTGTACAAAATACATAGGTAAATTATACATGTATATAATACGCAATATTTTATAAAGACTAATTTATTTTTCAAAAAAATAAAAATCACAGAAAAATAGTTTGAAAAATAACAAACATTTTTCATTTTATACACTTTTTGATTTAACATTATTTACTATTTTTATTTAATTTGTAAGTATTTTGTATATTCTATTTTTCTGATTGGTCCACGTCAGGTTGTTGAACCGGGTCAACCCCCTCTTCCAAGGCTTAACCCGACCCGATCTCTTCGCCGGACCTTTTTCTCCAAATATCCCTGGACGGGTCACGCAACCCCCTCGCCCCGATTCTTCTCTTGTGGTCTCCCCTCGGATCCAGCACATTCACGGATACCTAGGAAGACGTAGATCTTTCTCGATTCGTGTGCCCTTGCCCGATTCCTCCAGCCTCCTGGGAACCCTATAAAATCTTTCATCTGCCTTCCACGAGAGGTAGCTCATGCCTTGCTTCCATTTTGAACCCTAGCCACCTCCAGCTGAGTGACAGCTGCTCGGAGCTCGGTTTGGTACAGCAGAGCCGACGCTCAACCTTTGTGGTTGGACCTCCGTCGCGAGTAGCCTCCCCCGCCTTTCGCATCGGGGTTGAGGACATCACCCCGACAGTCATCTTCGCCTAGAGCTCAGGAGCTATCCCAGATCTTCAGGTACCCTTTATATCCTTCACGTTTTCCGTTTTGATTCGATCCTTCCGTTCATCGATGTTGAGTGTTCACCTGCTCTGACCAGCCGGTCGGAGCCCATCTTCCACACCAAGCCGCTTCGATCGACCCGCACACTCGCCCTCCATCTAGCTCCGCAATCTGATCACCCTTAGCCTCAACCATCAGGTCGAGATTAGGGCCTAGATCTCTCCTACCACCTTCGTCAGAGATCGAATATTGCCCCCCTCTGCTTCTTTGGCTTTTAACATCAATTATCTGGACTGGAGCACTACCCCGAGTCCCAGCTTTCCCTTGCAGGTGATAAAGCATGCCTAGTACCCCCTATTTCGTTCATTAGAGGTTCATCAGAGTAGCTCCAGGCCCCTTCATCATCACGCATATCCGGCCGATGGTTCCTCCATCGGGCCCGCTCAGTCGACGTGGAAACTTTCTACGACCACTCATGTGCCTTCCGAAGACCATCAGAGCTGTGGATCACATCCTTGGCTCCGGTGAACTTCATCCAACTCCTGTTCTTCGAGGTGTCTTCAGCATCGTTGGATCGACCATCCTGCTCCAGATCGCATCCACGTCGTCCGATGTTGCAGCCTTTCGAGCCGTTGATCTGACACCGCCTGACACATCTGCACTGCACGTAGGCGACATTCCCTAAGGCATCAGATCTGCCTTTGCAGCGCATCAGAGACACACGTCCACGCCTCCACCAGCGGCCTCCACGTGTCCCCACACGCCTCTCACGTGCTACAAGGGTATATTGCATTATTTACCATGCATTTTATGCTTTATTTTCTAGTCTCTTAAATAAAGTTGTAGTTTGAACTATTTATGCTTTAGTCCCTAAGGTTTTGGGTATTTGCTTTTTAGTCCTTCCTATCTGGAGACACGTGCTCGATCACATGCACTGTGGTGTTTTTGCATTTTTGGTTCTGGACATTGTGATGGTTCATGTTTGAATGAAAAATTTTCTGAATTTGCATTTATGCCCCTGTGAACGCTGTATTGCGCATGTGATGAATTTCGTGGAAATTTTACAAAGACACCCTTGGACTTTTTATGCGTATTATTATTTAGTCCTGAAACTTAAACTATTTGCATTTAGGTCCCTATGACCTGTGTGTATTAAATATATATTAAATCTACTCCAAAAATTCCCCAAAAAATACCATTAGCTTCTGCTACCGTTTAGTATTTTTTGGTCATTTTTGTGACGCAATTGATTTTGTTTGATTCTTTCTACAAATCAAAAACCCTAAAAAGAGTGTCTATCTATTTTAGAAAATACCAAAAAAATTAAAAAAATACCCTAATAATACTACAAAAATTTCTGAGTGATTGTTTTAGCTTGTTTTAATTTCAGTAGCATTTTCATTTCATTATCTTTTCTAAAACTCCTAAAAATCACAAAAGATTAAAAATCTCATAAAAATATTAAAAATTCTATAAAATAAAAAAATGTGTTTTCAATTTCTGTAGTAAGATATTTTTATCTATAAAATTGCAACCTGGAAATTTTGGGCACTTTAGATAATTTAAGTTGCCTCTTCATCCGAGTTGTACACTATTTTCATTTTTGTGCTTTCTTTCATTTTTAGAAAATTATATAAGAAACTGAAAAATCCAACAAAATACCTAAAAACATTTGCATATTATAAAAATATAAAAATATTTTTATTTTAAATTTTTGAGCATTTTTGACCTTAATAAAAATTGTTGTAGTGTGAATTCTTTTTATCTCTTTATTCATTTTCTTTTAGAAAATATATAAAAAAATTTGCAAATTAAAACCCACCAAAAAGATTTCATTTCTTCTTTGATTTCTCGACTACTTCGTAGGATTATCTCGTGCTCCTTGTGTTCAACCTTGGTGGCTATACCAGGTTAAATAATTAGCGAGACCGCTTCTTTTTTATTTCCGTGCTTGATTGTTTTTATTGGTGGTCTAAATTTTTCTTGATTGACCGTCCCTTGCGATTCAGGTCGCAAAAACCTTAGACATTACTTAACCCGAGTTGCATGGGGTCGTCATCACTGCTCCAGCCCTCCATTAGGGCATCTTCAATGCTCTAGCCCTCCGCCATGGTTCCAGCCCTTCGCCAGCTCGCGTTCAAGGTTCCTGAAGGACACTCGTCCCTATCTAGGGCTCCATCGCTACACTTCATGCGCAATAAAAAGATCTAACTTTCATGTGTATATCAATACCTGATTAGACTACATCTAACACCGAGTCAAAAAATCTCTTTTAAACATCTAATGTGACGATGCAGGGTACCTCTATCAAACTTAAGGACACTGACAATTGCGTGCTACGGTCTCAGTTATTAAGGTATTCATCAGCGGTCATAGGAATAATTCCATCTTGACAAAGGAACCTCGAACAATAATTTTGAATCCTAGCAGGCAGACAACTATCTAGTACCGAATTGATTGACAAATAGTGTAGAGCCATAAATCATGGGGAATATCCTATTCAAGAAGATAGCTAAAGAGATATAGGAGGATTTGGCGCAAATATATTCACAGCAGATGACCAAGTCACATCTAGTTGACATCTACGTGTGGATTTGGTCCACATCACATGATGACTCTACACTAGTGTATTACTATCATCTTCTTACCAGACTGTACAAGGAACTTGGCATATTCCAACTGTCATGTTGTACGAAACATGTGACAAAGAGAGGAGAATGGCAAGTATACATGTTTCTTGATATCATGCATCTATGATTAGAATGTGAAAGAATAATTCCTCACATCAGACACACTTTCGTCCATCAGAGCCATATTTTGACATCAATAGATTGTGAATTCCAATGCTCGTGCCTCTATGACATGTGGAGAACTCAATGTTTATGGACTAATCAAGATAAGGAGGTCACTCAAGCTATAGTTATGGTCCCTCCAGAGGTGTCCATGATTCTGGTCGTGGACGTGGTCGTAGCTGTATTCCCAAATCATCCTTTGGAGAAGTAGTAGGCGAAGTTTGGAATGCCACCACATGCCCAGTTGGCATCTGATAATGATAGCACAACAACTTAGACAAACACAGGTAACACTCTGGACAGACTGTCAAACTTTCAGCTTTTGAGTATCCATGCCTCATGGAGATGTTACATCATTCTGATGATCCATTCAGTGAGGTCACTTCTATTGATCATCTAGACATTTTGTCAGGTACGATTGCCAATACTGCACCAGCTAATGCTTCTGCATGGATCATCAACTAATCTGACAAGAGAATGTAGTTTATTGATGACTGGGGATTCACCGAGATCGTATCTTTCCACAAGGCGGAGAGACAGTCGCTGAGTTGACCTCAGACAAAATCCCCAAATCAATCAACAATTAACCCACAATAAATATATGCAATGAATATCCAAAAATGTGGAGTTAAAATTTATTATAACTCTACATGTAAAATGTGTATAGGTGTAAGTACAGGTAGAGGTCGAACACTGGGAGGCGAAGGGAATGTATGTGATGCATCATCTATTCAATCATTGGTTCATGTCCTTTTATTGTTCTAGTGGGTTTTGGGGTTTTGTAAATTTTTTTATATTTTTTTATAATTTTTATTTTGTTTTTATATTTTATAATTTTTTTATAATTTTTTTAATTATATTTTTATTTATATAAATATGTATATATATAAATGTATATATAAATATATATATAAAGAGATATATATACAAGACGAGAGAGAGAGTAATATAATATATATATGTATATATAGATATAAATGCTTAAAATATATATAGATATAAAATTTTTTTGTTATTTTTCTGGAATATTTCCAATTTTTATGTATTTTTAAATTCAAAAATGTCCATAATATTGGACTAATTAAATAGCCGAATATAATTTGGGTTTTTAAAAATATAAAATAAACTCCAAAAATTCCCAAATTAATTTTAATATATTAATAATATATAGATAATTATAAAAGAGAAAAGGATATTTTTGGGGTATTTTAAGGATTTTTCTATTTTTTTGTTGGATTTTGGAGTTTTCTAATTTTTTTAATTTTCTTTTTATTATTTTTAGGGTTTTTCATTTTCTGGACTCAATATATACCTAATTATACCATATATAATTTTTTTGTAATTTTTCAAAATCATTTTCTAATTTTTTTTGTATTTTTTTTAATTTAGCCAATACAAAAAGGGCTTCTATTTCATTTTTAATAATTAGGAAAAATGCGAAAAAATGCAAATAAAATATGGGCGTGAACAAGCATGGCATGGAGCATCTGTCCTAATTTTTGTGGATTTTTGGAAGCCTTCTAGGTATTTGTAATAAATAGATAAAGACACAAAAATAAAACAACCTGGCAGGGGTATTTTTGCAAATAAAATAAACTCCAGGGGCATAGGTGCAAAAATACAAACATAAATAAACATTTATTTTCATTTTTAGGACTATTTCACAATATACAAAAACCGCCAGGGTATACATGCAAAATTTCACGCGCCTCACGTGGGACTGCACGTGAGGCGCGGAAGGACCTAAATGTAATTTCAGGGAACTCAGGGGTCCTACTACAAAATACACATATTATTTACAACGTGCAAAATAATTTACAATATTAAAAATTAAATACAAAAATGACAGGGGCTAGATGTGCAAATTACCCCAAACGTGGCGCTGATGGACGGCTGATCTGCATTCACTTATACACGTGGCGCCTCCACGTGCGCCGATGACGCTTCGCCGATGAGCGGAGGAGATTAGATCTCGCGTGAGATCTGACGGTCGTAGCATCGCTCCATCGGACGGCTGCTGCTCGATCTGGGCCTTCGTCTTCATCCAACGGCTGAGAGGACGCGTGGAAGAACATGGAAGAAGACTCGCCGGGGCGAGCTTCTCCCGCTCGGATCTCGCTCTCCGGCCGACCATCGCTGCTCCTGAAGGTCCCATTCGCTTCCTGGAGGGTTGCTCTATCGTCTGGAGGTGTCGGATCGGCCGGAGGCACACCAGAGCGACGCAGCGAGCTTGAAGAAGAAGCGGCGCTCCAGGTACCTCCGCCCGCATGGAAAACGTCTCCTGGTGCCTTTCTTCGCACCTAACCTGCACAAGAAGGTAGAGGGGCTCGAGGGCGTCTCCCTCGACCCGGGGTTTGAAGCTGAAAGCACAGGGATGAAGGTGAGCGAATAAGCTCCGGCGAAGGGTGGTGGAGGAACTTCGATTCGCGGATTCAGAAGCGAATCCGGTTGGACAAGGTGGCTGGAAGGTGGAGAAGGCGTAGGGGAACGAAATGGCAGTGAAATGGTGGTCGGAAAACAACGAGGGCACGGTGGAGAAGTCGTCGGAGCATAGCTCCGGCGAACTTCGAATTACCTAAACTAGGCTAAGCTACGAATCTAAATGCGAAATAAAATGCAGGAATAAAATGCTGGAACAAAAATCTACCTAAAAATGTAAAGGCGCAACTCTTATACCTGGAGGAACTCCAGGGAGCAGGGTGGCTGCCGGAGCGCCACCATGGGTGCAACCTCCGCCTCTCCAAACGATTCAAAGTGCTAGCGAGCTCCTCCTGTCACCAGGAGCATCGCCGGGACCGAATTCTGGGAAGGGATTGGCTGAAAAGCTGACCAAATTTGGCGAGGGGGGCGGTGGTTCCTTATTTATAGACAGGTTGGGCACCCTTATTGACCAGGCCGTAGCCGGCGATACAATCTATGTACATAGGATCTAAACGATCGGCGGGGATCACGGATGAAAGGAGAACAAATCTCATGAAATGACTGTTATCGATTGATCACTGAGCCACGCGGGAAAAAGGCAAGAAAAGAGGGGAAAAGACAGTCTGTGTCAACTCAGGCGGCTGGAGGTCAAGTTGACCGGGGTCAACTCACGGAGGGACCTGATTGGTCCACCTCAGCCACTAAATGCCAAAACATGGAACCTTATTATAAATTGAATTATTTAACATAGTAAATGATTTTATTAATTTTTGCTTATAAAATAAAAATGTGTATTATTTCATGTAGTATTTATTCCCGATTTTTATTGAATTTTTTGAGGTGTTTTATTATGGTTTTAATTTAATAATGTGTATATGTATGTATTTACATGTATTTTTATGTATTTTAATTTTAATTTATTTATTTTCTTTTATTATTTTATTGGCTTATTTTATAAACTTAAAATTTATTTTTATGAGTATAAATATATTTTTATTTAATTTTTATGAGTTTATTTACATTATTAAATAAATGTATATATGTATATGTAAGTATGCATATAGGTATTTTACCTATATAATTTATTTATTTAATGAACTTTATTTGTTTTTATTTTAGCTTTGTATTTTTAATAAGATATATATAATATATACATTATTACAAAAATATAAAAGAAATAAATAATTAAAGAATGTTTTCCTCTTTTATTTATGTACATACTCCACATAGGTATTTTGCCTATATATATTACATAGACTTATTTTATTTTACAAATTCTTTTTGGTTTTATTCTAAGGCTAATATGTATATGAATTATATACATTATTTACAAAATTATAAAAATATAAATTTATAGAAATAATAAATACTAAATAAAATGAATATTTTAATCATGTAGTATGTACAAGAAGGGCCAAAAACCTAACTTCCACAGATGGACTCCAAAAATTATGGAACTAATTTTATAAAATAGTTTATGAAATGCTATATACAATTAAAGGTGAGTTTGGGTGATTCGGAGTTTTTATTTGCAAGATATGAGTCTGTGAAGTTGAGATCTTGGCTTTTTTTTATTTTGTGTATAAAATGTTCACTGTGTATTATTTTTTCACAAACTCAATTTTGTATTTTTATTTACATTATTATCTACAACTTTCATGTACAAAGTTTCTTTATTTGATGAATAAATAATTATGTACAAAATAGGTGCCAAAAATGCTTAAATGAATGAATTAATAAATGAAGTATTTATTGGATAATTGGCCCTTATCTCCCCCTACTTTATTCCTTGTCGACCAATTCCATTCTGGACTTGGTCTCGGGGTTAGGGTCATAAAATATTTGCAATATTTTATTCCTTTTTCTTTTCTTCTCTTTATTCTATAATTTTGGCATTAAAACCCTTATTTTATATACAATTAATACAAATGAATAATGAATGCTATTATGTACAAATTGATGTTATTCACATGCATTTGCTGGGGTTTTTAAGGAAAAAATGATAGAATAAAGGTGATGAAATGGAGATTCATCACCCCCTATACTTGCCTTTGCTAGTCCCTAGCAAATACTTATGCAATAAGTACAAAAAGAACAAAGAATAAGAAGGAAAGAAAAAGCAAAAATAAAGAATGTAAAGAATAAATTGAATTGATCGTGATTATTAAACATATCTTTACAAAATCAAGGTTTGGAGCTCAGGTTAGACCTTGGTGTGAAAATGTGTGTGGAACCTAGTCGGGAACCAGCTCTAAAATACAACAGCCTTCGATAGTCACAGAACTCGATTCAAATCACCTCAATGGCCAGGTCAGAACTAGCCTACATCATACGCAAACCCTTATGACTATGAAGCTGACTTGTACGGTGTAAGTGATGGTGGCTCTCCCCAACTGAAATGACAAAGAGACTGACTTCTCCAGAATGACAACCCAATGATTCCCTAATCCAACAGCTCTTTCCTCGAGGAGCAGGGTATTCCCTTCTAAGTTCAAGTGGCATCCAACTCAAGAGGAGGAGGTAGAGAAAAGAATGGACGGTAGCCAGTGTAGCTACCTATCCTGGGATGCAAGACCAGTGTAGTCAAGTCATCCAGCTGCACGCTCACATGGTATAACTTTGATTCTCAAGCTTGCTTATTTTCTATACAACATATATACATACTCCGGCAGACACTTTATTTTTTTTATTTTACAAGCCTGTCCACTTTTTTTTTCAACATACTATTTACAACAGCATTTACATAAGGAGTTTTTCCTCTTGAGCCAGAAGACTATCCCTCTTTTGAAGCTTTATTGCAACCCACAATCTCCTGTCTTTAGACCTCATGGCTATTGGACCAGGTTGGGGTGCACTTCCCTCCCTAGACGAGGACGAATGTTTCCACCCGTGTGCGTCTCAGACTGGCAAATCCAACCCCCTCACCACTCCAACCGAGTTGAGCCAAGTGAAAGGTGCAAGTGTCCAAGTTAGGTCACGGTCGACAAGAGTCATACATGTGTTTCGAAAAGTTCTAGTTAGTCAGTTGAGGTGACTTGAACCCAGTCCTGATTTCTCAAAGAATTAAGTCTGAATAGACCTGAAGTACCTTAAACCTAGTTCCCATAAGGTTCCAGTGCAGTTAGGTGCAATAAGGTCCAACCAAGCTCCAATCTTCGACTTTATTGGACTAGTTCAAACATCAAGCTCAATCAAAGAATATAAATGCTATGCAAATGCTATTTACAAATATGCAAAGAATAATGCAAATTTTTTAAAAGAATTTGAAAACAAAGAGAGGGATTTTCACACAAAGAGTTTTTGCATATAAAATAATTTGGGCACTCAAAATAGAAAGTATGTACAACTATTTACACGGGCGTGTCGCTTTATTTTACAAGAATTAAGAATTTACAATTTAGTTTTTATTTATAGGTATACATGTACACTTATTAAAGAATTTTTACTTATTTTTATTTATAATAATAATGTAGTATTTTAGTTATTTATTATATGTGACTATTCCTCAAACTTATTTGACACAAATTTTTCAAACAATTTTTGAAAACTATAGTCCAAAATAATTTTTACAAACATTTTTACAAACATGTACACACATTTGAAAATCATTTTGCGAAGGTTTTTCAAAACAGTATATATAGATTTTTCAAAGTATTTTTGCAACCATTTTCAAACCATTTGCAAATCATTTTTCAAACATTTTATTTCACACAAAGAAAATAAATTTTTACAAGCCACACATTTTTACACAGGTTGAAAACATGTAACAAAACGTTTTCAAAATAGTTTTCAATAAATGTTCACAATGATTTTCGAACTATTTTTCAAACATTTTGCAAAAAACATTTTCACCTGATTTATTAATCAGTATATACAAAAAGAATTCGAGGAATAATCGCATCTCTTTTTATTAAGGGTTTTCAATGAATTCAAAGAATTATTAGCCATATTATTAAGAGAATACGCAAGTACGAGTTATGAGTAAAGTATATACATAGTATATACGACCCCCCTATACTTAGCTTGAGCTATGTCCTCATAGATCGGAAAAGAAAAGAGAAGACATAACTCGTACTGAGTATAGACAGGTCTAAAGAATATGAATAAGAAATAAACGAATGAGAAGTTGACCGTCCCCCCTATACTTAGGATCAAGTAATCCTAAGTATAGCAGACTGTACACAAAGCAGGGAGGGTCAAGGGTGGGAATAAACAGATCAAAGATTTAACAAATCAGGGCTGCACCCTCCTATACTTAGGACAAAGTACGTCCTAAGTACAGAAAACTGACACAAAGGGGCGACGCCTTTTATTTAGATACAGAAGATAGAAAAGGAAAAGAAGAAAAGAAGACATATATATAGATTGATGAAAAGATCGTGTAGAATATACGCATCACTCCCCCTATACTTAGGGTGAGATATCCCTAAGTATAGGCAACAACAGGAGTGACGAAACTGAACGACGCAAGAACAACTCGGTGTGTACCCCCCTACACTTAGGACAAGGTACGTCCTAAGTGTAGACACAAAGATATGGCTATAGATCTAGGGCACACATAACATGCGGGAGAAAGAATGAACAAGGCACACGTATATACAAGTGGTGAATAAACTAGTGAAGTACATGACGGTATCTGATAAGCGACTACCGTGCTCTCATCGTCGTCTCCCTGTGAGAACGAGGAAGCAGTCAGAAGGTGAAAACACACCCGAATCTGCAATCAAGTGGGTGTTAGCTACCGGAGTCAACAGATCGAAAGGTTAGATATCGGGTCCGGTAGCATGAAGCAGTCAATCGGCTCATATGGTCAACATGAGGGAACAAAGCCGATACCGTAAGACTAGGAGGAAGAAAGAGCAGTACAGACTCCTCCGGTCAATCATGTCTCAAGCAGATATGGAAGATAGATAATAGGAGACACCATGGTACCCGATGATGGTGAGGTAGAAAGATCATAAGTACACACCGAATACCGCAAGCCATGGCTCAACCCTGCGGGGGTCCTCAAGATGAGCAGAATCAGAGTATAATCATAAGATTCGGATCCGTGCTCCAACAGACAGGAGACACAACCAGGGAGGAAACCGAGTACAAAGTCAGAAGACCCGGCTTCGTGATCCAACAAACAGGAGACACCAGAAATGAAGCTGAGTACCCAGAAAATGATGTACTCTCCCACAGATAACCCTTGGGGAGTAGCACATGCTAGGCAATGAATAATCAGAACAGAAGCTCACCCTTCCGAGGGTCGTCAAGGAGAGCGGGCTCAAAGGAGCCTGATCCATCAGACGGATCACAGAAACGGTCTCGGTAGGCGACAGATCGACTACCAACAGAAGAAACCGTAAAATCGAGAAAGTGTGGCAGCGTCCCGCAAATAGCCCTCGGGGAGCGGGCTGCCAACTAGTCATGGGAATAGCAGATACCAGAAGCTCCACCTTGCGAGGACCATCAAGGCGAGCAGACTCAAAGGAGTCTAATCAGATAGGTCCCACGATCCGTAGATCGGATACACTACTCGAGATGGGACCAAAAATCATGTATATCAGACGACTCGATTCCGTTCTTCAACAGAAAGGAGACACAGTCAGAAGTGGGAACCGAGCGTAAAGAGAGTGTCGCAGTCTCCCGCAGATAGTCCTCGGAGAGTACTGCGATCTAGGCAAAGAATAGTCAAAACATGTCTTTACCTTGCGAGGGTCGTCAAGGAGAGGAGAGGGCTCAAAGGAGCCGGATCCATCAGACGGATCCACATAAAATGCGGTCTCGATAGACGACCGATCATCTACCAACAGAAGAGACCAAGAGAGCTATACTGTGTCATAGCCTCTCGCAGATAACCCTCGGAGAGCTATGAACTAGGCATGGAATAATCAGAGAAGTGGAGCTCTGCCTTGCGAGGACCGTCAAGGAGAGCAGACTCAAATGAGTCTAATACATTGGCCTCGTATACTGACAGGTCAAGTACACAATCACAGGGAGAGGCCAAGCAGGCATATCATCTGACTCGGTTTCAGGTCCTATCACAATGGCGACCCAAGCAGTGAATGAAACCGCAGTCCTAGAAATTATCGCATTCTCCCGCAGATAGTCCTCGGAGAGCAATGCGAGCTAGATCAATGTAGGTCATGGGAATGCTGGCAAATCATCTCAGGTCCTCAAAAGCAATAAATCACTCAATCATCCGGAGGGCATAAGATCAAGCAAGGGAGCAAATAATCATGTCAGTCACCAAACATCCCTCGGATCAATCCAATCTGCTGAGATGGCACGAAAAATATTCAGGAATCCTCTAAGTGCCAGAGTGGATAGAGAGTCAGGAGATCAAGGATGGGTCAATCGTGAAGATGAGAGATCATGCAAGATCCGCACACCCTTATCAAGAAATCCAAAGTAGAATAATCAGTCAATCCTCAAAAATCAAGATGAGTGGAACCTCAAAGAGATAGATCAATCAATGCTCATGAAATCTTCATCGAGTCATCGCATCACATCGCATCCTTAATCCGGTGTGCGAGAACTAAATCCTCAACAAAGCATCACACCTATGCGCTATGCATCATCAAAAATCTTCAAGAAGCCCATATGCCTGTATCAAAGATAAATCCACCAAATCAATCTCAGCAACCTCAACATCATTGGCCCGACTTTCATAAATAATCGGTAGAAACAATCCTCGATGCGGGCCTCATCAATATGCACAGCATTCCCGGGCAAAGGGAGAGGTGATACGGGGTACACGAGGAAGATGGATAACAAGGGTACACGATGGGGTGGAGAAGCTGATTGAGCGGACGTGCCAATATCATGGGTGGTAGAAAAGTGATACAGAGGGTACGAGGAGGGCGGGCAAGAAAATCGGGATATAGACACAATTGGGTGTTCCACACAAGGTGGGAACACCGTCAAAATTGCGGTCCGAAGAGCGGTCTCTCCTCGAACCAAAGAAGATGGTACGATGGATACATAGAAGATGGTGAAGAAGCGGGACACAAAGGACTTGGCGAAGAATGATTGAGATCAAGCGCCAATATTACGACTCGATGCAAGATGAAGAGATATATGTATAAGAGAGGTAGAGAGACTCAAAGATAAAAATGCATGACTCACACGGTGGGACCGACTACTCTAGGGATGAAAAAAACACAATGGATTCCAAGTCACAATCAAGACACAAGGCAAACCCCCAATTCACCTACTCAACACAGTGAAGACCATCAGGTGACAGTCATTTATCTTTTCGATTTTAGAGTTAGGTGAGATCACAAAAATTGTACAATCACTTAGGAGGCTCTGATGGGATTTGGGCTCTACTCCTTAGTGTGTACGTGAGCACTTAAAACGCATCCAATGAGGGGGTTGCTCTCCCCAAGACAAGGAATTCATTATATTTTATTTTTAAGTCCAATAAAGTTAGCAGCCCCGATTTTATTTAAGTTATCACTTTTTTGGGTATTTTCAATGCACGTGCCTATCGAGGTTCCAATTTCCATTAAGCATCCTAGGTTGGCAAAAACAGAGGGAGAAGATCGGAAAAGCCATGCAAGTCGGAAAACGATGATGCATGCCAAGTAAGAAGACTTACAGTGCCTCCCAGCTCTCTCCATCCGGGATGCATAACAGAATTTGAAACATATGCTATATGCAAATGCAAACCGAAGAAATCACCCTAGGTTTAGAAATTGCTATTATCGTGAAGCACCACAAGTCGCTCATTAATCTTTAGCCTCAAAAAGTCCGGTCTTGGCTCACCCCTCCTCTGTGCTCAACACACTTGAGCTTAGGAGAAAGCGCTTTGCGGGGCTCGCTGTGGCACAAAGGCTAAGAGATAAATGAGCGGCTGTTTAGAGTTTGATCTAGGTCCAAGGCGAACTATAGGTACATGCAAATATTAGGGTGTTTGGACCTAACTCTACGAGCAAGCAACTCCTAAGCTAAGGCTCATTCACACAAAATAATGAAAATAAAATAAAGAAAAGAAAAAGAGTCAAAATCATCGAGGCCCCCAAGGGAACAATCCCTCGGGCACTGGACCTCGGGAGTCTTCGTGCACCTGTGAGAGTCCTGTATTATTACATGTTTCTAAGCGCCACTCTCTCACATGAATATACATAATAAAATGAAATAAAATGCCTAACAATAGTGACTGTCTTCAAAAATTCTCCTTCTTCTGTCATGGATGCTCTCCTGTTGGCTGGCATAGAAGAGCCAACTCCACCTCGCTTGGGTGCTTAGGTCCTCCTAGGAGGTCCTCCTTCGCTCGACGGTCCCTCGCATCACAGACAAAGAAAGGAGATGGTCAGAACAATCAATCAAATAGTGTTAAATAAGAATAAAAATCACACAAATAAATAAATGAAGGACATGCGCAAACAATTGAATAAATAGACAAATACGCTTACAAAATCACACAAAATCCGTTGCCTCCCCGGCAACGGCGCCATTTGATGACTGGGGATTCGCCGAGATCGTATCTTTCCACAAGGCGGAGAGACAGTCGCTGAGTTGACCTCAGACAAAATCCCCAAATCAATCAACAATTAACCCACAATAAATATATGCAATGAATATCCAAAAATGTGGAGTTAAAATTTATTATAACTCTACATGTAAAATGTGTATAGGTGTAAGTACAGGTAGAGGTCGAACACTGGGAGGCGAAGGGATGTATGTGATGCATCATTTATTCAATCATTGGTTCATGTCCTTTTATTGTTCTAGTGGGTTTTGGGGTTTTGTAAAAAAAATTTTTATATTTTTGTTTTTATAATTTTTATTTTGTTTTTATATTTTATAATTTTTTTTATTATTATTTTTAATTATATTTTTATTTATATAAATATGTATATATATAAATGTATATATAAATATATATATAAAGAGATATAGATACAAGACGAGAGAGAGAGTAATATAATATATATATATGTATATATAGATATAAATGCTTAAAATATATATAGATATAAATTTTTTTGTTATTTTTCTGGAATATTTCCAATTTTTATGTATTTTTAAATTCAAAAATGTCCACAATATTGGACTAATTAAATAGCCGAATATAATTTGGGTTTTTAAAAATATAAAATACTCCAAAAATTCCCAAATTAATTTTAATATATTACTAATATATAGATAATTATAAAAGAGAAAAAGATATTATTGGGGTATTTTAAGGATTTTTCTATTTTTTTATTGTATTTTGGAGTTTTCTGATTTTTTTAATTTTCTTTTTATTATTTTTAGGGTTTTTCATTTTCTGGACTCAATATATACCTAAGTATACCATATATAATTTTTTTGTAATTTTTCAAAATCATTTTCTTTTTTTTTGTATTTTTTTAATTTAGCCAGTACAAAAAGGGCTTCTATTTCATTTTTAATAATTAGGAAAAATGCGAAAAAATGCAAATAAAATATGGGCGTGAACAAGCATGGCATGGAGCATCTGTCCTAATTTTTGTGGATTTTTGGAAGCCTTCTAGGTATTTGTAATAAATAGATAAAGACACAAAAATAAAACAGCTTGGCAGAGGTATTTTTGCAAATAAAATAAACTCCAGGGGCATAGGTGCAAAAATACAAACATAAATAAACATTTATTTTCATTTTTAGGACTATTTCACAATATACAAAAACCGCCAGGGTATACATGCAAAATTTCACGCTCCTCACGTGGGACTGCACGTGAGGCGCGGAAGGACCTAAATGTAATTTCAGGGAACTCAGGGGTCCTACTGCAAAATACACATATTATTTACAACGTGCGAAATAATTTACAATATTAAAAATTAAATACAAAAATGATAGGGGCTAGATGTGCAAATTACCCCCAACGTGGCGCTGATGGACGGCTGATCTGCATTCACTTATACACGTGGCGCCTCCACGTGCACCGATGACGCTTCGCCGATGAGCGGAGGAGATTAGATCTCGCGTGAGATCTGACGGTCGTAGCATCGCTCCATCGGACGGCTGCTGCTCGATCTGGGCCTTCGTCTTCATCCAACGGCTGAGAGGACGCGTGGAAGAACAGGGAAGAAGACTCGCCGGGGCGAGCTTCTCCCGCTCGGATCTCGCTCTCCGGTCGACCATCGCTGCTCCTGAAGGTCCCATTCGCTTCCTGGAGGGCTGCTCTATCGTCTGGAGATGTCGGATCGGCCGGAGGCACACCGGAGCGACGCAGCGAGCTCGAAGAAGAAGCAGCGCTCCAGGTACCTCCGCCCGCATGGAAAACGTCTCCTGGTGCCTTTCTTCGCACCTAACCTGCACAGGAAGGTAGAGGGGCTTGAGGGCGTCTCCCTCGACCCGGGGTTTGAAGCTGAAAGCACAGGGATGAAGGTGAGCGAAGAAGCTCCGGCGAAGGGTGGTGGAGGAACTTCGATTCACGGATTCAGAAGCGAATCCGGTTGGACAAGGTGGCTGGAAGGTGGAGAAGGCGTAGGGGAACGAAATGGCAGTGAAATGGTGGTCGGAAAACAACGAGGGCACGGTGGAGAAGTAGCCAGAGCAGAGCTCCGGCGAACTTTGAATTACCTAAACTAGGCTAAGCTACGAATCTAAATGCGAAATAAAATGCAGGAATAAAATGCTGGAACAAAAATCTACCTAAAAATGTAAAGGCGCAACTCTTATACCTGGAGGAACTCCAGGGAGCAGGGTGGCTGCCGGAGTGCCACCATGGGTGCAACCTCCGCCTCTCCGAACGATTCAAAGTGCTGGCGAGCTCCTCCTGTCACCAGGAGCATCGCCGGGACCGAATTCTGGGAAGGGATTGGCTGAAAAGCTGACCAAATTTGGCGAGGGGGGCGGTGGTTCCTTATTTATAGACAGGTTGGGCACCCTTATTGACCAGGCCGTAGCCGACGATACAATCTATGTACATAGGATCTAAACGATCGGCGGGGATCACGGATGAAAGGAGAACAAATCTCATGAAATGACTGTTATCGATTGATCACTGAGCCACGCGGGAAAAAGGCAAGAAAAGAGGGGAAAAGACAGTCTGCGTCAACTCTGGCGGCTGGAGGTCAAGTTGACCGGGGTCAACTCACGGAGGGACCTGATTGGTCCACCTCAGCCGCTAAACGCCAAAACAGGGAGCCTTATTATAAATTGAATTATTTAACATAGTAAATGATTTTATTAATTTTTGCTTATAAAATAAAAATGTGTATTATTTCATGTAGTATTTATTCCTGATTTTTATTGAATTTTTCGAGGTGTTTTAATTATTATGGTTTTAATTTAATAATGTGTATATGTATGTATTTACATGTATTTTTATGTATTTTAATTTTAATTTATTTATTTTCTTTTATTATTTTATTGGCTTATTTTATAAACTTATAATTTATTTTTATGAGTATAAATATATTTTTATTTAATTTTTATGAGTTTATTTACATTTTTAAATAAATGTATATATGTATATGTAAGTATGCATATAGGTATTTTACCTATATAATTTATTTATTTAATGAATTTTATTTGTTTTTATTTTAGCTTTGTATTTTTAATAAGATATATATAATATATACATTATTACAAAAATATAAAAGAATTAAATAATTAAAGAATGTTTTCCTCTTTTATTTATGTACATACTCCACATAGGTATTTTGCTTATATATATTACATAGACTTATTTTATTTTACAAATTCTTTTTGGTTTTATTCTAAGGCTAATATGTATATGAATTATATACATTATATACAAAATTATAAAAATATAAATTTATAGAAATAATAAATACTAAATAA
Organism: Ottelia alismoides; assembly: GCA_037367405.1. Taxonomy (NCBI): domain Eukaryota; kingdom Viridiplantae; phylum Streptophyta; class Magnoliopsida; order Alismatales; family Hydrocharitaceae; genus Ottelia; species Ottelia alismoides. The sequence goes on along the minus strand of JAZKJV010003284.1, from coordinate 467,523 downwards.
AATGAATATTTTAATCATGTAGTATGTACAAGAAGGGCCAAAAACCTAACTTCCACAGATGGACTCCAAAAATTATGGAACTAATTTTATAAAATAGTTTATGAAATGCTATATACAATTAGAGGTGAGTTTGGGTGATTCGGAGTTTTTATTTGCAAGATATGAGTCTGTGAAGTTGAGATCTTGGCTTTTTTTTATTTTGTGTATAAAATGTTCACTGTGTATTATTTTTGCACAAACTCAATTTTGTATTTTTATTTACATTATCTACAACTTTCATGTACAAAGTTTCTTTATTTGATGAATAAATAATTATGTACAAAATAGGTGCCAAAAATGCTTAAATGAATGAATTAATAAATGAAGTATTTATTGGATAATTGGCCCTTATCTCCCCCTACTTTATTCCTTGTCGACCAATTCCATTCTGGACATGGTCTCGGGGTTAGGGTCATAAAATATTTGCAATATTTTATTCCTTTTTCTTTTCTTCTCTTTATTCTATAATTTTGGCATTAAAAACCTTATTTTATATACAATTAATACAAATGAATAATGAATGCTATTATGTACAAATTGATGCTATTTACATGCATTTGCTGGGGTTTTTAAGGCCAAAATGATAGAATAAAGGTGATGAAATGGAGATTCATCATTTATTGACCTCTTTTAAGCCTTCTTCCATCTTGAAGTTAGTTTTGTTAGCTAATGGGGTTCATTCCCTAGTTACCGTTGTATGGACTATGGAGTTCTCTTCCAAACTCTGTCTATGGAGGTTCACTATGGCCCATATTTCTCCCTGAGCTTACTGTATGTTCATAATTTGTGTATTGAGTGGATTTTTTAATGAGCTATTTTGCTATTTTTAGGGCATCCAGATGATTCAGATTTTTTATGGGGGCGTTAAAAGGATGGACTCTACTATCTTGACATTCCTAATGATTCTACATTTGTTGGCACTATGTCGATCTCTTCTGACCCCCTGGAGCATCTCAATCTTGGTCATCCATCTTCTAAAGATCTTTCCATGATGTTCCCTGAACTTTCTCCACTGAAACCATTTCAATGTGAAGCTTGTCAGTTCGGGAAATATCATAGGACATCCTTTCCTACGAGAATTGAGCTCCGTTGTTCTGTTCCTTTTGCGTTGGTTCACCATGACATTTAAGGACCCTTTCGGTCCGTGTTATAGATGGTCCCAAGTATTTTGTTGTTTTTATCGATGATCGTAACAAATGTTCTTAGTTCTACACAATAAAAGAGAAATAAGAGATTAATAAGATTGTTAAATATTTCTTTCAAATAATTAAGAATATATTCTATACTTTTATTCAGTTTTTGAGGACTAATAGTGCACTTGAGTTCACTCAACATGATTTGATGTCATTTTTTGATTCTCAGGGTGCTAACCATCATATGTCACGTGCATATACCTCTCATCAGAATGGAGTTGTTGAGAGGAAACTTTGTCATCTTCTTGATGTTGTCAGGACTCTTCTTTATCACATGAAGGTTCCTAAGATGTACTGGGGAATGCCATCCTTACTGCAGTCCATCTTAGCAAAATAGTACCTTTGTCTGTCCTACAGGGAACTACTCTCATTTCATTACTTTACCCTGGTGAGATGCCTTTTCCCTTTCCTTTACGGATCTTTGGGTGCACAACTTTTGTTCACAATTTCCATACTGCAGACAAACTATCTGCCCATGCAGTCAAATGTGTTTTTCTTGGGTACTCTCAGACCCAAAAGGGGTATAAAATGCTATGACCATATGGGGCATCGTTACTATGTCTTTATTGATGGTACCTTTTTCGAATGGACTAGTTTCTTCACACAATCCGTCAGTAACATACTGTTGGAGTTACCACCCCGCCTATTATCTATAAATGAAAGAATGTTGGTAATAACAACTCGATTCCACTGCCACTTCCTTTTTTTGCAAGAAGAAGTACCTTCTATGACGATCCCTCACACTGCTTGTTTGGATGCTTCGCCAGATCTCCGAATAGCTTTGCGGCGAACTAAGAGGTAATGTACTTTTCTTCATATCTCTTCATTTACTTCCATTGACAGTCTTTCTAGTGGTGATAAACAATATACATATGTTGTGATGATGACCACTATTTCACATGATCATAATGAGGTGATGCAAGGCCATGGTGGGATGATGGCCATTGACGAGGAGATGGATGCTCTTAACTCCAGAGGGACATGGGATCTAGTTACCAATAGGGGGTGAAACCAATTGCATGTCGATGGGTCCTCACGATCAAGCAATCTCCTAAGAGAACAATTGATAGGTTGAAAGCACGATCGGTGGTAAAGAGCTTCATTCAAACATATGGCGTTGATTATTTTGAGACTTTCTTACCAGTGGACAGATTGGGTTCTATTCACACTATCCTATCTGTTGCAATCAACAACAATTGGCCTATATTCTAACTTGATGTGAAGAATGTGTTTCTCTATGGTGATCTTGAGGAAGAGGTTTATATCATGCAACCTCCTTGGTACTCAATCGAGGGGAAGTATGTATGTCAACTTCGCAAGGCTATCTATGTCCTGAAGCAAATTCCACGAGCTTGGTTTGACAGACTCGCTACTGAGATTGGATCTCTTGGGTTCTAAAGGCCTTGGTTAGATACGCTACTTCTTAGGTATAGATATTATCCACACTACAGAAGGGCTACATTTGTCGTAGAGAAAATATTGCATGGACATTCTTATAGAGGCAGGTTTGCTCAGGATTAGATTAGGCTCCTTTGGGCCTCAAAGGAAAAACATTGCTTACGGGAGCCCCCAGAATATATTATAAAGAGAAAAAGGCACTTCTTGTTCACCGCTTACCTCCCTTTCTTTTCTTTTTCGCAAGGCGGATTGAAAACTCACTGAGCAAGAGGACGGGTTTGCTTCTTCCTGCTGACGCTGCTCGGACAACATAGAAAGGCGGATGAGCAATATGAAGATCAAAAGCAAGGTCGATGTCAATATCACGAGAGTTTGCGAGCCTTACTATACTTCTTGTTTCAGTTGACTGAGGACTGACGAAAACAAAGGTCGGGTAAGATGCAAACCACCGAGCATCCCAACAAAGAAATGGAAGCATAGCACTTATCCAAATCATGTGTTCCAGGATCCTACTCGATACAAAAGCCTAGTAGGTAAACTACTTTACCTCACTATCACTAGACCTGGTATATCATATGCTGTTAGCAGGGTAAGCCAACACATGGACAGACCGTGCTACAGTCATTGGCGGGAAGTTCTCCTGATACTTCGTTATCTAAATGGGTCTCCTGGATGTGGTTTTTTCTATAGAGCCAATGGTCACACCAATATTATTGTGTATGTTGATGCATACTATGCTATCTTTTTGGATGATAAGCGATCCACCACCGGATATACTATGTTTGTCAGAGGCTGGTTACCAGATGTATCAAGAAACAAACCGTTGTAGGTCAAGTGCTAAAGCAGAATAGCAATGGCTTTGGCAATATGTGAGATTATTTGGTTGACATCTTTCTTGACAAAAAATGGTTTTCCTTCAGCTACATCTATTCCTTTGCACTATGACAAATATGCAATATATATTGCACCAACATGTCTTTCATGAAACAACCGAACATATTGAAGTTGATTGCCATTTCATATGTGATCATGTACGACAAGGGAAGATTTGCACTCCACGTGTGTCTACCGACCTTCAACTTCCTGACATTCTCACAAGGGCACTACCCAAGAGACGTGCTTCTGAGCTCATTTCTAAGTTGAGCATGATCGACAGATATGCTCCAACTTAAGAGGGAATGTTAGAATTATTATTTAGTCATTCTATTTTATTTTATTTCATAACCCCTTGAGGGTACTATTGTAAATTTTTCAATTTTCTACTTAAAGTTTTCACTCTATATAAGAACCCTTAGAGCCTACGGAATAAAGAAATCATTCTCCACATATATATTTGGTAAAAACTTTGTAAAATAAGAACTGCATTCTATAAATAATAGTAAGAAATGGGCCTATGTGAAAAAGGATATGTATTTGCAAATAGTATTTTTACTTAATATAATAATATTTTTATTTTAATATACACACATATATTATTCTAATGCTTATGAATTAAACATATGGCAAAACAGCTCGAAGAATACATTGATTTATACATATTCCGGAAAAATCTCAACTTAAGAGGGAATGTTTGACTATCTAATTATCAGTGTATCTAGGAAGGATGAGCATACAAGTAATGGTGCTAATAATCAAAACAAATTTCATCATGTCGATTTGATTCCATTTGTTTCAAAATTCAAATCAAAATTTTAATTGATTCCACACAAATGTGCTAATCTTAATTGAAGTTTGGCTCATTTTGATTTTTAAGTATGCAGATTAGATTTGTTTTATTTGAATTCCGTATATCAAATAATTCTTAAGTATATAAACTACATCACAAAAATGCTACTACAATGTCTACTGAAAATATATAATGTCTGTTTTGCATGATTAAATGAGTAGAAATTAAAATAAAACAAGGAAAACCGGATATTTTAATAGAAAATAGCATGTAATGCATAACCAAAGCGTTCTGCGCACTAACAATTTTAAGCATCTTCAAAAACTAATATACCTTTATATGTAGCTCAAGTTTTCATTAAATTACAATTTTGTATTCACGAAAACAAAGAGACCTAGAAAATAAAGTGCATATTTGATTTCAGAAAATAATCGAATTTCATAATGATGATCCGGTGTCAACAAAATATTCTCAAACAGAAAGAGAGGAAATCTTCCTCCTTATTATCCGTATCCCCCGCTCTTTTAATGTAAACATAAAGCCTATAATGATTAGGCTCTTTCCAAATTGAGATGACACCATCTATTACTGGGTGCAGATCCTCTCATGTAACTCCTGCTACAGCTGAGGCTGCTGTGGTTTTTTTAATGTGAAATTGATTCTAAAAATCCAACGACATAAATTGAATCTATGCTTAATGTTCTACCTACTAAACAAATTTTGTTCGAATCCAATCTAATTTACTATTTTATCTTAACAATCAATATTTGAAAAGCTTAAATCTCATTTAAAAAAGAATCAATATTATCATTAAAATAAACATAAAATTAAATTGAATTTGACATAATTGGGTAAGTATGTAGGACATTAAGCAAAGATTCAATCTATGTGATTGGATTGTTGAATCAATTTCCTAAAAAATGTAAGAACACCATAGCCTTTGATTCAAAATGGGTTAAGGTCATGCTCCCTCTATTATTACCCACAAAGAAAGAAGGAAGTTATCCTTCCACGTGCGAAAAGAATAGCGAAATTGGGGAATTGATTCCCACATTTGAGTGTGGATGATGCTGAAGTGAAAATAGTTATTTAATCTTGACAATTAGATGCTTGAAGGATCAACGATTAACGAAATGTGTTCATATAATGCTAAAAACTTACTCTCGTAGGATCGATCTCTCTCATCTCTCTTCTACCGACACATGTATAAATACAAATATCCCTTGTTTGATACATAAATACATGTATATGTGTGTCAATATGTACACACATATACACATGCATGCATACACATATTAAAGACGCACAAACATCATGTATATGCATTTATATCTTACATTAAATCGATTTTCGGATATGTAGAATATATCTTAAAATTCATATCCAAATTGTTTTTTAAGGAACAAACTTATTTCAGTTTTTCCCGCAAGAAATCCTAATCGGCTTGGAATGCAAAAGGTAAATTTAAGAGAGAACATCATCCATCATCATATCCTTAACATAACAAAGGACCTTTAATTATTTACCACGGCATAGTGCAGAGGAGATCAAACAACAATGAGGAGACAAACATATCGGACATGGAGATCCGTCACCATCAACCCATGACGAATCCACCATATGGGGGTCGGCCCGCCATGTGGGCACAAAAGCAATGGAGAAGCTGGGAGATATATATACTTCCTTGAGAAAAAGTAGAGGCGGAGGAGGAGCTATACGTACCTGTCGGAGAAGAATGCCCAGGGGCTACGCAACAGTGGCCGCCGACATGGACGACGTGGACCCGTCGACATGCAAGCCCTTGTCCTGGAGCAGCTGTCCTCGCTCCATCTCCGGGTGGATCTTCTTCCTCGTCATCTTGCTCAGAAGCTGCAGGTTAAATGATTAAGCTGTCCGCTGCCTCTGTCCAATTGTGATCTCAACATGTAGAGGGTAATTCCAATGCATGAGTACGTACCCATCCTTATTATTCCTACTTTCTTTTTTCTGTTGCCGTCATTATACCTATATGGCTATCCCTGCATTGAGCTATCCTTGATAAGAACTATTTCCGGGACCCCGTTGTCCACCATAAGCCAGTAAAATATTTTACATCATATTCCATTCTTTTTTATAGCTCCTTGAGAACAGTCTAGTCTCATGGACCTAATAATTTGTTAATAGATTTGGAATACGTACGTGCTGAATACGAAGATCATGTGGTCCATGACACAATCACTGGTGCATCTAGTCGATCGTCTGCAGTAAATTCTTGGATCATCAGAGCTGTTCGATCTTGATCGAGAGGTTCACACGAAATATCACTTTTTGTAAGCTTATATCGTAGAAATTCGTGCGAACCACTCAATCAAGATCGAGCTGCTCAAGCAGACCTCAAATTTTACCGCAGAGTCTGCAGTACTACAAACGATCTACGCTCCACAAGTGCATCAGTTTATTTCTTTATAATCACTTGCTATTACATCTTACATTTAATAATCATATATATATATGTAAATTGCAAAAAAAAAGACTGACCTTTACATTGATCCTAAATTAAGGACTAATTTTTAATTTATAATAAATAGAGGATCAAACTTTAACTTAACGTTCCAGCCCCCAATGCCGTCAACATGCAGCTCAATCCATGATTTTTACTTGACGAAATTATCCCCGGTGAATAGCACCCTGCAACCTCTTCTCCTTCCCCTCACTATGGACGGTGGAGATGACCCACTAGGCTTCCGCTGCGGCAACATGCTCGACCCTTCGGCGCAGGAGTACCACCCCGCTCCATACCACTTCACCCTCGGACAACCCCAAATATACTACCCCTACTTTCTGCCTTCGCAGCTTCCTGCCCCTCCACTTCCTCCCACCTTTGCCCCCTCCCCCCATGCACGCACCTACCTACATCGGTCACGACCCGACGGAGGCACTGCTGGAAGACGTCCCCACACGCTCCATCCTCCATAGCATTGCTCATCTGCGCATCTCTAAGGGTGTCATCCGCATGGAGCTCGAGTGGTTCGGTGACGTGCGAGATTCGAGATGGGCCGCGTTGCAACCGAGGTCATTGTTACCGTCCACTTCTACAATCTCAGGATGGCTCGGATTGCCCTGGAGGCAGTGCACGATCAGCACGTGCGGCGGTAGAGGAGGATGTGGCAGCAACTCCATGGCGCTCAACGTCGGGCTTGTCGCCGGACAGGCCGTGTGGGTGCAGTTCACGCCGGAGCCTTCGACGCCCAATAATGGGTTCCTGGTAGTGTTCAATCTAGACCCCTTTGTTTGCTTGCCATTTTTGTCCCAGGGATTTGCTTCTGCCTCTTTTGTTGCTTGTGGGTTTTCAGAGGGTAGGCATACGTGGATGTCGATATTTCTTTGCTCTTTAGAGCATCGTCATCACCTTCGAGGCATACAGGCAGCTCAGAAGCATGATGATTCGGTCGATGGTAGCCATCTTCGATCTCTCCAACATCCCCGAGGATATAGCGACGAGCGCGCAGCAGAATCACGCCCCCGTCATCCTCCTCCCCTTCCACAAGCAGCTCTGTTTGAGTGAGAGTAGAACTGGACAAGGGTAATTTCGTCATGTAAAATCATGAATTGAGCTAGTTGTTAACGGCGTTGGGGACTGGAATGTTAAGTTAAACTTTAGTTCCGTATTTGTTACAAACTAAAGATCGATCCCTAATTTGAGAATCCATGTGAAGGTTTGTCCCCTTTTTGTAACTTACCCATATATATTGGGTAAAATGAGGGCCGTCCCCTCCGGGTACTAACTTGACCCCCAGCTTGTTTTCCCCATATTTTTTTATTTTATTGAAAAATACTTCCCTTGATTTTCATTATTATATCTCTATACTATGTCATTCAAATTTCGTGCGAAACAAAGACTCCTACGTCCTCCATCCAAAGTTATTATTAAAGCTTTGAATACCAAACATTAGAGTCTATTAAAAATGAAGGTTTCTTATATTCCACGCAATTATATTACTTATGAAAATCCGATACGTTCTTCCCCGAACCATTGCAAGTTAATATAAAATTTCATGAGACACTACTTTGTAAACCAATGTAGTGCAGCATTAGAGAGGGGATGAGAAGCTTACTCGGCGCAATTTCTTGGGTGCTGGCTGCTCCATCCCGTTTGCGACCGCTACCTTCTTCAAATATGACACCGCTGGCATCTTAGTCTCCTTGCTCCTGTGCGACCAGCCATCGATCAATTTCGCGCGCACATCCTTTACTTTTAATCCATTCATCACGAGCGTTGATGTCCCACGTCCGTCGACTTTCTTCGCGATCTCGTCGGAAGCAAGGAACAGGTCCTCCAACGTTGTCCTCACTCTCCTCTCCTCCTTCAGAAGTGGCTCTACAAGCTTCTCCTTGGCTTCATCCTGCGTCACCGAATTGGGCTCGACATTGATCTTTGGTGTCCCCTCTTGTACTTGGCATTTTAAGGACACCTTTGCATCAAACCCCACATTCCTTTTTTGGACCAGCTCTTGATCACACGCTAGCTCGGTTATCTCATGCTCATTCTCATGGATCAGATCGCCATCGTTGCCATCCAATTCTTCATGTTGGTAGTAATGACCGACGTGCCCGAGCATGCCGATGGCGAGGATACCATCAAAGACGCCCAATTCCAGGAGCGGAGCCTCGTTCTCGATCTCCTTCCTCTCCGGCTCTTGGCATTTGAACATGTTGCCATGCAAGCGCACTGATGCATCAAACATGTAACATGTAAGCTATCTTCAATATACATGCATGGTGGTGTATGAAAGTGTGCGATAGAATATTAGGGTATGTGCCTTTTTTGTGTGAAACCTTGCCGTAGTACTCCATGCTGGGGTTCAGCTTCCGCTGCATCCAGTCGAATATCTGCATGGAACAATGCTTATGCACTCCCTGGCTAATTAAGGAGAAGAAATGCAAAGGAAGCATAAGAACTGTATGATTGAGATCTTACATTCATCGTCACAAAAGCAATCGAAAATCACGTTAGGTTATGGATTGCGAACTGTGGTGGAATGGAAGATAAGGGTGGGGAGCACCTATGAAATCCAACTGATTGTATATTGCATGAGATCTACCACTGGCATACGTGGTGGCCCGCAGAAGCAGATCCTATGCTGGAGAGGTACCTACAGCAGGGCATGCTGTAACTTGTTTACATTTGGTAAAATCATTTCAAAAAATGGAACTGTCACTAAAAGAAAAATGAGTTGTGGTCACGGAAAGTAGCTACGGAAACTTGTGGCCACGATAATTCCATGGCCACTAGTTTCTCGTAGCTACAATACCGTGGCCAAAGGCTTCATACAAGAGTTGTGACCACGACAAGTTCTGTGGTCACTTGTAGCGGCCACGACATATTCGTGGTTAGAGAACTCTCGCGACGAGACTTGTGGCTACGGCTACTGGCCACGATGTGTTGTAAGCATAGTCCAATTCTGTGGCCACAAGTCTCAAATCCGTGGACATAATTCTGTAGCCACAATTTGTTTTCCTTGTAGTGTCTATGGATGGAATCTATTTTTATTGTTCTACGTACCCACCGAGTTTCATTTTGATCCGAGATTCCCATGTATTTTATCGCAAATGTCAACACAAAGTTGAATATAAATGTAGTCTAATCGATGTTGAATTTTTTGTTGACCTTTGCAATATAATAGGTAAAAAAATTCGGATCAAAAGTAAACTTGGTGGATATGTAAAACAATAAATATAGATTCCATCCATACAGTTCGATTTTTCATAAGATTTTCGCAAAAAAAGCAATTAGATCCTATGTAAAACCTTCTACAACAAAGGATCTGATTCCGGTGGTCCACCACGAGGGAACCGATCCCCTGCTACATGTTGTAATGTAGGGGATCCCTTGGATGGAGATCGAACGGCTCTTAGAGGGATCCGGGACACACATCCCAGAACCGTTCGTGCCCATCCAACGGATCCCCTATGTTACAACAATAGTTGGAACAGTAAAAGGATCCTCTATGCCACCGCGAACTATGTCGGTCAGTCAACCGAGGGGGATATCGACGGTGGAGATCATATATATCGGTTGGTGAATCAGATATTAATGAAGGAAACAAACGATGGAGATACCGCAGTTACAGAAAGGTGCCACCAGATGTAGGAAAATAATAAAGATCAATTTGCGCAAATAGGTCAAGCAACAAACATCAACCACATGACATGCACGTAGCAACGAAGTTGAACCTTGTAGCACTTAATTGCTACGTTCGAGCACGAGTAGCTACCCAACTGATGAAACATGGGAGCAGAGGAAATGATCGAAGGTCCTTGCTCGCAGCACATACACGAATGACAAATTTCACGATCCAGTCAAGACGAGCGTGGCGGATATATTAAACTTAAAATCGTAGACTTGTATAGTCAAATATGGATCATTTCGACGGTATGGTTCACCCATAATATGATATCCCATCAATAGACGTATACTTGTATTATGAGATATCTTAAAATTATAAATTATATATATTTATATAGAGAGAGAGAGGGTAAAATGTGATTGCTCCCACCCTCATTTTACCCTCATTTTTTATTTTTTTGAAAATAAAAATATGTATATTCATCATTGTATCCCTCTAACATTACATTAAAATTTCGTCAGAAACAGAGAAGGCAGACCATACGCGCACGTACTTCCCCTCGGATTTCCTCTGTCAAAACTATGCCCTCTATCCAGAACATGTCAATTACATCAATTCTAAGACCATTAAACTTATCTGTTCTGAATGGGGGGTACAAGAGTCTCCGTTTCTGATGAAATTCTAATGGAATGTTAGAGGGATATAATGATGAATATACATATTTTATTTTCAAAAAAATAAGAAAAATGAGAAGAGGAGAGGGGAGGAGAATGGGGGTGGGAGCAGTCCGTTGGCTGCTCCCACGAAGCAACACATTTGACACACACACATCACAAAGCATTACATGAGAGCACTCTTCTGACGACTAAGTTGCAGCGAAGGAAATCTTTTTACAAATCGAAACATCTATCATACTAACAGAAATTCCATCCCTCAAATGTATGGCAGACCAACATAAATCTGTTGCTACAAGTTTGTGGCAACGTAATGACGGTTGCAATAAAACTTTGACTACCAAACTTTTGGCAATGGTTATTGATGATGTTAATGTCTGAATCTATTGCCACGAGTCAAATTTCTCTGCTAGAGCTTCTGGACACAATGTTTTATGGGATTTTATCACTTGCGCCCCTCTGAGATATCGCAATATCAGTTATACCCCTATCTTTTTGGTAATATCAGTTGTGCCCCTCAAAACTTGCTCCGTCATCACTTGTGCCCTTCCGTCAGATTGGCCGTCAATGAATTGACTTAACCATGATTTTTTTAAACCTTGGTGCAGTTAAGAGGGGTATTATTGTCAAGACACCTCTTCTTCCTCCTCCACCATGTGCTTCATCCCGAGGAAGGAATCCGACAGCGCCGAGGCCTATGGCGGCGCAGAGGGAGTTGCAGGGGACGGTGGCGCTGTCGACCTTCGCGCTGTGGCAGCAGATGAGTGCGGAGGGGGCTGTGCGGAGGGTGCGTGAAGGAGAAGATACGAAAAAGGGAAAAAAGGAAGAAAATGCCCAGAAATCGAGAACAGAGGAGGAGAAGGAGGAGGGTGACCTGAAGAGGTTGAGATGGATCAAGGGAGAAGTGGGTTTCGATCAAAATCGAAGCTTTAGCATCTGCAATCGATCTGGAGGGACGTCGGTAGGGAGGATGGGTTGGGGGTCGATGCAGATTGAGGTGCCACGAAGAGGAAAAGGCAACAGCTTTGTCTTGCTTTTGTGCAGGGGCGGAGGCGCGCTGTGCGGGAGGGGGCTGTGCGGAGGGTGCAGTGGCGGAGGGGAGGCTGTGCGGGGGGGGGGGGGGGGGGGTGCGGGGGGAAGGGGAGGTGCAGGGGGCAGCGGGGGGGCGGAGGGGGGCTGTGCGGGTGGGGTGCAAGGGCGGAGGGGCGCTGCGCGGGGGGCTGTGCGGGGGATGCGGGGGGTTGTGCGGTGCGACGGAGGGGCACTGTCGGCGGAGGGGGAGGCGCCCGACCTGGAGGCTGGGGCAGAGGGCGGCAGGGGGCGGCGTCCGGCCTGGAGGCTGGGGCGGAGGGCGGCAGGGGGCGGCGCCCGACCTGGAGGCTGGGGCGGAGGGCAGCAAGGGGCGGCGCCGGGGAGGGGAGCTCGGGGCGGAGCTGGGCGGCATGGGGCAGGGGCGGGGGCGGAGAGGGAGGAGGAGGAGGTTGGAGGAAGAGGAAGAGGATGGGGAAGAGGAGGAAGAAGAAGAGGGTACCGTATAATCTTTTTTTTTAAGTAATTCCGCTTATGTCCTCAAAGTTAACGGCCGTTTGCACTGTGGATGGACGGTCACTAACCCGAGGGGAACAAGTGATAAATTAGCAAGTTTTGAGGGGCACAACTGATATTACCAAAAAGATAGGGGCATAACTGAAATTGCGATATCTCGGAGGGGCACAAGTGATAAAATCCCATGTTTTATTTTGTAGTGAAGGGCCAACTTTTTCTTTACCAAATATAATCCGTTTTGAACCTTCATATCTAAAACATCAAAAAATATATATGAAATTGTTCTCACACAAAAACTAGCCAAAAAATTATATGAAATGGTTCTCATACAGAAAAAGAACCAGAAGAAAGACACTTCATCTTGCTCGTTACTCCATTTTTCTTTTGATATAAGTCGTTCACATGAAATACCCAAATTAAAAGATCAAAATGACAGGATGCACTACAAGAAAAAAATGTAGTTAGATAGGACAGCTTGATGAGGAGTAGGAAAGGATATGTCCTCGCTATTAGACAAGTACTGATTTGGCTAGGAATGTGCTCATCAGATCGCGCCTCACCAAATATAATTTACAGTGGCATGTAAAATGACGCCTTTTAAAAGGCTGGTAAGAACGTTGGTAAGGACTAACGTACGTGTCCTTGCCATCATTTCTTCGAGACAGAAACAATTGGATCCTTTCTTCCTTATTACATATACTCAAAGAGGACTGTCAGGAAAGCTAGAGCTCGATGAGATGAACTCGGGCTCGGTTCGTTGAGGGCTCACAAGCTTGACTCGAAACCTTAACGAGCCCGAGCTCGAGTTGGGTTTTATGGCTCGTTAGCTTATCGAGTCGAGTCCGAGTTGGACGTTGTTCAACTCAGAAACTCGACTCGATAAATCTATTCCCCTCTTAGTAAAAAGTTGAAAACCTATATACCGAAACTTCCCCAGACTATAGATCGACGGTTCCTATTTCCTAACCCTAATGACTCGTTAAGAGGTTCATTTGCATAATTTAATGTATAAAATGGAGCAATGACATGTTGAGAGGTTCATGAGCCAGCTCATTTTGAGGCTCGTGAGCCAGCACAGAAACTCATGACTCGATAAGAGGCTCGCGAGCCAGCTCATTTTAAGGCTTGTGAGCTAACTCAGAGACTCGTGGCTCGATAAGAGGCTCGTGAGTCAACTCGAACTCGACGAGTTCGAGTTCGAGTTGGTGATCCAGGACTCGACCCTTATTGAGCCCGAGTTCGAGCCTTAGGTTTCTTATCGAGTTCGAGTCCGAGTTGGGGCCAACTCAGCTCGATGAACTCGATAGACACCCCTATACCCAAATCCCTTTCATCATCTTTTCCATCCTTCAGCCGATGACCCCTCACCTCGTCTCCCCCACAAAAAACCTGTCCTCGCACTAGTTGCTTCGTCTCGGCGTCCTCGTCACTTCTTACAGATATTTCATATATCTTTCTCTCTTTTATTCCTTGGTTAAAAATAATATTTTTATAATATTGTTGTATTTTTTGTGTTAGAGATTATATAATTTATTTTGTGTGATTAGGTTATATGTTTAGTATAGTACATATGAGATGGCTAATACTGTATATTAATTTTTCTTTGATATCTTTGGATTTGCCTTGGATTTACAAATAAAAGGGCTGGTAAAGAAAAGGAAGGTTCCTAAGATCACTAGAACTAGGTGGTGGAATCTTCCGCTGAAGCAATCAAGCTTCAGGGAGAAGGTTTTAGAAGACTTATCTTGGGATTGTAGCGGTAGTGCAAACGAGATGTGGGAGGCAGTAGCATCTTGTATCCGAAAGGTAGCCAAAGAGATGCTAGGCGAGTCAAAAGGAGGAGCTCCGGGTCAAAAAGAGGCTTGGTGGTGGAGTGAAGGGGTGCAAGAGAAGCTAAAAATTAAAAGAGCTTGCTTTAAAGCTATGTCTAAGGATAGAACAGAGGAAACTGTCACAGACTATAAAATAGCGAAGAAGGAAGCAAAGAAGGCTGTAAGCGAAGCTAAGTCAAGAGCTTATGAGGTTTTGTATAAAAATCTCAACTCTAAGGAGGGCCAAAAGGATATATTCAGGTTGGCCAAAGCAAGAGAAAGAAAGACCAAAGACCTTTCTCAAGTGAGATGCATTAAGGACGAGGAAGGTCACGTGCTTGTTACTCAGAAGGATATAGAGACTAGATGGGAGCAGTACTTCCATAAACTTTTCATTGGAGAAGGAAATAGAGAGATCACTTTAGGTGATCTAGCTAGTAGTGAAAGTTACTTGAATCGTGCATGCTATAGACGAATACAAAGAAAAGAAGTAGAGGAGGCTTTGAAGGTTATGAGACCTGGGAAAGGTGTTGGACCAGATGACATCCCTGTAGAAGTATGGAAAGTTTTAGGTGAGCGTGGTTTGACTTGGCTTACGAATCTATTCAATGTTATTTGGCGAAGCAAGAAAATGCCAGAAGATTGGAGGAGGAGTATCGTGGTACCTCTGTATAAGAACAAAGGAGACATTCAAAATTGTTCAAATTACAGAGGTATCAAGCTGATGAGTCACACTATGAAAATTTGGGAACGTGTGATCGAAAGAAGGTTGAGGCAAGTTTCCCAAGTAAAAGAAAACCAATTCGGATTCATGCCAGGTCGCTCAACTATTGAAGCCATCCATTTGCTGAGGAGAACAATGGAGATTTATAGAGCTAAAAGGAAGAATCTCCATATGATCTTTATTGATTTGGAGAAGGCTTATGATTCCGTCCCACGAGAGATACTGTGGAGAGTTTTGGAGAAGAGACAAGTACCTGTCCTATACATTAATCTCATAAAGGATATGTATGATAGGGCTTTATCTTGTGTAAGAACCCCGACAGGGAAGACTGACTATTTTGATATCAACATTGGTTTACATCAAGGTTCAGCTTTGAGTCCATTTCTTTTTACTTTGGTTATGGACGAGTTGACAAGTCACATTCAGGATGGGTTACCTTGGTATATGTTATTTGCTGATGATATTGTGTTGATTTACGAGACTAGATATGGAGTAAATGAGAAGCTTGAGGTTTGGAGACATGCATTGGAGACTAAAGGTTTTCGTATAAGTAGGGCTAAGACGGAATATATGGAATGCACTTTTGATGGAAGCAATGGTGAAGGAATCGAGGTGAAGATTGGTGACGATAACATTCAAAAGAGAGATCCTTTTAGATATCTGGGATCTATTTTGCAACATGATGGGGAAATTGATGGAGATGTTACTAATAGAATAAATGCAGGCTGGCTAAAGTGGAGAGGAGCCTCCGCTGTTCTCTGTGATAAGAAAATTCCTTTAAAAATTAAAGGAAAGTTTTACAAAGCAGCCGTGAGACCTGCTATGCTTTATGGTTCTGAATGTTGGCCTGTGAACCATAGACATGTGCAGAGAATGGATGTAGCAGAAATGAAAATGCTAAGATGGATGTGTGGACATACACGTAAAGATCGGATTCGAAATAATGCAATCAGAAATAAAGTTGGTGTAGCTCCGATTGAGGATAAGATGCGAGAAAGCCGCTTAAGATGGTTTGGTCATTTGCAAAGAAGGTCAACTGATGCACCGGTTAGGAGATGCGAGTGTTGGGATGTTGAGCCGACTAAGAGGGGGCGAGGACGACCCAAAAAGTGTTGGAAAGAGACTATACGGAGGGATCTTAGTTTTTTCGATATAAGTCCGAGATTGACCCAAGATAGATCTGAATGGAGGCGAAGAATCCATGTAGCCGACCCTACTTAATTGTGGGAAAAGGCTTTGTTGTTGTATCTTTGGATTTGCCTACCACAATCTAATTTAAGAAGCAATGAAGGAAGATATATATTTTTTATAAAATGAGAAATTACATAATTAAAGGTGTTGTGAATGATTTCTTGCATATATATATTTATATTTATGAACGATCATAATTCATTCCTTAATAAAGTTTTTAGGAGGTGCCTAATACGTCACCCAAACAACTGGCAGCGAACCTGTAGACAAAAAATCACATAACGGATTTACCACCCCATGGGCCTCGGTATTGAGTACAACCAACGAATACCCCAAGGGACAAAAAAAACTAGGAATTTTTTAGAAAACAGAAATGTACTAATTTATCTAGAAAGCATAAAACAAAAATAGGTGTACCCGTTGAAGCGGAGCTGGTATGGAGAGCCATCATTTCTTGGAAGTAAGCTGCGATCGGGTACGAGGGCACAAACAAACTCGGTAAGTTGGAGATTCTTGGCTATAATAGTTAATAACAATGAATTTAAGCCACAAGCAATAAAATAGTTATCAAGGTATGATTGTCGGGGAGGCAATACAAATAGGATTAATGATCAATGATAAAGTGAGCATCTTTTGCAATTTGCTTGGGGGGAGGGGGTGTTGAGAGATACCTTGGAACATCCTCAAACATTGCTCCTTCCAGGTTAATCACCAGGTCGATGATGGACATCTGTCAATGGGATTGAGGAGTAAGGGACAGAATTATGTTGTTCAAAAAATATCCTTGTGGTAACCATCACTTTATATATTCAGAATGTTAAAGATTCTAACAATAAAAGGGCAATAGAGAAATAGACGGGGGGATCGTTTTCTCATCATTGAATCAAAGGGGGCATGCATCGAAATTTGAGATAGTGTTGGTTAGAGCTCTGTCCTGAGTGCGAAGCTAGTTGTGACTCCGAGACCAGAGGAAGAGAGAGACTCTTGGATGTAAATGTTTATGCAAGAATTTGATGTTTAATTCAGGCCCTAAACCCTCGTGACAGGCAAATATATTGATTGTTAGTAAGTCTCAGAGGTGAGGTTCTACCTGAGATGATTAGAGAATCGACGACATTTGTACAAGGGGGTGAAGATGGCTAAGAAGGGTTCGATCTGCTGGAGGTCAATTGGTGAATTGGTTCTCCTTGTCAAAGCTTTAAGCTAGTTCTTCTTGGACCTTAATGTTGATTGAGCTTTAGCTAAGGTACAGTTCTTATTGCGAGAAGAAGTCCACATGGAGTGAATCGAAACATAAAGAGGAGGAAGTTCATCGATTCTATCAATCCAAAGCAATGAGTTATGCCTAGAACTAATGCATCTCTATGTGAGATTTCAAATAGCCATGGATTCATTTTCTATAGAAAACCAGCATGGCGAGCCCCTATGATTTGACTGCTTAAGCAAAGGTATTGGCCTAGTGTTGGGGTATCTCCCACGGATTAGGTTGGCAAACATAGAGGTGTGATTAAACTAGTAGTTAACCCATGACTTGGAGATCACAGCACAATTGAGAAGCTCAAGATTTTCGGTACCCTAACCGTCATTTAATTTTGCTCTACATATTAGTTCCCCACCTAGCCTAGTGTCTAATTTTATCCTCGGTTCTTCCATTCCAAAGTAAATGCCTCCTGCTTTTGTCAATGCTCTTAATAGTCCATTAAGGGATTTTCAGGGATGATAGGATGTGATTTAACTAAGGAGTAAGAGAGGCATTGGGGAGGGAAACCTTGGAGGTGATGGACACCATTTTTGACTTCCATCTCAAGAGTTTTTTTTCTTCAAATTTTTTTATCAATGGGAGCCAAGCATTTCTTTTAAGGGATAAAAGGATTTCTAAGTAGTAAACGGGGAATTTCTAGGGCTCCAACCAAAGATATTAGTTACCAGTCGTCTCACGGATTCCTCAAGGTTTATGAAATGTATAGTGGATTTTTCTTCGTTTAAGTATAGTCATGTGATCTCTAAGAACACTTAAGAGTGAAATTCAGGCATTTGAGTGCCTCGTCATTAATTTGTTGAACAAGAGGATGTCACCAGCAAACAACATATCCGTTATGATATAATTCTCCCTATGGATACAAAATGCTTAATCAAATGGTTTTTGGATCCATCACGAATGTTCATGGTATTTATAAATATGTGTGTTGATTAGTTATTCAGAAGAGCCTAACGTCCAATCTTGGAGGAGCCTATGGTGTCCGAAAAGTCAGATCAGTCAATCGTTGTATCGTCCCTCTCTCGGTATTTAGCTCATGGACAATCAAATTAAGCAAACAATCAAATCCACAATAAAGATGAAACAATAAAGGAATGCGGGGTGAAATTTATCATACCCAACATAAAAACGTGTATAGAAATCAAGTGCAAGAGTCAAATCACTGAGAGCTATGGGGATATGTATAATTATTGTCAATTAATTAAAATAAATGATAATTATATATTTGCACTTTTTTGCTTTTTGATTTTTTGTGGGTTTTTAATTATATTTAATTTTGTAGATTTCTAATATTTTTATCCTTTTTATTTTTTAGTTTCAATCAATTTTTTAATTTTACAAATATTTAGTTTCTTTTTCTTTTTTAAATATAATAGGTATATACTTATTTATATGTTAATATGTATATTATAAGTACTTTATACGATATATATAATAAATAAATGTAAAAACATAGGAAATGCATATAGGAACAATCCATTTTATTTTGTTAAGGGTTTTCAATATATATATATATATGTAAGGTAACTATAATCACTAGTAAAAATTATAATAAGTATTTAAGTAAATATAGTATATATTAGGTATGAGATTTTCAAATATAACTATATATAATCAAATAATAACAAATAAAATGTTTATGTGTTTTTTATATATTTCCATTATTTTCACGATTTTTCTTATAATTTTTGCTGATATTTAAGTATTGTTAATTGATTTAAATATACAAAATAGTAACCATAATAAATAGGCTAAATTGTTTTGGGATTTAACCATAAATGCCAAAACTATTTTTAATATATAACATATAATAAATAAAAATATGAAATGGAAATCTATTTATATATTTTGTATATAATTTTTACTGATTTTTATAGAATTTTGTTTTTTAATTTTTATTGGTTTTTTTCTATTTTTTTGTGATTTTTGGTCCAGTGTTATAATATATAGTAATTTATACTAGGTAATATTTTTGGAAATTTTAATATAGGTTTTATATTTTTTGTATTTTTCTATGTAGACAAGGAGTAAATAGCAACTATTTTATTTTTAATAATTGGAAAAATGCAGTAAATGCTAAATAAAATTATGCGTGAACAAGCATCAAATGAAGTATACTTGGGCTAATTAAGGAAAAAAGCAAATAAATAAATAAACTACTAAAAGGGGTATATTTGAAATAAAAATATATTACAATGTGCTTTATGAAAAATATCCAGAACATTAACACTTAATTTACAATTTATTAGGCTAAATATAAATAGAAAGAGCTGGGCGGTCATCCTGTAATTCTCCTACCTCACTTGGGCCTCCGCATGAGGTGAGCTAACATAGACCTAAACATAATATCCAATAAGAACAAGGGGTCCATTGCAAGTTCTATAAAAATATTTAAGGGTACTTTAATATTTACAGAACTAATTTGCAAACAAAAAAATGGATCAAGGGCTACTTAATAGTTTACCCAATAAAGCGTGCATCGAATGGCACTACTCTCCCCATGTGGACGATCTGATGGCCGAGGAGCACTTCGTTTTGGCCCGTCTCCAATGGCGGAGATTAGACCTGGAGGTGGAGAGGACAAACACTTCTGCGGCCACTTCCAAGAACACTTAAGAACTTTTCCTAGGCGAGCTTCGATTCACCATATCTCTATGCTCAGGCCTCCAATCGCCTCATCGACAAGCTCCTCAGCTCCATGGAGCTCGATCGCGTTTGCATGTGGTTCAAATAGGTACAAGACCCTTTGATAGGTGCTCAAAGTCCTGGAGCTCTGAGTTGAGTTGTTCTTCTTCTCCAAGAGGTTTGTCGAAGCTTAGAACCAACAAAAATTGGAAGGGGCGCTCGAGGCAAAGATGCTCGACCCAAGATTGAAGCTGGATGTGCATACAGATGAAGGGAGCATAGAGCTCTGGTGGACGGTGGAGGGAAGAGCTTGAGAGCTCTGATTCTTGCAGAAATAGAGATGAAAAGATGGGGGAAGTGTGGAGAATGTGATGAGGTTCGAAGGTGGGGTGGAGATGAGTCAAAAAACGTTCAAGGATAGGTGAATTTGGGGGCTATAGCTTAAAGCCCCAGTGATTTTAATCCTAAAATTATGATAACATAGAAGATAATTGTAGGAATACAAGATTACATTAAGATATGGGAAATAAGCTACACTAGAAAAGCAAGAGAAAACAACTCATACCTTCTTGGAGGCAGGTAGAAGAGAAGTTCACCAGAGCTAAGCTAGATGGATCTGGATCACCACCACCACGTCTATATCCTCACCATGAAGGCTGGGAAGTCGATGGTGTCACCAAGAACTCAACCCAGATGGGTCCTTTAGGGTTTACGGATGTGGAAAAGAGATCAAAACTCAAAATGAAGAAGGTGGCTGGTTTTTTTAGGCATGGCTTTTGGCAAAAGGGCGGAGCAGATGGTGTGAGGATGAGAGGTGGTAGGTGAGGTCTAGTGGTAGGTCTATGGAGAGGGATGAGAGGGCTGCAGAATGGTAGAAGGCTCAAGGAGCATGGAGGAAGGGAGCTGGCGTAAAAAATGGAAGAAGTCAAGGTGGTGGGTGGCTCTGACACGGGCAGGTGACTTGGGAAGCATAGTTGACTCGCCCGGTTAACAAACGAAAGAAGCTAGTTGGTCCACGTGGACCAACCGGAATAAACAGTGTGTAAAACACCTTATTAAATAGATTAAAAATAGTAAATGCTATATTAATTTTTTGATCAAAATATGAAAGTTGTTTATTATTTTATTATTTATTTATTTTTACAAGTTAATTTATCAGAGGTTAGTATTTACATATATATATATACACACACCCACATAAGTATATATACCTGTATTTACAATGTTTTATTTTTATTTTGTATTTTGAATTACATTATTTTATATATATAATTTTTATATTTATAACTTTTTAATAACATATTTATACATTTTTATTGTATTTTCTTATTTTATTTATTTACTTAAATAATTATGTATATGTATTATATATGTATAATTTACCTATGTATTTTAATACTTTTCTTTATTTTAATGAATTTTTCATGAGTTTTTTCTGCATTTATTATTTATATGTATTTTGAATAATGTTTACAAGTATATAAAAATATAAGAAAGTTAAAAATATAAAGAATGAATACATTGATTATTATATACATGTATATAGTACAATAGAGACCCAATTGCCAACTTTTGCATCTTAACTTCATTTTTTATGAAATCTTTCATTAAATACATAATTTATTTCATGAACAATAATGGCAAGTTCGGCCAATTTTGAGTATGTGTGGAGATACAGGTCAGCGGAGATTTATTTGCAGCTTTTTGTTTTTTGTGTCCCAGGTGCAATGTGTATTATTTTTATGTGAAATCAATTTTGTATTTTTCTTTGTATTTTTATGTACAATTTCCATTAAAGGATTTTATTATTTGAAGTATAAAAAAAATAAAATAAAGTAGAACCCAAAAGCCATATATTATGGAATAAAAATTAGAGTTTTTGAGTGTGCTCTGTACAAGTGGTCCGTCCTATCTTCCCCAACTTTATTACTTGTTGACCAAGTCATAATGATGACTAGGTCTTGGAGTCTAAGGTCACTCAATGTCTTTGACACTTCATTTTTTTCTTTTCTTTCCTTTATTCTTGAATTTTGGAATTAAATTCATTATTTTATGCAATTTTTATTGGTCAATTATTAAGTCTTATTTTGTACAAATTGATGCTATATACATTCATTTAGCTAGGAATTTATGGCCAAAATGAACACATAAAGGTAATAAAAATGGAGACTCATCACCCCCTATACTTGTCTTTTCTAGTCCCTAGCAAACACTTATGATAACGAGTGTAGAAAAGGGAAATAAAGAAAATAAAAGAAATTGGAATAATTTTTTACTTTTAGCATATTTTGGTTACCGGGTTACCCCATGTCAACCCGGTTTATCCTCACCATTCCTGGGTTGGAATTCCATCATAAAATAATGTGACATCACATCGCATTCCTTATTACAACCCTCTCTAACCCTCATAACCATCCAAACAACGACTATTCAAAGGAGGTTATCCAAACCCACCCCATCTCAGTAACAAAACATACCCTTAAACTTGTCTTAATAAAGTCAAAGTTTGGAACCCAATTAATACCTTTGGATTCTTAATGTGTCCGAGACACAACAACCCTTAGGTTCAATAATCCTTTATTCAGTTCAATTCACAGTCTGGTCAGAACCATCCTTTCAATCGCATAATCTTGCAACCTTGAAATGACAAGTACCACGTGTGTGAATTTGCTAGCTCTTCCTAGATAAAATGTTAAACTATAAAGGAGTTTCCTCCTCTGTTATCTCTTCCTCAGGGTTATAAATATCTCCTTCAAAGGTCAGGTGCGTGATAGTTCACAACTGAAAAAGGAGAAGCAAGAAGAATGTGAAAAGAAGTGGAAATGGATTAGTGTAGTCTCATTTCCTTGTGAAGCTCGGCCACTATAACCGAATCTTCACTTAGAATCAAGATTTGTCTCGAAGCTCAATATTTTTTTGGAGTTTTTGGTGTAAGCTTATTTTGGATATTTTCTTTGATTGCATTGCTCTGCATTCTTGATTTACCCCGACGAATATAGAATCTTTTGTTCCTCCCATGTTTTGGGGTCTTGGAACAAGTTGTGCTAGTTGATGAATCCACGATTCATTAACATTTTGTCTGCATTTTATCTTAAAACCCTTAACAAATACATGTAAATATCCACTAAATTTCACTTTTTAATAAAATTCCATTCATGAATAAAAATGCACTTTTATTCATCAAAATCATGTAAATAAATAAAAGAATAAAAATAAAAATAAATAAAAATAAAGGCAAATTGTAGATATGTATAAATACAATGTGACTTATAAAATAAATATAGCTGAAAGATATATTTATAACCTAATCCCTGAGACCAAGTCAACATGAATTGTTCGACAAATAAATAAGTAGGGGGAGATAAGGAAGAAAACAAATAAAAATAATTAATTTCACACTTCATACATTCTGCACTATTTATCAAATAAATATCAAAGCTTTATAGATTTTTAAATTAATTCATATGAACTTATTTTTCACCAAACTTTTCTCTAATTATTTCTAGAAATGTATAGAAAAAAAATAAAAATAAGTTAAAAATATTACCTGGTATATCTTTCAAGAAAGCCAACTTGTAAATTCTCAAAATCCAAACTTCCAAACATCATAACTTGCTCATACGAACTCCAATTTAACTTTACTCACATTTATAGTTCATAAAATAATATTCTCTAATTAATGAAGGTGATTTCACTAAAATCGGAGTCGGTTTTGGGACCTAACTACACATGGGTTTCTAGGCTATCTATTTTTTTAGAACACACTATTTATCATTTTAATGTTTTACAATTTTTAATTATTTTCTTGATCTTGTATTTTAATCCTAATTTATTTCATAATTTTTGTAGATTATTTATTATTTTAAATAAATCAAAACCTTAATTTATAGGTATAAATGAATAATACAATTTATAATTGTATTTATTAATATACCTAAATTAATTTATTAAAATCCACAAAAAATCGTGCATACATTATTTATTAACCTAATAATTAATAAAATATAAAATTAATATACTATTTAGTAATTTATTAAGTTAAAAATACAAAACCTATTTATTAAGTATTATTTATATTTAATTATTAATATAATATTTATATTTAGTAAAATAATTATTATTTATAAAATTAATTATACCACAATTTAGATAATTTATTTATCTATAATTTTTATTTTTATACTTAATTAAAAAAGGTTATTTATTCTTTATTTAATATTTATTAATGAATTACTTGAACCTGGCCAACCAGGTGTTGACACGTGTCAACACTTGGAACCTTCTTCAAGAAGGTCAGCCAGAATCTGTTTCAACTACCCGATTTCAACTTTTTCTCTACGCAACCTCTTAACCTCTTCCTCTGATCTCCACCCTCGATCTCCTTCTCCTAACAACCTATTTACACGTCAGCCCTTGATCTTCTAACAAACCTCCATCGTTCACCTATAAAATCACCTCCAAGTCACCATTTCCAAACTAATCACTCCTAACTAACCAAGTTCCAGAATAGCCTAGTCGAATCCTCCACTTCCTCGCCTCGCTCCGGCCACATTCGGTGGTGACAGCACTCGAGTGTCGCCCCGTGTGGAAGAAGGATCATCGAAGGGGAGGTTCCAAGGCTCCGCCACCTTGCATCGCCGCCACCGCGTTACATGGAGCTCCGGGAAGGTCGCCCCGTCGAGCGAAGACCATCAGAGGTCTTATACCCTGCAACCACATGTATTCTTCCATCTTTGATTTTTCTTTCTTGAATCTCATGCCATTCTTAGTAGAGATAATCGCGTAATTAGGATCCTCAATCCTCTTCATTAGACGCACTCTATTGAAATTCATCAAATCGATTCAACTCGCGATGAAAATTGATTCCATTCCCCTCCATTTCCTATCATTTTCTGGAAACACTTTATAATTTGCAAACCCCTTAAATCTCATGCTGATTCATTGTGAATCGAGCAAATATATAGCCATTCAGGTTCCCTTATCATCTAGAACATAATAACATCTATCTGGAGCTTCAAAGATCTAAGAGGTTCGAAGTCACGAAAAAGTCTGCATCAGATTCCGAACTCGTTGGACCTCCATCTTCATCGACATTAAACCGCCGATCTCCACCACCTTCGGAGGATCTCACCCACAGGAGAGCTCGGAGGGAGAAGGAGTCTCCCTCCTGGCCCTGTAGAGGCCAAAGTTGCCAACCGATCGTCGGGAAGAAATAGGAGAAGGTGTCGTCTTCGCCATCTGCGTCAGAAAGGGGAGGAACGGCTCAAGAACACACGAGCTACAGGCTTGCGCCAAGTGTCCCCATCCGACGATCTATAGATCAGCCGGACGCTTCTAATCTTGACTGTATATTGTGAAGAGGTGGAAAATTTGCAACTTAAACCCGCCAAAGTTCCAGAATCTCAAATCCGCTCTAGAGGTTTTCCAGAATTGCATTTAGGACATAGGGACCTAAATGCGATACTTTTAGTTTTTTTGCATTCTAGTCCCTATCAGGGACCTTTTTGTAACAGAACTATAACTTTCTTCATGCAGTTATACCCCTGGCTTGTAGGGGTAGTTTGGACCTCATTTTTGTTGCATTTTTTCACGATTTCTTTAGGGTAGTTTCATAACTACCCAAGATATTTTCATGATTTTTCATCGCTTTGTCTTGTCGATTTGATTTTCGTAATCGTGAGTCAGTTTTGAGTCATTTTTTGAGTCTTTTTGTAAAATCAAGAATAAAGAGAACATTTTCGAGATTTCTTTCTTGTATCAAAAATCAAGGTTTTGATATTTTGCCTCCTTGAGTTCGACCCATGTACACTTACCTAGTAAAATAATATAGTGTAGACGAAAATAGGAGAGAGAAGCCTATTCACTTCATTTTTTCTCTCTCCTATTTTCGTTGATTTTTGTTTGATCAACGTGGATCTCTCTTTGCCATTTTCTACATAGACATCGTTATTAGCCGCAAGTCGGATCCACACATATCAAAATGACACCGTTGTCGGGAGGCATTATATCTACATCGATTTTTGACTTTAATTTTGAAAATTCATGATATTCTAGGTTTTACAAATTTTATTTCTTTCTCAATTTTCGATTGGTTTTCGATTTACGACTTTTTCTTCAGTTTTTATGATTTTCGTGTTTCTTTGAAGTGATAATTTTTTTATGGCTTTTCATGTGTTCTTTTTCCTAACTATTTTTTTTGCGGAGCCTGCAGGTTCAGCCGTTTTCTTCGGAAACCGAAGCAGTTGAAAGTGCAGAGACAGACCCTTCTCTCAGGGGTCAATTGCTGAGGGAAGAATTAGTTAGGGTTTTTCTTGTAATTTTTTTGTAATAAAAAAAGAGTGGGCACTTGCCCGTATTTTTGTATTTTGTAGAAAGGGGACCCGTAAGGGCATCCCGACTTATAACTCCCCTCCCTTTTTCTCAGGGTCTGCTTCACCGAGTGATGTGCATTCGGGGGAGCAGGGCACCCACCGCAGTTTTTCTCGCATTGCCGGTTTTCCACAGTTTTTCACGAGGCTAGGTGCATGCTTAGGTGTTTTCGATTTTCTTTCCTATCTGCTTGCACCTTCGCAAATAGTTCTAGGACTCACAACTTAGGTGCATGTTTTTTAGATTTTATAAAAAAATAAAAATAAAAACATTCGTTAGATGTTTATCTGAAAAAATCCAAAAAAAAAAGAGAAAATCAATGCTTAAATATCTGACTTTAAAAGAAACGTAAGGATTATTTGCCAGATATTGTGAGTGAGGGATGTCACTTAAGGTTAGAACCAAAGTTCATGTTTCCTTCAAGATACTACTTAGTCCATACACATGATCACTGTTCTTCAGTGGGTACGCTCGGGTAGCCGGAAACGGTCCGAGTTTACTTAATAGAGTGGGGGGTTTAGAGGACACTGCGTAAAGCTCCTTCCTCAAGTAACACAGGTAGCCGGAAACGATCCATACTTACTCCCATACTAGCTGAGAACAAGTGATTTTCTGTAAGGGCTCGGGACAGTATTGCGGGGAAATTCCAGGCATCTATCAGCTCGTGATAATCGGTGAATATACTTGTATGCCAAGATAACCCTAAACCGAATAAGATAAACGACCGAACTCTTACGGTCATCATCGGTTGTGTTGATGAATACGGGGTTTTGCTTTGTGTTTGCTTGTGAGGCGTGAGTTACTGCATCTTATACGCCTTCTCCCATCTCTCTTGATTTGACATCGTGATCTCCCGATTATCCTCTCGATATCGAAGATGACGACTCGACGACTATTTTGCTAAGACTCCGCGAGCTCTCGATCTTTCACCGTCTGTCGTACATTTTCGTAGACTCGGGATGACCCTCTTCCCGAGTCGGTTCCATCTGATCTCGAGGAGAGTCAGACCCAGACTCCCTTGCCTCCCAACCCATCTATTGAGACAGACCCCCGCCTCAATTAGTGAATAAGCTTTAATGACCCTTATATATCGACGTTAAATCCTTAAGTTGACACTTTAGACTCCTAATTGTTACAAATAAAAAATGAAGCCCATAATTGAGAATCGATGTATAGATGGGGCCCCTTTTTTCATTTACCCTTTTATTTATTAATCAAACTAAATGGAAAAAAATTAGATTTATTTCTAATGGAAAGTGGAACAATGGAGAGTTCTTCCACTAGAATAAGGTAATATATATTTCCCAAAATAATCAGAATACCGGTTGCGTCCCCCAAACATCAAGATCGATAAGTTTAAAGAGGGTGCTAGAATGGATGGTAGCAGAAGACAGAAAATGACTCCTTTGAGGTAGACCTCACACTCTAAGATGATAGTGGGAGGGAGTTGGGGAAGGACTCGAGAAGTTTCTGAGAGAAGGAAGACCTAAGCGTTGGTGTCAACGAGTGCCCGAAGAAGCTAAAATAAGTCCCACAATATGTTGCAGTGCCACATGACTGAACAATATGATAGAAATCTCCTTCTTCATGGCCCACATCAATCATCCTCATAGTCAATATGTCCTAAAAACACAAGAAATATCATCAAATATAGGCTGACAGTTAAGTTCCATGCAATTATCAAAGACAGATAGAAGGCTTATTGAAAATCCAGGAGCAAAAAAAAAGATTGCTGAGCTTGATGTTGATGGTAAGATGAACATCCGCTTTTCTCGTCATTGGGGAAAATATATCGTTTGCAACTTGGACAGTTCGTCCAAGAAGAACTTGTCACATTTGATGTATAAGAGACATTTCCGACATATGTGTGCAAAGGCACGTGTATCTATAAACCATTCCATCTTATCATTTTTTTATGAACCAATATAGATACATGTACGTATAGCAATAGTGGTCTCTAGATTGTCACCCTAATGTGAGTGCAAAGTATCTCCAAGATGGAGCCTATCCAAAGGCCGCATTAAATCTTCAAAGTCTCATTTTGGGACTACCTTAGGCTAAACACCACCCTCAGAAGTGGTGACTCAAGCAATAGGTGCCGAGTAGCCATGCTTGTTGTAGTAGACGACCTCGGAGTGCCATGTTTTAAGGTAGAAAGTACATTGTGCTGTGCTCATCCTCAGCCTGGTGAGGAGTTATGACAACCATGACCCTTATATGGGCTTTCCTCATCCGGCAGTGATCTGATCATTGATCTCATTAATAACGATGATGCAAGACACTATAGACGGCTCATATTCGATGGTTGGGAGTGGCAACAGTAATCATTTGGTCTCAGACAACAACATATTATAGGTTAAGACATGCGACGAATACTAAGATTGCCATGTGTTAGCGATATTCCTTCCATGTAGGACAAATGCACCATGGAATGCAAGCATTGTATCTTTCAAATAAATATATCAAAATAGAGGGAGCGCTGATGAATCTCGGATTCATCACTCTAAGTCTCATTAATTAGGCTCAAGTCCCTCAAGATCAACTGCATTTCTGCATTTATTTCGCATAATTAGCAACCGGGCATGATTGCATAAGAATTGCATTTTAGCATTAATTTCTGCATAAAATAAGAAGCCAAAAATCCAAGCCAAAAGTGACCTGTGAACAGCCTAACTTCCCCTATTTTTTAACTCCTTCATGCTAACTCCGAATGCCACAAAACCACATCCACTGTGTGCACATCACTAACAAGAATAAATAAAAAATACAAAAAAAATAATTAACCCTGGTAAGTGGACCAAAAACCCAAACCCTAGTTTCAGGATTTTCGGACTAAAAGCCACATATCTTCCCCATCCAGTGTCCGATTTGATCCTACTCACTTTTGAACTAATGTACATTCAATTACCTTCAAAACAAGACCAAGTTCAAGTGAATCGGAGTTCGTATGTGAAAGTTGGGTTTTGGGCCTCTTTTGTACCTTGTATATTTTCGCGGCTTTTTGACCTGTATTTTATGTTAATATTTTCTTTATTTATAAAAATCCAAAAAAATTAGATTTAGATGTCTTTTATTTATCTTTGAGTTTTCCGTATTTTTCCGGATTTTTTATCTTGTTTAAAAAATGACAAAAAAAATTAGAAAACCAAAAATCAAGGTATTCTATGTACATGAGATACCCCAAAAATTCACTTTTCACATTTGACCGAATTTGGCTTTGATGTCTTCATAAAAGTTGTAGATCTCGTTGAGACGAGCATTTTTCGTGAAGAAACTTTTTCGATCCGGGGTCGTTTACTATTTCTTTTTGATTTTACAAACTCTTTTTCCTTTGATTTTTCTGGAGCTGACACGTGGCAGCCTCAGAGGCCGCCACGTGTCAGTGGTTTTTGGCCTTTTCTTTTCTTCGTTTTTATTAAAAAAAATATAATAAACCCACGCACGTGCAGCGCACGTGCCTACCCCGCACGCGCACTGCACGTGCGCCCGCGCCTACCCAGGCCCCCGCCACGTGGCTCCTTTTTGGTCGTCCGATCTCGGCCGATCGGACGGCCCTTGACCGTCGTCTTCTCCAGGCCTTCTCCCCTCCGAAACCGCCGCCCCCAATCTTCGCCCCGCTGCCTCGCAACGGCCGCTGCTAACCACTTCCTCCTCCCTTATCCCCGCGCTGACCTCAACCTCTCCCGCAACCACCGGAGCCCTTCTCCCCCTCTACCCTATATAAGCTCCATCGCCGGCCCCCCCAGACCTTGATCCGCCGTTCAACCCCCCAGGAACTCCTTCTCCGGTAGTGACAGTCCGGCGAGCCTCCCTCCATCGGCGTGATCCAAGGTCGGCCGACCTCGCCGCAGTGCCGCTTCCGAGCCACTGCTTCGCTCCGGTTCCCCTTCGCCGTCGAGCCCCTCCAGGTATCCCTTCTTCTCTCTATCTCTCTCTCTCTCTCTACATCTCTTCTTCTCGATCAACTCCGCCGGCGACCTCCGCTTCTCTTCTGCTCTCCGCCCACCCCCAATCATCATCTCCATCGCCTTCTTCCCCTCAACTTCGCCAACTCCGTTCATCGTCAACGCCGCCCCGACTTCGTCTTCTCCGATCACACCTCCATGAGACAGGGGCTCCTCCACCGTCGACACCTCATCTTCTTCGCCCAAAGCTACGCCAACATCCACCTCCACCGAGCCTTCGCCGACAAACCCCAGCTGCTGATCGAATCCACATCAGCCCGCAACTCCTCTGCCACGCCGCTGCGCCCTCGACGTCCCACGGCCGTGTGTCGGCCATCGCCGCTTCATCGACCCCTCCGCCGTCTGGAGCCCCTTCGACTACGCCACCTCCGCTGCCGCAAACCCATCTCCTCCGGTCTCCAGCAGCCGATCGACGCTCTCCCTCTCCTTCTTCGCCCAGCAGCTTCGGGCCATCGCCGGTCGCCTCCAGCCAACTCGCTACCGGCCTCCAAGGCCGAGACCCCGCCACGTGCGTAGCACGTGGGGCGGGGGACGTCATCTCAGCGTCAGCTCCCGGGTCACGTGCCCCGCACGTGACCGCGGGGTAAATTGCAAGAAGCCCCCTGGGGGTTTCTTTATCTACCATCACGCCCAAGATCCAGAGGGCACGTGCTCTGCACGTGCCCCTTGGTAAATTTGCAAAGCATTCCCCCAAGACAAGCGGTAATTGCTTCTAGGTCCCTGTCTGCATTTTTTTATTTATTTTATTTTATATTTATTGCATGTACCCCCCTGTGTTCTACCTCTGTTTTGAACCTCTTCTAGACATCGTTTCATTTATTTAAAAATAGCATTTTGTTCATCTTTTAATTCTCTACATTTTGACATGTCTTGGATATTTTTGTGATTAACGGTTGATTAATAAGTAATTGTTTTGTGGAAATTGGAATATTTTGCCCAATCTGTGCTCGGAAATTCTTAGTTAATTAATCGTTGTTCTAAAAATTCCTAAAAAATCAAATATCGTAGAGATTACTTTGATTGACATTGTGCCCAAAAATCTTTGCATTTGCATACATCATTTGCCCTGTAAAAATCATTTTGTGCATTTCAATGTTTGATTTTTAATAGGTATTAAACCCCACATTTTTGAGGTCTAGGATTTTTATAAGATCTATTACCTAGTGATAGATCTTAGATAATTTTAGTTCTCGAAAATAAGTATGTTTAATATTTATTAAAATTAAATATTGAAAATCATTCTGTTTGCAATTAAAAATTCGTAAAAAAATTCATATTGCATCTAAAAATTACAAAAAAATTGCAGTGCACTCATTTCATCGTCATTTACATTGTGGCCAAGTTTCGTATTTTTCGGACATCGTTTGATTGAAATTTACATTTTAGTCCCTAAAATAGGCCGAATTTGCATTTTTGCATCTCATATTGCATTGAAAAATTCCAAAAAAAGACCGCCTTGAAAACCAAACTCAAAGTTGGATAGACATTAATCTAGGTTGTTCCTTTGCCTCCTTGTGATCGACCTTGGGACTTGCCCAAGTAAAATAAACATAAACCACGAGATTAAAATTGAATCATTATTTTGTGGTTATTTCTTGACTGTTTCCGATCGCCGCCTACAACGAACGACTTTCATTAATTTTACGCACGAACGATAAAAACGATTTCTTATCGCGGCTTTTGCGGACTCGTCAGATGGCGCCGTTGCCGGGGAGGCAAACGGCTTAGTTTTTGTTTTGAAAATTTTTGTTCGATTTTCCGAATTCGGGTAGTCTGACCCCCGAATTTTTCATTGTAAATCCCATTTTATTTCTTGTATTTATTTTTCAGCATTTCTTTCATTTATTTTATTTTTGATTATTTTCTGAGTCACTCTCTTACATTCTCTCTCTTATTTTTCTTGCGAGGTACCCGGTGCACGTGGAGCGATTTTTCAAGGAACCGACGCATCTTCACCGACACCCGGAGAAACCGCAATTAAATTAAGATCGAGTCGAGTCGTGAGAGAGAGTAGAGTCTAGGTTTTTAATTTCTGCATTTTTATTTTCTGCTCATTTATAGCGGTGTCCGTTTGGACTCTCGCGTGTGTACAAGGACATTGAACTTTATTTGTGGTGTGTCGTGGCCTGTTTCACTCTCCGGAGAGGGTGGGGCCCGACTTGAGTGGCGATTAGGATAGACCTGCACATACGGCTCTTAGAGCATTTTTTATTTCTGATTGTGCTCGTAGGATCTTAAGCCACAATGCACTTTAACTGAGACGCACATTAGATAATTCAACTTAGCCAAATTCAACTCAATTCTTCCCGCTAATAGAACTTTCTGCTTAGGTGCGGTTTTCATCGGCTTGCACGCATTTAGTATAAATTTTCAATTCTGTATTGCATCCCACATGGAGATTGCGAGGAGGCACTGTAAGTCTTCTAACTGAGCATTCATCATAAGTTTTCCGCGTGCATCGGCTTTTCCCGAATTCCTCTCTCTTGTTTTATCACATAAATCTAAAGGAAATTGGGACTGGACGGTAGACGTGAATTTGTGTTCACCTAAATTCTACAGTGATCGCCTTAATAAAACTGGGACTGCTAAATATAGCCGATCTAAAAATCCATAAAATCAAGAATTTCTGCGGGAGAGCAACCCCGACATTGTTTGATTTATCTTGCAGCGAGGAGAGAGACGCACACTAGGATAGAGCCCAGCTCCAAACCTAACAGCTCGCATAAACGGCTTGCAAGACTTGAATTCTCACCAATTAAAACTAACAAGATAATTGACCGGACCCTTACGGTCTTCACTTTGAGTTGAGTTGGTGAAACAACCCTTGTATTGTGTTTGATTGTGCGTAGAAAATAGTGCATCAACGAATACCACACAATTGTGTCTACATCATAAAACATCTTGTTGACCCCGAGAATGGAGGATTGTGGTAATTTTTGTTCAGGCTCATCTCTCTCTACCACAAACTCCCCAACCTCAAAAGCCCAGAGAACTCTTACTCTGGACCTGCTTGGCCTCCGGGAAACCCTTCCCAAGAACCCTATTCCTTCTTCCTCCTAGAAGGAGGACAGACCCACCCTGTCCATTTCTCACCCCAAAAGATTGAGAATAACTGTTACATCAATTCTTTCGAATCTATTAACTCAAATCCTTTATATTCTCCAGATAAAGAGATGCCGCACAAGATACCTTCCAAGAAAGACCCTGAAGATGAACCTAATGAAGATCCAATGAAGATGATTCTCGCGAGACTGGCTGCATCTGAGCAGCAACAACAGCTGTTGAGGGAGCAGCTCGAACAAATGAATGCTGGGGGAGAAGTTCCAATGGAAGCCGCATATAACCCTGGACAGTACAGAGTGTGGAACTATTTGCAACCACCACAGCCGGAGATCCACTATGAATTAAAGCCACATTTTGTCAGTCAATTACCTCAATTCCATGGTAATACGACTGAGGAGCCATAGAATTCTTGAGGGACCTAGAGCTGATATGTTCTAATCTGAGGCACCCACAAGTCAGCCAAGACTACATTCGTCTCACTGCACTACCTTTCGCCTTGAAAGGGAAAGCAGACTACTGGGTGAAGAACTTGGGGGTGACTGTGACGACTTATGAGAGGTTCAAAAACCTCTTTCTGAAGAAATTCTACCCCTTGAGCCGGACCAATCAAATGAGGACCCGCATCACCAGTTTCGCTCAGATGCCCAATGAACCACTTTGTGAGGCATGGGATAGGTTTAAGGACCTGCTACAAAAATGTCCCTGCCATGACCTGGACAACAACATCCTAGTCCAATCACTCTACTCTGGCCTCAACCACGAGACTCAAGGGTTCGTTAGTGCTGCCTGCGGAGGGAATTACACATCACGTGGAGCTGAGACCGTCTGGAAAATACTGGAGCAGATGGCAGAAACAAGCCGGTCTCAAATTACCAATCGAGCATACACTGATTCCCTGAACACCCTTCAAGCCAAAGGCGGGAAGCAGACGGTGGCAGAAATAGCTGAAGACTTGATTCCAAGCATGCACTTTATTTCGGATAAATTGACAATTGTGGACAAGAGAATGAACGATATCGACAGTAGGATTTCGCAATTCCCGAAGCAGATGGAGGAACTCACCGAGAAGGTGTCCAAGATGGGGATGCCTAGTGCACCTACTGTCCCGATATATCATGTGCATCATGTCCAGGAGCAACCAGGAGCAGAGCAACAACAACCATGGGCTCACGATCAATCCCACGCCCAATTTTCCCAACAGCCGCCCCCACCAACTGAGACAGTCAAGGAAGCCCCGCCTCTGACATTTGAAGTGAATGGCATCTGGTACACCCAAGACACTACCCGATAGGGTAATATGGGAGACCGTCAGACTTATCAACGCCCACCTACTTTCTATAATGCCGCATTCCAGCAACCGAAGCAGCAGCAACTCTACAATCGCCAGAGCTAACCTCAGCAATACCATCAGCAATCTCAAGCCCCCAGACAATCAGCTCAGTCTTCCAAACCCCCAGAAGAACCGATCGACATCCAGAGACAAATACTTAAGGAGTTTCGTCACTTCCGACATGAACTGGAAGATCTACGGGTTGATGTCAACCGCTTGTCCCGTTGGAAGGATGAGCAGACAGCTCCAGCCACAACCATTCCCGCCCAGGTTCAAGCTAACCCCAATAGATTGAACAAATTCAACTCCTCTCAACACAATAACCAGGTATACTATCCAGACTTTTCCACATCTGAACATGAGATCCTTTCGTTTGACAAAATAAATGCCATGTCACTCAGGAGCGGAAGGACCGTGGTCGTACCTGACCGGGCAAGGGAATCAGACCATGAAGACTCGGAAGATCAACCGGAGGATGTTTCCGAGGAGGAAGATGAAGGACGCCTGAAGATCCCAGCAGTAGATAAAGGGAAAGCATCTATGGAGTCTGCAGAGGACCTTGAGCCTCTAGTTGCTGCAAAAATACCTTTGTCACCTTTTCAGCAACCTGATTTTGATTATTACGATTGTAATAAAAACTCCAAGTCGAATAAAGATGCTCTTATTTTTGATTCTGATCCTCTATCTCCTGTCTCAAATGCTTCCATTCCTTTCCCCCATGCCTTAAAGAAAGAAAAACAAAAGAAAAACATCAAAGATGACCCAGTCATGGAAAAATTCTGCCAACAAAACATCACAGTCAAAGTACCCTTTGATCAATACGTGGCAGGTAATCCAGCCTTTCAGAAATACTTGAAGGCAAAATGCACCCCCACCCGGACTCGTACAAAGAGAACAAGTCAATTTGTGGAGACTCATATCTTGACAGTTGCCACCACTAAATGCGTCAGAAACCAGCATCTGCCAAGAAAGAAAAGGGATCTGGGCGCCCATTATGTGGAGAGTCACATTGGCGGCATAACATTCACACGCACACTTCTCGACAATGGATCTTCCATAAACCTTCTACCCTTAGCCTTATATTATCGATTGGAGTTGGGCCCTCTCAAGAAATCATCATCTCTACTCCAATTTGCTGATAAATCCACTAAAAGACCTAAGAGAGAAGTGAAGAATGTCATCATCATCATCGAGGGTACAGAATACAAAGTGGACTTCACTGTCCTGGACATGGAGACCCCGAACCATTGGAAGGAATCGCAAATCATTCTCGGAAGACCTTTCTTAAGAACTGCTAAGGCCGTATTCGACTACGGAACTGGCATGATGAAATTCCGTTCTCCAGGTGGAGAAGTGGACTTGGAGATGAAACAAACAAAGTGGCAAAGACCAGACTCCGAATCCACAACTGAAGATGCCGAAACATCAGAATGCAATCTCCTCAGAACCACTGGGCCATGGGACTAACTGCCAGACATACAGATAGAAAGCACATCCTCGGAAGAAGAAATAATCCACTATGCAGTCTCTGAGATTTCTACACCCCCAGACAACACTGAAATCCTCTTGGATTTATCAATCACCTCACCTTTGGAACAGTCAATCGATGATGAGTCGGACACGGCTCTGGCCGAATTACCATTCTCCTCTATCGATCCGACTCACTTTTCTTTGGAATTGGTAGCCAACATCTCACTCAGTGATTCACCGCCAACCGATACTGAGCCAGAAGCAAAAGTCATTCAGCCAGACTTGATCGACGATTCAGAATTGCTAGAGCTGAAACCACTACCTCCCACGCTGAAATATGCATTCCTCAATGGACCCAAAGAAAAATTCCCTGTGATCATTAGCTCATCATTAACCGTGGACCAAGAATCTAGACTGATCGAAGTCCTTGAGCGAAATCGAAAAGCCATAGGTTGGACTGTGTCGGATCTCGTAGGAATAAACCCCGCTCTCTGCTCGCACCAAATTTATGTTGAGGATAATGCAAGGCCTTCCCGTGAATTCCAGAGAAGATTAAACCCCAATCTTCGGGAAGTAGTGAAGAAAGAAATAGAGAAATGGTGCAAAGCAGGATTTATTTACCCCATTTCTGACTCCAAGTGGGTAGCCCCCCTTCATGTCGTCCCGAAGAAGTCGGGAATCCAGATGGTTACCAACGAGGAGGGGGTAGAGATCGCGACCCGAGTACCCACGTCGTGGCGCGTCTGTGTCGATTACCGGCGCCTGAATGCTGCGACCAAGAAAGACTACTTTCCACTGCCATTCATTGATCAAATATTGGAGAGACTTGCAGGGAAAGCATTCTTCTGTTTTCTTGATGGGTACTCCGGCTACAATCAAGTAGCTATCGCTCCCGAGGACCAAGAAAAGACCACATTCACATGTCCCTTCGGTACTTATGCATTCAAGCGCATGCCATTCGAGCTTTGCAATGCCCCAGGCACATTTCAGCCGTGCATGATTGCCGTATTTGCCGAAATGGTTGGTGATTTCCTGGAAGTCTTCATGGACGACTTCTCGGTTCATGGTGATTCATTTGATACATGCTTAGCACACTTGGACCGAGTCCTTCAGAGATGCAGGGAGGTCAATTTGGTACTCTCCTGGGAGAAGAGTCACTTTATGGTGACTGAGGGTATCATGTTGGGACACGTCATCTCCAAAAAGGGAATGGATGTGGACCCTGCCAAGGTGGATGTGATCAAGAAACTTGAGCCACCAACCAACGTCAAGTCAGTGAGGTCGTTCTTAGGGCATGTTGGATTTTATCGACGGTTTATTCCTGATTTTTCAAAGATCGCCCGCCCACTGACTGAGCTCTTGGGAAAAGACATCGAGTTTATTGTAAATCACAGATGTCTAGAGGCCTTCGAGCTCCTGAAAAAGAAAATATGTGAATCGCCGATATTACAAGCTCCCGACTGGTCTCTTCCCTTCGAGATCATGACTGATGCATCGGATTTTGCTGTCGGAGCGGTACTCGGACAAAGAAGAGATGGAATTCCTTATGCGATTCAGTACGCGAGCAAAGTGTTGGACCCTGCGCAGAGAAACTATACAGTGACTGAAAAGGAAATGCTCGCGGTTGTCTGGGCCCTGGAAAAATTCAGATCATACATATTGGGCTCCAAGGTGACAATTTTCACAGATCACACAGCAATCAGATATCTCATGGATAAGAAGGATGCCAAGGCACGACTTTTGAGATGGATCTTGTTAATCCAGGAGTTTAATTTGGAGATCAAGGATAAACCTGGAATAAAGAATGTTGTTGCTGATCACCTTTCCCGAATCGAGCAAAACGATCATCCTGATATCGGACCAATCAAGGAAACTTTTCCAGACGAATCGATTTGCGTCATTGAGTCAACCCCCATGGTATTCCGACATAGTGAACTATCTTGTATCCAAGAAGGTTCCCTATGGTTGGACCAAAAAAATGATTGATCGATTAAAGTCAGATTCGAGAAAATACCATTGGGACGATCCTTTCCTTTTCTATGAAGGACCGGATTGTGTCTGGAGAAGATGTATTCCTCAGGAGGAATATCAGAGTGTCCTCACACACTGTCATTCTCTCGAGGCTGGAGGACACCATTCGGGAAAGAGAACCGCGCACAAGGTACTCCAATGTGGATTTTACTGGCGGACCTTATTTCAGGATGCTAATGAATTTGTACGGTCATGCCCGATTTGTCAAAGAATGGGAGGGACTATAGGATATAGAGATGAAATGCCCATGCAACCAATAATTTTCTGTGATGTTTTTGATGCATGGGGGATCGATTTTATGGGTCCCTTTCCCAACAGCAATGGATTTGAGTACATCTTGTTAGCGATGGATTATTTATCAAGATGGGTAGAGGCTATTCCAACCCGAACCGCAGATAGCAAAGTCGTCTGTAAGTTCATCAAAGATAACATCATCGCGAGGTTCGGGATACCAAAAGTATTGATTTCTGATGGAGGTAGCCACTTCGTGAACAGGGAGATGAGATCTTTGGCTAAGGAGTACAAATTTGAGCATAGAATAGCCAACCCGTATCATCCACAATCTAACGACACGGCAGAGGTTTCTAACAGAGAGGTGAAGAGCATTCTCCAGAAGTTGGTTTGTCCCGATAGGAAGAATTGGTCAACACTGTTGGACCAAGTTCTATGGGCCTATAGGACAGCCTATAAGACTCCACTCGGTACTTCACCTTTTAGGATGATCTATGGCAAGCCATGTCATCTTCCTGCAGAATTGATCCACAAATCTGAATGGGCGATCAAAAAGTTGAATTGGAGTTGTCACCTTGGGAAACTATGTCGAGACTTAAATCTGAATGAGCTAATTGAAATCCGAAATCGGGCATATGACAACAGTGTGATTTATAAGGACAAGGTCAAGAGATGGCATGATAGACACATTCGAGAGAAGACCTTTGTCCCTGGACAAAAAGTGTGGTTGTTTAATGCTCGGTTGAAGATTTTTCATGGGAAACTCAAATCAAAATGGACGGGTCCCTACATTGTCGTCGATGTGCATACCAATGGAAGCGTAGACATTGCCGAACTCAAAGAGAATGCACAACCGTTCTCAGTAAATGCACAAATGCTGAAGCCATACATTGAATCACCCAAAGAACAAACAGTTCAAGTCGAGGCCATCTATTTCACGCAGAGCGAGGATATTGAAAATCTATCTGACCACTCCCACCCTCCCTCCCGACCACATTGGTCTCCTTGTATAGCTTCTTCCATTCGCTCCATATGTATATATCATTCTTCTCCTAACTCCCATTCGCTCCATATCCACCCTTCTTCCATACTTAGGTTGTTCAGAGCCTAAGTATAGGGGGAACCGACATCCACCCGTATATACTCTCCTCATTTCCTGACCGCTTTTCTTTTCATTCTTTTTCTTCTTTTCTTTTTTCTTTCTCACTCTCTTACGCTTAGCCCGAGCTATGTCTTCTTTACGCTTCTTGTGCTCTGAGGACACAGCACTCGCTAAGTATAGGGGGGTCTGTATATATACTTTGTATATATTTTA
This sequence comes from Ottelia alismoides, assembly GCA_037367405.1. Taxonomy (NCBI): domain Eukaryota; kingdom Viridiplantae; phylum Streptophyta; class Magnoliopsida; order Alismatales; family Hydrocharitaceae; genus Ottelia; species Ottelia alismoides. The sequence continues at coordinate 427,518 of JAZKJV010003284.1, read as the reverse complement.
CCCATATCTCGTACTTTCGCGTAAGTCTATATGTATTTACGGGGTGGGTACTAACTTGAAAAAAAAAAGAACACTGACTTGCCCAAATTTTCTGAAAAAAAAATGAATGAAAAAGAGGCTTCTTATTCCATTTTCTGCATAAAAAATCCCTTGCATAAAATGTCAAAAAAAAATGAATGAAATGTCTGCATTTCACGCACCTGCACTCCATCCATCACCGCATGCATTTGCATCTGTGAAAAGTCATTGGGTTCTGAACCGAGTTATGAGCCGAAACCGAGAGTGGTCTGGGCTTGACCTTAATCCACCTAATTTCAGAGGAACTTCACCGAGAAATAGAATTTTAAGAGCTTCAGGTCTTTTTGACTTAATTCCTTAAGTTCCACATGACAATGTGCAACATTTGACTCTTAGTGTCTAACCTGGTCTCTTCATTCTGGGTACCACTCTGGAATAGGGAATTAATTCGCACTCTCGCACTATGCACTTAGCTCAACCCAAACGGGATGTTGGAAGACTGTGTGAGTCTCTTTTCTGGTAGCGTGGAAATCTAAAGACCGGAGTACGGGTTGAAATAAAGCTTCGAAAAAGGGATGGACGGCTGGGCACAATTTTTCTAAGACCCCAAAAAATGTACGGAACAAAAGATTCTATATCCGTAGGGGCACAACAAGATCCAAGCAGAACCACCAAAAATTCCAAATACATAGAAGCATTAACCAAATAAAAATCCGACCAAAAAGGTCCAAGCTTCAGAAACCTGCAGATCTTGGTGGAGACTCAGCTACACTGGCTATCTCCACAAGGAGAGGTGACTACACTGGCCACCCTCCAGTTCTTTTCTCTTTCTTCTATCTTCTCCCTCATTCGATTGTGAACACATCACGACAGACCTTAGAAGGAAATATCTGACTCCCCGAGGACGAGTTACTGGAGAGGAGAGGAGCATGGTAGTCCGGCATTCTGAATGGGAAGAGCTAAAACCCTTCACACACATGAGTCGGTTATTCAATGTTCATAGGGTATACTTTGGGAAGAGGATTGATCTAAGATGACTTCTGAGTTGAAACTGTGTCAATGATGTGTAGAACTTGAGGGCTATTGATTTTGAAATTCTAAGTCTCACAGAAGTTCCGCCACACTATTAATCCAAAGGTCGAGTTTAGTTTCACTTTCACCTTTAGTTCATGATCTTGGTATGGAACCCAGTCTCATTTCACTTAATGGCATTTCTTTTTGATGCTCAGGGACGAGCATGGTTTAAGTATAGGGGGATGATGAATCTCGGATTCATCACTCTAAGTCTCATTAATTAGGCTTAAGTCCCTCAAGATCAACTGCATTTCTGCATTTATTTCGCATAATTAGCATCCGGGCATGATTGCATAAGAATTGCATTTTAGCATTAATTTCTGCATAAAATAAGAAGCCAAAAATCCAAGCCAAAAGTGACCTGTGAACAGCCTAACTTCTCCTATTTTTTAACTCCTTCATGCTAACTCCGAATGCCACAAAACCACATCCATTGTGTGCACATCACTAACAAGAATAAATAAAAAATACAAAAAAAATAATTAACCCTGGTAAGTGAACCAAAAACCCAAACCCTAGTTTCAGGATTTTCGGACTAAAAGCCACATATCTTCCCCATCCAGTGTCCGATTTGATCCTACTCACTTTTGAACTAATGTACATTCAATTACCTTCAAAACAAGACCAAGTTCAAGTGAATCGGAGTTCGTATGTGAAAGTTGGGTTTTGGGCCTCTTTTGTACCTTGTATATTTTCGCGGCTTTTTGACCTGTATTTTATGTTAATATTTTCTTTATTTATAAAAATCCAAAAAAATTAGATTTAGATGTCTTTTATTTATCTTTGAGTTTTCCGTATTTTTCTGTATTTTTTATCTTGTTTAAAAAATGACAAAAAAAATTAGAAAACCAAAAATCAAGGTATTCTATGTACATGGGATACCCCAAAAATTCACTTTTCACATTTGACCGAATTTGGCTTTGATGTCTTCATGAAAGTTGTAGATCTCGTCGAGACGAGCATTTTTCGTGAAGAAACTTTTTCGATCCGGGGTCGTTTACTATTTCTTTTTGATTTTACAAACTCTTTTTCCTTTGATTTTTCTGGAGCTGACACGTGGCAGCCTCAGAGGCCGCCACGTGTCAGTGGTTTTTGGCCTTTTCTTTTCTTCGTTTTTATTAAAAAAAATTATAATAAACCCACGCACGTGCAGCGCACGTGCCTACCCCGCACGCGCACTGCACGTGCGTCCGCGCCTACCCAGGCCCCCGCCACGTGGCTCCTTTTTGGCCGTCCGATCTCGGCCGATCGGACGGCCCTTGACCGTCGTCTTCTCCAGGCCTTCTCCCCTCCGAAACCGCCGCCCCCAATCTTCGCCCCACCGCCTCGCAACGGCCGCCGCTAACCACTTCCTCCTCCCTTATCCCCGCGCTGACCTCAACCTCTCCCGCAACCACCGCAAACCCCAGCTGCTGATCGAATCCACATCAGCCCGCAACTCCTCCGCCACGCCGCTGCGCCCTCGACGTCCCACGGCCGTGTGTCGGCCATCGCCGCTTCATCGACCCCTCCGCCGTATGGAGCCCCTTCGACTACACCACCTCCGCTGCCGCAAACCCATCTCCTTCGGTCTCCAGCAGCCGATCGACGCTCTCCCTCTCCTTCTTCGCCCAGCAGCTTCGGGCCATCGCCGGTCGCCTCCAGCCAACTCGCTACCGGCCTCCAAGGCCGAGACCCCGCCACGTGCGTAGCACGTGGGGCGGGGGACGTCATCTCAGCGTCAGCTCCCGGGTCACGTGCCCCGCACGTGACCGCGGGGTAAATTGCAAGAAGCCCCCTAGGGGTTTCTTTATCTACCATCACGCCCAAGATCCAGAGGGCACGTGCTCTGCACGTGCCCCTTGGTAAATTTGCAAAGCATTCCCCCAGGACAAGCGGTAATTGCTTCTAGGTCACTGTCTGCATTTTTTTTATTTATTTTATTTTATATTTATTGCATATACCCCCCTGTGTTCTACCTCTGTTTTGAACCTCTTCTAGACATCGTTTCATTTATTTAAAAATAGCATTTTGTTCATCTTTTAATTCTCTACATTTTGACATGTCTTGGATATTTTTGTGATTAACGGTTGATTAATAAGTAATTGTTTTGTGGAAATTGGAATATTTTGCCCAATCTGTGCTCGGAAATTCTTAGTTAATTAATCGTTGTTCTAAAAATTCCCCAAAAATCAAATATCGTAGAGATTACTTTGATTGACATTGTGCCCAAAAATCTTTGCATTTGCATACATCATTTGCCCTGTAAAAATCATTTTGAGCATTTCAATGTTTGATTTTTAATAGGTATTAAACCCCACATTTTTGAGGTCTAGGATTTTTATAAGATCTATTACCTAGTGATAGATCTTAGATAATTTTAGTTCTCGAAAATAAGTAGGTTTAATATTTATTAAAATTAAATATTGAAAATCATTCTGTTTGCAATTAAAAATTCGTAAGAAAATTCATATTGCATCTAAAAATTACAAAAAAATTACAGTGCACTCATTTCATCGTCATTTACATTGTGGCCAAGTTTCGTATTTTTCGGACATCGTTTGATTGAAATTTACATTTTAGTCCCTAAAATAGGCCGAATTTGCATTTTTGCATCTCATATTGCATTGAAAAATTCCAAAAAAAGACCGCCTTGAAAACCAAACTCAAAGTTGGATAGACATTAATCTAGGTTGTTCCTTTGCCTCCTTGTGATCGACCTTGGGACTTGCCCAAGTAAAATAAACATAAACCACGAGATTAAAATTGAATCATTATTTTGTAATTATTACTTGACTGTTTCCGATAGCCGCCTACAACGAACGACTTTCATTAATTTCACGCACGAACGATAAAAACGATTTCTTATCGCGGCTTTTGCGGACTCGTCAAGCGCCCTACTTGCTTCGGGTTCATTATATCGAATTACATCTGAAACATCCTACGTGAGTTCTTTTCTTGTCCATATGTGGCTTTCACATAGATCTACAAGTCTTGAGATATTGTATAGTAGGCCAATTCAAGTCTGTCAAAGACGCTGACCATAATCTATGAGCTCACGATCCCATCATCTTTTGACGAGGTGGTGCTCTATCATGCCTTTGTAGCAAGCTCTAACTCAAGTAAGATGACTCCTTATCGTATCCTCGCATGTCCATTAGGAACATTCAGGACCATTCTGGTCTCATCCGATTCAAGGATTGACCTAAAAGAGGCTAAGCATGCACTCCCTCTCATATCCTTGAAACGTCGTTTCAGATACTGACATCTAGGATTAACTCGTCAGACCATCTCAAAGAGAAAAATAAGGGATGGTAATTGCTTATATCATACCACAACTAGAACTCATGACGCTTTTATTGGACCCTGTGGGAGATTTGATGGAGCCCACAATGGCTAAAGAACCCCAAAGAAACTTGCTGCTGGTGGTGGGATATTATATGATGTCCTTGATTGGAGAACACTGGGGATCTTTGATTTGATACGAAGTTGACTAATAAACCAATGATTTTCTTGATTCAGACGGAGAACCAACCCTAGGGCTCAGGGAGACGGGAGTACTCCTAAAGCGTTTCAGAATAGCACTCAACACATAAATGACAAATTTACATATACTATATTAGATTAAAATAAAATTTCACATCTAAGCCATTTTAATAGCAATCTGCCAAATTTTTGTTTCAAATTATACAATAATAGCACGTAACTACAAAATATCGCCATCCATAGCAAAAGTACTATGAACTGGCATTCCGCTGCTCTCATTTATGAAGATCGTAACCTTCGACTGGAAAAAAACCAAATAATACGTTGTGTCCATGATAAGACCATGGTTACCGAGAGCAAGTCAATGAAAGAGCAAGAAAGCGCTGGTTTAAGATTACACAAGATAACAGGAAAAGGACTTCATGTAGGAACCAGGTACTTTACAATCACTGGTTCCAAAAGATGGATTATAAGAAGCAGCAACTATTGGTGCATTCGGCTCAGCCTAATACTGCAATTTCACAACGTAATGATTTGTTTCGAGGAAAAGATGGCAAGGCCTGCTCGTTAGCTCATCAGCACATGCATATGAATGATGGCATGCCCAGAACCATGACTGTGAAGCGCAGTCCTTCGCATTAAATGGCATTAGTAATAGTAGACCCCTTGAAAGACCTTAATAAAGAACCTGAGTTCTCCGACTTCCTACGAAAGCTCCCTCCAGTCTGCATTCTGAACTGCACAACAAAAAGATGGACTTGATGTCATTATCCATTAAAAGGAATAATCCAGAATAGAAATTGAAGACATGCTAGTAAGCTAGATGGTATATTACGCCATTCGTCAAGTTATTCCCTGAAAAGCAGGCTCTTCTCTTCTCTTCTATTGGCGTCATCTTCTCGGCTATTAGCAACTTGCAGCTGTTGTTGTAGCTGGATATCGGTAGGAAAAAATCATTAACAAAGTTTCAAAAGCAAACTAGGCAGTATACATGGATGTGCATGATTATGTCAACTATCACATTATGCACATATTGGCAAGATTCTGAACATGTACGTCAGCTAACAGTACATGTGGCTTAGGTGGAAGCAGTGTGGCTTGACATATCATATGACACCACATATTAGTATGACGAAATGACTTGGAACTATCAAAATTATATTCTTCCTTGAGAAAAACCGGACTCAACTTCTTGCTAAAAGCTGAGGCTTGAGGCACAGGGATTCAGGCAAGACCGTGAACGAATCTTTAGCCATTAACTAATGCTTTGAAGACTGTACATAGCTTGATTATGTTATTGTTGAACCACAACGAGCACAAAACGCAAGAGAGTTAATGTGGAAACCCTTCAATGGAGAGGTAAAGCCACGAGGCAAAGAACTCTCTACTCGTCCTTGACGTCTAGGGCTTATTGTTTTTTCTTTTTTATTTATATCAAAGTTGAGGAGAGAGAAGTACAACCCACATATGGGTAAATACAAGATCCATTTACCTCTAATAAAAAACTCAACATTCCCCATAAGTTGGGCATAGAGATTGTATATGCTCAACTTGCACACATTCATCTCGAAACTATACGTGAATAGCAATAAAAACGGATGGATATGGATACGGATATAAGAGTGTTACCATATCCTTATCTATCTTTAAATACGGATACGGATTTTGACGGATATATAAAATGTGTTATCATATCCTTAAAAGTCGGATATGAATGTATAACGGATATTGATTGCTTACATATAATATTAGAAAATACTCTACAGATTAGCTAATATATATATATAATGGATTGAAGATACATAATATAAATTTACTAGATGTGATTATTTCATTGCAATTATACCAAATATGGTGAAAGAAATATACAATTATGATAAATACGGTTAAAAATAAATCTACGACCATATCTATATATGAAAACATATAAACGTATACAGATGTTTGCGAATATCAAAGTGAAATCCATATCCATATTCATTTTATAATGGATGCGGATACGAATGTCAAATCTGTATTAAATACAGATATAGCGACGTATCGGATAAGGATATATCCTTATCTGTTTGCATGTGTGAAACCCCTTGGTGAATACATCAGCAACTTGATCTTCGATTTTTGTGTATGGCATGGCCTCAAATTTCGGCAAAATTTAGCCAAATTTCGACTTTGATAAGTAATCGAAATTTGCCAAGCCGGTATTTCATCTAGATGGGTGGCCAATAGAAGAAATACAACCGAAATGACTGGAATTTCGATTGAAATTCGTTTCCGTCAGGTCATCGATACGGTGACCAAAACCGATATTTAAGGCCATGATGTATGGTAGCACAAGCTTTTTGGAGTCATTCTTCTCTTTGATAAAGTGACGATCAATCTCCACATGTTTAGTTTTATCATGCATGACATGATTGTTGGACAGATTTATGGCAGCTTGTTGTCACAAAAAAATTTCATAGGCAGCTCGAGATCTATTCCAATGTCCGTCAAGACAAGTTTTAAGCCACGATATCTCAGTAACCCCCATAGCAAGAGCTCTGTATTCAGCTTCAACGCTTGACCTAATACATACGGGTTATCATTTGCTTCTCCGAAACAAAAGTTTCCTGCCAATAAAAATGCAATATCAGCTGTAGATTTTGTATCAGTGCATTTGACCCAATCATATCGGTGTAATCATCAGTGTATCCTTCGATCTCAATCTTTGCATTTTTTTTGTGAAGATGAGCCATTTTCCAGGGTCCTTTTTATGTAGCATAATATGATTAACAACTTTTACATGAATATCAATAGATGCATGCATGGCTCACCAAATTTACCGCATAAGTGATATAATGTCTGGATAGAGTAAGATATATCAGTTTCCTGTCAAGTCTTTGGTACTGACTATTGAGGTTCTCAACAAATTGTTTTCCATCATAGATGCTCAACTTCTGACCTCCCTCATCGATGGAAGAGCAGCTTTACAACCCAACTTTCAAGTTTCCTTCAACAAATCCAGATTATATTTCCTTTGGCAAATAACTAGATCATTATTCGACTTGCAAACTCAATGCCTAAAAAGTAGTGCTTCTGAAACCAGATTGGATCAATCAGTCCGATCGGTTCAACTAGTGCACTGGACCTAGGCTGATCCGGTTATCCTGGTTGCACTGGTTCGCTTCAAATGGTGATTTTTTAGGTCCAACCACTGGTTTAATTGAGTATTTAGATATCCATTTAACCGAATTTGAACATGATTTCAAATTTCATTTTTATTCAAATACAATATTTTTATGGGAGTTGAACCCATGACCTTTGGATTACCCTACACCAATTACTAATCAACTCAACCACAACCGTTTCATGTAAAAAAGCTATCCTCAATATTATTATTCTGTTATAAAGCTACATAATATTTAGTTTAAATATTATAAATGTATAGCATTTAATATTGTATATGTTATGATATTGTATACCTAATATAAAATATTTACATTATGTGTGTATTTTTAACTACATGTAAAAGTATGTATATGTATGCATTCACAGCATATGTATATGCAAATGTTTATATTTATTTTACACATACATATAATTTTTATAAAGAGATTTGCATAATAACATATATATCGATCTTTGAAAATATATTATATGTGTATTTTTGATTAGTTCTATCAACTATTTGAATGATACTTAGATGCGTATTCTATACATAATTTTATTTATTCCGATTTGATTGGCTGATTCAACCACTTGTTCGTCACTGACTCGATTTACTTTGGTTCAAAAAGATAATGACATCATCATCCAGTTAAACCGATTTAATTATGTAGTCCAACCCGATTCGACCTTTTCGATAAGATCTCCAGTTCAATCTCCACTTGCCAAGCTCCTTTAGATCAATAATTGTAGCAAGCTCACATTTTAGGCGATTGATTTCCGCATCATCATCCCATGTAATAACCATACCATAAACAAGAAGAACCATTTTATTTTTGCCCCTCTTGGAAAATAGTGTGTGGTCACTATTGCTTTGATAATATCTCAGATTCTCAATCTAATCATCACTACTCTTATCCGCATCATCATCCCATGTAATAACCATACCATAAAAAAGAACATTTTATTTTCGCCCCTCTTGGAAAATAGTGTGTTGTCACTATTACTTTGATAATATCTCAGATTCTCAATCTAATCATCACTACTCTTAGCCTCTTGAAACAAGCTCTGGGAGATTGTTTCAATCTATATAAACCTTTCTTCAGCTTATAGCATTTTCCGCATTGCTCTCTGTTGAAATCAGAGAAGCAGAAGCGGAATCGATAAATAAAACATAAGAAAACAGAGGATTTACGTGGAACCCTACTCCCTAAGGAGCGGGATGAAACCACGGGAGAAGCCCTCAAAGGGGCGGATATTCTATTGGAATTTCTCAATGAGTACAGGTGGTGTGGCGATCCTTATATAGGTGCTCAAGGGAGAATATTCTATAGGATATTCTCTATAGAATATTCTCATAATAAATAGCCACAAAGAATATTCTCTAACACTCCCCCTCAAGTTGGAGCTGAGAAAGCTTCAGCTTGCAACAACAAGAAAATGTATACATCACATCTTCACCCAATACATCACAAGAAGAATATGTCTGCTGCTGGTAGAAGACCTCGCTCGAGGACGGGCCTGCGGTTTTCAGGACATCGGAACGTATCTCTGTCATGCCTGTAGAACCGCTGCGATATCAGGTCACCGGAACGTATCTCTGTCGTGCCTGCAGGTCACCGGAACGTATCTCAGTCGTGCCTGGAGAAGAATCGCTGCAGAAGTCCAGTGCAGAATAGTAGTTGGGTCGCAAAAGAAGAAGTATGCGCCATGTCGAAGAAGTTGATGCCCGGTGAAGACGGATGATCTGTAAAAAGCTGGAGTGATGATCTGTCAGTCGTAGACATGCAGAAGTCATGAAGAATGTCATTTATGACTCCCCCTTTCTCCCATACTTGAGAGAATAAAGAGCATATAGCATCAAATTGGGAGAAAAAAGTGAATAACATGCATTTTTTTATCATTTCATTTTTTTTTCTTCCTTCTTTTTTTTTCAAGACGTTCAATTGTTTTTTTACGGCTTTTCCTCTTCTTCCTTTTTTTTTGAAAAAACTTTTGCGTGCGGCTTTTCAAATGTACGCGCCTTTTTTTTAAAACAACTCAATGACAGACAAAGGGCCCAAAATAGCCCCTCTGTCTCTCTTTTTAAATATCGCAGCTCCTCTTTTTTTTTAAGCACTTAAGCTTTCCCTCCTTTTTTTTCTCAATGAAACATGCTCGTTTTTTTTCAATATTCGGCCATCAACACAGCCACGCCTCTCCCCTTTTTCTTTAAATGGGGTATTGCGCACACATTTAGAAAAAACATGTTTTTTTTAAATAATAGAGGGCTATCGCCCCCCACCCCCTCATCACGACGTTAGGGTTCCCAATAGGGAACCCTGTTGCTCGATGCTGCCGCCCCTGGAGGTCTTGAAGGAGGGATCGCCGCCGCCTCGTCTAGAGACGGAGCACGGGGGCTCCGCCAGCGCGCGGCGGGGTAGACAGCGCCTGCTGCGCTGCTGATGGATGCTTGCGGCTGCTTGGCTGGTGCGCGGTCACGAGAGGCTGCTCGTCGTGTTTGACGCCTGGAAGTTTGCATGCAGGTTGCGGGCATGCTTCGGGAGAAGAAGGCGTCGTCAGCACGAGATGGATTCGAGGGGAGTCGGAGCGCGCCTGGAGTTCAAGGCGCTGAGGGAGAAGGTCGCCAGGAGGAGTCGGATTGCGCGCAGGGGCTTGATGTCACTGAGGTCGAGATACGCGTGGACAACTGGATGCGTTTGGCAAAGAGGGTAGCCGCCTGGAGCAGCACCGTGTTGTTGGCTATGGACCTCACACGAGCAAGAGGGTGCCACCACAGGGGCTTGGAGATGAGGCGGTGATGCGCCTAGAGGAAGGAGATCGCGCCTTCCCTTTCCCTCTTTGCAGATCACCACACGGAGTCGTAGGCGTGAGAGGGGTCGCAATGAATCATTATCTGCTGTAGATCTTGATGATGATTTGGAAAAGTACCCCACGGAGTCCATGCGGACTAATTGAAATCAAACAAACTCCTGTAGACATCTCTTTGGCCGAAAAAAAAAATGCACCAGGCGGCAGGATAGGGCATCTTTGTTTCAGCAGATGCAGAAAATAAATCACAGCCGTGTAGAAATTAGGGTTTCGGGCCCTCCATAGAACTTGAACAATAATAATATTCTCCAAGATCTCCAAGATCAAAACATCTAACTCGAAACTCGAACAAATGGAAAAAAAAATCCTCGAGAATCGAAACTACTCTGATACCATGTTGAAATCAGAGAAGCGGAAGCGGAATCGATAAATTAAACATAAGAAAACAGAGGATTTACGTGGAACCCTACTCCCTAAGGAGCGGGATGAAACCACGGGAGAAGCCCTCAAAGGGGCGGATATTCTATTGGAATTTCTCAATGAGTACAAGAGGTGTGGCGATCCTTATATAGGTGCTCAAGGGAGAATATTCTATAGGATATTCTCTATAGAATATTCTCATAATAAATAGCCACAAAGAATATTCTCTAACACTCTCTAAGTGGCATATGTATGTAAACATCCTCAAGGAGATCTCCATTCAAGAAGGCATTCTTCACATCCATTTGATGAAGTTCCATTCCTTGACAACAACCAAAGAAAGAACAATTCACATTCTATACAAGAGCAAAGATTTTCAGGTAGTCAATACTATATTTTCCCTAGCAACAATCCTAGACTTGTATTTTTCGACTTGTCCATTTCGCTTGTATTTTATAGTATAGATCTACTTCAAATCAACTAGGTGTACCCTATCTAGAACATCAACAATATCCCCCCTACAATTTTTTCGAAGGCCTCTATCTCCTTCTGCATGGCTTGCCCAATCCTAAGATCAACCCGCACTTCCGCAACGTTCCTAGGGAACACAGAAGCAGAAAGTGAAGATATAAAGCCTTTTTTAGTTTTTGATAAGTTTAGAATAGCCGTCATATATGTAAATAGGACATCTGTAACATTTTGCATATCTCGAGGGGGCTTTATCTCGCTTCTTCCACACCCCTGAGAAACCGAATCTCCTTCACAGATGATTACCTCATCCGCATTCACATCTTCACCGATGTCATCTTCATTTTGTTACAGATCACTATCCAGAGTAGATGTTGATTCGTCAATGGTAATGGAGGAACTTGGTTCATCCAGGGATTGATCAGGATCGTGATTGGTTCCTTTTTCATGAGTCTGCATGAGTCCTTTGCTGATCTTTCTTGCCATAAACATTTTTGTGTCCAGTGAAGCACCATGCAGATGGCAGTGTTGATCTCTACAAGGTGAGGTTCATGGATTCTCCTAGATGTATGGTGTGAAATATAAAGATACCTTCTCTCCCGAGGCTCGTCATTCCACTGTGGATCCTTCTCTCAGCTGTAGTGATACTGGATTGGTCCTTATCTCAGCTTGATGTGAATAATGCAATTCTCTATGGGTGGCTTGTAGGAGGAAGTTTACACGCAGCAACCACCTAGATTCGTTGTTGAAGGGGAGTGTTGATGATTTGCATACTTCATAAGACCATCTATTATCTTAAATAGAATGCCAGAGCATGGTTTCAAAAGCTTTCGAACTTGATAGAGTAGCGGGAATTTGTTAGATAGACTGCAGATCATATACTTTTTGTCCGGAGGATTCGGAGAGGTATAGTTGTTATAGTGATCTATTTTGATGATATCATTGTTCTAGGAAATGATGTGGAGGGTGTCCATGCGGCTAAGGATATCCTGGGTCAACAGTTTGTCATCAAGAACCTTAGCGATTTACGTTACTTCCTTGAACTTGAGTTTGCTAGGAACTAGCAAAGACTAGTTATGATTCAGAGGAAGTATGTCAGTGATCTTCTCTCTGATATAGGCATGGTGGATTGCAGGCCTACCACTATTCTCAAGAAACCTAGCATGAAGTTGTATGATGATGATACATAGGAGGTAGACAAGAGGCGGTACAGGGAGTTCGTTGGGAAGCTCCTATATATAACCATCATTAGACCAGATACCTCTTTTACAGTGAGCAGAGTTACTAGTTTATAGAGCAACCTAGACATGCACATATGAATGCAGTACATATGATTCCGAGGTACTTGAAGTCCTCTCCTGGCATTGGACTATTCTTTAGCAAAGGGACACCATTTGTCGCTACAACATGCGCATATGCAGATTATATAGGATGTCCCAAGAATAGGAAGTATTCATAAGGAGCTCTTTGGTGTCATGAAAGAGCAACAAGCAGACTGTGGTTGCCAGATCTAATGCAAAGTCAAAGTACAGAGCCATGGCACGGGGGAGTACTGAGATGATGTAGATCTGATATGTTCTGACTGACTTAGCTATTGATGTGCTTCTCTCTATGTATCTACGATGTGACAACCAGGTTGCGCTTTTCATTGCCAACAAGCCCGCCTTCCATGAGAGGACCAAGCATATTGAGGTTGATTGTCACTACACTTGTGACATGATTCAAAAGGGCTTTATCTCTACCTCTCACGACAACTCTGGAGTATAGATAACAGATGTGTTCGCCAAGGCCCTACTTGGAGGAATATTCCATAGGTGTTGTTCTAAGATGAGCATGATTGATATCTATGCTCCACCTTAAGGAGGATTGTTGAGAGATAATTTATCTTTTCCTGTTTTACGTATTCCTTTTCTTTTCGTCTCTATTACGTAATTTTCCAAATAGTTTTCTCTTCTTATATAAGAGAATCCTAGGGCCTCAATATTAATCAATTTCTCATTCTCCTTCCACGTTAGTGCTTACTATATATATTTATTTATATTTATACGTATATATCATCATATCGATTGAGATCTAGCGCTACTACAACAATGTAATGAGTTTTTGCATCTCCTCAACTATTCCAGGAACCATAATAAAATTAAATCACAACAACAACAAAGCATCAAGTAGGGTCGTCTAAATGGTGCATTTAACTATATTTTATGGTAAAAAGGTTTTTCAAATGTTGTGGGAGGTCAGATAAGGTTATAGATTCTAATGAGAATAGTTCTAAAGTTGACACATAACTTCAAAAATTGGGAAGAAGACAACTACCTAGTAGTGAATTGGCTCAGGAAAAGTATTGAACAAAAGCTTGGAACACATTTACTTTATAAGCAAAATATCAAGAAATTTGAGAAGAAATACCAAGGAGGTCCCATAAAATTCGTTTAGCTGACGTCTACTGTTAGATCTAATTTACTGATCAAAATTGCATGTGCTTGGTTGCCCACTGTACCATTATGGAGGCTCTCTCCAAAGAACTTGAACTCTTCGAACATAATCTTTGTGATAGACTACTTTAAGAACCAAGTGGCATGTGTACAGATTCTTTGGGTGCTCTCAATCGTCAGTATCATGCAGCCAGAGATCAATTTATTGCTTTGGTCATCCTAATCCTGAGACTATCTACAGTCTTGCTTAACTCACTTCACGCCCTAATTTTGCTACTGATGCTAGAGTTATTGTTGCGTATGATTGTAGTTGCGATTATTTTGGTTGAGGATGCTCTTTAGGTATGGACTTGATCGTAACAGTGGCCATGGTCATGGGTGAATCACTTAGTTTTGTATACACTGCAGGTATATACAGAACTTGAACTCTTCAAACATACTCGTTGTGATAGACTACTTTAAGAACAAAGTGGCATGTGTACAGATTCTTTGGGTGCTCCAATCGTCAGTATCATGCAGCTAGAGATCAATTTATTGCTTTGGTCTTCCTAATTCTGAGACTATCTACAGTCTTGCTTAGCTCACTTCACCCCAGATTTTGGTACTGACGCTAGAGTTATTGTTGCGTATGGTTGTAGTTGCGATTATTTTGGTTGAGGATGCTCTTTAGGTAAGGACTTGATCGTAACAGTGGCCATGGTCATGGGTGAATCACTTAGTTTTGTATACATTGCAGGTATATAAATCAATCTTCTGATAAGTGCTGGGAAAAGTTTAAAGCATGCATAGGCTAGTCAAGCTTCCACCTATGACTACTCTCATGATTATCTAGTACTGAGAACATGTCTGCATCAACATTTACTTATACATTGCAATTCAGCTCGCTAGATGAGCATGATGCATCCCACTGCTCAAAGATGGGGCATGCCGTTAGGCTTCTTGATGCTTAAAATACTTTGTCAATCTGGTATATACGATTGCATCTTAAAAGTGTGTGATTAACTCAATGGCTTCAAATCACCTCTCCATGAATGATATAGTTAGAGATTACGTTCTTATATTTTATTGTAACCCCATGGGGTCACTTATGTATTATGTTCCCTTTGAGCTCTCTAGGGTTTAGTCCTATATAAAGACCCTTAGACCTCTAGAATAAACAACTCATTGCATTGTTTTTGTTGGGAAAAGAGAAAAGACATGTTTATTCCTTGGGCCCTAGGCTCCCTTATATAGGGAGAGACCTATGGGAAAATTACATAAGGTAGACTAAGGGAAAAGGAAATAGATAAAAGGATACATAAACATAAAATATATCTCTACACTCCCCCTCAAGATGGAGCATAGATATCTATCATGCTCAGCTTGGATAAACACTTTTGGAAGGACCCTCTAAGTAAGGATTTGATGAAAATATCTGTCATCTAGTCCCCTGAGCTGACATGGGTTACAGGAGATGATGCTCAGGGGGTAGAGATGGCAAAAGCATTTTTGGGCCGTCACTTTGTCACGAAGGATCTTGGTACCCTACGATATTTTCTAAGTCTGGAGTTTGCCAGGAATGCACAGGGTCTGTTGATGACCCAAAGGAAATATATTACAGATTTGATGTAGAAACGGGCATGGTTGGATGTAGACCATCAAGCACCCCTACGGATCCAAGTATGAAATTATATGACAACAATAGTTAAGAGGTGGACATGAGAAGATATAGAGAGATGGTGGGTAAGCTTCTTTACATCACTATAACTCGACCCAATATTGCTTTTGCAGTAAGTCGAGTGAGTCAATTCATGGAGCAACCAAGACAGGTACATGTGGATGCTATATACATGATACTAAGGTATCTAAAGTCTTCTCCAGGCTCAGGATTGCTATTTAGAAAGAACATAGATTTATCTATTTCGGCTTGTGCAGATGCAGACTATGCAGGATGTCCTAAGGATCGTAAGTCTACTTCAGGCTTTGCAGTTTTTGTGGGTAGCTCTCTGGTTTCTTGAAAAAGTAAGAAACAAACTGTTGTGGCGAGATCCAGTGCTGAATCTGAATATAGGGCCATGACACAAGCAAGCACGGAGATGATGTGGGTTCGAGCTGTACTAGAAGACTTGCATATAGATGTACCTCTACCCATGCAGCTACAGTGTGACAATCAAGTTGCTTTGTTCATTGCCAATAATCTAGCATTTCACGAAAACATATTGAGGTAGACTGCCACTACACTAGAGATATGATCTAGAAGGGCTTGATTTCTACTTCACATGTTAGTTCAGAGGAGCAGACTGCCGACATTTTCACCAAACCATTGCTCAGAGGACCTTTCCAGAGATGTTCTTCCAAGATGAGCATGATTGATATCTATGCTCCATCTTGAGGGAGAGTGTAGAGAATATTATGTATTCAGTGTATCATTTTCTCTATTTTTATTTTCCCGATAACCTCTTATGTAATTTACCCATGGGTCCTCTCTATATAAGAGAGCCTAAGGTTCTATGGAATAAACAGATTGCTCATTTCCACCAACACTAAGCACCGCAGCTCTTGTATCTTTTGAGAAGTTTCATTAAGAAGATTTGAAATAAAAGATCCCTTCTTCCATTAAGATGAGGTTTCTATCAATGCACACTTTCTCTGCTTCTAACCTACTAATCATGAAACTCATCATGGACATTACCTTCTTATCGGAGCCTTTACACCTCTTATCCCACCACCACTTGACTCTCGCCTCTTGTTAGCGATAGGCGGAAAATACAACATAATTCAGTGTGATCTGGTTCATCTTTTTGTTGAGGAATACAATCTTTAGATCCAGCTGCCCTAATATGGCAATAATCTTCGGTGTTTTATAGAGAATGCTAGGATAGGAACTATTTTGCACCAACTACTTTAAATTATGGGATGACTATTCATCTCTAACGAGCACCCTTTTCCTTTGAAAAAAATCAAAATGAAAAGTGGATGTTTGGGGTAAAAAACTTCTTTTAAATACTTCAATAAAGATAAAGAAACAAATTTAATGCAGTTTTTGCAATAACCAAAAGGAAGAGGACCATATACTTTGTGATAAGAAGAAAACGTTAAATATGAAAGGGAAAATGATTTACAATAAAGTAACGATATGATCTCCTAATGCATTGCCTCAGCTTAAACATGTAAGAGGAGGATGCCTATAGCATAAAAAAGTTACTGACGCAAATGTACAGACATAGGAAGAACAATTGCCCACAACGTAGAAGTGTGGACCAAGCGAAAATAAAATGGAAGAGATGTTTTTAATGGGCATGATATAAACTGATTATAACCTTATGCTTTTATTTTGTTTTCAGAAGTAGAATGATGAGACTACAACCAATAAGACTACCGAAGATTTAGAAACTATTAAACATGATGCTAACTATATTGTTCCAAATATAGGCATAAGCTGGTCACCAATAAGATACTTCAAAGAGGAAAAACTCTTGCTATACCTGCAGATTTTTTAACTTTGCAGCAGTAAGTTCATCTGTCAGAACAGTGATCCTGCAAACAAAGGAGAACACATTCAATATCCTAAAGAACTGTTTTTTTAAATAGAAGGTTGCAACAATGGGTTTAAAGGTTAATGTATAAAAGAAAGTAAACCTCGATTGAAGCTCTGAAATTTTAGCAAGCAATAATTGCTCTCTTTCCGTTATTGCCAATTCAACCTACAATAAGGTGGGGAAAAGAACTGATACTTGGTGCATATTGACTAGGAAAGAAATTAAAGTTAAATCCAATATAATGTAAAACTCACACACACACACTGAATAGTCCTAAACAGGGTCATTAATTGCTTTGTATTTAATTTTTGGGTCCTGGTCGATATGTGAGGCATTCACCCATTGATACACATCCAAGGTAGTCATTTATATTTTTTAAAAAATAGAAAATCATTTCTCAGCAGACCAAATGCTACCAGATAAATAAAAATGCATATTGTGATAGTTATTTCAACAACAGGCTGCCCCTGAACCCAATAATGAAAATTGACTCTAGTTACTGCTCAATTCAGTACCTAAGATAAATATAGACAACTGTTTTATGGCACTGTGGGATCGACCGATTCTCCCAGTCCAAAAACCACAGCAAAATATATACAAGGGTCTTCTCTTTTTTGAAAAGACATAAAAAAGTCTTCTTAGAAACCACAAAAAATATTGCAGATCTGACTTCTTCATCCATCGATTACAAAATCATCTATCCAATTATACACGAGTAGGTATAATAAGCACTTAGGCTTAAAGAACATCATTTACGCATGAAGGGACATGAGAAGTTTGCAACACAAAAAAAAGTGAGAGACCGGAAAGACCAAATGAGTGGAGTCATTCTGCTAAGTAGAAACAAGACACCAAAGGTAGCAACAATTGGTGATGACTTTGACTTCAAAAAAGTAGTCTATACCTTCTATTTCAACTAGTTCCTAATAGTATAACAATAAACTACTTCTAACTTCTATAACCCATGCAAATCTCACATGTCTCCTTGGAATCTCAGCACCACACAAATGCCATCTAGAGGCGCTCACCATGTCAGTGCTGGATAGGTTGAGAAGCATACCTCCATAGATTAGTCCAACTTTTGAAACCATGTCGATGTTTTGGCAGCATGCACCGCTTTTAAAAACCATTTGCAGGGACTTGAGTGAACATGTATGCGCATGTATACTTGCATTTTTAAGTTAAAAAATGCATATTTGCATGCATAAAGAATTTCATGGACACTTCTGACATAGTCACTCTACCCAGGATATATTTAACGTAGATGCTCCAATAGATATCAAATTTTTGAGATTTACGTAGATGCTCCAATAGATATCAAATTTTTTAGTACCCTCACATTCTTCATATTTACACATACCACTACAAACTTAATCTTCCTTGCATGTGTCCCT
Organism: Ottelia alismoides; assembly: GCA_037367405.1. NCBI lineage: Eukaryota > Viridiplantae > Streptophyta > Magnoliopsida > Alismatales > Hydrocharitaceae > Ottelia > Ottelia alismoides. Next base: position 408,774 of record JAZKJV010003284.1, on the reverse strand, counting down.
TGGATTATACGATGTTCATGCATATTAATGACAAAAATGATTACATTTATTTATGTGGATTTATGTTGTATGATCATGAATATTAATGACAAAAAACAAATGGTTCACTTAGTACTAGCAACAGATTTACGATTTTAGCAGTTAAACAAACATACACATAATAATTTGTAATAATTGCTTTTATTCTTTCAAAATATAGCATAAACTAACTTTCTCGTAAGTGTTGACACATGATAAACAAGAATTCTCAAAATTAACCAATATATCTCTTAAATATTGGGAGCAAACAAAGCAGGTGCCTTTTGTAGAAACTTATTCAACATATGGTGTATAATCGCCCATACTTGCGGGATAAAATTGTTAAGGATCCATGTGAGTAGGGATGAAAAAGAAAATGGATATATACAATATTCTCTTACCATATTAAAAAAATAACTGAATATGGATATCCGCATTTGAACATTAATCAAAAATACGAATATTAATCAAATCTGGATATCAATTGTAAAAAAGTTCCAAATAGAGATATGGATATAGTAACCGTAAAAAGATTCGGATTAATAACATGTATTATGTTTGGTAAACAACTAAGAAGAACCTCTATATGATTTTTATTGATTTGAAGAAGGCTTGACGGAACGAGGAGACCTAGGATGTAAAAGATCATAACATGAGCGATTCGGCAGATTTGGATTCCTATATATCCACTCATATGGTACTTCATCATACAATTCATATAAGATCTATCTATCTAGATATCATTATATACATCTAGAAAGTTGTATGCTTTGGAAGGAGCTTGTACAGTTTTGGGAGGGTTTTTATTGATAAAGAAGAAGAATCCACTTCAACCGATATGCCCTTGCATTTAACTCAGGTCATTGAATCAAATTAAACTTTGATGAATAACTAATTGATTTCAATTCTTTCAGTCATTCTTTCCCCTTCTCCCTATTCATTAATAACAAAATGTATTATTCCAATATATAAAATATAAATTCCAATTGCTTTTGCTGCTATGGCCTTCCTAACAAAATTTTTTTATTTCAAGTACTTTACTTCACCAGTAGATTTTGTAACGGCATATGATCTTTTCATAACAAACACTCTCTGAAAGAAGAGGGAGGAGCATTTATTACTTATAAGAGTGGGCCAACTAGAACACAGATAGATTACTTTGCGTTGAGGAGAAGAGATTGGTTGTGTTGTAAAGACTGCAAAGTAATCCCAGGAGAGAGTTTGACAACCCAACATCGCTTGTTAGTCTTGGATGTGCAAATGAAAGGGATGGTAAAGAAAAGGAGGGTTCCTAAGATCACCAGAACTAGATGGTGGAATCTTCCACTAAAGCAATCGAGCTTCAAAGAGAAGGTTTTAGAAGACTTATCTTGGGATTGTAGCGGAAGTGCAAACGAGATGTGGGAGGCAGTAGCATCTTGTATCCGAAAGGTAGCTAAAGAGATACTAGGCGAGTCGAAGGGAGGAGCTCTAGGTCAAAAGGAGGCTTGGTGGTGGAGTGAAGGGGTGCAAGAGAAGCTAAAAATTAAAAGAACATGCTTTAAAGCTATGTCTACGGCAAGGTTGTAAAAATCGGTAGTCGGTACTCGATCGGTTGGGTTACTGACTAAGGATTAATCAACAGTCGGGCTACTAATCGGATTTAGTCGACTTTAATCGGTTTTGAATTTTTTATTATTTTAAATATATAAAATATTTTTATACATATATTCTTATATATTTACAAAGATTTTTACATTTTTTGTCCTCGTAATGAAAGGAAAGAAGTAATTGAATTTAACTAAAATATTAAGCATATCAGAGTAAGTTTGCTTTATAAAAGTAAAAGAATAAGGTATCTCTAAGCAAAATTTGATCGACTAGTCGGAATTAGTCAATACTCGGTCGGCTACTCCACTAACTAGACTAGTTGGACCTACTAGTCGGGCCAGTCGGGGGATTTTTACAACATTGGACTAAGGATAGAATGGAAACTGTCACAAACTACAAAATAGCGAAGAAGGAAGCAAAGAAGGCTGTAAGCGAAGCTAAGTCAAAAGCTTATGAATTTTTTTATAAAAATCTCGACTCTAAGGAGGGCCAGAAGGATATATTCAGGTTGGCCAAAGCAAGAGAAAGAAAGACCAAAGACCTTTCTCAAGTGAGATAAGTTAAGGACGAGGAATGTCACGTGCTTGTTACTCAGAAGGACATAGAGACTAGATGGGAGCAGTACTTCCATAAACTTTTCATTGGGGAAGGAAATAGAGAGATCACTTTAGGTGATCTAGCTAATAGTGAAAATTACTTGAATCGTGCAAGCTATAGACGAATACAAAGAAAGGAAGTAGAGGAGGCTTTGAAGGTTATGAGACCTGGGAAAGCTGTAGGACCGGATGACATCCATGTAGAAGTATGGAGAATTTTAGGTGAGCGCGGTTTGACTTGGCTTATGAATCTATTCAATGTTATTTGGCAAAACAAGAAAATGCCTGAAGATTGGAGGAGTATCGTGGTGCCTCTTTATAAGAATAAAGGAGACATTAAAAAATTTTCAAATTATAGAGGTATCAAGCTGATAAGTCACACTATGAAAATTTGGGAATGTGTGATCGAAAGAAGGTTGAGGAAAATTTCCAACGTAAAAGAAAATCAATTCGGATTCATGCCAGGTCGCTCAACTATTGAAGCCATCCATTTGCTGAGGAGAACAATGCAGATTTATAGAGCTAAAAGGAAGAACCTCTATATGATCTTTATTGATTTGGAGAAGGCTTATGATTTTGTCTCACGAGAGATATTGTGGAGAGATTTAGAGAAGAGACAAGTACATGTCCTATACATTAACCTCATAAAGGACATGTATGATAGGGCTTTATCTTGTGTAAGGACCCCATCTGGGAAGACTGACTATTTTGACATCAACATTGGTTTACATCAAGGTTCAGATTTGAGTCTGTTGGGAAAAATGAATGGCTTGTTTATTCCATAAGCCCTAGGCTCTCTTATATAGGAGAGTAGCCTATGGGTAAATAACACAAAGTAGACAACTGAAAAAATAAAATAACGAAGAGGTACAGGCACTACTCTATATGCGTCAACACTCCCCCTCAAGATGGAGCATAGATATCAATCATGCTCAGCTTCGACGCACACTTCTGGAATGGGCCTCGAAGTAATGCCTTGGTGAATATATCAGCCGTCTGATTCTCTGACGTGGCATGAGATGTAGCAATGAACCCCTTCTGAATCATGTCACGTATGTAGTGACAGTCAACCTCAATATGCTTGGTTCTCTCATGGAAGGTTGGGTTGTTAGCAATGAACAGGGCGGCCTGATTGTCACATTCCAACATCATAGGAAGCGGTATATTAAGACATAGATCTGTAAGTAAAGATTTCACCCACATCATTTCTGTGCTAGCCTGGGCCATAGCCCTGTATTCAGATTCAGCACTGGATCTAGCTACTACTGTCTGTTTCTTGCTCCTCCACGAGACTAGGGCATCTCCAACATAAACTGCAAATCCTGAGGTGGACTTCCTATCCTTGGGGCATCCTGCATAGTCTGCATCAGCACACGCTGTGATAGAGATCTCCTTTCCCTTCTTAAATAGCAAGCCTGCACCTGGAGATGATTTTAGATATCTCAGAATCATGTGTATTGCATCCATATGGACCTGACGTGGTTGCTCCATGAACTGTCTCACACGACTCACTGCAAAGGATATATCAGGTCTAGTGATCGTGACATACAATAGTTTGCCTACCAGTTCTCTGTACCTTCTCCTGTCCACCTCTTCCGTGTCATCATCATAGAGCTTCATGCTGGGATCCATTGGTGTCGTAGCAGGTCGACACCCTAGCATACCTGTCTCACTCAATAGATCTGTAACATATTTCCTCTGCGACATTACTAATCCATATGGATTTCTAGCAAACTCCAGTCCCAGAAAATATCTAAGGACTCCCAAGTCCTTGGTGACAAATTCGGTTCCCAGTCTTTCTTTCGCCTGCTTTATGCCCTGCTCATCATCTCCTGTAATCAAGATATCATCAACATAAACCATGATTACAATGATACCTCTAGGCGTCTTCTGTACAAACAAGGAATGATCAGCATTGGAGCGTTTATATCCTTGTTTCTCAAAAAGATCTGAGAGCTTCTGAAACCACGCTCTGGGGCTCTGCTTAAGGCCATAGATGGCCGGCCTTATGTAACCTGCATACCTTGGAACACTCCCCCTCAACAGCAAAACCAGGTGGTTGTTGCATATAGACTTCCTCCTGCAAATCGCCATATAGGAATGCATTCTTCACGTCTATCTGATGAAGCGGCCAGTCTCTAGCAACTGCAACTGACAACAAGATACGGAGAGTGGAATGACGTGCCACAGGCGAGAATGTGTATAGGTAATCCACCCCGTATGTCTGTGTAAAGCCACGTGCAATCAGACGCACCTTGTACCTGTCAATGGAGCCATCTGCATTGTGCTTCACTGTAAATACCCACTTGCAGCTCACCGGGTTCACATCTGGAGGTGTAGGAACCAAACTCCAAGTTCCTCTGGACTGAAGTGCCGCCATTTCTTCTTCCATTGCTAGCCTCCATCTACTATCCTACAGAGCATCATGATGATTCCGTGGAATGTCTATAGCTGACAGCGCCATAGCAAACGACCTGAAATCTCTAGATAGCCCCTCAAAAGACACTGCTGCTGATAATGGATATTTAGCACAGCTCCTCTTCGACTTCCGTAGAGCAATGGGAACGTCCAAATCAGTTGTATTCTCATCTGGCTCCTGCACCATTTCCTGCTCAGAAATGTCGTCAGATCCATCAACATTAATATTTTCATTACATACCATAGGCGAGCTAGTTGACGAGTCATGACCATGAGCTGGAGGAGGCTTGCGGGTATAATGGAACGGTAGCGGTGAGATAGGCGGCGGCGGCGGCGGTAGTGGTGGTGGTGGTGATGGCCTATGAGGTGGTGGTGGTGACGACATCTGAGGTGGTGGTGTCATGTATATGGCATCAGGAGGTATAGATGGTAGCTGCTTGTCTCCTGATGCTGAAAAATACATAACAGATTCAAAAAATGTAACATCTGCACTGATCATATACCGCCGACGCACAGGATCAAAGCACTTGTACCCCTTTTGAGTTCTGGAGTACCCAACAAAGACACACTTGACAGCCCTAGGAGAGAGCTTGTCAGTACCAGGCGACAACTGATGGACAAATGCAACCGACCCAAACATACGAGGAGTAAGAGTGAACAGATCCTTGCCAGGATGAATAAGTGAAAACGGAATCTGTTCATTCAAGACAGACGAAGGCATACAGTTGATTAGGTAACATGCAGTGAGAACTGCATCACCCCAGTAGGAGTAGGGAACATGACTCTGTATAAGGAGTGATCTTGTGACATCAAGAAGGTGACGGTGTTTTCTTTCAGCAATCCCATTCTGTTGAGATGTATGAGCACAAGATGTTTGGTGAATAATCCCTTTTGAGGAGTAGTAATTGGTCAGAATATTGGTGCACAACTCTAAAGCATTATCACTTCTCACAAGCTTGACAGATGTGGAGAAAACATTTTGTATTTCATTCAGAAAATGGATAATGATATTTCCTGCTTCAGATTTATTTTTCATCAGAAACACCCATAACACTTTAGAGAAATCATCCACAAATACAATATAAAATATGTGTCCCTGATGATCGGGTACACGACTAGGACCCCAGACATCAATATGAAATAACTCAAACTTGGAGGTACTACTCCGACCTGGACGACTGGGAAAGGACGACCTGTGATGCTTTCCCAACTGACACGCCTCACACTGAATAGGTGTGTGAGGGAGACCATAGGGTAAAACTTGACGCAACTTCTGAAGCGGTAAATGACCAAAACGCAGATGCCATAATAAGGTTGATACTTGTCCAGAAGAAGAGGATGAGGATCCAGCAAAAGGAGTCTGATTCAGGCGGTAGAGGCCTCCTTGCTCATAGCCACGACCAATCACGTTGCCCGTATGGATGTCCTGAAAAATCAAAGAAGATGGATCAAAAATTGCCCGACAATGTAGATCCTTCGTAATCTGACTAATTGACAATAGATTCATTGAAAAATCAGGTGCATGTAGGACGTTCTTGAGCTGCATAGAAGATGTCAATCTAATCTCCCCCTGACCAGTGATGGGGGAATAAGTGCCATTGGCAATCACTATTGTCCGACCTGGAGGGATCTGAGTGTATCCTGAAAGCAAACTCTGGTCGCCATATAGGTGATGTGTAGCGTCCGAGTCCATAATCCATGGTAAAGTATCTGATCTACTACTGTTCAGTGCAAGTATACTACCTGAAGTACTGGTAGACGCAGAGGCAGAAGCAGCGGCATCAGAATGACTCTCTGCATTCGGTGCTGGTCCAGATGGTGGAATAATGCCCCTCAGACGGGCAACAAGATCGTCGAATCGTTGATCCAAAGTAGCAGCAGATGGGGGCTCTATCTGCTCAGCAGCTCGTGCGGATGCAGGAAATCCGTGCTTCGAGTAGCATGTATCTTCATTGTGTCCGACTCGGTGACAGTATGTGCATGTTGGCCTATTGCGGCCACCCCTTCCACGAGGTCCACGTCCACGGCCCTGGTGATGAAATCCGCGACCTCTGTTTGTTGCCATGGCTGAAGAATTCTGACTCACAGCTGTTGAGGGAACTGTGATCCGACTCAATCTATGAAAAGCTTCCTCCATGGGAGGAATAGTCGAGTCTGCCAAAATCTGAGATCGTGCCGCCTCATACTCTGGATCAAGTGCAGCCAGGAACACACCCACCATGGTCGCATTCCTGTATGTCTTCTGCTGTTCTGGCGTGGCAGTAAGAGGCATGAAGCTATAGAGCTTCTCGAACATCCCTCTCAGTGATGTGTAGAGAGAATGTAAAGGACGACCATTCTGCTTTATTGTGAATATATCATGTTGAAGTTGCAGAATCTTCGTCTCGTTCTTCGCCTGAGAGTACGTTGCCGCCAGAATATCCCACATATCCTTGGCTGTGGGTTGATGTAGCATGTCATTGGCAATTTCAATAGCCAACATTCCAGATAGCCAAAACTTGGCGTATGCATCATCGGCCTCCCATGAGGCATTGACTTCAGTCTTCTCTGCAGGCTCAGGTTCGGTAAGAATGTGCTTCTTACCTGTTGACTTCATCATACTCATGAACTGCATTGCCCACAGTTCATAGTTTGTACCGTCCATCTTGACAATGGGCGCTGGACCACGAAAGGCGCCAATAGATGGGATATCAGCCTTTCTTTCTGACATACTGGAGATGGAAGACTGGAGCGATTGACAGAAGATGAGCTTCGTCTACAATGACATAGACGGGATTAGTTGCATGCGTAGACCTCAAGCAACTATCCCCATGAAGATGTGCGTGCTACGGTCTTCACGCGCGCAAGAATCACGCACTGGATCACGAAGATGCACGCGAAGGAGATGCGTGCAATGGAGATGCACTAGGCGGGCGCACAGATGATCGCGCGCACAGACGATCGCGCGCAGGAGGCCCACGGTCACGCGCAGGTGACTGCGCACAGGGTCGCGCACCGGAGAATGCGCACAGGCGCTATGCGCACAGGCGCTGCAAGATGCGCACCCGCGCACGCGCTGGAGGGTGCGATGCGCGCAGGCGCACGCGCGTGGCACAGCAGGAGAGCGTGGCGCGCTGGAGGCGATGGTGCAGGAGAGGCGGCGCTGGAGCAAGCTCGGGCGACACCGATGGGGGCGAGAGGGAGAGGCCGGCGGGTGTGGTGGGATTAGGGTTAGGGTTTCGAGAACTCCGGCCTAGGACCGTCGCTCTGATACCATGTTGGGAAAAATAAATGGCTTGTTTATTCCATAAGCCCTAGGCTCTCTTATATAGGAGAGTAGCCTATGGGCAAATAACACAAAGTAGACAACTGAAAAATAAAATAACGAAGAGGTACATGCACTACTCTATATGCATCAACAGAGTCCATTTCTTTTTGCTTTGATTATGGACGAGTTGACAAGTCACATTCAGGATGAGTTACCTCGGTGTATGTTATTTGCTGATGATATTGTGTTGATTGACGAGACTAAAGATGGAGTAAATGAGAAGCTTGAGGTCTGGAGACATGCATTGGAGACTAAAGGATTTCGTATAAGAAGGGCTAACACAGAATATATGGAGTGCACCTTTGATGGAAGCAATGGTGAAGGAATTGAGGTGAAGATTGGTGACAATAGCATTCGGAAGAGAGATCCTTTCAGATATCTAAGATCTATTTTGCAACAGGATGGGGAAATTGATAGAAATGTTACTAATAGAATAAATGCAGGTTGGCTAAAGTTGAGAGGAGCCTCTGTTGTTCTCTGTGATAAGAAAATTCCTTTAAAAATTAAAGGAAAGTTTTACAAAGCAGTCGTGAGACCTGCTATGCTCTATGGATCTGAATGTTGGCCTGTGAACCATAGACATTTGTAGAGAATAGAGGTAGCATAAATGAAAATGCTAAAGTGGATGTGTGGACACACACGTAAAGATCGGACTCAATCAAAAAGAAAGTTGGTGTAGCTCCGATCGAGGATAAGATACGAGAACATCGCTTAAAATGGTTTCGTCATTTGCAAAGAAGATCAACGGATGCACCAGTTAGGAGATGCGAGTGTTGGGATGTTGAGCCGGCTAAGAGAGGGCGAGGACGGTCCAAGAAGTGTTGGAAAGAGACTATACGAAGGGATCTTAGTTTTTTGATATAAGCCCGAGATTGACTCAAGATAGATCGGAATGGAGGCGAAGAATCCATGTAGCTGACCCTACTTAATTGTGGGAAAAGGCTTTGTTGTTGTTGTTGTTGACTTCACTTCACCAATGTCGGCCCAGCATAATGCTTTCGCCATTGGTGTTCTTTTTGATGTCTATGCATTTCACCGCTCTACTGGAAATTCCCTCTGCCCTTACTGAACTCTGGCTTGGTAGTTTCCACAACCTGTGAATGGTTGAGCCTTGGGATTTAACGGCGGACTTGAAAAGCGACCTACAGATGCTTCACGCCTAATCATTCCAGATAACGCTTGCATCCTCTGTCTTATCGTGGCTACCGGCACAGAGACGAACACATAAATACTTGTTTATTCCTCAAACGATTTATTCGTCAGAATTTTTCTTTATTTATTATGCCTACCTCTATGATATGAGTCTTACAATCTATGTATAAAATCCATATATACATATATATAATAGGATAAACATAAGTAAAATAAAAATTATGAAGATGTTTATTTCAGTTCATATCTTTTGATTACGAAAAAGAATTAGACAATGAATTAAAGCATGTCGAGCCATCTCATAATTCTTACTTTTGCTTGAAGAGAAGAAAAAATATGGCAGACTAACTGATCTTTTCATCAGTTGATGAAAGAGCCCAATGCAACAAAATGCATGTTAGCTCTTTGAAACAATTCGAATCATTTCGATATTAATTAGTATGATGTGTTTGTTGATACTTGGTATATCAATATCGATTAAATCTGAGATCTGTCATTGAATTGCTCATTCAATGAGCATTCTCCATATTATGCCTTGAAGAGGACTTGAATCTCCAGACTATTTAGCTTGAGATTTTAAATCTCACGTGTCTACCATTTCACCATCAAGGCATCTTGACGTAAAGAAGTAAGTCGTTGTCTCGACAATAAATGAGCCAAGCTAGTATATGTGGTGAATCCTCTTGTTAAGTAGTCATGCATTATGATAAGGGACTCCCAATTCTCTAGCAAATACAACTCTTTTGATCATTTCTTCACACGTACCTGCAGTAGCATTCAAGTAGTGTCCTTTTATTTCACGAAGAGTTGGCAAGGAAGGCCCAAGGTGTAATGGAAGGAGACTATCCAAAGGGATCTTAATTAATTGGATCTAAGTCCAAGAATGACCAAAGATAAATCTGAATGGAGGCAAAAAATCCATATAGCTAACCATACTTAATGTGGGAAAAGGCTTTCTTATTGTTGTATGTTTAGTAAACAACCTAACTTATTTTCCCTCTAACTAAATCTATGCATCATGTCTACCTATTATGAACACCACGCCTCTTTTCCTCGACAACATCATAGGAATCATAACAGTACATGTCTCGTGTAGGTTGTGGGCCTTGGCAACTATATCGGTAAAGCAGTCCATTTGAGTAATTTTGATTAGCTAAACATTTTTATCATGGTATATATACATATAAATAAATAAATAAATATATATATATATATATTAATGCCATCTTTTTAAAAATAACTTCATACTTGATAATAATTCAATTTGAATTCATAATTAGTTTTTATTCAATCATATTTGTATCCAATCTTAATTAGATCCACATTTGTATTTGCTCTTTCTTCGATTCATATTCATAATTGATGAATATTAAAGCCGAATTCGTATCTGAGTATTTCAGGATATGATTTCTTACATCCATTTCCGATTTATAACCATGCCTGTATCTATTTGTATTCGGTATAGATGGAGCAAATATGGAAATTGAAATAACCATATCCTATATGTCACTGGTATGTTTTCCTCTTTGCTTGGGAGACCAAAAAACTTGCGAGAAAAGAATCCTGCAAAAATGGTGCACTATAAAAAAGAGATCCTGACCGGCATTTCTTCATCAGTTCCACGACCTGAAGATGCAGCTCCTGTTTAAAGACAGTAAAACGTATTTAAAAGAAAAGCATTTGGGTAAGTACTTAACATTTCATTTCATGTATTAGCTTGACTAATTTATACCCACCATCAACTTGCTCCGTCTGTTGCACGCTATTCAAGACATTCATAATGAGATCCTGTAAATAAAGCCCTCAAAAGTTTAGCATAAAAAGAAAGTAATAATTGCTCCTTTCAGTTTGGAAGCAAATCCAGAAACTCCATACATATAAAATATCAACCATACTTGTTGGAATGAAGTCTGTTGAAGAAGATTCTGTATATGAGGGACAATTATAGAAGCCGGTATTGAAATATTAGCCACATTCTTTGGGGACAGACCCATAGCCTGCGTAGAAGAAACATATAAAAGAAATTTAGATAACTTCATGATTCAAATGGTGGCAAAATGTTCCCCAGAGCAGAGATCTAACAGATGTGATAATGTCTCCAACAAAAGGCTATCAGCATTCAGACTAGTAAAAAAACTGTATAAATGAGCATCTTTCAAGAACAAAACCGTTTAGATCAAAAAAAAAGAATGTATCTAGTGAGTTAGGTCTTATAAATATATAGAGAGAGAGCGAAAGAGAGAGAGAGAGAATACAGTGAGAACTGAAAAACAAAGTAGACATGAAAATTACAGCAGATGACGACTTGCATGGAAACCATTCAAACGAAAAGGAAAATCCAAGGGAGGGAAGGTCCTAGTTCTGACAGGCGGTTAGTAGGGATGACAATGAATGTGGATATATCTGTATCCGAATTACTCGTATATTAGTTATATTTAGATTTTGACATTCGTATTTATATTCGTTTTAAAATGGGTGCTATATGAATATTATTTTGACATTTCAAATATCAATATCGTTATATGTATATTATTTTAATATATAAATATATTTGAAGATTTATTTATAAGTATGTGTAATGAAATTTTATCGCTTCATTCACAATCATTTATACAATTTTATTAAAGGATTTTTACCCGGCAGACCCTATAATCTTTACCAATTACCTCTACAACCTTTGAAACATCCTAATTCATCCCTCAACCCAGTAAACTTACTAACCCTTACCCCGCAGACCTCGTGGTTAACCTCCATCCATTTAATCGTTAAAGCTGACCGGATTCCGTCGCTCCCCCCCCCCCTACGCTCGTCCCGCCCGCCGCCTCCCTGCTCGAGCCCCCCTCGGCCCCTGCTCGAACCACCAGCCCGCTGCCTCTCCTGCTGAAGCCCCCCCTCCCCCCGCCTCCCTTGTTGGAGCCACACCCCCCCCCCCCCCCCGCAGGCCCCGCTCGCCGCCTCCCCCGACTGCCGCTCGATGCCCCCCGCCGCCTCCCCTGACTGCCGCCCGATGCCCCCCGCCGCCTCCCCTGCTTGCCCCGACTGTCGCTCGATGCCCCTCCCCCGCAGGCCCCACCCTCTGCCTCCCGCGCCGCTCAGAGCTCCCCCGCTTCGAAGCTCCCCGCCCACTCCCCTGCTCAAAGCCCCCCCACCCCCCCCCCCCCCCCGCCCCCGTTGAGGAGTCCCGCGCCACGCCTACCTCCTCCCCTCCCAGTTGGATGGCTACCTCCCTCGACCCCCGCCAACCCCTTCTCCGCCTCCCTCGACCACCGCTAACCCCTTCTCCAGATCCGAGCTCTCCGCCCACCCCCTGATCGAAGCCTCACCTCCTCCAGGCGAGCCCACCCCCCCTCCAGGTCGAGCGCCACCCCTCGAGCCCCCTCCCTGGAAGCCGACTGCCTCCAGCCCATCCCCCCCAATCGCTTGAAGCTTAGGCCTGTGTTGAGGGATGAGAGATGGAAGAGGACTTTTTTTCTTCTATTGGTTAATTCTAGCCGTCCGATCGCGGATTGGTTAGATTAACTCGTTTTAAACTCAAGGAAGTTAACTCTAGATATGTCAATTTAACGGTATGGTTCGTGGGGTAAGACGGAAAAAGTTTACAAGGTAGAGGGAGGAATTAGGATGTTTCAAAGGTCTTAGAGGTAATTGGCAAAGATTACAGGGTCTGCCGGGTAAAAATCCATTTTATTAAATAAATTTAGAATATTTGTTTTATGTGTAAACCAACCTAACCATGTATACTTAAGTTAATCTGTAAAATATTTGTTACAACTTACATCTGATTCTTATTTATTTTATATTTGTTTTGTTGTAGAAAGAAAGAATGGAATTGCTTATTCATCTGATCATAGGGTTATCTTATATAAAGAGGAGAATCTCTGTTGAGAAAATTTCATAATAGAGACATAAAGAAAACAAAATATATAAAAGGACAAGATAGAATAACTCTCAACACTCCCGACAACATGGAGCAAAGATGTCAAGCAAGCTCAGCTCTGAACAGCATCTCTGAAATGACACCTTGGCTAGGTTCTCAGTGAAAACATTTGTTGTCTATTTCGCTGACCTGAGTGGGAAGTAAAGATAAACTCCTTCAAAATCATGTCACATGTGTAGTAACAATCTACCTTTCAACCTTTCATGAAAGGCAAGGTTGTCGAAATGAAATGAGTTGCCTGGTGTCCCAATGTAGATGCATGCGAAGAGGCGCATCAATAGATAGGTCAGTCAGAACGATCTAACCCACATCATCTCAGTGTTCCACTCCACCATGGCTCTATACTCTGACTCTGCACTAGATCTGACAACCACAGTCTACTACTTGCTCTTCGATGATACAAAGAGCTCTATATGAAAAACAACAAAGCCTGAGGTAGATTTCCTGTCCTTGGGGCATCCGTGATGGAAAGGGATGCCCCAAGGCTAAATAACAATCCATACCGGGTGAGCATGGTTCGGAAATGCGGTCCATGGCGCTGCATATGCGGCCGCATATGCGTATTCGGTTACTTGACCGAAGCGCATATGCCATATGCGGCAATATGCTGTCAAAACGCATATGCGGTCCGCATATGGCGGGATATGCGGCCGCATATCTGATAGGATTCATGTTAATCCGTGGCATGTTGATGACACATTAACTTGATTTTTTTTCCCGAACAACTCTTATATCATCATTTACATTGATGCATCTTTTCATTATTCCCGTATATGTTGCATTTGGGGAATATAATCTAGGGTATTTTTTCTCATATCTATTTTCCCCATTGTTCTCAACACTTATTAATGAATTGCTTACTACTTTTTGAATTTCCTATCTAATGAAATTCATTCTAATTCTTTAATAAAAGATGAAATAATTGACTAACAGTTTGCCACTTTACATTTTTGTGCTTCTAATAAATTTCATATGAAAGTACAATTTTCCCCTATATTTTGTGTCAACATGTTTTATCCAAATTTTGCGTGTATGATTTGTATACCTATGATTATTTTTAGCTTTTGTTATCTATATGATCTTATATATATTAAAATTTTCTGATCGATTTCATGTGTTCCCTGTTGAATCCAAATTTGTATATGTATATATATGCATTAAATTCAATATACACACTAAAGAATAATCAATTTATGATATCATGCTTATATATATCTTATTAATTATATTATCTTATTTGAAAATTTTGATTTTGGATTTTGTTAGATCAACAACTTTTTTATTTAATCACATTTTATTATTTATTTTATAATATTTTAAATTAAAATATTACAAACCGCATAAATCGCATATACTTGCCTATACTCTTCCGCATATCCGCTTACTTGCTTTAGACCGCATGACCGAACGATTACTGTATACCGCATTTCTGAACCTTGCGGGTGAGGATTGCATATACCTAAGAATCGTGTGAACTACTTCCATATGTGCATGTCTAGGTTGCTCCATAAAATGGCTAACTCTGCTTATAGCAAAAGAAATGTCTGGTCTGGTGATGGTCACATAGAGGAGATTCTGAAGTAGCTTAATGTATCGCCTCTTAACTCCCTCCTATGTCTCATCATCTATAGCTTTATGTTGGGGTCCATAGGAGTCGCGACAGGTCTGCAATCTGTCATGCATATTTCTAAGAGGAGATCAATAACATACGTTCTATGGATCATCGCAAGACTCTGTTGGTTCATGGCGAACCAAGCCCTAGGAAGTAACGTAACTCGCCAAGGTCCTTGGTGACAAAATGTTGTCTAAGGAACTCCTAGGTCACACTAATTGTGAGTCTTGTACAAGAAGGGGTGAATTGTGCAATAAACAATTAATATAATAATATTAAAGAAACAAAAAATAATTCACAACTCTCGGAGATAGAAGAATATCAAACCACAAAAAGCAGTAACTTTTACGTGGAAACCTAAGCGGGTGAAAACCACGACCCACAACCATATTCTAGGATTTCCACGTCGCTCTCTCGGTAAAGCATGTTTCCACTATTCCAACGCTACTTTAATCCGAGAGTAGCACAACCTTCCGTACAACATGTACCTTCTTTGGACAACTCCCAAAGGAAGATTTTATCTCTCTCAGAGAAAGGAATCCACAACTCATATACATATATAGAAAATGTTAAACAGAATATAGTTAAGAAATAAGCTTGAATTCATAAGCTTACAGACTTTAAGCCCAAAGTATGCTCGAGAATGATGATGAAGATCGCAGCAAAGCACATATGGCACAAACAACTTCAGTAGCAAAAGCTTTGGATTGAAGATAGCTCGAGAGCACAGAAATACTATAAGAACTCGAATATCGCACAAAACTATCACTCTTTCTTTTCTTTTAAGAGTAGAGAATGTTTATGTTGGTTGTATCTCAAACAATGAGTCATAAATCCACTTATATAGAGTTGGCCTCAAAAGAGCCGTTGATGTCCAAAAAATGAAAAACATTTTTATTTCTGAAAATCCATGAAATGACCAATCATGTAAACAAGGTGAACGATCATTGGTGATCAATCAGGTCACAAAAGTGATCGATCATATTTGATTGTTGGTATAAAATTCAAAAAGTGATCGATCATGTACAAAAGGATGATCAAACAAGGTTAATCGATTATGGCAAATAAAATGGTTGATCATAGGTGATCGATCAGAGGTGTCAAGGTGATCGATCAAATGTTCAAAAATCGATTCTGTGAAATTGATGATTCTGACTTAAGTTTGATTGATGGTCTAGAATATGCAAAAACTATAAGACAGTTTTTCAGAATATGCAAATATGTCACATTAGCATTTGAAGTTTTCAAAACTTGAGCTTTTAGAAATGAGTTTTTCTTTGATACTTTCATTAATATGATTCTGAATCTTAAGCATTCAAACAGAGTTTTTCAGAGTTACTTTAGGCTTTGAATCGGCTTCAAGCTTTTCTATGATTTTCATTAAAGAGCATCTACGAGCTTCTATCTAAAAAGTTAATCAAGCTACAAAACAAATAGGAAACAAGTCATTTGCAAAATCTAAATAACTGACATGAATACATTGCACATCATCTCTTATAACAATGATATCATCAACATAGACCAGTATAATAACGATACCTCTCTGAGTCCTCTAACAAACAGTAAATATTCTGCAGTCGATCTCGAGAAACCATGCTTCCTTACTATGATCGAGAGCTTTTGGAACTATGCTCTGGGGCTCTAATTAAGGCCACAGATAGCCTTATGAAGTCTGCAAATCGTAGGGCACTTACTCAGCAATAAACCCATGTGTCTGACGCATGTAGACTTTCTCCTGCAAGTCACCATACAGATATACATTCTTCACATCAAGCTGAGACAAGGACCAGTCTAGTACCACTGTAATAGAGAGAATGATCTAAAATGTAAAATGAGGTGCCACAGAGAGAATGTATCATGATAGTCTACCCCACAAGTCAAGGTGAACCACAAGCTATAAGTCTAACCTTGTAGCGATCAACAATGTCATTGGCATGGTGTTTCACTGTAAACACCAATTTGCATCCAACAACAGAAGCCCCTATAGGGGCAGTGACGAACTTCCATGTACCATGTGACTGTAGCGCGAACATCTAATCCTCCATAGCTAGAAGCCAGTGAGTGCCACACATAGCCTCCTGGAATGTCCATGGGATCTCTATAGTTGATAGACCTACGACAAACGAATTGAAATCCTCTGAAAGACGCTCCAAGGAAACATGAGCAGCGAGAGGACACGTCGCACACATACGCCTCCGCCTCCAGAGAGTGATGTGCGCGTCAAGATCATATGTATCCTTTGGAACATATAAAGTAGCCTCATGTGAAGGCACATGCCCCCTTATAAAGTATCCTGCTACAGAGACAAATCATCGCATCATCAGTGGAATAAAGTGCTTAGAACATACCTAGAGTATGCTAGATGATGGGGAAGGCTCATGAGCGGAGAGTACAGAGGGAGGCATGCGAATGTAAAAATGTGACAAAACTAAGCCAATGAATTTGATGGTGGGAGCGGAGGAGCAAGCACAGTAGCAGGTAGAGGTGGAGATGGAGGTGGTGTAGCTGGTGGTGGCATAGGGACCACATGAGAAGGTAGTGGTAAACTAGGAAGAGCGGGTACGTAACCTACTCACCAGTCTCGGAGGCAGTCATCTTGTCACCTGTAGGAGTAAAGCACATAACCGACTCAAAGAAAGTGACATTGGTACTAAAATAATACTTCCGCTTAATTGGATCAAAGCAACAATACCTTTTCAGGGTCCAGGAGTATCCTACAAAGACATACTTGACAGCTCTGGGAGAGAGCTTGTCATGACCTAGGGTCAAATGGTGCACAAAAGCCACTGAACTAAAGACATGAGTTGTTAGGGAGAAAAGATCCTTATTGAGAAACGTAATTGAAAAAGGAATCTTTTCACTTAACACAAAGGATTAAATCCGATTGACCAAATAATAGGCAGTGAGAATGGCATTCCCTAGAAGGAGTGAGGTCCAGAGTCCTGGTCACATCAGAAGATGGCAGTCTTTGCGTTCAGCAACATTGCTCTGTTGTAAGGCCATGAGACCTGAAGAATTAGGATAACTGAGTAGTACAAAATTCCAATGCATTATCAAAGCGAACATACATAATCTTAGTAGAAAAATATTCATATTCTTTATTTCATAAATATAAGATTGAATAACAGATCCAACCTCACTTGTTTCTTTAGAGATAAAACATGTGCCTCTGATAATCAAAAAAACGAATGGGACCTAAGATATCAAAAAAAGTACCAACTCAAATAAAGTACTATTGTTACAACTTTGACGATCAGGATAACTAGAACGGAGATACTTCCCAAAATGGTAAGCCTCGCACTGAAAGGTAAATCTAGAAGAATTCAGATAGCTACCGTAGAGGAAGATACCCGAACCGAAGATGCCATGTGTAGGGGAAACGGACCCGGTGGGAATGGAAGAGGCACCAACATATGGAGACTGAACCAGTCTATAAAGACCCCATTGCTCACTACCACTTCTAATCACCATGCCCGTGAGTATATCCTGAAACACAAGGAGTCAGATATGGCATGACAATGCAAATCCTTGGTGATTAGACTATCTGATAATAAATTCATTGAAAAAACAAAGCATGAAGAACACATTGCAAATGCATGGACTATATCAGTTTATCCCCCCCTATCTTGTAACGGGAGATTGTGTCCCATCAGTAATAACCATTGTTCTACCAAGCTGAATAGTTATGCCTCTCCATATAGGTGATTGTGCAGCACATGAATCCATATTCCACAATGTGACAAGTAGTAAGGGCATAAGCAATACCTGATATACTGATAGATGTCGAGACTGCGAAGTTGGACTGATGGAGCACTAGAAGATCTGGAAGTGGGAGGCGTGATCTCCCTCATACGAGAGACAAACTCATCGAATACGTAATCATAAGTAGTGGCAAGATAGTAGGAGTCTCAACCTTTTTAGCAGCATAGGCATATGCTAGAAAGCCATGATTAGAATAACATGTGTCCTCAAAGTGACCAGATCGGTGACTATACGTGGACGACTGGATTGAACAAACCGATCCTTTGCTACTTACACCTCATCCTTTGAACTGAGAAGATCCTCCCATACCACGAGATGCAGCCATTGTGGAGAAGTGTGAGTGGATGTCAATGATGGAACAGTGTTCCCGTTGAGTCTGCAGTATGCTTCCTCCGTGGGATGTAT
Organism: Ottelia alismoides; assembly: GCA_037367405.1. Taxonomy (NCBI): domain Eukaryota; kingdom Viridiplantae; phylum Streptophyta; class Magnoliopsida; order Alismatales; family Hydrocharitaceae; genus Ottelia; species Ottelia alismoides. The sequence continues at coordinate 389,977 of JAZKJV010003284.1, read as the reverse complement.
ACTAGCATCCGCAAGTGACTGAGCATGTGCAACATCATACTCAGGATCAAGAGCCATTAAAAAGACACCAACCGTGGTGGTGATCATGTACGCCTTATGCTGCTCTAGCGTCACTGCAAGGCACAAGAAGCTGTGGAGCTTCTCAAACAAGCCGATGAGAGATGTGTATAAGGCATGAAGAAGGGTTCCCATTATGTTTGACAATGAAGATGTCATGCTGGAGCTGCAGTATCTTTGTCTCATTCCCCTTTTGAGAGTATGTGGCGATGAGGATGTCCCACATCGCCTCAGTTGTGGGCTTATGTAAGATGCCATTGGCTATCTCCACAAGTCGAGTACCGGATAGCCAAACACGCATGTATGCCTTATCTGCCTCCCATGAGGCACTAGCACAGTCTTGTCAACCAGCTCCTCTTGTGTCAGCACATGCTTCTTCCATGGCACTGCATAAGGCTCATAAAAAGCATGGCTGCTAACTCGTAATTTGTCCCATCCATCTGGCAATGGGCATCGACCCTTGAAGGTGCACGAAAATGATATGTTGACCTTGTTCTCTGACATGCTGCTGAAAAGAGACAAAGACTAAGGTTGTAGACTAAAGCAAACTCGTTTACACGAACATATAGGGATTGTGTGTGCAGACTCATGTCACAATAGTTCCTATTAAAAAGGGCCATGTTAGGTCTAAAGGGGTGATTTATAGGGCTGGAACCACCCTTTTTGATTGAGATCAGACCTAGGCAGACGAAACTGGAGGCACTGAGGAGGCCGAGGTGGTGAAACGTAGACTTTTGTGATTATTGGATGTGCCTCCTAAGAAGAACCAAGGCATAGCGATGACACTCGGGACATGTTCGGCAGTGCACGAGACTCAACAATCGTACGTTGGAGGGTGTGTGGTGTTGTTGTGCACAGGAGGCATGTGGCTACAATAGTCGACGGAGAACTGGTGGTGGCGACACCAACGACGAAATGTAGTGGGCAGCGGTTGGGGCTAGGGGACATGGGTAAGAGAACTTCGATTTAGGATTGTCGCTCTGATACCATGCGAAAGAAAGAATGGAATTGTTTATGCAGCTGAACATCGGACTAGGATTGTCGCTCTGATACCATGCGAAAGAGACAATGGAATTGTTTACTCAGCTGACCCTAGGGTTCTCTTATACAGAGACGAGAAACCTTGTTAGCCAAATTACATAATATAGAAAGAAAGAAAATAAAATACATAAAAGTTATAAAATAAAATAACTCTCAACAGTTTTTAATGATATTAACACATTTTTCATTTCGATGATATTTGTATCTATATTCATAGTCGCATTCAAAAATGGACAATGATATGGTTATACCTAGATTCGTATCCTTATTAAACCATTTTATCACCGGTGGTTGTTGCCTTCACTTTCTTGATGAAATAAAAGTATGTGATGCACTACATCATAAGGTTAAATAAATTCTTACCCATTAACCTATATAACAACTCAATGCTCCTTAGCTTAGGCAGCAGATTTTGTATGCTAAAATTGATCACATTCTTCAAAAAAATTGTCGTATAAAGACATCAAGAACTTGTTCTTCAATTTTTATGTATGGTAGCACAAGTCCATTTGAGTCAATCCTCTCTAATAAAGTGCCAAATGATCTCAATATGATTTGTTCCATCATGTAAAACAAGGTTGTCACGCAAATTTATTGTCTCAAAATTAGCTTATATGTACTTCAAAATTTATTCCAATGTTTTTCAGAATGATGTTAAGCCACAACATCTCAGCAACCCCATTGCAATATCTACATAATTAGCTTCAACATTGTTGAAATAAATAATGTGGAAGTAACAATTAAAACAAGATCATAAAAATATGGAACAAGAACACTCAGAATTTATGTGAAACTCTACAAGATTGTCACGCAAATTTATTATCTCAAAATTAGCTTATATGTACTTCAAAATTTATTCTACCATTTTTCAGAATGATGTTAAGCCACAACATCTCAACAATGACATTGCGATACCTACATAACTAGCTTCAGCATTGTTGAAATAAATAATGTGGAAGTAATAATTAAAACAAGAACATAAAAATATGGACCAAGAACGCTCAGAATTTGCGTGGAACCCTACTTTGTGAGGAATGGGATGAAAACACGAGAAAAGGCATTTCTATGGTCAGCTATTCTATTTTGAATCTCTTTATGAGTACAGGGAGTGTAAGGCTTCTTATATAACCTCACAAGCATATTAGAGTCGCATTCATAAATGATAAGGACTAAAAAGGAGAGCAATGTGTTGGATCTTGGAGAGATCCAATTATCCATATATTAATTACTTTAACACTCCCCCTTAAGTTGTAGTTGAGAAAGTTGTAGATTGCAACAAAAGGAAAATATACAAAACATATCTTCACTCAATACATCCTGAGAGAGAGGAGACCCGCTCGGAGTAGTCGTTGTTGGGAGTAGACATGTGCCTGGAGTCGATGAGAGAGGAGACCCGCTCGAAGTAGTCTGCGAAAGGAGACCTGCACGAGGACAGGCCATCAACGGAAGAAGGTCGTGCGTAATAATTGGACTGGAGTAGATTCACATCAGGATACCTTCATGAGGATGGCCCAGCAACAGAAGGAGGGCCCATGCGAGGACAGGAATATAGTACATGCTCGATAAGATGGCCGGTATACAACATTTGTGTTGGAGTGTTAGTCTTCATGTTGTTGATGAGCAGTCGAAGTCTGAAATGATCTTAGGTAGATAAGTCCGTCTGGTGTAGTTGATGTCGAACATCAGAAGTAGAGTGGGCATCTTCTCATACGTAAATCTCGAGAGTTAGACCTCTCATGTACATGAACCCTGACAATGGCCTCTCCCATATCTTATGGGGACCTAGAGTTGGTTCTCTTATATAGGAGCCATAGAGATGAGATCTCTTTCTGAGGAGCCACGATTAGAGGATGATGGGCATGATACAAAGCATGTAACAACTTTCCAGATAGAACAATATGCCCTACTCTCACTCCATCTTTCTCCCATACTGGTTAAAATATGCAAATAGATATTCAAGTTGGGAGAAATAATGTAAAACGTGCATTTTTCAACTTTTTTAATAAGTTGTCCTTTTTAATAACTCATCTCTTTTTTTTCTCTTTTTATTTTCTGAATCAGCCCGAGTTTTTTAATGTAGCCTGCTGAGCCCAAATATCGCCTCTTCCTTTTCTTTCATACTGTATCAACGGCCCAAATTGAGGTTAAAAACACCCCTCCTTTTGTTATAACCGCGACCCACTTGGGGCCCAAATATTCTCACCACTCTCCTTTTTTACAAAGAAGGGAATCAACCCCTTAATAAATTCCATCCTCCCCGATTAGGGTCCACGAATGAACCCATGCCTACAATGCCATCACGTGAGGATACTTATCGTTGTCACCGGGGGGAGAGGAGCACTAGTGCCGCTCATCCTAGCATGCATGAGTAGGAGGCACAGCTCATGAAGGGTCGCCTCCTAGGGGATGAGGTGGTAGGAGTATCGTCGCTAGGAGGAGGTATGCGAACAGGGGAAGGGCCTAATTGTTGCCTTCAATTGCACTCAAGGTTCCATCATCGAGACATGGAGATGAGACAGAGCTGGTGAGGGGAGATATGATCACACTACTTCGAGGTGCACCATGCCGCGATCGCCCAGATGGAGGAATTCCTAGGGGTGCATGCATGCAAGAGGGTCCCGATGGGGTTTTCCATAAACTGATCAGTTGCACGGGCAATGTAAATGGTACGCCCAAAGATGGCATCCACCTGCGGACATGGAGCAATAGGTGCATAGGGTCGTGTATGTAGCCATTGCCTCCTAAGGTTAGAGATATTACGTGCTTGGGAACACCTATGTTTCTTCAACAGAGAGAACCCATTATCTGGAGGGCCTTGTTTAATCACATGAGAAATAATGGAGATGAAGATATAGGATTGATGAAGATTGCCTGGAGAGAGAGGCGGCGTATGGGATCTCTTGATTGTTGTGATGTGATCAGGTGTCTGCTTGTCATGTGAAGTTAAGGTTCCAAGAGCTCTAGAACAAACTGTGGGACAAAATTTTCTCGAACTTGAACAGATCATTGAATGTCATTGAACATGAACATAATAAAAATTTTAAGAATAAATCCAAAATCAAACTCGTTATGATACCATTGTTAGAGGATGTGTCATCTCGCAGATGGGTAATTGGGTCCCTCCATGGTCCAATTACCACATTCACTAGTTTAGTCACACATCTACTGTGGGTGGGACTCGGTCTTCCTAATGGGGCTATATAAGAAGCCACATACCCATTGTAACGGTTGAGAGGGATTAATTTAGAATATCCGACCTTTGAGAGGTCTTCTCCCATGGTTTCATCTCACTCCTCATGGAGTAGGGATTCACTTTATATCTCAGTGTTCTTTCCATTGTTCTATATTCTTTATCTCTGATATTACGCTTCTGCGTTATCATTTTCTACATAGTATCAGAGCAGCTTCGATTCTCAAGGATTTATTTTATCTTCTTGATTTATTTGAGATTCGATTGACAGAGCGGATTCGCTTCTTAGTTGTTCTTGAAGACTTATGTTTGAAGATTATTATTCTTGTTTAGGCATCATATGTGTCGATGGATAATCGGATCCCTCCAAGGTCCAATTACCACATCCAGTGGTTTAGTCTCACATCTACTATTTGTGGAACTTGGAGACTCAGAGGGGCAATATAAGAAGCACTGCACCCATTGTACCAGATGAGAAACGATAATAGAAACACCCGTCCTTTGAGGCGTTCTCCCGTGGTTTCATCCGCTCCTCACGGAGTAGGGTTCCACATAAAAATCTCGGTGTTCTTCCATTGTTCTTATTCTTTATCTCTGATTGCGCTTCTACGTTCTCGATTTCTAACATGGCATCAAAGAGGGTTCGATTCTTGAGGATTTACTTTACGTTCATGTTTTGTTCGAGATTCGATTCTTGGTTATTGTTGAAGATTCATTCTTAAAGATTACTGTTATGTTCATGATCAAACTCATCTAGGTTTTTCTGGAAATCCTAAACCTGCACGGAGGCATAAACCATTCTAGTGTGTTCTAAAGAACATCTAGGGTTTCTCAAAACCCTAATTCTCCATCGTCAGTGTCAACGTCGGTCTGATCATCTACAGATTCTTGTTGGGTTTCTTCGTATAACCCTAATGACGATTGAAGAAGTTCTGCAATGCATCCAGGAGCTCCAGGCGAATCCCGATCTCATCGGAAGGCATACGCTTCCTCTTCCAGACGACCTTCGTGGCGGTGCAACTGCTCAACTGTTGCAACTCATGCGCATCTCAACAAGGCATCACTTACATCCCAAGTAGATATGTGCAGGGATCGTCATATCGCGATATATCGTCAATATATCGGCGATATATCGGTATCGACAGGTCACCGATATATCGCCGATATGGACGATATCGGGTATCGACAGGAGAAAATGCCTAATGGATACCGGGTTTCGGCGATATGCGTCGATATATCACCGATATATCGGCGATATATCGGTATCGACATTGTATCGAAACGATATCGATATCGATATTTCCTTCCTTGGATATGTCTGCCTCCATCTCCAGGGCTCGTGCACACAGTAGGATAGCAGCCTCCGCAGAGGCCTTCTTCTCCAACAGGCAGCGATGAAGGGATGATGAACCCATCCCCACGAACCCTTGGCAGTGATTTTCTTTCTCTTGCACGCACACGGTGGATCTGTTGCAGGAGGTGCCGCCGTCCCCAAGACAACACTTTTTGCCTACTTCACACTTCCGCAAGGCCATGCGAAGCTTCTCTACTCCAGGCGGAGGCTGTAAATCTCGCAAACTCCCAAGAGAACCTCCCAGGCAGTTGCATCTAGAAGCCATTCGCGCATAAGGTGCATGAACCCCTCCAAGCTACAAGCGGTGAACCCTCCACCTTCACGCACAAGGCTCGTGAGCCCCTCCTTGACTCAAGGCAGCAGTTCCTGGAGAACCCTAGGCGATTGTTGTTGCCAAGAAAAAGGGGTATCGGACCCCCTTCCTAAAAAGGAGCAGTTGTTTTGGGCCCAATTGTGGGCTATTCTATTTGTATTAAAAAAAGGTGGATGAAGGGCATTTTAAAAAAAGGGAGAAAGATGTCGAGAGTTAGTCAAAAAAAAAGGAGGAGAAACGTTGAAGAAGAGAAAAAGGAAAGCGATTGCACAAAGAAATATAGTCGAATAAAAGAGGAAGAAGAAAAGCCGAAAAAAATTGTGAACGGCTTATTGGTTTTTTTTGTTTTTCCTTATCTTCTTGTCTTTTCCCAACTTGATCGATGTTATTGTTTTCCAACCAGCATGGGAGAAAGGAGTATTATGTAGAATTCTACAAATTGTTAAGAATCAGAGTCTATAGGTCATATTGAGATTCTCATGCTCTACAGTTCAGATTCAGACTCGACGTTCAGATTGGTTCCGAGTCTACATTTTGATGTGCACATTTATGCGATCATTATCTGTATGGTCCCCATCTTTGTTTTTGGTCTCAGAGTTTTCATATGATCCATAGGGACTCTAGAGTAGAAATCAAATTCTCTATACCATTGTGCGCTAAAGTTTTCATGTGGTTTCATAGGGACTCCAGAGAAGAGATACAATTCTCTAAGTCAGTATGAGAGAGACCCAGTTCTCCGACGAGGAGACTTTGAGACTCCATTCCCCAGCAACCGTGGACTCCGACGAGGATGTTTCCCACGGGTTTTTTCCAATTCGGTCCTTTAGAGAGATGGAGGAGTTGTGGGCCAGAGTTCTCCAGGTGGAGAGCCATTTCAATTTCAGTGACTCTGACAGACGCAGTACAGAGCACATGTTCTCCGACGAGGAAACCTAATTCAACTCACACTCTAGACCTTTTGTTACTCTTTACCAGCACAGCATGAGAAGCAACGTCCTCGACAACAACCGACAGTCGTGTATACGTTGAGTTGATGTTGTCTGTAGTGTCTTGTATTGTGAGTATGAGTGATTTCTTTATATGCGTCCAAATTGAGCATTGCACGCTCCAGCTTGAGGGAGGGTGTTGGAAGCATAGGCTTCATATGTGTAGATGGGAAATTGGATCCCTCCAGGGTCCAATTACCACATCTACTATTTGTGGGACTTGGATACTCAGTGAGTGCTATATAATAAGCCCCACCCATCGTACCAGATGAGATAAGTTAATAGAAACATTCAACCCTTTGAGGTATTCGCCCATGGTTTCATCCCACTCCTCACAGAGTAGGGTTCCACGTAAAAATCTCGATGTTCTTCCATTGTTCTTATTCTTTATCTCTTTCGCTTCTACATTCTCGATTTGTAACCCATTATATATTATTCAAGTGGATAATCAAGTTCAAGATTCAGTTCTAAGGTTTCTTGAAATCCTAATTTTCATCGTAGATGCCAACCAATTCAAGGGTCTCTTGAAAACCTATTTCTCCACCATCATCGACAACATTGATCTAAAGATCGTCATCCAGTGCCAAGTTCATGGCTTAATGAGCCGTTTGAACATGCTACCCAAGGGCTACCGGTGATAGCCATGCGCTACCGACGATACCCAAGCGCTACCGACGATACCCAGCACTGCCCAACTGCAACTAGTGGCGCCTGGGCACCCATGCGTCGCCTCTTTAGGAGGCATCTCCATCAGGTGGTACTACCCTTTTTCTTTTCACGAGCGATCAGCCCTAAACGGAAAAGTGGCACCTCCACCCCTCCTCGTGTTGCTCCAAGCATTAGTAGTGGCTCCAGCAAAGGTTCCCACGATGGGAACCCTAAATCTCGTCCGTGAGTGGAACCGGCTCAATACCCTTCATTTGAGTGAGTGAGTAGGTCGTTCTCTATATTTTAAAAAAGAGAGGGGGAAAGAGCATACCCATTGGGGTTGTTGAAAATAAAAAAAATTAGGTGGGTTGTGGTAGCTTAAATAAAAAAAGAAAAGCAACAAAATATTTGGGCCCTATTTGGGTCGTGTTAAAAAATTTATTTTCAGAAATGGCAAGCGTACAAAAAAGGGAGAAAAATAGTACACGTAATTTTTTTTTAAAAAAAGGGATATGGCTATAAAAAAGGAAATAGCTGCAAAAAAATCTTTTGAGATTGGTTTTTTCCACATATTAAGGTCTTCGTTGCTCTATTACATATGCGGGTGTATATGTGGATTTCTCTATCGCATACGTTTTACTACTGAATAATGAGCGCCTATTGAGTATGCTTCACGTTGTGACCCCCGTTTCAGCATATGTGCCTGCATACGTGGACGTTTGAACCGGCTTTATGAACATTGATCATCAGAATCATCCATATAATTGAAATACACATCATCATCAGCCTCATCATCGCTTCCATAGTTAAAATTGGAGAACTCCTCAAAATTAATTGGATTTTTTCTTTTACCTAGGAAAGTAATATGCACAGTCATTTCTTTGAAATTGATCGCAATAAAGCAACGAACATTTTTTTAATTTGTATTGTACCTTTATTAAGTTTATCCCCTTCTTTTTACTTAAAGCGACTTGAGCTCCTTCACTTCCTTCCTCCTCAATAGGATCATCGTCAAGGGGTATGTTTGCATCAAGATCATGATGGGCCTCAACATCTTGGGCTTTCGAAGTCCATTCATCACCGGAGCCAATGTCTTCCAAATATAAAGGATCTTCTATTATTTTCTTCCTTAATTCCCTATGTTTCAATTTGAGATTGAACATGATGTAATCCAGATCATTGAGCTTCGCTTGTGTTAAGTGATTTCTACTCTTTGTATGGAACTATATAGAAGTACGTAAGGTTTAACATGAAGCGAAAATAATATCATGATTATATATAGGGGTTGGGGAGCATGCACCCAAGTGCATGTAATTTTACATGCACCGAGGCCTATATCTTGCACGATTTTTTACTTTTTTTTGGAAAATATCACTATATATATTCATCTATATATCCCTCCAATGTGCCACTGGAATTTCGTCAAAAACAGACTCTTATGTCCTCCATCTATAAACGGGTAATTTTAATGGTCTTAGAATTGTTGTAATCGGCACGTTCTAGAAGGAGGGCATAGGAGTTTCTGTTTCTGACGAAATTCAAATGGCATATTGGAGTGATATATAGATGAATAAACATAGTGATATTTTTCCAAAAAAAGTAAAAAAATCGTGCAAGATATAGGCCTCGATGCATGTAAAATTACATGCACCTGGGTGCATGCTCCCCAACCCCTTATATATAATGCTTTAACAACTTACTTGATTGAACGAGCTCCAATTGCATTCACACCCAGAAGCATTACAAGTCAAGCTCAATACCCAAATCGCAAATGTTGCATATTCAGGTGTTTCATCTCCAAACAACATCCACCAATCCGATGCATGTTATGAATTAAAATATTGAGTTTTAATTTGGAGAGAGCCTCCACCATTATCCCATTCTCCTAACTTTCTAGGGTATTTCCTCTCATCTCGTTCCCCTCTTAACCATTCTAATTCCTCTTCTCATCCCTTCCTACTTTTCTATTTGCATCAAACTACAAACCATGTGTAGCAGCTCAAATCTCATCCTACCTAACAAGCTAAACAAGGTCCCTCTTCATAGATGCAGATAGTTTCCATTCGGCATTCCCTTCCTGCAGAACTCGAGGTATCTATGCAAAGATCCACACTAATCTCTTCATCACTTTCCAACAACCACCAGTCTAAAAACTTCCTTATTCTTTAGCTCAACGATAAAAAAAAACCTCATGTTTGCTCAATCAAAAGGTGTCGAAGAGGCTGAAGGTCGCTTCCAACATTCATAAACAATGTTTGGATATCAAATCATCAGCTAGTTAAAAAGAAAAATCAGTCGGCTGAAATATTGATCAGTCGATTGAAGTAGGAATAATCAACTTATTAGTACCGGAAGTCGATTGATTTCTCAACGTTCATCAACTACCATTAATTATTATAAAGAATAGTCGATTGGATTAATAACATAATCGGTTGAAAGCAAATCAGCCGAATAGGATTAAGATTAGTCGATTGATATGATTATTTAGGTTGAACAGTCAGTTGACTCATTAAGAGTTGGCCATTTGACCTAATCAGTTGTCTGGTCAACATGATCAATAGGCGGAAAGACTGATTTTTAAGTAAATTTTAATTTTTGGCTCTTTTACAAAAACATATGAACGAGAAAACAAAAAGATCTCTAATCATTTAAGCAGAAAATCCCGAGACTTGTCAGCTTAAACAATCACATTAATCAATGCTTCTACAGATTATATGAAAGATCCACATTAATATGTTCGTCACTTTCCCACAACCACCATTCTATTAACTTATTGAACTTCTGCTGGGTAATAAGCAAAAAAACCCATGTTTGCTCAAGCCAAAGCTACCTTCATCATCTCCTTAAGACTTCACAAAGAACCAGCCCTGCAATTCCCTTCTTATCTACTTTTCCAATTTGAGACTGTAGAGATATATTTCATGTTTATGTATCGTTTATCCTTTTTCCTTTCTCTTTGTCTACTTTATGTAATTTGCCGTCTCTCCCTATATAAGAGAGCATAGGGCTCAGGAAATAATTATCTCTTTATTTTTTCCCAACATGGTATCAGAGCGGCGGTCCTAGATCGGAGCTCCTGTACCTAACCCTAACCCCTCCACCCATCGAGCCTCATGCCGTCGCCGCCCAGGGCCCCGCTGCCCAGGGCCTCGCCGCCTAGCACCGCCCAGGGCACCGCCGCCTAAAGCCTCGTCGTGCAGCCTCACCTTGTGGCCCAGTTGTGCGGCCATGCCTTGCGGCCCCGTCGCCTCTGCCTTGCAGCCCCCTTGTGTCCCGCCTCGGGCCTAGCGATTGTGGGCCCTGCTGCCTTTCTCCTCCTCAAGGGGCCTCCTCTCTCACCTCCATGTTGATGGGTTTGGTTGTGTAAGTCTACACATGCAACCAAACCTCTTCATGTCAGTGTAGACCAAAGTTTATCTCGTCTACAACCCCGTCGTCTCCAGTCATCATGTCAGAAAGAAAGATAGATATCCCCACCACAGTCACCTTTAGAGGTCCTGCGCCTATTGTGAAGATGGATGGGTCGAACTACGAATTATGGGCCATGCAGTTCATGAGCCTAATGAAGTCGATGCGGTAAGAAACATATTCTTACCGAGGATGAGCCAACGGAGAAGACAGGGTTGTATGCGAGGCTGATGACGCCTATGCTCAGGTCTGGTTGTCTGGTACCTTGACTCCAAACATTGCAAACGATGTCTTGCATCAGCCCACTGCCAAAGCAATGTGGGACATTCTTGCTGCCACTTATTCATAGGCCAAGAATGAGACAAAAATTCTAAAGCTTCAGCGTGACATCTTCACCATAAAGCAGAATGGCCGACCCGTACATGCTCACTACACTGCGTCGCGGGAAATGTTTGAGAAGCTTCATACTCACAGCTACTCCAGAGCAGTTGAAAACATACCGAAATGTCACGATGGTAGGAGTCTTTCTAGCCTCTCTAGACTCTCAGTATCAGGCTGCTTCTTCTCAGATTCTGGTAGATGCTACCATTCCTCCCATGGAAGAGGCCTTTCGGAGATTGAGCCGGATCAATATCTCAAGCCATGCTCTTGTGTTAAATTCTTCTGCTATGGCAGCCTCTCATGGAAGAGGTAGCCCATCTCATTTTCGTGGATGTAGACCACATGTAGAAGTGGTCATGGACCACCGTGTACCTACTGTCATCGGACTGGTCATACCGAAGATACATGCTACTCCAAGCATGATTTCCCAGCATCTGCCCGCGTAGCATAACAGATTCAGCATCATGGCGCTCCACCCGCATTAGATCATCGATATGATGACCTTGTGTCTCGTCTGCGAGATATCATGCACGCGGCAAGTACTCCCTCGCCTGTTTCAGAGAGCGGCTCGGATGTTATTGCTACTGGCTACTGCAGGAGCTAGTTCCTCAAATAGTGCTCATACTTCTACTTCTTATCAAGGTTCAGGTACCTCAGAATGGATTATAAATTCAGGTGCAACACATCATCTATGTGGAGATAGATATCAGCTCATATCCTACAAGCAGGTTTCTCCAGGAAAGACAGTGGTCATAGCAGATGGGACTCATTCTCCCATCACAGGACAGGGATAGATTACCTTGACGCCTTCTATGCAGTTGCAGAATGTGTTGCATGCCCCTAATTTCTCAATGAATTTACTGTCAATTAGTCAGATTACGAAGGATTTGCATTGTCGAGCAATATTTGACCCACCATCTCTTGTGTTTCAGGACATTCTTATGGGCCGAGTGATTGAGTGTGGCCGTGAGCAAGGCAGGTTGTATCGATTGGTCCAAACACCTTATGCTGGAGCATCCTCTCATACTACTGGACCTGTCTCTCCTTATCTATGGCATCTACACTTTGGTCATCTTTCATTTCAGAAACTAAGTCAAATCCTTCCTCAAATCTCACCTCGCTCGTCGTTCAATTGTGAAGCTTGTCAGTTAGGGAAGCATCATCGGTCTGTACTCCCTAGTCGTCAGAGTCGGAGCAGTAGCTCTCGTTTTGAGTTTTTCCATGTAGACATTTGGGGTCCAAGTCGTGTTCCCGATCATCAGGGATACGGGTTCTATTTAGTTGTTGTGGATGACTTTAGTCGCTTGTCTTGGGTTTTCTTGTTGAAGTGCAGAATGTTTTTTCCACCTCTGTCAAAATTGTGCGAACTGATAATGCTCTTGAATTATGTACCCATATAATATCTCAATTCTTTTCATCTCACGACATCGTACACCAAACATCTTGTGCTTACACGTCCCAACAGAACGGTGCCGCAGAAAGAAAGCAATGTCACCTTCTTGATATCACTCGTACGCTTCTTGTCTAGAGTAGTGCACCACACTCATTCTGGGGTGATGCGGTTCTCACAGCATGTTACCTAATTAACCGTATGCCCTCATCAATACTGGGGGATACCTTTCTCCCTTGTTTTCCCTGACAAGGAGTTGTTCTCTCTAACCCCTCGTGTTTTTGGGTCAGTTGCGTTCGTCCATCAGTTGTCTCCAGGGATTGACAAACTCTCTCCTAGAATGTTAAATGTGTTTTTGTCGGGTATTCCAGGAATCAAAAGGGTTATCGTTGCTATGATCCATTACGTCGGAGGTATTATGTCTGTGTAGATGTCACGTTTTTTGAGTCTATCATGTTCTTTTCTCTACAGGTGACAGGTTGGCACCATCGAATTCAGATGATGAGATCTATATTCCTCCTCCACCAATGTATCTACCATAACCTCCACCACCATCATCTTCACAACATTTACCATCTCCGCTACCATCACCTCCACCAGCATTACCTCCTCCCATTGTTTTGGCTCCTCCTCTACCACATCACTACAGTCAACGGCCAACCTCTGCTCATGATCATGGTCAATCATCAAGCATGCCCCAGGTTTGTTCTGACAACATTACTTCTAATGATGGGTATGATGGTGGTTCTCAGCAGGGGCTATTTCAGGAAGCAGATGATGGGCCAGGTGGTACAGATGATGCAGAACTTGATTTGCCTATTGCTTTGAGGAAGCAAAAGCGTTCATGTGCTTCATATCCAATTGCTTCTCATGGCACCTGACGGGTGATTTCAGGAGGTTTGCAGTTGCTATATCCGTTGTGGATATACCACGCACATACCAGAAGGCATTAGCTGACAGAAGATGGCATATGGCTATGGAGGAAGAGATGGCGGCTCTTCAGTCGAGAGGTATTTGGAGCCTTGTTCCAGCTCCTACTGGGACATCTATAGTTAGTTGCAAGTGGGTATTTACAGTGAAACAAAATGCAGATGGTAGCATTGATAGGTACAAGGCTCGACTGGTTGCCCGGGGATTTACTCAGACATATGAGGTGGATTATCTTGACACATTTTCTACATTTTCTCGTCATTCTACCTTACGGATACCTTTATCTGTTGACGTGATTCGAGATTGGCCCCTGTTTCAATTAGATGTCAAGAATGCCTTTTTGTATGGTGATCTTCAGGAAGAAGTCTACATGCAGCAGTCGCCAGGGTGTGCTGCTGAGGGAGAGTGTTCACAGGTGTGTAGACTTCATAAGGTAATCTATGGCCTTAAGCAGAGCCTGAGAGCTTGGTTCCAGAAGCTCTCAAATTTGTTTGAGAAGAAGGCTTCAAACGGTCGAATGTAGATCATTCTCTTTCGTACAGAGGACCTCCAGAGGTATGACTGTTATTATGGTGTATATTGACGATATGCTTATTACAGGAGATGATATGAAGGGAACAAAAAGAGCAAAAGAAATTCTGGGCCGTGAATTTGTTACCAAGGATCCAGGAGCACTTAGATACTTTCTGGGATTAGAGTTTGCTAGAAACCAACAAGGGCTTGTGATGACCCAGAGAAAATATGTCACTGACTTGCTAAGTGACACGAGTATGCTTGGATGTCGACCTGCTTTTACACCCATGGATCTGAGCATGAAGTTGTATGATGATGATACTGATGAGGTTGACCGGAGAAGATACAGGGAACTGGTGGGAAAGCTTCATTATGTTACCATTACCAGACCTGATATTTCATTTGCAGTTAGTAGAATGAGTCAGTTCATGGAACAACCTTGTCAGGTACATATGGATGTTATACAAATGATATTAAGTTATTTTAAATCATCTCCAGGTGGAGGGCTGTTGTTTAAAAAGGGTGGCACTATTATCTCAGCATGCGCCGACGCAGACTACGCAGGGTGCCCAAAGGACAGGATGTCTACATCAGGATTCGTTATATTTGTCGGAGAGTCAATTGTCTCATGGAAAAGTAAGAAGCAAACCGTGGTTGCTAGATCCAGTGTTGAATCTGAGTATAGAGCTTTGGCCCAAGCATGTACAGAAGTGATGTGGGTCCGAGCAGTCCTGACAGATCTTTACATAGATGTTCCTCTTCCCATGTCGCTGAAATGCGACAATCAGGCTGCATTATTCATTGCTAATAATCCTGCATTTCACGAGAGGACAAAGCACATTGAGGTTGATTGCCATTATATACGCGATATGATCAAAAAAGGTTTCATTTCTACATCTCATATCAGCTCAGGAGACCATACGGCAGACATTTTCACCAAAGCCTTACTTAGGTAGGGGGTCCTTACAGAAGTGCTTATCCAAGCTAAGCATGACAGATATCTATGCTCCATCTTGAGGGGGAGTGTAGAGATATATTTCATGTTGATGTATCGTTTATCCTTTTTCCTTTCTCTTTGTCTACTTTATGTAATTTGTCCATAAGTCTCTCCCTATATAAGAGAGCCTAGGGCACAAGAAATAATTCTCTCTCTTTATTTTTTCCAACAGACACAATCTCAAATACTTCATTGAACACAGTCCAGTTATTCTGTGCATTCATGAAAACCTTTTATCTAGGCCATGAATTTTTTGTATTATGTTCATCAAAACTTATTACAAATGACCATGTCCGAACAAGGCAGAGTGGTATCCACAATCATGGCTACAAAATGATTTTCAGAATTTTTTGTCCAGAATCGCTTCCTTTCCATTTCAGGAAAAATAACTATTAGAGGTACTTCTGCCTCAGGCACGACATTTTCTAATTGTGGATGGTCCACTACTACATCAGAAATTGATTCATAAACAAAATTTTTAAGCAACTGCCTAGAAAAGCACCAAAGCTGTTCTAGTGCCTAAAAGTATGAATTGCTAAATATGAAGGTTCGACAAATTCCCCACATGAAACTTGAACCAAAAACTAAGCATAGGGAATAAAATAACTTGTACCGGTTGTTTGGGATCGAACCAATCACCGACACTAGCAGACTTTTTTAAAGGAGATTCCTGAATCAGTGAATATCAAAAAGTGGAATGCAAATTGTTTGAGGATGATACTGGAGTAAACTGAAAAAGAAAATAACCTGGGATGACCTTCTAGGAACGCATATTGGAATATCCTGAAATGGGAAACTTTTAGACAACTCTGCATTTACCATGAACGAGGACAACTAGGATTTTACCTTGACAATATCTACATTTTCCGATGTGACAGAAAACCTCCCTTTTATTTGCACCACATTTGTCTTGGGTTTATCATCCAAGGTGTCCCTGTATCCTATAGAACATTAAAATGATATGAAATGAAGCTCATCTTTGCTTACAACCATTGTCTGAAACAGATTGCGTGGAAAATAAGATAAAAAGTTTTTTGGTTTAAAGTAGCCAGGTGAACAAATATACCCCCTGAAGATCTCCCAGGAGCCGTTGGTGCAGATAAACTGTTAGCAGAAGCACGGTTAGGAAGCATCAAAGGACCACTGAAGCTTGGGGCCTTCCGTACATCACGTTTATATTTCTCAGCTCCTACCTGATTTTCTCCATCAAACCTAATCAAGAGATGCAAAATATGGATTAAATTATTCGCTACAATATTAGAGAATGCACAAAGGTGCACATGCCATGTTGACAAACATTTAATATTTTCTAAATAAATTAGAAAAATAAACAGCCATTCTTCAATCAATACAAAGGAAAGATTTGGAGTGTTCAATTCACAAATAAACATTTGCTGTCTTTGATTTCGGAAGATGCCATGGGTCATAATTCTGTCCTCCGGGATAAACTTTGAGATAAGGTTCTAAAAAAATTGTACCGACCATCAAACATACAAGCAGTAGTGTAGATTATTAGTTGATTAATTTTCCACAATACAAGAGATCGGCGCATAAATTAGATAAAAGTTTACACCGAAACAGGAGGCAAGCGGGCAACAAGCTACGCCGCTAGTACTTTTTGAATTGAAAAGTTGTTTAATTGATGGTTCAAACAGTGATGGTGTCATTAGGATATAAGCAATTGGCTAAATCAAGATACAAAACTGTCGATCCTTCGATTTAGTTTCCACAAGCCCAACCAGTTTGCACTAGTATTCTATAACTAAGTGTTAGAAAATAGGAATGCGGAAGCGTATCAAAGAAATTTTAAGTACTAAGCCTTCTCCCACTATAAGCAGGGTCGGCTACATGGATTCTTGCTCATATCCATGTTGAAAGATTCGACTATTTTTACGCTGGTCGTCGACTACCTAACACAACACCTACAAGAGTGGGATTTGAACCCTGGCCTTTTGTGTGGTAGACACATTGTACTGCCACTAGACCATTAAGTGGGTACTCCTACTCAAAGAAATAAAGAAATAAAAATTATTAACATCGAGATTTAACGTGGAATCATACTCCCTAAGGAGCGGGATGAAACCACGGGAGAAGGTCTCAAAGGGCCATATGTTGCATTCAACTTTCGCAATGGATACATGAGGTCTGGGGCTCCTTATATAGCCTCCACAGAGCCTCTAAATCCCACCACTGGGAGATGTAGGACTAAACACATGGATGGGGTAAATGGATCATGAAGGTATCCATTTACCCATCTACAACTCTAGTGGCGCACAACCAAACACTCCAACACTCCCCCTCGAGCTGGAGCATGCAATGCTCAGCTTGGACAAACAGAAAGAAACTCAACTCACGCTACATGACACTACAAACAATATCAACTCAACGCGCACAACTGTCGGATGATGTCGAGGATGTTGCTTCTCACGCCATGCAGGTGAGGAGGACGAACGGGCTGGAGTGTGAGTCAACTGAATCTCCTCGTCGAAGAGCATGTGCTCTGAACTGCGCTTGTCAGAGTCACTGCAACTGAAAATGAGTCTCCTCGTCGGAGTACTCTGGCCCGCCACAACATGTGGACAACTGCTCCATCTCTGAAAAGGACGAACTGAAAGGTCGTGGAGTGTAATCCTTGTCGGAGTCTACGGTCGCTGGAGAATGGAGTCTGAAACGTCTCCTCGTCGGAGAACTGGGTCTCTCCCATCTAGCACAGAGAATGGTACTCTACTCTGGAGTCCCTATGTGATCATCCGGAATTCGCCTAACCGGAACCGGACACGATTAGAGTCTAAATAACCCAATAAAGTTATTAGGCAAAATTAGACAACCTGAAATGATCAATTGATCGTGAATCAAAAGTTGTTCGGGCGAAATTGACCGAACGGTCGCATCGTAATGCGCGCTGCAAAAAGCCGCGACGAAAATTCGGAAACCGCAAAACGAACCGATACCACCATGAGATCCGATTCGACGACACGAGACCAACGGAATCGACCGTTCGTCAATCGGAGGTCATTTGATATTTTAAAATCACCAAATTTAATCTCAAATAAAAACCGTATCCGAAAATTTCGGTTATTCAAAACCCGACCGGAAGTATATCAATATTATACTCATATTGATCGTCGTTCAGAGACGATCAAATCGGGATATTGCGCGTCGAAATCCAATGTTCGAGGCGCTATAACGGGCATTTTGAAACATCTCAAATAAAAAAAATATATATAACTTTATTTTATTTTTTGTTATACAGCAGCAGCAGGCAGCAGACTGCTTTCCAGGAAGCTTCTTTGGCTTTCTAATTACCTCCACTTGGAGTTTCTTCCACTCCACTTGGCACTTAATAATGCACTCCTCATTGTTATATAAACCCACACTTTCCAGCCAACAAAGCCCCAGTTTCCCAAGATTTCAGCCATAAGAAGAAGCCCGAAACCCCTTGACCTTCTCTCCTTGGTCGGCTGCTGCAAATCCCAGCTACAGCTGCTGGACATCTTCCTGCATGTCAAGAAATCCTCTCATTTTGAGGCTCAAAGGTACCAACCCTCCTCTCCTATTTGCTGCCAAACATGTGTACAATCCCTAGCCTCCTATTTGCTGCCATTCATGTATAATCTTAAATCCCTCTACATGTTGCCATGCATGCGTATTAGACTTGCTCATATCTACAATTCCATCCTCTTTCTCCAGAAAATTCTGATGTAATTGATACAATCTCTTTTGCTTTTCCTTCTTGCTGCTCTATATGTAACATTTCCAGCCCTTTTATTTTTCATCCTGGGTTCATATATCAATGGTTTAGATATCATATCTTTAATTTCCCCTCAATTGAATTATAGAAATTTAATTTTTGGAAATTCTGTGTGTCGTGTCCTATTACCATTGTTCTCCAATATGCAAAGATATGAAATCATATACTCCAAAGATTTCAAGAATTAAATTACTTCCATTAGAACATAAGTTCTGTTGTTATTCTCTGATTTACAAAATTTGATTTGAAGATTTAAAATTCTGATTCTGTTCAAAAATCAAAGTAGTAATTACAAATATCCATTGGCATGCCCAAGTACATTTTCAAAATTAAACTTCCCACCCTCGAAGACAATCGCATTTCTAGTTATCCAAAGTGCCCAGATCAGCGCACACATCTTTAGCCGTCCTTCAGAGCCTGACCAATGTCTGCTAACCGAGTCCAATGGAAATACAAAGGGTGAGAATCTATGGCACCCTACACAGTTTCTCAAAATCTTATAGTATATGGAAATTTGAAACCACCATAACGTATGCCAATGCATGTCACAAACAAAGGTGACATCTATATATACATACATATATATATATATAAATATATATAGTTGGCCATATTAGTTATGGAACTCTTATGTTAATGAACCCCACATTCCATAACACCGAAAATCTATATTCACGTAAAGGACATAAGATGGATGTCCACACAAAAATAATCAAACATGTCTTCAAAGAAAAAAAGTCCATCCATCAAAATATCAGCAATAAAGTGCACGTTACCAAGGGACAACAGAGAATTCAAGAAGTGGTAATTAAACTTGACTGCATGAACAATGAATATTTAAAATCCAATGAGTATTAAAAAAAAATCACTAAAATTTTAAACCTGTCATGTATACGCAGGCGTTCTGAAGGAGACTTGGAAAGAGTAGTTGACGTCAATGGGCCACTATAAGCTTGAGATTTATCAGTTATATCACTTCTAGACTGGCTTGATACTGGTTCCTTTCTTGTCTTGGCAGTCAGATCAGTCTTTGCTTGTACTGCTTCGCATCCATCAACTTTTTTTTGGCTATTTAAATTTGAATACTCCTCAACAATTTCGTCTTTGGTTCTTGAGATCCTACTTTCAGACCGATCAGCGCCATTAGACTCGACTCTGCACAACACAGAACAGTGTCATAGAAGAGAGTATGCGCTTCGACCAAATCAGAAATGAATAAATAGGACAAAACAATAGCTGTACAAGCATTAGGAAATAGAGATAACCACATGTAGGGATTGAAGCTTGGTAACGAGGTTTATATTCACTACAATTAAAATTTTAAGTTTTTCTTCAGTTCGAGACTTACGAAGGAAATGAACTCATATCTACATACTTGTAAGATCTAGAAGAACACGATCCAAGATCTGCGAATCCCGCTCTGCTTTTCAAAGAATTTCAAACTTAAGAATACCATAAGGCGAGTTGAAGCAAGTCTTTATATCCTATTAGTAAGATGGATGCTCAAAATTAAAAAGGATTTTTCTATTTTCTCATAAAACTAGGAAAAAAAGAACCTGTGAGCATAAAATATAATTCTTAAAGATAGCTATTTTTAATTTGCTCATTAAGAATAACAAATGATAGCAGTTGACCTAAAAATACAAAAATACATTTTAATCAGGTAGCATAATTTTGTCCTCCATTATAATGCATTCCTCTTATGGAAAATTTCCCATGCCGAAATGCTGAGATCAATCACTTGTTGTGTTACTCAACAGATATTTTTTTTACATCCATCGAGTGGAGGTACTCAACTCAGTGATCGAGTTCTGGGTTTTGTCATGAACTTAATTTATTAGGATAGGAGCCAGATGGATTGACCATTTAACTCATCAAAGTTTCCATGCAATGCAACATTAATAATAAATTCCCATTTATTTTAACTTAAAAAGTAAAACGCCAAAAGACTGCATATCCACCCCTCCCATATCATGGTCGCTGCATGATGACATCTTTACGAATCCATGTGTGTTACTATTCTGAAGTGCACTATACTTGGGGATGAGCATTGGGCTGGGTCAGCCCGGCCCAGCCCAAAGCCCAGCACAGAAATCCCGAACCTATCCAAGCCCAAAAGAACATTGGGTTGGGCTTGTGCCAAATATTTAGGCCCGATTTTTTTTTGCGCCAGGCTCGGACTTAGCTCAGCTCAGCCAGACCCGATCCGAGAGCCCGGCCCGATTGTTTGATGTTATGAGCATAGACTAGTATTTGTATGAGCTTAGAATGCAATAAAACATTGCCACAAGGATAGAGCGTGATTGAAACTAAACGTAAAGGAAAGCAACATGACTGCAAGATCTGAAGATGGTATCAAATGGGTTGAGGTAAGGTATAGAAATCCAATCCACAGCCACACACGGAGATGGGCCGGCCCGATCATAGGAATTGGGCCGGGCCTGAGCCTGGGCCGAACCAAAAAAATTTTGCGGGCTTAGGCTCGGCCTAAGGCCCAAATTTTTTAAATAGGCTTGGGCCTGGGCCCTTCAGGGTCCGGCCCATGCTCATCCCTAGCTATACTAGCTCTCAAGATGGCAATCGTTCTATTGTTGGATTTGTGACCTTTGATATGGTCAATCTTGTTACATGGAGAAGTAAGAAGCATACTATTGTTGCTTAAACTAGTGTGAGTCTAATAACATGGTTATGGCCAAGGCTATTAGTGAGATTTGTAGGCATATATCCCTTCTATAGGATCTTGAACTCTTTGTGAAATTTACCATTCTTCTACTATGACAACAAATCTGCAACTTGCGTTTCCTCCAACCTAGTTTTTCATGAACACACCAAGCACATTGAAGTTGACTACCATTTTATCAAGGATGTAAAATGCTAAGGGAAGACAACTACACTTCATCATTGCTGGAAAGCACACCTCATTCGGCGAACAGTAACCGGTGATAGCAACATACAAGGTTGCAGAATCGGTAGTCAGTACTCGGTCAACGGGGTCACTGACTAAGGATTAATCAGCAGTCGGGCAACTAATCGGCTTTAGTTGTCCATTAGTCGGTTTTTATTTTTTTTAATTATTTCAAATATATAAGTCATTTTTATACATATATTCTTATATATTTGCATAGATTTGTATAATTTCTATATTATCATAATGAAACAAAAGAAGTAATTGACTTTAAATATGACATAAAGCATATTAGAATAAGTTTGCTTTTTAAAAAGCAAAAAAAAAAAAGCTCTATGTATAAGCCGGCCAAGTAGTCAGCCGACTAGGTCGACTAGTTGGCCCGATTAGTTAGGTTGACTGACAAATGGTCGACTAGGCCTAGTCGAGTCACCTACCCCCCTGACTCGACTAGTAAGGTTGACTAGTCGGTCTAGTCGGTTGTGACATCCGAATCCGAATAAACTGAACTTGACCAGATTAAGAGCCTGCGTGACCATTTAATATTCAATTAATATTGAATAAACTCAGGTCAATCTGTAAATTGTAGATCGAAGCTCGTTCGAATGCAATCGACCAAAAGTCGATCGCATCAATGTGTGCCATCAAAAAAAGCTGCCACGTGAAATCGAAATCGCAAAACAAACTGAGACCACCAGAAAATCCGATTCGACAAAATAAGACCAACGAATCGACCGTTCGTCGATCGGAGGTCGTTTAATAATTTCGAATCACAAAATTTAAACGCAAATCAAAGCCATAACTCGACAATCTTTGTATTAAACTCAGATCAGAAGCATGTGAATATTATACTCATTTTGATCATTATTCAGAGACCGTCAAAACGAGATATTGTTCATCAGAATCGAAGATTCAAGGTGTAAATACGGATGACTTTGAGATTCTAGACAAGAGAGAGATAATGGTTTAAAAAAAGAAAAAAGATGGAAATGATAAATGTCACAAATTCCAGCCCCCACTTGGCTTCTTCTTCTCCTCCACTTGGCAACACAAGAGCCAACACTTCCATTATTTATATCAAATTTTTCTCCGTTTTCCTTTCTTTTTAATTGCTCTCTTTCTTTCTCTCTTAATTTCTCCCCCAAATCTATTCTTCTCCGACGTAGGAGCCCTAGCCAACTCCCCCAAATTCTTGCTGCTACTCCTGTTGGGATGTTGCATGCAGCCACAACTGCAAGCAGCCACAGCTGCTCCCCTCTTGTTGTCCTGGAGCGGTTGTTCAGCAGCTCAGGAGCCCCTGCCAGCTGCTCCTTGAACCCCCACCCCCAGATGATGCTGCTGGCAGCCTGCTGCAGCATTGCTGTAGCTATTTGCTACCATTTTTACAGCAGATAGCTGTTGTCCACAGCTATTCTTGCCGCTACTGCTCATTAAGTGAAGCTCCGGCATGTTGATCTTGATCTCCAAACCTTGGAAATCCAAAGGTACAATCATATACTCCTTGTGTTGCCTTCCATGTATATTAAAAACTAATTTTAAAGTATATTATATTGCTTCTGAAGCTAGATGAAAAGATGAGTTTTATATAGAATTGATCAAAGTTTTGAATCAATGAAATAGTCACTAATATAGGTTAAGGAAGATGTAAATTGGTAGGTGTTTTTGCATGCAATTAAACTTAAGTTCAGACCTATGATTGTTCTACTTTGCATGCATAAAAGATAGAAATTTTAGTGATGATTGCATGAGATTTTAGATCTAAATTCAATCTACTGTTATATTTTGATTTCATGATTTACAAAACTTGGGAGTTTATTCTGTGAATTTATATTCCAGTCCATTGCTCTAGAAATTGTTAATATTTTTATATCAGTAGAAAGCCTATGAATGACCTTGTCTGTTCATTCTGGATATAAAAAAATATACTAATAAGAGGTTCAGAAGGTTCTGTATTATATGGTTAAGTCAATTTATTTATCTTTAAATTATTAAAATATTAATTAGTAGATGTCTTTATGGATTGAGATGAAGGTTTTCACTTGGTGAGGGATAAATTGGGACAAATGGAATTCTCTGCTACTGTTAAATTTTTAGTTTAAAATTTTAAATGAAATTCTCTACTATTGTTAAATCTTTAGTTTAAAAATTTAAATGGATACTTGCTACTGGTATCTACTATTCAGAATTTTAGTTTACAAATTTTGAATAAAGATTTAAAATACAAAAGCTACTGTATTGCTCAAATTTTAGAAAAAAAATAGCTTTTTTTTGAAATATTAGAAGATGTTGCTACTGATATCTAGTGCTAAATATTTTAGTTTAAAAAAATCTTAAACAAAGATTTTGAAATTTGAAAGTTATTGTTGCCAAAGTCATTGGTTGAGAATATAAAGATTAATCCAAGATAAATTCTAAACTTTTGATCTCGGAATGAAGTGTTGAGAAATTGAGGGTTTAGAATGCAAATTAAGCATAACTTCAGACCAAATAGCTATTGATTTCATGTGAATTGAGGAGAGATTAAGGCTGAGTTGTACACAATTAAGTCAAGTTTTAAGAGCACTAATTAGCCACTGATCTCATGGAAACAATTTAGAGATTGTGCATAGATTACAGGCAGATCAACAAGAGAACGGTGAAGAACCGCTATTCTTTGGCACACACTGATGATTTGTTTGATCAACTATATGGATCTTCGGTGTTTTCAAAGATCGATCTTCGATCTGACTACCATTAGCTGATGATTCGAGAGTCAAATATTCCGAAGATAGCATTCAAGACTCGATATAAGCACTCAAGTTTGTTGTGATGTCGTTTGGGCTCACAAATGCCTCTGCAGCATTCATGGACATGATCAACATGATTTTCCGTTTATACTTGGACAAGTTTGTGGTTGTGTGCATTGACGATGTGTT
This sequence comes from Ottelia alismoides, assembly GCA_037367405.1. Lineage (NCBI taxonomy): Eukaryota > Viridiplantae > Streptophyta > Magnoliopsida > Alismatales > Hydrocharitaceae > Ottelia > Ottelia alismoides. The sequence goes on along the minus strand of JAZKJV010003284.1, from coordinate 365,198 downwards.
GATATATTCTCGAGATAAATGGGATCACGTAAATGATCTAAAGATAGTCCTGGACACACTTCAAGAGCATAAGTTGTATGCTAAGCTAAGCAAATGTGAGTTCTGGTCATCCCAAGTCTCATTCCTTGAGCATGTCCTTTATGAAGCAAGTATCGCAGTTGACCCTGCAAAGATTGAGGCAGTCATACCTTGGGACTTGGGAGCAGCCCAAGACAGTTACTTAGATTCGGAGTTTCCTTGGACTAGCAGGCTATTACAGACGCTTCATCAGTAGTTTTTCCCGAGTTGTTCTTCCCTTGACACGATTGACATAGAAGGGAGTTCCTTTCATTTGGGATGATTCATGCAAGCAGACCTTCAGGACACTGAAGGAAAGATTGACTATTGCACCTATTCTTGCACTTCCTTCAGACACTCAGGATTATGTGGTCTACATAGATGCTTCACGTGAAGGTTTAGGAGCGGTTCTGATGTAGCAAGGTTACGTGATTGCTTACGCATCACGTCAATTGAGGCCGCATTAGCAGAATTACCTCATCTATGACTTGGAGTTTGCGACAGTTGTCTTCGCTTTGGAGATCCGGTGCCACTATCTCTATGAGGTGAATTTCAAGATTTTCACAAATAGCAAGAGTTTGAAGTACATCTTTGATCAGAAGGAGTTGAACATGAGACAACACTGGTGACTTTAGCTACTAAAGGATTACGACTGCACGATCTCTTACTATCTCGGTAAGGGAAATGTGGTGGCAGATGCGCTTAGCATGAGAGCTTACGTAGAGAGTTCGGTAAACTGTCTATACACGTGGGATATACTCGTAGCTTTAAATGATTGGCATCCTCAGGAGAGTGCATCCATATCTACCGTCGTGCCTCCACGATTCAGCCGTCTTTGGGATCGCATAGTAGAAGGACGGAGGACAAATCCTTGAATTCGAGACAGATACATGTGTGCCACTATGGACGAAGGTGATGATTTTGTGGTGACTAAGTCGATTTTGTGGTGACTAAGTCCATTTTGTGGAAGGCTGGTCGGGTCGTTGTACCCAACGATGAGCAATTGCGCAGAGATATTCTTGAGGCACATAATTCATGATTTTCTATTCATCCTGGCCACACGAAGATATAATGGGATGAAGCGAGATGTGGCACATCATGTTAGCATATGCTTGACCTGTCAGATGGTCAAAGCTGAGCATAGGAGACCACCATGGTTATTATAGTCTCTTCCCATTCCTGAGTAGAAGTGGGAGAGTATTTCTGTGGATTTTGTCACTGGACTGCTGAGGACACCAGGTGGCCACGATGCTATTAGGTCGTTGTTGACAGATTGACCAAGTCAGTACATTTTATACATGTCAGCATGACCTACATTCCATCTAGGTTGGCTAGATTGTATGTACAGAACATTATCAGGTTTCATGGTATACCACATGAGGTAGTGCCTGACAGAGACTTGAGGTTTACATCTCACTACCGGCACCAGTTCACGTCAGCACTACAGACAGTGCTGAAGATGAGTTCCGCATACCATCCACAGATCAATGGACAGAGCAAGCGCACTATTCAGTCACTTGAAGATTTGCTACGTGCATGTACTTTGGAGTGGAAAAGGGTACTGGAAGGACCACCTGTCGTTGGAAGAATTTCCGTACAACAACAATCATCATTCCAGTATCGACATGGCACCACTTGAAGCCCTATACAGGCAGAGATGTCTCACACCTCTCAGTTGGCCTGAGGTAGGTGAACACGCTCTATACTCCCTAGATCTCTTGGAGGAAACTGTGAGGGTTGTTGACCTTGTGAGGCGAAGGTTTCTGACAGCTCAAGAGTCGCTAGAAAAGCTATGCAGATCATCGGAAAAGAGATTTGGAGTTTCAGGTGATCCGAACATTATCTCCTAACACATTCAAAATATTACTTATCAATAATCAACTTAATCTCATGACTAAATTAGAAAAATTGGAAATTTTGTATTAATCTAAACTTGAATCTAGATCTAATAAATTAGTTTCTAATCTCATAATTTAAAAAATGAGAACATTGGGGTGTTTTCATACAAGGGACTTATAAAATTTCGATCAATAATCATGCAACTAAAATAAAAGTTAAATAAGAAAAGTTTAGAAATTTCTGCATTTAATTGAACTTAGATCCATATCCAATGAATACCTGATAATCTCATGATTTTAGAAATGATAACTTGTGACCACAAACACATGTCATCTTCATAAATTAATCCTTTAGGTATACTCTACTAACTATAGATAATTATTGACAAAATTAATGACAAAAAACCTCGATCTATACAGTCAACCACAGAAAAAATTGAGAAGGATGAGGAATCAAGTCAGTAATGGTGATTCAGTAATGACTGACATTTAAGAGTGCCAGTCATGGTGACCCTTACACCTGACTATGCGAGGTTGCGGTGACCCTCAGTTGGGTGGGAGATAGGAAGCCTAGTTAGGACAGTGGCCGCTTAGTGCGCTGGTCTAGGATCCCAGTATTTTCTCGATTTTTCACGAGCGCTCGTAATTTTACGCCTCTTTGGGATACACAGGTTTTCTTTTAGATCAGTTCCGCTAACCATGTGCTCTTTAGGGTGTCTAGGCTAGAGGACCCTCAATTTTGGTTTTCTTTACAAGCTCATCTGTCCGTACCGGTCAGGCCCGTTTTTGGAGTGACTTGGTCTGAAAAGTCTCTCCCCAATCTCAGTGGCATAGTTTTGGAGTAGGCCTAGCCCTCTCCTAGACCGCACCCACTGAGAGGGCGAGACGGGAGGGTCTCTGCGGAGGCTTCCTTACCGCTTGAGTTTTGGTTACTGTTCTTGAGAGTTGGTTACAGTTGAGTTGGTTACAATTAAAAATTGGTTGCAGTTCAGTTGGTTACACTTGAGCTGGTTACAGATTGAGTTTGGTTACAGTTGAGTTTAGTTATAGTTGATTTTGGTTACAGTTGAGCTAGTTATTGTTCCGCTAGTAGGTCCCGACGAAGAGAAAAGATCATATTATGAAAATCATCCTTATCAGATTAAGAGATACTAACATGATTGCCAGAGAAGCTAGTGGACGTGTTGGGAACTTAGTTAGGATGCATTTTACCCCACAGCATTCCTACGGAGGCCCCCCAACCATAAGACATTGTACATGCCTTAGAGTCATAGTGTGAGGTCTCACCCAGACCAAGACCACATACTATCGACTAATCTTGGGAAATTTAAGAATCAAAACACGAGACGCAACATCTACACTTACTAAGATCTATCCACATGACTCATAAACATTGGAAAGAGAACTGGATCACCTTGATTATAATAAGCATTTAATAAATTAAAGAATTAATGAAATATCATGGTTTCATATTTCGTGAAATATCGGTGAAATTCATAGAAATTTCGGTTTCGACATGGGGCCGAAATTTAAAGCGAACTGTTGATATAAGAGCCTTCCTTCACAAAAGTTGCTCGATTTGAGCGAAATGTCATCGAAATTTACTGAAATTTTGGTGAAATTTCGTTTCGACATGGTATCGATATGTTGGCGCATATTGAGTAACTGTATCTCTTTGTTATTTTGGTTTCTTGTTATTTTCTTTATGTAATTTACCCGTAGGCTACTCTCCTATAAAAGAGAGCCTAGGGCTATGGAATAGATTATCTCTCATTCACGTTTCCCAACATGGTATCAGAGCGACGGTCCTAGACCGGAGTTCTCAAAACCCTAACCCTAACCCGCCCCACCCGCCAGCCTCTCTTCTCTCTCTCTCCCTTCTCGGCGCCGCTCCCTTCTCCGATCCGATCGCCGATCTTCGCCGCTCGCCTGCGGTGCCCTTCAGTGCCTCTGCGGCGCCTCTGCGCATAGCGCTTCTCGCGCGCAGCGCATCTAGCGCGCAACGTGCGGCGCAAGTCCAGCGCCTAGTGCGCCTCCAGCGACTGTGCGCCTAGCGCACATCCTGCGCCTAGCGCGCATCCAGCCACTGCGCGCCCTCCTGTGCGCTGTGCAAACAGCGTGCACCAGTGATCATCCAGTAGCGCCTGCACCTGCATCTGGTTGCGCGCGCACGTGCTTCCTGCACGTGCCTGCGTGCCCCAAGTCCTAAAACTCTAGGGCACAGATCTTGATGTACATGGGGTTAGTTGCTTGACGTCTACACACGCAACTAATCCCGTCTATGTCATTGTAGACAAAGATTGTTGTCTCTCGGTCACTCCAGTCTTCCATCTCCAGTATGTCAGAAAGCAAGGCAGATTTCCCATCTATGGGTGCATTTCGTGGTCCAGCGCCCATTGTCAAGATGGATGGTACGAACTATGAACTGTGGGCAATGCAGTTCATGAGTATGATGAAGTCTACGGGTAAGAAGCGTATTCTTACCAAGCCCGAGCCTGCAGAGAAGACTGGAGTTCATGCCTCATGGGAGACTGATGATGCTTATGCCAAGGTGTGGCTATCTGGTACATTGGCCATTGAAATCGCCAATGACATTCTACATCAACCTACAGCCAAAGACATGTGGGATATCCTGGCAGCAACGTATTCTCAAGCGAAGAACGAGACGAAAATCCTGCAACTACAACATTATATCTTCACGATAAAGCAGAATGGTCGTCCTTTACATTCTCTCTATACATCATTGAGAGGGATGTTCGAGAAGCTCTATAGCTTCATGCCTCTTACTGCCACACCAGAACAACAGAAGACATACAGGAATGCGACGATGGTGGGTGTGTTTCTCGCTGCACTTGACCCAGAGTATGAGGCAGCACGTTCACAGATTCTGGCGGACTCGACTATTCCTCCCATGGAGGAAGCTTTTCACAGATTGAGCAGGATCACAGTACCTTCAGCAGCAGCGAATCAGAATCCCTCAGCTATGGCGGCCAACAGAGGTCGCGGATTTCATCATCAGGGTCGTGGACGTACCCCTCGTGGAAGGGGTGGCCGCACTAGGCCAACATGCTCATATTGTCACCGCGTCGGACATACTGAAGACACATGTTACTCGAAGCATGGATTTCCTGCATCTGCACGAGCCACTGAGCAGATAGAGCCCCCGTCTGCTGCTTCACTGGATCAGCGTTTTGATGACCTGGTTGCCCGTCTCAGGGGTATTATCCCACCATCTGGTCCAACACCTACTACAGAGAGTCATACTGATGCTGCTGCTTCTGCTTCTGCCTCCACCAATACTTCAGGTAGTACTCTTGCACTCCACAGTAGTAGATCTGATACATTGCCATGGATCATGGACTCGGGCGCTACACATCATCTTTGTGGCGACCAGAGTCTACTTACAGGATACACTCAGATTCCTCCAGGACGGACAGTAGTTATTGCCAATGGCACGCATTCTCCTATCACGGGTCAGGGGGAGATTAGACTGACGTCTTCTATGCAGCTCAAGAACGTCCTACATGCACCGCATTTTTCTATGAATCTGTTGTCGATTAGTCAGATTACGAAAGATCTTCATTGTCGAGATATTTTTGATTCATCTTCGTTGATTTTTCAGGACATCCGTACGGGCAACGTGATTGGTCATGGCTATGAGCAAGGAGGCCTTTATCGTCTGAACCAGACACCGTTTGCCGGAATCACAGCCTCTCCCGCTGAACAAGTATCTCCTCTCCTGTGGCATCTGCGTTTTGGTCATTTACCGCTTCAGAAGTTGCGTCTAGTCCTACCCTATAGTCTCTCTCACACACCTATCCAGTGTGAGGCGTGTCAGTTGGGAAAACATCACAGGTCGTCTTTTCCCAGCAGTCAAGGTCGGAGTAGTAACTCCAAGTTTGAGTTGTTTCATGTCGATGTCTGGGGTCCGAGTCGTGTTCCCGATCATCAGGGGCACAGGTTTTATATTGTATTTGTGGATGACTTTTCTAGAGCATCATGGGTATTTCTAATGAAAAATAAGTCTGAAGCAGGAAATATTATTATTCACTTTCTAAATGAGATTCAGAATGTTTTTTCCACATCTGTAAAAATTATGAGAAGTGACAATGCCTTAGAGTTGTGCACCAACAATCTAGCAAACTACTACTCCTCTAAAGGAATTATACACCAAACATCTTGCGCTCATACGTCTCAACAAAATGGGGTTGCAGAAAGAAAACACCGTCACCTTCTTGATGTCACAAGGTCACTTCTTATTCAAAGTCATGTTCCGTACTCCTATTGTGGTGATGCCGTCCTTACTGCATGTTATCTTATCAATCGTATGCCTTCGTCTGTCTTGAATGAACAGGTTCCTTTTTCACTTATTTATCCTGACAAGGATCTGTTCATTCTTACCCCTCGTGTGTTTGGGTCAGTCGCATTTGTCCACCAGTTGTCGCCTGGTTCTGACAAGCTCTCTCCTAGGGCTGTCAAGTGCGTCTTTGTGGGGTACTCCAGAACTCAAAAGGGGTACAAGTGTTTTGACCCTGTGCGTCGGCGGTATATGATCAGTGCAGATGTTACATTTTTTGAATCCATTATGTATTTTTCAGAATCCGAGAACATGCAGTCACCACCTATATCTCCTGATACCGTATTCATGGCACCACCAACATCACCACCGTCACCACCATCACCACCACCACCACCACCGCCACCACCACCGCCATCAACAGTATCCCCGTTACCATTTCATTACACCCGCAGGCCGAATCCAGCTCATGGTCCTGACCAGTCAACTAGCTCGCCTATGGTATGTAATGAAAATTTTAATGTTGATGGATCTGACGACATTTCTCAGCAGGATGCATTACAGGAGCATGATGATAACACAGAGGATCTGGATGTTCCAATCGCTCTACGCAAACCGAAGAGAAGCTGTGCCAAATATCCAGTATCAGCAGCTGTGTCTTTTGAGAGGCTATCTGGACACTTCAGGACGTTTGCACTGGCACTTTCAGCTACAGACATTCCACGGAACCACCATGAGGCTTTGCAGGATTCTAGATGGCGGCTAGCAATGGAGGAAGAGATGGCGGCACTTCAGTCTAGAGGAACATGGAGTTTGGTTACTATACCTCCAGATGTCAGCCCGATGAGTTGCAAATGGGTGTTTACAGTTAAACACAATGCAGATGGCTCCATTGACAGGTACAAGGCACGCCTAGTTGCACGAGGATTCACACAGACATATGGGGTAGATTACCTTGACACGTTCTCCCCTGTGGCTCGTCATTCCACTCTGCGGATCCTGTTATCAGTTGCAGTTACTAGAGACTGGCCACTCTATCAACTGGATGTGAAGAATGCATTTCTGTATGGAGACTTGCAGGAGGAAGTCTATATGCAACAGCCACCAGGTTTTGCTGTTGAGGGGGAGTGTTCCAAGGTTTGCAGATTACATAAGGCCATCTATGGCCTTAAGCAGAGCCCCAGAGCATGGTTCCAGAAGCTGTCAGATCTCTTTGAGAAACAAGGATATAAACGCTCCAATGCTGATCATTCCTTGTTTGTACAGAAGACGGCAAGAGGTATTGTTGTAATCATGGTCTATGTTGACGACATCTTGATTACAGGTGATGATGACCAGGGCATTAAGCAGGCAAAGGAAAGGCTGGGGACTGAGTTTGTCACCAAGGACCTGGGAGTCCTTAGATATTTTCTGGGGCTGGAGTTTGCCAGAAATCCGTATGGATTAGTCATGTCACAGAGGAAGTATGTTACAGATCTACTGAGTGAGACAGGTATGCTAGGGTGTCGACCTGTTACGACACCAATGGACCCCAGCATGAAGCTGTATGATGATGACACAGAGGAGGTTGACAGGAGAAGATATAGAGAACTGGTAGGCAAATTGTTATATGTCACGATCACTAGGCCAGATATATTATTTGCAGTGAGCCGTGTGAGCCAGTTCATGGAGCAGCCACGCCAGGTGCATATGGATGCAATACATATGATACTTAGATATCTCAAATCTTCTCCAGGTAAAGGTCTGCTATTCAAGAAAGGAAAAGGGATTTCTGTCTTAGCGTGCGCAGATGCAGACTATGCAGGGTGTCCTAAGGATAGGAAGTCCACCTTAGGGTATGCTGTCTATGTTGGAGATGCCCTAGTCTCATGGAGGAGTAAGAAACAAACTGTGGTAGCTAGATCTAGTGCTGAATCCGAATATAGGGCTATGGCCCAGGCTACTACAGAGATGATGTGGGTGAAAGCGGTGCTGACAGATTTATGCTTAGATGTACCACTTCCTATGAACTTGGAGTGTGATAATCAGGCTGCCTTGTTTATTGCAAACAACCCTGCATTCCATGAGCGGACCAAGCATATTGAGGTGGATTGTCACTTCATACGTGATATGATTCAGAAAGGATTCATTGCCACATCTCATGTTACTTCAGAGAACCAGACTGCAGATATATTCACCAAGGCATTGTTACGAGGTCCATTTCAGAAGTGTGCTTCCAAGCTGAGCATGATTGACATCTATGCTCCATCTTGAGGGGGAGTGTTGGCGCATATTGCGTAACTGTATCTCTTTGTTATTTTGGTTTCTTGTTGTTTTCTTTATGTAATTTACCCGTAGGCTACTCTCCTATATAAGAGAGCCTAGGGCTATGGAATAGATTATCTCTCATTCACGTTTCCCAACACGATACGATACCCAATATCGAAATTTAAAACCTTGTGAATCATTAAGAAATGAAATAGGATAGGGAAGAATGGAAATCTCATATGGTTATATACCGGAGAGTACGGTTGATAGATGACTTGACAAAGACAAAGATCATAACAGGACTCATCATCTATATTTCCAAGAATCATCAACATGAATTATAAGAAATGAAAAGTTGACAAACTACATATGAATCATATAATCAATATGGAAAAATATTAATTATGGGAATTTAAGGTATGTTGGGTAATCATGGGATGCACATATAGAACAACTTGAAAACCAGTTTCCATGTAAGTAGCTCGAAACAAATCATTATCGAACTCTATCTACTTGTTTTCTTTTGGAGTCATTGAATTACCTGTTATATTTATTTAATTAGATTGTGCTCGACTTTTGTTGATATTATTTTCTCCCTAAAACATGGATTGCAGATAAAACAATAGCATCGTAATAGTATAACAGCTGAACCTGAGCTTCTACAGTTACTCTTGTCAGGTAAACATGTTACAGTTTATGTTCAGGATATTTTTTTTTTGAAACCTCAAAAAAAGGGGGAGTCACTCGTTGGTGATCGCCCCAATATATTAAAAAGAGAAAAGAGTACAAAAGAAAGAAAAAAGAGAAGCTGTACAAACACGGGCCACCGAGAATGGAGGCCACTAAAAAAGGAACCCCCTAAGTATCAGCCGAAAACTATCCATGGTCCCAATCCTCGACAAGACGCTGAGCGCGAAGCATGATATTTTCCTTGTAAAACTACTGCGCAGAGAAGATAGCTTCATTCCTCCCAAGCCAGATGCTCCACACCCGAGCGATTGGATCAAGAATAATCTTCCTCTCCCTGCCCCTTGAGTTAATCAAACTGTCGCACACCGCAGGAAAGGAATCAGTATTGATCCACGGGAGATCCGCCCAAATCGTGCAAACGTGGCTGCATTCGAAGAATAAATGAGTAACTGTTTCCTGTTCCGCATCACAAAGTCCACACAATGGGCCAACGTTCGGAAAGAACACTGCACATCTATCGCGAGTCAAAGCCGCCCCCGACGAAGGAGCCATAAAAAATCCCAATACGCTCGGGAAGCTTGAGTCCCCACAGGAATCGACAATTGCGTAACAAAATATCATCATCGTCAATGAAAGGGAGAGCGAGAGCAGTATAAGCCTTACGAGTAGTGAAGGACCCCTCCTTCCAAATCCAATGATCGCGCACAGCAGATGGGCGTGGAGCGTCACCAAGGAGGGCCACAAGAGAAAGATAATCTTGCATCCGCTGATCGGACAGTGACGTAGCGATCTGGGGATTCCAGCCTCCATTGTCCCAGCAAGAGGCCACAGACCCCTCTTTGTCAGGAACCAAAGCAAAAAGCCTCGGAAACAATTCAGCAAAAGGACCCCTTCCGGACTAGTTGTCGGTCCAGAAGCGGAAGGAGTAACCGTCGCCCAGCACCGGCGAGAAGAAAGAACGGTAGAGACGGAAAGCTGCCGTGACGCCACGCCAGAAGGGAGAAAGGAGGCAAGTAGAGTTCCCAGCAAAGCCATCAATCAGATGCGCACCCAGCAGATTACGCAGGACATTTAGCATAAAGTTTTCCTCCTTCCCCACACCCTAGCAGCCCACTTGAGAAGGAGAGCCTCATTCATCAGATGAGGGTGCCTGACACCCAAAACCCCAATGCTTGGGTCGAGCCACCACATTCCACCCACTAGGTGAACCCCTCTTCTTCCCTCCCCGTTGGCTCCCCATAGGAACCCACGCATACACCGCTCCAATCTCAGTCGAATTCCCTTCGGCATACCACGTACTGCGAAAGAATAGATAGGAATAGAGGAAAGCACAGCTTTAATAAGCACCAAGCGCCCACCCTTGGTCAGCATCACCGCGCGCCACCCCGCGAGACGGGCCTCCATCTTCTCCACGACATCCTTCCAATCACGCAGACGAGAGCGACCGACCGCAAGCGGTAACCCCAAATAGTCAAAAGGGAGAGCAGAGGGTCCGGATCCGAGGATTTGCGAGCAAGCCAAAGTCTCCTCATGAGTCATGCCGAAAGGCACCATTTTAGACTTCGCCACATTGATCACCAGGCCCGAGGTTTCACTGAATAACTGGAGAGTAGTGGGCCATACCGACTACCGCATCAGGGCCCCCCTCAACAAAACAAAAAGTGTCGTCCGCAAACTGAATGGATGGAATATGAAGATCCCCAACGCTGCTTCCCCGGGTCAAACCCGTCGAGGCCACACCCTCGATCATGCGAGGTAGAACATCAGCCGCCAAAACAAATAGTAATGGTGCTAAAGGACACCCCTGTCTAATGCCCCGCCTGGGCTGGAAAAAGCCCCCCACAAGGCCGTCGTTCAACAATAAGGAAAGGGAGGTTGTGGATACGCACCTTCGCATCCAAGAAATCCACGACGGAGGGAAGCCCCGCCGCCTCAATACGGACCACAAAAATCTCCAATCAAGGCAATCGTACGCCTTAGCAAAGTCTATCTTCCATAAGATCCCCTTAACATTGGACCTTCGCCATGCCGCGATGAGTTCAGAAGCCACCGCAAAGCAGTCCGAAATGTGACGGCCACGGATAAAGGCCGCCTGCGAAGGCGAGACAAGGGACAGCAGCAGTGGAGCAAGCCGCCTGGCCAATAGTTTAGCGATGATTAAATAAATCCCGTTCGAAATAGAGATCGGCCACAAGTCTTCCAATGCGGCAAGCCGGTTGAGTCTTGGGTATGAAAACGATCAGGGCCTTATTAATCCGATCAAAACCATTGTTGCCGTTGTAAAATTCCTGAGCCATCTCCAAAACATCAGCAGCCACGAGGTCCCAGAAATCACGATAAAAAGCGACAGAGAACCCGTCAGGGCCCGGGGCAGAATCAACATTAAGGTCCCACAGCGCGTCTTAAGCTCCTCCAAAGAATAAGGCCGCAGAAGGGCCGAAGCTTGAGATTCGGAAATGGAGGGAGCCCCCTGACCCAGCCACCGCCATCCGCGAGGCGCCGTAGAGCCAAAGGCATTTTTGAAGTGGCTAACAATGGCAGAACCCATATCCTGATCCCCTGAAAAGATGGATCCATTAACCAGAATAGAGCGAATGGAGTTTCGGCGGCGCCTCCCACTAGCCACCCGGTGGAAGTAGGCAGTGTTCGTGTCCCCCTCCTTCAACCACCGCAAGCGCGACCGCTGCCGCCATTCAATTGAGTGTTTTTTGTCCTCGGCTCTAACAATATCAGCTGCACGTTCCATGAGTTCCGCCTCCGTTAATTCACGCACGTTCTCCTCGCGGTCCAGTCGTACAATAGTAGCCTCTGCCGCATTCCTGGCCTCCACACGCGCGAGACGCGTCGACTTCTTGAAAGCCGCCAACACCTTGCGCAGCGAAGCTAGCTTCTGATCCAAGCGAGCAGCAGCGCCCCCCACAAAGGAGGATTGGCGCCAATGGTTACCAACAAGGTCCGTAAACCCCGGCTCCAAGAGCCAACACCGTTCATAGCGAAAGATACCCCTGGGCGCCAATGCGTCCCCCGAGTCCCAAATAATTGGATTATGATCGGAGAAAGAACGCGGTCGAGATTCCACCAAGCATAAAGGAAATAAATCCATCAACTTACCATTCGCCAGGAACCGGTCAATTCGGGAGCGAGATGACCGGTTTCGCCAAGTATAAGATATGTCATTTGGCACGAGCCCCTCCAGGGCCATATCGGAGATAAAGGAGATAAAGTCGTCAGAGCCAGGGTCCCGGCCCCCATGCCCACGAGGCCGATTCGAAGAAATAGCAGTAACGTTGAAGTCCCCTCCCAGGAGCCAAGGTGTCTCCTCGAATTCAGAGGCCAATTCACGCAAATCCTCCCATAGTTCCCGCCGCAACAAATGGCATGAAGGAGCATAGATAGCCGAGAAAGCAATGTTAACATTGGAATCCACGCGAGACAAAATCACAGTCAAAGAGTGTCTCCCCACGCGCATGGAAGAGAAATTGAAAGTCCCAGAGCGCCATGCGAGGACAATACCACCCGAAGTACCATTGGCATCAATGGACCGAAATTCATCAATGGCATGAGCACCGAAAGAACGCCACAAAGAACCGTCAATACCCGAAAGCTTTGATTCTTGAACAAGCACAACATCACAAGCCCACTTGTTGAAGCGCATTCCCAGGGCCCGCCTTTTGTCAGGATCCCCGAGCCCACGAACATTCAAAGAAAGGATCTTCATTAACAACCAAGAGAACGATCCCCAATAGGAGCGAGGCCGGCTGCCTCTGCCACCGCATCCCGCAATGTCGCGCAAGAAGAAACCGTAGGAGAGTGACGGCGTGGACGAGATCTCCTGCTGTAGCATAAGCCAAACCTCGAAGAGGTAGAAATCGCAGGTGCAGAGAGGGCTCTCCCATCACCCGGAGCAACAGCGACATCCACATCATAGGGTTCCTCCAACGAAGAAAGGAGAGGTTCTCGAAACAGCGAAATAGCAGGGGGAGTCCACGCAGGAGGGGGAAAGGGAGCCTGAGCAAAGACCGGGGAAGATTTGAAATCCTCAAGTAGAATCCGCCGAGTCAGCACGGCCGAATCGCCGTGCCCGATAGTAGAACCCGCCATAGGGTCCGGAAGCCTAACCGGGTCATCAGAAAACCGCAACCGAGGCCAAGATCCGAACTGCACGAATCCGAACCGCACGGATCCATTATGGGAATAACGTGTATGATTGCGCACGTGACCCGAGACTTCAATATGCATGCCAGCAGACGTCATAGGAGGCGGTTGCAGGATAGTCGAATCGTCCTCGGCAACACCAAAGCAATAAACATCTCGCCTGATAGGATCCGAGCGCGTCTTCCGAGAAGACCGAAAGAACAAGGGGCCAGAGGGAATAGAGAAAAGAGGCGTCTCCTCGTTTCCGCCACCAAGATTTGCCACGTGGCCTCCGGAATTCGAAACGATCAGCCCGAAGCCTGGGGGGCTTGAAGCCACCGTGATCGCCGGAGACGAAGGCGCGGCCGCCGGCGCGGCCGAAGGCGAAAGAATAAGGAACTCCATCTTAAAAGACCATCTGTCGATCTTCAAGGTCTCAAAGAGGATAGTATCCACCGCCTTTGCGAGGAAGGAAGAAGAGCATTCCATAAGGATTTTTGTACACGTCCAATCGGCCCCCGGAGATAGCCCATCATCGAGAACTGCTAGCACTTCCCCCCAAGCACCACTGGCCCTTGAGAGCGCCGCAACCGTCCGAGAAAGGAAGGGAACTCCCCGCACTTCAACAACGCAAACCTCGTGAGTCACCGAAGCACCGTCAGCCACCCTGAAGCGCCTCCACAGCACCTCGCCATCGCCTGTGAGAGAGAGGACTTTCCCGCTGTCCCCGGGAAAGTCCACGAATGCAGCAGCGGGTTGAATCCAGAACGACGAAATCCCCGCTGAAGTGTGGTCCCAGGAAGGCCACAACATTGTATTGCACCATATCCCATGACAAACCCTGACGCTGCAGGACCCCCACCACCGCGAAACCTCCACCAGCACCAGAACTCCCCTCCGCTCGAGCGAACACCCCATCCACCGCCACTCCAGGCTCCGCCACCCCCATAGGAGACTTCCCATGCAAGGACTCCACGCCTTCGAGGTCACCATCCCTCCCCTTCATCGACGATGACCGCTCCGCCACGGCTTCACCCGGCCTCTAGATAGCACCCCGACGCACCACAGCTTTGCCCGGGGGCGCCATAGCTACACCTGCACTCACCACCTGCGCGTAAGATCGCGAGCCACCTCCGGCGAAGTAAGAACCGCCATGCACAACAGGCGACACCACCGACGTTCGCTGACGCGAAGAATAACAATGGGAAGTCGAAGAAGCTCTGCATGAAAACCTCCGATGGCCAACCCCACCGCATGCGTAGCATCGCGGAGGGAGAGGACAAGAGGAAGCAAGATGACCCTGAACGCCACACCGGAAGCACTTCTTACCCCGCTTTTTATGGGACACCAACTCCCAGCAGCCTTCCCCCCCAGCAGACTCCGATGCATCGACAACCAACCGCGCCTCCCCTCCCCCCCCACTCGCGGCAACAGCCTGCACCGCACTTCCCCCCCTGCTTCCTCTCGGCTTTGACGCATACGCCTCCCCCCCGCAACCCTTCGCGCACACGGAAGGGCCACCAACACCGCCTCTCCAACCGCCCGCCTTCCAGCCCTTCGCACCATCACCGCCAGTCCCGTCCTTCGCACCATCGCCCCTCGCACGCCCGAGAGACTTCACTCGCCACTCCATCACAAGTCCTCCCTTGCTCCTATTATGTTCAGGATAATATTAATGCTTTTCTTTCTCTTCTGTTACATTTTGGGTTACATATACATAATGCAGTCTCCTTTGTTACATGTAATTTATATAGAAATTAATGATATATAAATTGGTGACACATTGTTAGTTTTGTGACTTGTTAGTTAAATATGAATGTCATTCGAAACGCGAAAATTTTCCCTCATTTTCGGTACCCTAATGCGATCTCTAGCAAACATAATACAACGAGTGATGTGTAAACGGGTATCCTGGATCCGCGGGCATATCAACCGACTTTTACAATAGTGGTAACGTATATGCGAATATAAAACAAAATTAAATGTTGATGTCTCTTATTTTATTTTCCCATGGGAAATTTCTGTAATCTTCTCCTTAAAACCTTGCACTCTTCCACATGGGGATTTCTATAATCTTCTTCCTAAACCCACAAAATCCTAGACTGTCTACCTCTCTCTTTCATACATACGAGCGTCTAAGGAATGATAAGAGAACAAGTCATTTCATTCTTCTACAATCAGCTCGCTATATAAAATATGAATCCCTTCTCTAAAATTCTCCATATAATTTATCATCATTAAGTCGTACTAAAAGATATATCCAAATCAGCAAAGACCATGGATCATAGCTGTTGAACTTTAGCACCTACAACACTTTCTCTCACACCTACAGGCATGGTTTCAGATGTCGATGTTGAATCAATGAGTCTAGAAAGGGAGATATTGGGGATATATCAATATATATCATATATATTGGTGAAAATCTCATAAATGATTCAAAAAAGGAATTTCCTCACAAAAAAATCATCCTAATTCTTAAAACAATACGTAACATACAAATACACTCTTATATGCAAGAGGGAGGTGTATTTGGCATAATAATATACATTATATCACATATATTGTATATAATAGTCTTGGATGTTGCCTTTTGAGAGATATCAGAAAAGAAATAATGAAAATATACAATAAAAACATTTTTTTAGTCAAAAAGGGGGAAACTTGCTATGGTGTACGCCCCAAACATATTAAAAGACGAAGAGGTGATACAGGGGGACTTACAATAACCAAGACTCAACAAGAGTTTTGGAATGGAAAAATACATTCTTGCTATAAAAACGATGGGAAGATAAAAGTGCAACATTCTTGCCAACCAAATAGCCTATATTGTTGCAACATGTCTCAGAAGGTCCTCTCTAAAATGATGTTTTGCCTCAAAAAGCGACTCCCAGTAACTATCAAGATTTTGTAGATCAAACCAGCTTGCATCCATCTCTGAACAGAATGCCAAAATCTTTACATAGTGAAAGAAAAGATGTTCAACAGTTTCAATCTGAATTTCACAAAGGGGACACTATTATAGACATCCGCAAAAAGTCTTGTACATCGGTCCCTTGTGATAACGCATCTTCTGTGCAGTAACCACATAAAGAAACCAATTCGATTTGGTAGCTTCAATTCCCAGATATAATTGCAGTCACGAACCAGGGCATCTATCCTCAGCAAGGGAGGTCTGGTGATAGCTTTGTAGCTCCTTTTTACCGTGAAATACTTATCTTTCCACACCCAGTGATCACAGCCATCTGTTGGCCTATTCAAATGCCTGAAAGATTCTAGGAGGAAAAGGAAGTCCTCCAGACATTAATCTGAAAAGTTTGTCAGAAACGATGGCATCTAGTTACCATCTAACCAACAATCAAAGACCCTAGTATCAGGGTGGGCGGCCAGAACGAATAACAACATATGGAGTACATCTGTCATTCATAAAATAATGACAACACATAACATCTTCTAAACCACCTGCACCGCCCATATCGGTCCAAAAGGTAAAAAATATGTAAAGGAACCCCAACTTGCCATTGATATATTGTGATACACCAATATCTCATCGATATATAACGAGAGATATCGATCAATATCAGGGAAAAGAATATGTTGGGGTATATCGAAACAAAAATACGTCAATATATCGTGATATCTCAAACCATGCATGTAAGAGACTACGTGATGGCAACTTCAAGGAGACCGTGGTATCAAAAGCTAATGGGAGGAAAGGCATGGTCCCCAGCTGGCTTAGACTATTGACTAAATTCCCAACAAATGCATATTCTCTCTTTCTATGCGGGAAAGCAAAAGGCTTAATTTATTTACCATAGACCTTATGTAAGATGCATGGAATAGCATAGAATTCTAACTTTGACGAATTCATCATGGTAAGTGCTACGCTTTGGGAAGGGACCGAAGATTAGCAATGTGGTTAGCGACTAATTATGGAAGTCATTGCTTATTAAAAATTCCTACTAAATACCTCACAGGAAAATGGAGTTGGTAGTAGATTTATCTGGCATGAATCTAAACTGATCTTCTGTAAAGATATATTCCAACCTATGCTCAATTATACTGCTCAACAAATTCGTCGGATAACCTGCTAACTATATAACTAAAAAAGATGCATCCATTTATTAGTGTATAAGGGTATTGCAATACTTTTCCTCCAATCAATTGACGTTTTTTCTTCCTTATATTTTCACTAGCCACCAATACATTTACATCATATGCTTAATGCACATAACTTCATTAAGATACTTGGTTCTTTATTCCTTAGCCTTATCTAGCTTGAAGATGTCTCCAACACCTTTCTTTGGATCAAGTAACACATACAAATGCTCTATTTTTTTTTCTAGGCTATATTGACTACCCTATCACCTTCCTATATTCAGTCATGTTTTCATATGTTATATTAGGTAGAGAGCCTCACAAATCTTCCTTTTTTATTCTAATGGAGCACTTCATCCATCCAGCTTTCTATTCTGGAGCACTTCCTATTGAAATACCTAAAATATCTTTACCAATTTTAAAATACTAAACAACGAATATAACATTTCATTCACATCTCCAACAAGATCCCAATCGAGTTCCGGTAGCATCTTATTTTTCATATAAATAATTTCACCATTTAATTCGTCTCCCTCCACACAGTTTCTTTCACTGTGGTTTAAATTGCAGAATGGTTTTAATTGACGAGACGAAAATAAAGGGAAAGTTCTTGGTATGTGCTTATCCTAAATTAACTCAGGCAAAGACCTGAAACTTTGCATGATGCAAAAATGGCCGTACATCCCAGAATCAGAAAATACAAACGGTCACAGTACAATGAGGTAAAATCAGAAAACAGTTGAAAGCAACAAAAGTGGACTTAAATAAGGGACAAAACATCGGATTTACCTAAGATGTTGTATAGTTTGTAATTATCATTTAGTACAGTAAATTTACACACAAAAAAAAGTACAGCAAAAGGTGGCTAGTGAAGTGTCTCACTTGCAAATACCATCTTCGACTGTTGTCATCCTGGGTACAGAAGGTTCCTGTCAATCATAATCATGAACTCAGTGAACACCAGCGTAGATGGAAAAAAAACATGCAACAGATATCTAATAGGTGTCCATATCACCTATCAAGTTTCCAAAATTTTCATCAGAAAAAATATTACAATGAAGAAAGTATGTATGGAACATTAACCTTCTCTAGTGACCTTGAGCAACCATTGTCTTCCTTTATTCCAGGAAGATCTTCATCATCCTGAATCTACAAAGTAAGATAATTATAGTAATAAATATGAAGCAAAACTGTGCACAGGTTGCTATTTCCAGATAAGCCTTTGGAAGAGGATTTTCCTACCAGTGAAGCTTGATTCTTTAAATCTTCAACATCAAAATTCCATGCACTAACACCTCGTTGATACTCGCTCTGTCAAATTATGGGAAGATAACATCAACAGTGTGTAAATGGATAATCATAAAGCTTTCTACAAAAAGAAACCACAAGACTAAATATATCACACAGATTTCTAAATGGGGTCCACCATTTTGAGAATAAAAATGGATATCTAATATTTGTGAAAAAGGTACCGTGATGCCAGAAAGATAAATCTATTAAACTTCCTGCCCCAGAAAATTAATGAAACCAACTGCCAGATATTAAATAATTTAAATACAAAATAAACATGTAAATATGGTTTATAATATGTATCGACCCCTTGGATCTATCTATCACTGAGCAAAAGGTGGGGATAGAAAAACTGAAAAACTGAAAGTAGAAGACTAGAACTCGGAGTTCAGAAATGCTTACAATTATATCAATCTGAGCAACTTATTGAGATTATTGTATAGGTATGAGAGATGAGAGGGAGAGGGGTTGCGCAAAGTGCAGGTCTCCGGCGTGAGAGGGAGAAGGGTGACAAGAAACCGGCTTGGAGCGACAAGGGCTTTGAAGGGTGATGAATCCATGATTAGGGCTATCAGAAAAATCTCAGGTTCGATTCAACAAGAGTCCGATTCGAATTCGGTTCAAACATAAACGAACCGAACCTTAACATAGGTTCGGTTTCCATTATATAAACGAACCGAACCTTGAAATGGTAGGTTCGTTCAGGTTCAGTCCGTTAATAGCTCGATATAAATAAATTAACATATATATAATAAAATGATTTGGGAGCTTATACAATGGTAACAAAGCCCGCAACTCTTTTCAATTTTGTGGATGCATGGAATGTAAAATTTTACCAATTTCCTAAACTTAATTCCTAGATATGTAAACGCTAACTCTCCTCACCCACGACACCCACCACCTTCCCTCTCCACACCCTCGACAGGTGCCCCCTACCCTCACAGCGACCCCACTCCTCCTCTCCCTCGACAACCGCCTCGACCTTCACCGTCGCCGCCCTCCTCTCCTCTCCCTCGAAAACAGTCACCCCGTCCTACCCTCACAGCTACCCCCCTCCCTCTCCTCTCCCTCGACAACCTTCACCCTCCCTCACCTCTCCCTTGACAGCTGCCTCGCCACAGCCTCGCAGCGCCCCCCTTCCTTCACCTCTCCCTCGACAACCACTGCACTCCCTATCCTCTCCCTCAACAGTCGCCCCAGCCTAATAATAGCGTCCTCCCTCCCTCTCCTCTCCCTCAACAACCATCATTCTACATCCCCTCTCCCTTGACAGTCGCCCGACCCCAGCATCACAGCGCCCCCTAAATTCGACCGAAATTTCGGTCATTTCGGACATTTTTTGAATTAGGGCCCCCAAATTTCGGTCGATATAGAGGCCATTTCGGCCGAATTTCGGTCACCCACCAAAATCGAAATTCGGCCAAATTTCGGCGAAATTTAAGGTCATGGAGTCTACACACCCTACGGGACTCCCCCTTAGCAGCAAACCCTGATGGTTGCTGCATATACTCTTCTTCTTGCAAGTCGTCATACAAGAAAGCATTCTTGACATCTAGTTGGAAAAGTGGCTAGTCCTTTACCACAGCAATGGCAATAAGAATGCGCAGTGTAGAGTGACGCGCAACAGGAGAAAAGGTGTCATGATAATCCACCCCATACGTTTGGGTGAATCCACGAGCAACCAACCTGGCCTTGTATCTGTCCACGGAACCATCTACATGGTGTTTAATTGTAAACACCCATTTACTGCCAACAACAGAAGCACCTGGGGGAGCGGAGACGACACTCCACGTACCACGAGACTGTAAAGCAATCATCTCCTCTTCCATAGCTAGACACCACGGACCATTCTGGAACTCCTCCTAATAGGATCTCGGTATCTGCACCGCTGAAAAGGCGACAATAAACCTCTGAAAGTCCTCAAAGAGCCACGCCAGAGAAACATGAGAGGAAAGAGGATGCATCATACATGCGAGCCTCTTCCGTCGTAGAGCAATAGGGACATCCATGTCCATTGTATGAGTAGGAGTATCATTTATAACATCCTGTACACTCAAGTGACCAGTGTCATTAATGGAACTCAAATGCTCAGAATATACCTTGGGCATGCTGGATGATGGTGGAGGCACATGAGCACGAGGCCAGCGCTGGTAAACCTGCAGAAAGAAAGTAGGTGTGGCAGGAGGTGGTGGTGGTGATGGTGGAGGTGGTGGTGGAGGAGACAATGGTGGTGATGTTGGTGGTGGTGTTGTCGTAGTTTCACATGGAGTAAGTGAGACTGGAGGCAGAGGCATGTAAACCTTTTCTCCCCTCTCTGAAGGAATGAGTTTGTCACTTGTATGAGAGAAATGCATGATAGATTCAAAGGTGACATCTGCACTAACATAGTACCTTCGTCGAGCAGGGTCAAAGCAATGATACCCCTTTGGGTCTTGGAATACCCAACAAACATACACTTGACTGCTCTAGAGAGAGAGCTTGTCAAGACCTGGAGACATCTGATGAAGAAAAGAAATGGATCCAAAAACACGAGGCATGAGAGAGAAAAGATCCATCTCGGGAAACGTAATCGAGAACGGGATCTTCTCCTCGGAATCGATGAAGGCATACGATTCACCAAATAACACGCAGTGAGAACAGCATCCCCCCAGTAAGAGTGGGGAGCACAGCTCTGAATCAGAAGAGTCCTGGTGACATCCAAAAGATGACGATGTTTCCTCTCAGCCACCCCATTCTGTTGAGACGTATACGCACAAGATGTCTGATGCACAATACCATATGATCTAAGAAACTGAGAAAGTTGTGTATTGCAGAATTCGAGTGCATTATCAAAACGTATATACTTGACATTTGCAGAAAACACATTCCTTATTTCATTAATAAAAGACTGAATGATAGGACGAGCATCAGACTTGTTCTTAAGAAGAAAAACTCATGACAATCTAGACAACTCATCAACAGCAACAAGATAAAATCTATATCCCAGAAGATCAGAGACATGACTGGGACCCCAAATATCCAAATGAATAAACTCAAAAAGACTATGACTACTTTGACCCTGACGACTCTGGAATGTGGACCTATGATGTTTCCCAAGCTGGCAGGCCTAGCATTGAAAAGTAGAGCAAGGAGAGATCTGAGGAAGAACATGACTCATCTTTTGCAGAGGAAGATGACCAAACCGAAGATGACACATATATGGAGAAACATATCCAGTGCTAAGAGAGGTGGCACCAGCATAAGGGGATTCCACCAGTCTGTATAGGCCTCCTTACCCACGGCCAGAACCAATCACCTTGCCCGTTAGAATGTCCTGAAACACAAAAGCAGAGGGGTCAAATATGGCACGACAATGCAAATCCTTGGTGATTTGCCTAATAGATAATAAGTTCATAGAGAATTCAGGAGCGTAAAGAACATTCTGAAGCCGCATATCAGGGGATTGCACTAGTCTGTATAGGCCTCCTTGCTCACAGCCAGAACCAATCACCCTGCCCATTAGAATGTCCTGAAACACAAGAGCAGAGGAGTCAAATATGGTACAATAATGCAAATCCTTGGTGATTTGACTAATAGATAATAAGTTCATAGAGAATTCAGGAGCGTAAAGAACATTCTGAAGCCGCATTTCAGGGGTTAACTGCACCTCCCCCTGACCAGGAATGGGGGAATGTGTCCCATCAACTATCACAACAGATCTGCCAGACTGAGTTGGGCTATAGATACTAATCTGACCTCTGTCACCACAGAGATGATGGGATGCTCCTGAATCCATAATCCACTTTGACAAGTCTGCCCTGTAACAGCTAGTAAAGCATATGTTGTACCTGATGTGGATGTAGAGGTTGAGACTGCTACTTCCGATGATCCTGATGGAGAGCTAGTTGATCCAAGAGAAGGCATAATCTTCCTGAGTCGTGCTACTAACTCATCAAACCTCAGGTCAGACGCGACAGAAGGACTGCTGCCCTGCTGGATATGTTCTGCCACACTTGATCAAGAAGGGAACTCATGCTTAGAATAGCATGTTTCCTCACAATGACCTGGCCTGTGGCAGAAAGTGCAAGGCTGACAAGGGGGTTGACTGCTCCCTCCTCGACCACGACCACCTCAGCCACGGAACTGTGTAGAGCCCCCCTCCCCCCCCCCAAACACGAGATGTTGCCATCGCTGAAGAGGTCTGAGACACCGAAAAACCACCAGAAGATATGGAGAGCATGCTCAGCCCGCGATATGCCTCCTCCATTAGAGGTATAGTGGCATCTGTAAGAATATGTGCTCTGGCAGCATCATATTCAGGGTCAAGTATCGCTAGGAAAACTCCAGTCATCACCGAATCCCAATACGCCTTGAGCTGCTCAGGTGTGGCAGTCAAGGGAATGTAGTCATGTAACTTCTGAAACATACCCCTTAAAGAAGCGTAAAGGGTATGGAGAGGTCGACCATTCTGCTTAGACGTGAAGATGTCATGCTGAAGTTGCAGAATCTTCGATTCATTCTCTGTTGGAAAGTATGTTGCCGCGAGAATGTCCCACGTAGCCTTGGACGTGGCCTGACTCAATATATCGTTGCTATCTCCATGGACACTGTTCCAGAAAGCTACACGCGTGCATAAGCGTCATCTGCCTCCCATGAGCGTTAACCCGTCTTGTCCACATGCTCCGTCTGTATGAGAATGTGCTTCTTGTCATTACATTGCATTAGACTCATGAACTGCATGGCCCACAATTCATAGTTCGTTTCATCCATCTCCACGATGGGTGCGGGACCTTTGAAGGCACCCAAGGATGGAACATCTGCTTTGTTGTCTGACATAATGGCAATAATCTTAAAGATTGAGGTTGCAAACTGGAATAACTATATCTACACAGACATATAGGAAGATGGTTGTGGCTGTAGACTCATACCACAACATCTTCCATCAACAACAAGCCCCTTTATGTACCTAAGATGTTTTTAGAATATCAAAACCACGCCCTAGGAACAAAATCAGATCTATTCGAGCCTTCAAAGAACAAAATAGAGCAATCTTTCTAGGTTCAAGCCCTCTGGGGAACCCCGGCGGCACCCCCTTACGCGTGGAGGACGGTAGCAGACTGCAGAAGGTGGCGGCGGCAGCCTGCGGCAGTCGAGCTGGAGGCGACGGCGGCAGCCTACGGGCTACGGCGGTGGGCGACGGCGTTGGGTTGTTGCCTGCGGGCGACGGCCTCTAGGGTTTTTGGTGGCGGTTTGGGAATCTAAGGCACAGGCTCTGGTCTAGGATTGTAGCTCTGATACCATGTTGAAAGGATTGAAATGAAAGAGTTACATTCATCGTAACCCTAGAGCTCTCTTATATAGGAGAAAAGCTCTCAGGGAAAATTACATAGATAGCCGAATGAAATAGAAAATTACAAGATAACAATAAAGAGATATAAATATCTCAACAAACATCTTTTCATTTCTGTCCCGTCACAAAAGTTGTAGAACTCATCGAGACGAACAACGTTCATGAAGTAATCTTTTTGATTTGAGGTTGATTATTATTATATTTTTAATATTATTTTATTTTTTATTCTTATTTATGTGGTGACGAGATGTGGCAGCTCCCAAAGCAATGCATCACCACCTTCTCCTCCAATCGCCCATCACCTCCACCATGGGATAAAATCTGGTCCACTAGTGTAAACACTTTCCCCCTTTTAACCCATTGACAGCATCTGAGTCGTTCAATCTCGGCCGATCGAATGGTCCAGACCCCTTCTTACTCTTCATGCAAGCTTTGGTCACGTCCTGTTGGGCATGTAGACTCACGGCGAGCCACTATGCAATAAAAATTATTGCAGATAATTCCTTGATCTAAAATGAAGAATAACTAATGCGCATAATAGGTCCATTAGTACAATTAGTGGTATATGCCATAGCCAACTTGATATCACACAGTTGTTGATCCAAAGGTTGGATCATAGAGGCCGATGCAGGTTTGAATATTTAAAGAGTTAGAATAAGGACTCAACTGCACCCTCAAGTGATTATCACGAAGAGATCTCCAGCCTGAGAAGGAAATGGTAATCCTTACTCCGAAGGCTGACATCCTACCAAACTCTTGATGCAGGTCCTCTACAAAGGAATAGAGATTCGAAAGTGTCGCAAGAGTTAAGTCAAAGAGTTGAACTAGCGAGATCGAGATAACCAAGATATAGGTGTGCATCCTCCGATAGGAGACAGATGTGTTACGACATATCTAAGTACGAACATTAGACAGACCATTAGGTTGATGACCTAATCAAGGTCTATACAACGGCAAACTGATGTGCATACAAAAGCATATTATGAATACAAACTTTCAAAGAAATCATACAGATTCACTACTGAACCGGAAGACATGAGTTCACTCATGAGATATTGGGACAAACTAAATTCCAACGTGGGTCATCTTGTTTTGGAAACAAGATAGGATTTGAAGGAATGATATGTGCTTTTGGAAAGCATATGATCGATCCCAATTCCCAATAATTGAATGAGAGACTCACTGATAAAATCATGAAGGAGACAGTCCAAAATGGGATCACAACTTCAGGTTTAATAAAGCTCTTACAGTATGCAAGATGTAAGGGTATTGGAAATACTCAAGGGTGATGTGATTTTAAATTGAATACATACCATGACGGTTCCATTCTGAGGGAGTGATGAAACATGTTTGGATTTCAATTACTCCACTGAGTAAAGTAGTTATCCAATCTTAGTCCAAATGTTGGATATTGATGTGAATATGATCCAGATGTAATGTGAAGATTGGATATATCGTCTGATATGGTAATACATCTCTGAGAGGTCTTTTAAGTCTAGATATGAGATTAGATCTCACCATCCAAGTAAACATACATGACTTATAAAGTTGTCATATCCTTATCTCCAAGTATTCGAAGCAAAGGCACACTGCCCTTGAAAGAGTTTAAGAATAGTTCCATTAGATCATATCTGAGCATTGTAAAATAAAGAGAAATAATAATGGTTAAATTGAATTTAATTATCATAAGTAATGTGGATGTGATTCACATTATTTAGACATGTGTAGAGAGATATCTTAAATAATTAAATTAGATTTAATTATCATAGATAAAATTAATGTGGATAATACTATCCACAATAATTATTGATAATGTGGATATGATCCACAATATCATAGAAAGAGAACTAAATATGAATAGGATTCACAATTTAAATATTAATGTAAATTGGATTCATATTGTACAATAAAATGTAAATGTGATTTACATTTAGTTTTGGATGGAAGAATATGATTCATAAAGATCTATAGTCTAAATGTACAACAACAAAGCATTTTCCCACATTAAGAAGGGTCGGCTACATGGATTATTTGCCTCCATTTAGATCTATCTTGGGTCATTCTCGAGCTTAAATCCAAAAAACTATGATCCCTTTGTTATGGTCTAATTGTAATTGTCAAAATTAAGTTAGAATTATGTTGGTGATAAAATTGAAACTTAAGCAACACAAGTTAAATTGGTGCAATATTTGATTGCACATCATATTAGGAAAAAGAGAAGACTCGTCCTAATAGGGGTGGATGGTCATGGTAGATCCCACTACGGCGGTCGTCCACACCATAATGGGAATGAGATATTCTTAATCATATTATGTGTGTTGCTAATTGATTGCAATGGTTAGAGATTGTCTCTTAACTTGCAATAATAAAGATTGCATGTAATCTTGGAGATTACAATCTAATCTCAACCATTGATTCCTATTAGGGGTGCATTAGGAGTGCATCCTAGCCATCCAATTGATTAAAAAAGAGATGCTAATAAGCCTGCCTCTCTTTAGCTCAAACAGTTGTTGCAACTTGCAACAACTCTCTCTCCTTACACTACACGTCCTCTCTCTCTCTCTTCATCAATTCCATGGACGTCCCCTGGGCCAAGGGACTGAGTCTACTGCACTCGTCACATTGTTGTCATGCTGCAGGATCGATTTGATCGATCTCACGTAGAGGTTTTGCTTCTTCAACACTCCAAGTTCTTGAAAAAGGAGAAGGATTTCATACGACGAAATCAGAAGCTTTACGACTCAAATCATCTTCATGGATTACAGGAATCATGCGGTTCATCCCCGTGCTCGCAAGTGCAATCTCCATCGGATCAAATTAATACAAGACGTATTTTCACTTAGAGATGAAAAGATAGCAATCATGCATCAAGAGATAAGCCTAATACTTGGGTGATCTTCATAGAACGGATTGGGAAAGGTTCCCAAGCCATATGGTCCCATAGTAAGGAAATGTAAATTGTGTTGCTACTGCGACTTATATTACAAGTCTTGTTTTTTGTTGAATACAATGTAGCAAAAGTCGGTATTCGGTATTCAGTCAGAGGGGTCAGTGAATAGAAAATAATCGGTATTCGTATGACTATTCGAAATTATTCAGTTTTGTATTTTTTTAACTACTTTTAATATAAAAAAGATTTTTCATACGTGTATTCTTATATATTTATACATATATTATCATCAATCACAAGAATCTAACATAAATGTATCCATTAACAAAATACATGTATACAGAACTTTGACATTTTTGGTAATATCATGACAAATGGTAACTCTTGAGAATTTAAAAAAAATAAAAAAAATCCCGCATTTAGCTGCCAGTCAGCTGAATAATCGGACCGAATATTGGCCGATTAGAATTTATTCAGTCGGGGAACCCCCACACCTCATAGTCGGACCAAATAGTCGGCCTAGTCGGCAGACTATTGCAACATTGGTTGAATATGATCCGACTCTCTTGCTTATGTGATCTGTGAGGCCTAATTGCCTCCCTTCACATCCAACCGACCAAACGACCTCCTCTGCCTCAATCATCCATCTCTAACCCTCTCTCTCCTCATCAACCAACACACAAAGCCTTCCCACAACCTTCGTGAGTCAGCCAACCCTTGAACAAGTCCCCAACCACTTCTGATGTTCCCGTAAACCCTAGCCGACACTCTTCCCGATCAAAAACCCCATCTCTCATTCATTACTTTGCATCCGCCCTTCGTACGTGCAAGAACCACCAGCTCCTCCTTGTCGACCTATGATAGCAGCCAGTTAGCAGTCGTGAGAGCGACAATGGCTCAAGCATCCTTTTCGAAGCATGATCCAAGGACCTATCTTGGACCTTGAAGCAGCAGGTGTTCTTACTGCTCAAGCTTCTAGAGTTCACCAACTCCATTGAGGCGACAACCGTGGCACGTGACCACTGACTTCCTCCAACGAACACACTCAGCCTCAATACATTACCATCTCAAAATAATACCCCCCCCCTACTCGATTCCCTTCCTCTTCTTCTTCTCGGGTGCCTTCATTCTTCTTGCTTCTCTACTACCCCTTGTTCTTCCCTCTTCAAATCCAAATTGCAACCGACCATGATCACCTCCCCACCTTTGTTTGACATCCATTGCTTCTTTTCCTTCCAGGATCTACCACCTTCGGTGAAGGCCAACACCAAAGCAATCAGATTCCACCCCCCTCCACCGTAGTCAAATGAATCCATCACTGCTCATCCACCTTCACCCTTCCCCAACACACGCCTTCTGCTCTCCATACACAACCTTGTACCTAGATCAGCTTCAATTCCATCACCCAAATGGAGCTCCATATGCTTCCTTTTTGTTTGGTTGAACCATAGCCCAGCCCTTCGTGCTCGAGCTACGTCTATCTCCCTTACAAGTGATTTGAGAAACTACAGTTGAGCAACAGTCCATCGAGAGATCTTGGAGACTGATCATGAAACACTTCCTTTAAGCTTTGAGTAGAACCTCTTCATTGAGCTCAACCACCCCAAGCATGTTCCCCTTTCGCTTGAGACATCGTCAACGTGCTTTATGCCACATCAGCAACAGTGAACCACTGAGTGCTTGGACCTTACAATCGAACAACAACAGCAGCCCTGAGCTTACCCTCTACTGACCGCTACCCGTGTTCCATCTATCAGTCGTCGTCAACACATGTGGATGAGCCATGTATTGGTTGGGGCGACAATACCATGAAGCTTCTCTTCTAAACCACATCTCTTCACCTGCCACGAAGAGGATACGAACGCCATAAATTGCATCGATTTGAGCATTGTTTCATCATTATATTTTTATGTTGAAAATTGCATTGTGGAGCAAAATTGATGCTCTACTTGGTGAACATTTATTGATATTTTTGTGAGCTCTGTTAAAATTTTTAAAATTATTGTAGTGTTATAAATTATGCCCATCTAAGCTTATGAATTTATAATAAATAAACCCTTGCTCGAAAAATTCCCGAAATATCATATTTTGGAGAATTCTTTGTATTGTGTCATGTGCCAAAAAAATCTCATTTGTATGAATGTTTGGCCATAAATAAAATTATTAATTATTTATGTAATTAATTTTTAAGTAATCAATCACTTGGTACTTTAAAGATTTAAAGATTTAGAAGTTGTTCTGGATTCCTCTTGAATAGATCTATTTACGATAATTTTTAGTCTGGAAAAAACTTAGTGCTTGTTATCTATTAAAATTAATTACTCATAATCACCTGTTTGTATTCTTTAATTCATTAAAAATTTATTTCTCATCAAAAAAATCTCAAAAATTCAC
This sequence comes from Ottelia alismoides, assembly GCA_037367405.1. Taxonomy (NCBI): domain Eukaryota; kingdom Viridiplantae; phylum Streptophyta; class Magnoliopsida; order Alismatales; family Hydrocharitaceae; genus Ottelia; species Ottelia alismoides. Next base: position 335,937 of record JAZKJV010003284.1, on the reverse strand, counting down.
AATAGCTTAATTTTAAATTATTTCATATTGTTATTGTGACCAAGTTTATAATTTTTGAAATTTATTTGATTGAAAATTTGCAAAAATTTCATGAACTTGGTTTACTGCATTATCAATCCCAGGTTTATAATTTATCACATATATTGCATTTAAAAATAAAAAAAAGACGAATTAACTTAGATAGACGAATTAACTTAAAAATTGTGTGCAGTAGATAATCCGAAGTTGGTCCTAAGTTGATACTTGTCGCCTTGCACCAACCATGAGACTTATCCAAGTAAAATAAATAAATACTACCACATTAAACTTCATTGATATATTCATTGTGTGATTTTGATCAATCATTGAATTCTGTGCTACACTTAAAAAGATGAATTAACTTGGAGAATCAGTGGCTCATCATAGGGAAGAGGTGGTTGGGGAAGGATGAGAGGGTCGGCTTTGGTTGGGTGATGGCCAACTATCCGAAGAAGCATTGTGTCAGGGATAATGTTTTCGATGTGGAGTTTTGGGTTACCTTACAGTTTCCCGCTCGACAAGGATCGGTGTTTTGCCTGCAGAGGGTGGGGTCATTGGCGATTTACTTGCTTGCCATCATGAAGGGGGGATGTAGTGCATCTGTCTCCTGACCATGGCAGGGTTACGGTGGCCAAGTGAGAGATACTGTCGGGGCTAACGACGCAAAGGGAAGGGCATGCATTGGTGGGGGGGCCTCCACATAAATTATGCAACGAGTTTCCTTCAGTCATGGAGAGACACCTCAGAATGGATTTTTTGATAGGGTGGTCGTTGATGTCGCTGGAGGCAGTCGTCGAGTAGGTTGGAACTCTCTTAGGAGGTCCCTTCGAAGGAGTTGTCCGCTTGGAAGATAATGAGTTTTGTGTTCAAGGCCTTTCAAAGGCAGAGCATTGGTTTCTTCTTACGGTTTATTCGTTGCCGCGGCAGGTGATCTAGAGAATGTCGTAATTTGTGGATGGAGAATTGATGTCCGGGAGTGCGAAGTTGCGTACCTACAGGGATTCCCCCTCCTATCAAGGTATCGTGGAAGATTAGGGAGGTTTTTAACGTTATGGAGAAGGTTCTAGAGGTGTTGGAGATTCTCTTAGATGGCTTGGAGCTGCGATCAAATGCAGCATCGATGTTGATCATGGTCGTGTCGCGGCAAGGTTCCATTGTAGTTTCCTCTATAGATCAAGACGGCAACATTTTGGATTCTTGTGGAAGAGTTGCACTCTCCTCCACCATGTGTTCTGGGTCTGCTTCATGACATGCTACAAGATGGACGGTCAACACCAGTAGAGCGACGACGGTCGAAGGTAAGACATCCAATTATAGTGAAGCTGAGGAGACATGTCGCATTAATAAGCGTGATTGTCGGCAGGGAAGGTGGAACAATCGGCGGAGAAGATGTAATGGCCTCTCTCCGAATCTATTGGCGAGGAAGGTAAATCAGATGGCGAGGAAGGCAGGTCAAATGGTAAATGTTAAAGTTATTATATTTACATTTATGTTTGTAACCCTTCGGGTTTCGTAACCCTTAACCCTTCGGCGCATTTATGTATTTTTCCTCTTATACTCTCGAGGGTTTTATCACTATAAGAGATACTAACCCTATGGAATAAACATCCTCATTCATTTCTCTTCTCCACATGGTATCAGAGCGGCGATCCTATACCAGAGCCTAATATCCAAAACCCCGTTGCCACCACCATCCCTCTCTTTGCGTGGACCCTTCTCTAATCAAGGGATTCCACGCAAGGCAGTCCGAGCCCCCAACGGCACCAGCCGCCACCTCCAGTGGCACCTAAAGCATCGCCCGAGGCTCCAACAACTCTAGTCGTGCCTCATGCACCGCCGATACCGCCCACTAGTCCTCCTGGACTTTTGATCTATTGCGCACAACTCCTTGGATACCATCTTTGGTGTCGGAAGAACCCTGAAAACCCCCTAATCTGCTGTGAAAGAAATTTTTCAGTCCACGACCACGTCCAAAAGTGAGTTCTAAGGCACTTCTTAGCCCTTGTATGCATCCTTAAGGTAAGCACAAGATCTCATTCCTTTTCTAAGACTACCATGGCATCTTTTACTATAGACACAGCCCTTGGCCTTGAATGTTATGGCACAAGGCACTACTATCAAACTCAAGGACGCGGAAAATTGTGTTCTCTAGTCTCAATCTTTTATAGTGTTCATTGGCGGTCAAAGAAAACTCTACATGCTGACTAGATCCTTTAGATGAAAAGGACAAAGAGTATGACAATTGACAGACAAACAACTACTTGGATATCAACTGGATGATCAACAGTGTTGAGGCTAATATTGCCCCAAATATCCTTTACAAAAATACAACAAAGGAAATGTGGGAGGATCTCGAGCAAACATACTCCTACAAGAAGATGAAGTCATGCCTTGCAGACATTTACAGGAGAATCTAGTCAGCATCTCAGGGTGATTCCACCTCATCGAGTATTACAGGCATCTCTCCATTCTTTATGAGAATCTTGCAATATTCCAGCCATCATGTTGCACTAAACAGATACAAGAGCATTCTGATTGGCAGGTATACCGCTTTCTTGATGGCTTGCATTCTAGATACCAGGCAGCGAAGAAGCAATTTCTTATATCAGAAATACTGCCAACGATGAAGATCATCGTTAGCCGACTTGAGGAACTCGAGACATCTGTTGTCTGGCCGCCCATCTTACCTTCAACACAATGCCTAATATGGGCGAGGAGGCAGATATGGCTTTCGAGGAGGACGCAATCATGATCCAAGTCGTGGTCGTGGACAGGAATCTGGACGAGACCGCGACTTTGGTCATGGTCATGGGTGAGACTCTACCTCTCATGCACTCACTATGGTCGGTGGAACCACCCGACTGAACAATGCTGGTAGAAGTTTGGCATATATTCTTATCATGCCATTGCCAATAATGCCTAAGAGGAAGCCTATGATGTGGAAGAGGTGTCACCTGCAACAACCTCCAGTGGCAAGGTTGTTCATCTTAGTGGCGTAAATTACTCCCTCCTGATGCAGATCCTTCAGACTCCAGGGCCTACTACCACTAATAACACTACCAATGATGCTCTGGCTGCCCCTTCAGGTACAATAACCAATTCTGTTGTCACTCCTACTCCGGCTTGGATTATTGATTCCAGTGCCTCTACTCATCTGACTGGAGAAGGTAATCTACTTATCTCCTCCGTGTCATCTACCTCTGTGAAGTCAGTTCGAGTCGCTAATGGGACTCAATCACCGATTACTACCGTCGGAAATATGTAATTCTCTTCCAAGCATCGACTTTCTGGAGTTCAATGTGCTCCTAATTTTCCTCTGAGCTTGATGTCAGTTCACAAGTTTTGTGTTGAGCTTCATTATCGTGTGATATTTGATTAGTCTTGTTGCTATTTCCAGGACATCCGTACAAGGCAGATTTTTGGTAGGGGTCATGAGAAGAACGGCCAATATTATCTTGATATACCCTCGAACTCCAACTTTGTTGGTGTTACGTCCATCTCCGAAGACCTGCTTATTGGCATCTGCGCCTTGAGCATCCCTCTGCCAAGGCCACCATGATGTTTCCAGAACTCTCTACTCTGAAGCCCTTTCAGTGCGAGGTGTGTGAGTTCGGGAAACACCATCGAGCTTCGTTTTCAGTTCGTACCAAGTCTTTAGTACTACGGCTTTTCATCTTGTTTATTGTGGTGTTTAGGGATCTTGTCCGGTCTGCACATTAAGTGGTCACCGCTATTTTATAATTTTCGTTGATGATTATAGTCAACTATCTTGGGTGTATCTAAAAAAGGAGCATTCAGAGATAAATCAAATTGTCAGAAACTTCTTTCAATATGTTAAAACTTTCTTTTCTAGCATTGTTACCATCATTCGTACTTACAATGCTCTTGAGTTAACCCAACGGGACTTCACCTCTTTCTTTGTTTCCCAAGGAAGTGTTCACCAAACATCATGTCCATATACCTCACAACAAAATGGTATAAATGAGAGGAAACTCCGGCACTTGCTAAATATTGCCAAATCTCTTCTTAGTCAAAGGAGTGTTCCTTAACACTATTGGGGAATGCTATCCTTACTTCAGTTTATCTCATCAACCATGTTCTTTCAGCTGTTCTCGGAGGGGGAACTACATTTTCCTTACTTATCCTATTGATTCTTCTTTTCCCAGACCTCTGTGAATTTTTGGTTGTATTGCCTTTGTTCATAACTTTCATGCAGCTGACAAATTAACCTCTTGTGCCATCAAATGTGTCTTTCTTGGGTACTCTCGTACCCAGAAAGGCTATCATTGCTATGATCATATTGGGCGTTGATACTATGTGTCTGTTGATGTCACCTTTGAGCAGACAAGTTATTTCACACAGATTGTGAGTGACATTCCTCTGAGCCTCCCTCCTCCACCAATCGTCTATACTTTCCACCGTACCTCTATATCATCTACACCAATGTTTGTATCTTTTCCTATCCCTTTTATGCAGGACGATACGACCACTTCGAGTGCTCCCACCATTGTTGTCCTGGAGATTCTTTTGATACTTGTTTAGCGCACTTGGACCGAGTCCTCACATGGTGTAGAGAGGTGAATCTGGTACTCTCTTGGGAGAAGAGTCACTTTATGCTGACAGAGGGTATCGTGTTATGCTATGAATGTTATTTATGCTCCAAAAGATCATTTCAATGCAATGCAGGATCATGGTTGGCACAGGCCATGGATGCGATGGATGCACTTACCTCACAGGGTACGTGGGATCTTGTGATGTGCCCCCTGAGATTTCACCTTGTGGTTTGTCGATGGGTCTTCACGATCAAACAGTCGTTTGATGGTTCTATTGATAGGTTGAAAGCCAGACATATTGCCAAAGGTTTCACACAAACCTTTGGAGTTGATTATTTCGAGACCTTCTCGACCGTTGCCAGAATGGGGTCAATATCTACCATTCTCTGTATTGCTGCCGAAAGACTTGGCCCATTTACCAACTTGATGCGAAGAACGCCTTTCTTTATGGTGACCTTGAGGAGGAGGTCTACATGATGCAACCGCTAAGGTATGTAGTCGAGGGGGAGCAACTATATCGACTATGCAAGGCCATTTATGGCCTGATGCAGAGCCCCAGGGCATGGTTTGACAAGCTCACTACGAAGAACAACACACTTGATTTTCAGAGGACGACATCTGACTACTCTGTCTTTGTTAGACGACGGTCTACTGACACGGTCATTCTTGTTGTCTATGTTGATGATATGGTTGTCACAAGAGATGATGTAGACGGTATTCAGGAGACCAAGACCTTCCTCCATATTGACTTTATTACGAAAGACCTCGGCCAACTTCGTTATTTTTTTGGCATCGAGGTAATATGCATTACAGAGGGGCTCCATCTTTCACAGAGGAAGTATTGCCTCGATATTCTGACTGAGGTAGGACTACTTAGATGCAAGTCATCTGGCATCTCTGCAGAAGTGAGAAAATATTCAACATTTACTGATCCAGCTTTTGAGGATGCAACACGGTATAGAAGCTTAGTGGGAAAATTACTTTATCTCATTGTTACTAGCCCAAATAAATCATATGTTGTGAGCAGAGCTAGCCAGCATATGGAGAAGCCTCTTTACAGTCACTGGCAGGATGTTCTTTTAATCTTTCGATATTTGAAGGAATCTCCTGAACATGGAATCTTCTATGGGGTGAATGGCAAACTGATATCTATGCCTATACAGATTCTGATAATGCTAGCTCTCCTGAGGACCCCTGATCCACTACAGGATACACCATGTTTGTTAGGGATAACCATGTCACTTAGTGAAGCAAGCAGCAGACAGTGGTCTCCAGATCTAGTGCGGACATAATACAGGGCAATGGCTCAGGCCACCTGTGAGATCACATGGCTTGTCTCTTTCCTAACAGAACTTGGCATGTCAGTTGCCACTTCTATACCCAAGGAAGGCCATATCGATATCGATATCTTATAGGTCTGCCCGAAAAAGGATATATCAAGATATATCGCCGATATATCGACGATATGGGTGGAAATGTCAGAAATGGCTCAAAAATGCATTTTTTGCCGTTTTTCAGAAATTAAGATCGTTCGAGATATTAAAACAACAAATAACCTATAAATGCACGCTTATAGCACACATATCGGTCATTTATACCCCATATACCGCACATACCGATCATTTCGAACATATCGTTGGTGTTGTTAATTGTTGACCTATAGATATTGGAAATGGAGTTTGTTCAAGTTCTTAGAACACTAAAGAACTTAGATACACTTAGACAACACATAAAGATCATCTATGATCCTTATATCTTACATATCGGTCATATCGAACATATCACTGGTACTGTTAATTGTCGACCTGTACATAATGGAAATGGAGTCCGTCCAAGTTCTCAGAATACTAAATAACTTACAAATATACTCTTAGATCACACATATTGATCATCTATGACCCCTATATTGCATATATCAGTCATACGAACATATTGTTGTTACTGTTAATTGCTAATTTATCGATATTGGAAATGTAATCCATACAAGTTCGTATAACACTAAATAACTTACAAATATACACATATCACACATATCGATCATTTATGACCCTTATATTGCATGTATCTGTCATATCGAGCATATTAATGTCAATGTTGATTGCTGACTTATAGATATTAGAAATGGAGTTCATCCAAGACTTATATTGCATCACATATTATGCATAAACAAAATGTTTGAGTTATATTTAGAAACCAAACAAATAAAGAGCATAATAATATTTTTTAAAGAGATATAATTCATAATAATATTCTCGAAGGGGAGAGATAAATTAAAATCGATTGGACACTCCCAAGTTGAAGAACCATTGTATGCACCCTCCTGTCGCACCATACCCTATCAGAACTGGGGTCTAGAACCATACCCAAAATAAAATATATAAATCATTACGTGTTTTAATACTAGGTGCAGCCAGATAAGTAGTGGAATCAAGCTTGTATGAATAATAGCATTGATATATAGAGATATCGGCGAAATATCGATGATATCGGTCGATATCCTGGATTTTTTGTACTGAATCCAGTTATTTCTGATCGATATGGGCGATATGGCAATTTATCACTGATATATTAGTCATACATTGTTGATTTCCTGGTAAATAGATATGCACCCTAATATCGATATCTCTTGCCTCTAGATACTGATATATCGGCAATATATTGCCGATATATCGTGATATGGCCTTCCCTACATGTACCCTTATACTGCAACAAGACTGCAACATACATCGCCGCCAATTTAGTTTTCCATGAGCGAACAAAACACATTGAAGTTGATTACCATTCCATTCATGATGCGGTAGGAGGACGAATCAGCACTCCACACATCTCCACTGAACTTCAACTTGCAGACATCCTCACAAAGTCTCTTCCAAGGAAGCGTCACATGCACTTAGTATCTATGGTGGGCATGATCGGCATATATGCTCCAACTTGAGGGGGAATGTTAGAGTTATTATATTTACATTATGATCGTAACCCTTCGGGTTGTGTAACCCTTAACCTTCGGGTTCCATAACTCTTAGAGTTTCGTAACCCTTCCAGGTTATTTATGTATTTTTCCTCTTGTACTCTCCAGGGTTTTCTCTATATATAAGAGATCCTAGCCCTATGGAATAAACATCTCATTTGTTTCTCTTCTCCAAAACAAGGAAGGCAAAACAGTTGGAGGTGCCTTTGGAGGCCTGATCTCTCCTGATGTGGAAGAGTTTAAAGGGTTTTCTAGGGAAGATGTCATGGAGTCGATGGTTGTTATGGAAAATGCAAATTCTGACTTAGATCACCCGAAAGAAGATGTGAATTCTGATGTAGATCACTCGAATCCAATGGCAGACCCATCTATGATGGCTCCCTCAGATACATTCGAAATATGAAGTGTGAAGTTGACACGGTTCCGCTAAAGTACCCAGGCCCAGATCCGATCCTTATGACTCCATTTTTTTGGGTTCCCTGTATTCGCATATAGAGCTTGAAAAGGATACAAAGCCTCGCACAATCGATCTGCAACCGGACATCACTTCGACCCGATTGGTGTCATGTTGGGCTCTATGTTTGCCGCCTTATCTGGGATACCTCATACTCTGGGTGTTCTGATGGGTGGCGATTCTCAATGGGTTTATGTCTTCTGTTCAAGCAGCGACAGAAAATCGTGAAGGTGGCATGGCATCAAATTTCGGTAATTTCAATTGAATTTTGGTTTCGACAGATCAGCGAAATTCAACCGAAATGGTCGATATATGTGCCTTAAGGGGGTTAATAGAAGAAAATGAGATCAAAATTTCAGTCTAATTTCGATCGAACTTCGATTGAAATATCGTTTTCGTTGGTCACCGATATGGTGATCGAAACGGATATTTACGGCATTTGCGGTTGCATACCCCCTTTTGTGTTGTTTGCAGGAGGATGTGGATCAAAAGGGATGCAGGCTCTAAGGGCGGTGGCGTTGCGGGTGTTATGGCTCCTGTACGTGGTAACTCGTCCTGCGATCCCCATTTCAAAGGCATCCTCGGCCTATTCATAGTTGGCTGGGGTGGCTATAAGAGGTTGAAACCTTAAAAGTCTAGAAGGAAAAAGGCTATATGTGTAGTTGAGAATGTTGGAAGATCTGTAGCGGTGGCTTCAGATCCGACCAGGACAGCCGTGAAACTATTGTAGCAAGGATGGTGGGTGCAATTCCATCCGTCGGAAAAAAATTGGTTGCTTAATAAAAATAATCTCGTGAAACGTGAGAGGTTTGGGGAGCTCGAAGAAGAGAGGAGCTATCGGTTCGCTACTAAATGAGTGGTTTGGTGATATTTTGTTACTTCAGGAAACAAAGTTGAGTGGGTAGATTGAGTTGACATGGAATTTTTTGGATTGAAATGAGTAGCCAATTACTCTAGATGTGTTGATAGCGGAGATGGCATTGATATTGTGTGGAATAACGACATATACGAGGTAGAATCTGAGAAGTCTAAAAAGTTTATGCATATGATCAAGCTTGTGGACAAGCAAGTGGCCTCCAAATTGATTGTGTCATGCGTGTATGACCTAACAAAACATAAATTACGAGCGAAACTTTGGGGCAAGTTGTGAGGGGTGATGAGGTTTTTCCCTGAGGTTGCTTGGATTGTGGGCGGAGATTTGAATGGTGACCCTAGATCAAATTCTTTTGTGAAGTTAGTTGGGCTTCTACAGCTTCAGGTCTAGATGTGTCAGATACTAGATAGGCATGGAGAAATTATGATTATGTTTAAGGCCGGACCTGTTCCTTGTTTCATGTGAGTCGATGCATGTGTTCCCACTTTACAGTGTCGTCCCACTCAAGATCAAGGACATCATATTCCTCTTGTGTAGGACTCTGGAGAGGACACTCTTGTGCTCGTTTTTCATATTCGAGAGGGTGTGGTTGTTAGAGGAAGGATTACGGGACCTTACTGCAACACATTAGAGATTTATGGAGGGAGATGGGTTGGCGGTTGTTCGGTTGACACAAAAGTTAATTAGCTTGAGAAAGAGAATGCAATGTTGTAAAAGTCGGCCGACTAGGCCGACTAGTCGAGTCGGGGGGGTAGTCGACTCGACTGGGCCAAATCGACCTATAGTCGGGTCGACCCGACTAAGCGGGCGACTAGGTGGCTTAGTCGGCCGACTACGCGGCCGATTTTGACAAAGAAATTTTAAAAAAATAATGGGTACACCCGAATAACCAGCGTCAAGTCAGGATTTGAGGTTCTGCGAAACAGAACCCCAACTCTTCGACTCCGCCCTTCTTCTCGATTCCCAGACCTCTGCCACCTCGCAGCCTCACCGACTCCTCTTCCGCGTCGGTGAGCCTAGTGCGGCGACTCCGTTTGGAGCCGAACCTCCAACGCCCTCCTCTACAGCAGTAGCAGCGAGCCACCGACCATCATCCCTTATCTGGTTAGGGTTTTGAAAAGTATTTTTTCCTTTTTTTTCTTGATTTATCATTTGATTTTAGTTGTGAATGTTTAGTCTATCTTGCTAATTTGTATCTTTTGTTAAAAAATGTTAGTTGTTAGGTTATTTTTTTATTAAAACTTAGATTTAATTGATGATGTGTATAGTGCTTAGTTGTTTTTTGCTTGGTTGATTGCTCATGAGTCATGTTTATTATTCTCTAAATCGTTGTTAACTTAGAAATGTTTTGCTTATATGTTGGCAATGGTTAGCTTATATGTTCAATTTGTTAACTTAGAAATTCTTATATGGTTGCATTTGTTAGCTTATATGTTCAATTTGTTTAATTTAGAAATTCTTATATACTTGTGATTTTGTTAGTTAATTAGGAAGTTCAAATTGTGAGTTTAGTTAGCTTTGTGTTTGTTGATTGCCTAAATTGTGATTTGTTGACTATGTAGATGGCTACACCTCCAGCGAACGTCGCTTCCGGTAGCGACACGTCTTTTTCGTGACGTCGGGATCAACTGATCCTGCATGGCAATACGGTTACCTTGCAAACCGTACTGATCCAAATACAGTCACTTGCAGACTGTGTAAGAAGATTATCAAGGGCGGTGTGTACAGATTCAAGCAGCATCTAGCACACCGAAGAGGGAATGTAGCTATATGTCCCAACGTGGACGAGTAAACGAAGAAGAAGATGATTGCGTACCTTGATGTTGCCGAGAAGAAGTCTCAGAAAGCCGCCGATGTTCAAGAGATGAGGGAGGAAGTTGATATTACTAGAGATGTGGGTTCGACGAAGAGATCGTGAGTCTCTGAATCCTTGGAGCAGATCGTCGCAGTGGAAGGGTCATCACATCAGATAACCATCAAGGATGCATTCTCCAAGGATCATCGTGACAGAGTTATCTTGTACATATCCAAATGGCATATACATCGGCGATTCCGTTTAATGCATTGACGACAAAAAAATTCATGCAAATGGTAGAGGCGATTGGGAAGTACGGGCATGTACTAAAGCCTCCCACGAGGTATGAGCTTAGTGGTCCGCTTCTGAAGAATGCAGTGAAGGAGATTCACGATGACTTGCAATGACATCGTGATACATGGACGTCGATGGGATGCTCTTTGATGACAGATGCGTGGACGGGCAAGCGAGGAAGGAGCACCATCAATTTTTATGTCAATTGCACCTTGAGGACTTCATTTTTGAAGTCCATAGATGCCTCAGAGGAGGCTCACACTGCGGAATACATCTGCAAGTTGGTGGAGGAGTTTTGAATGAGGGAGTGGATAAAGTGGTTCAGATTGTGGCGGATAATGCATCCGCCAATGTAGCAGCAGGAAGATTATTGGTCACCAAATATCCGCAGATTTCGTGGTCTTCATGTGCCACACACTCCATTGATCTTGCTTTGGAGGAGATATGCAGGGAGATGATGGTGAGGGGTGCAATCATGAAGGCGAAGATGCTTACGGTGTTCATCTATTCTCATACCAAAACTCTAAGCTTGATGCGCAAGTTCACCAACAAGAAGGACATCTACACTCCCCCTCAAGATGGAGCATAGATTTCGATCATGCTCAGCTTGGACGAGCACTTCTGGAATGGCCCTCGAAGTAATGCCTTGGTAAAAATGTCTGCAGTTTGATCCTCTGAGCTGACGGATGTAACAATAAACCCCTTCAAAATCATATCACGTATGAAGTGACAATCAACCTCAATGTGCTTGGTTCGTTCATGAAATGTTGGATTATTTGCAATGAATAGAGCCGCCTGATTGTCACATTCCAGAGCCATAGGAAGCGGGACTTCTATATACAGATCTACAAGCACAGCCTTTACCCACATCATTTTTGTACTGACCGGGGTCATAGCCCTATATTCAGACTCAGCACTAGACCTTGCTACAACCATTTGCTTCTTGCTTCTCCATGAGACTAGAGAATCTCCAACATACACAGCAAACCCAGTGGTGGACTTCCTATCCTTAGGACATCCTGCGTAATCTGCATCTGCATATGCTGAGATAGTAACCTCCTTGCCTTTCTTAAACAGCAGACCCGCATCTGGAGATGACTTAAGGTACCTGAGTATCATATGTATAGCATCCATGTGTACCTGACGTGGTTGCTCCATGAACTGGCTTACCCGACTCACAGCAAAGGAGATATCGGGCCTGGTAATAGTAACATAGAGAAGCTTGCCCACCAGTTCTCTATATCTTCTCCTATCCACCTCATCAGTGTCATCATCATATAATTTCATACTGGGATCCATAGGTGTAGTGGCAGGTCGGCAACCAAGCATTCTTGTTTCACTCAACAGGTCAGTGACATATTTCCTCTGGGTCATTACCAATCCATGGGGATTTCTGGCAAACTCCAATCCCAGAAAATATCTAAGAACTCTAAGGTCCTTGGTGACGAATTCACGACCCAGCATTTCTTTTGCCCCCTGAATTCCCTGTTCATCATCACCTGTAATCAGGATATCGTATACATACACCATAATTGCAATAATATCTCTAGGTGTCTTCTGTACGAACAACGAATGATCAGCATTAGAACGTCTGTACCCCTATTTCTCAAACAGGTCTAAGAGCTTATGGAACCAGGCTCTGGGGCTCTGCTTAAGGCCATAGATAACCTTATGAAGTCTGCACACCTTAGGACACTCCCCCTCAACAGCAAAACCAGGTGGATGTTGCATCATGTAAGTCATCGTATAAGAATGAATTCTTCACATCTAATTGGTATAGTGGTCAATCATGAGTAACCACAACAGAGAGGAGGATCCGTATGGTGGAATGGCGAGCAACCGGCGAGAATGTATCAAGATAATCCACCCCATATGTCTGTGTAAAGCCACGAGCAACAAGGCGTGCCCTGTATCTGTCAATGATGCCATCTGCATTCTGCTTAACTGTAAAGACCCACTTGCAACTAACTGTAGACACATCAGGTGGTGCAGTAACAAGGCTATAGGTGCCTCTGGACTGAAGAGCAGCCATTTCTTCCTCCATGTCTAAACGACATCGACTATCCTTCAACGCATCTTGATAATTCCGTGAAATATCCACCGTTGATAATGCAATGACAAAGTTCCTGAATTCTCCAGTTAGGCGATCAAAGACACAGAAGATGCTATAGGATATGACGAGCAGCTCCGCTTCTGCTTTCGTAGAGCAATAGGTAGATCTAAATCACCAGCCTCCTCATCTGGCCTCTGTAACACATCCTGCTCAGGAAAATCATCAGCTCCATTAATATTAATATTCTCAGAACATACCTCAGGCGAGCTAGTTGATGAGCGGTGACCATGAGCAGAAGCAGGCCTACGGGTATAGTGGAATGGCAATGGTGAAACAGGCACAGTGACAGGAGGTGTAGGAGATGATAGCGGTGGAGGTGGTAGGGGTGATGGTGGTGGTGCCATGTATATAGCATCAGTAGTGTCAGAGGATACCAACTGATCACATGTAGATGAGAAGTACATAACAGATTGTAAAAAGGTAACATCAGCACTAACTAGATACTTCATGCGCAATGGATCATAACACTTGCACCCCTTCCTTGTTCGAGTACCCGATGAAGACACACTTGACAGCCCTAGGAGAGAGCTTGTCAATCCCGGGAGACAACTGGTAGACAAAGGCAACCGAGTCAAACACACGAGGAGTGAGGGAGAACAATTCTTTGTCAGGAAAAACAAGAGAGAAAGGAATCTTCTCACCTAAGACAGATGACGGCATACGATTAATGAGATAACATGCCGTAAGAACAGCATCGCCCCAGAAAGAATAATGGGCATGACTCTGTATAAGAAGCGACCTGGTGACATCAAGTAAATAACGATGTTTCCTTTCAGCAACCCCATTCTATTGGGAAGTATAGGCGCAGGATGTTCGGTGGATAATCCCTTGAGACGAAAAATAATTGGAGAGGGTATGAGTACAAAATTCCATGGCATTATCACTTCTCACAATTTTAACAGATGTAGAAAAAACATTACGAACTTCATTAATGAAATTGATGATAATATTACCCGCTTCAGATTTATTCTTTAACAGAAAGACCCATGACACACGAGAGAAATCATCCACAATAACTATATAAAACATGTGTCCCTGATGATCAGGAACACGACTAGGACCCCAGATATCGACATGAAATAACTCAAACTTGGAGGTACTACTCCGACACTGACGACTGGGAAAGGTAGACCGATGATGCTTTCCCAACTGACTAGCCCCACATTGGATGGACGTGTGAGGTGAAACCTGAGGTAACACATGACGCAGTTCCTGAAGCGGTAGATGTCCAAAGCGCAAGTGCCACAATAATGGGGAGATGGATCCAACAGGTAGAGATGAGGCTCCAGCATAAGGTTCCGACTAAGGCGATAGAGGCCACCTTGCTCATAGTCACGCCCAATCACGTTGCCCGTAAGGATGTCCTGAAAAATAAGAGAAGATGGATCAAAAATTGCTCGACAATGTAAATCCTTTGTAAGTTGGCTAACGGACAACAAATTCATCGAAAAATCAGGCGTAACACGTTCTTGAGATGCATGGATGGTGTCAGTCTAATCTCCTCGTGACCAGTAATCGGGGAATGTGTTCTATTAGCAATAACCACAGTACGGCATGGAGAAACCTGTCAGTATCCTGTAAGTAGACCTTGATCACCACACAGATGATGCGTGGCACCAGAGTCCTAATCCACTCTAAAGTATCTGATCCACTACTGCTAGTGAATGCATAGGTGCTACCTGATGTACTGGTGGATGCATACGCAGCAACGTCGGAGTGACTCTCAGAAGTAGGCATTGATGCAATGGGACCATATGGAGGAATAATGCCCCTCGGACGGGCTACAAGGTCATCAAAGCGTTGATCCATAGATGAAGCAGATGGAGGCTCGATCTGTTCAGCTACTCGTGCAGAAGCAGGAAACCCATGTTTAGAATAGCGCGTGTCTTCGGTATGTCCAGAACGATGGCAAAAAGTACATGACGGCCAAACACGGCCTCCTCTGTCCCGAGGTCCACGGCCACGGAACTGATGATGACCCCCACGATCTTGATTGGCTGCCATGGCTGAGGCGGTCTGATTTGCAGTAGATGAAGGAACAGTGATACGACTCAGCCTATGAAAAGCTTCCTCCATAGGAGGAATAGTGGAATCCGCCAAGATTTGGGAACGTGCTGCCTCATACTTTAGATCAAGGGCAGCCAGAAAAACACCCACCATAGTGGCATTCCGATAGGTCTTCTGTTGCTCTGGAGTGGTTGTGAGAGGCATGAACCTATAAAGCTTCTCAAACATTCCACGTAAAGACGTGTATAATGAGTGTAGAGGTCATCCATTCTGCTTGATTGCAAAGATGTCATGCTGAAGTTGCAGAATCTTCGTCTCATTCTTTACTTGTGAATAGGTTGCAGCCAGAATGTCCCACGTTGCTTTGGCAGTGGGCTGATGGAGAATATCGTTAGCAATCTCAATTGCTAATGTTCCGGAAAGCCAGACTTTGGCATATGCGTCATCTGCCTCCCAAGAGGCATTAACCCCTGTCTTCTCAGTAGGCTCTTACTCAATCGGAATGTGCTTCTTACCGGTTGATTTCATCATACTCATGAACTGCATGGCCCACAGTTCATAATTTGAACCATCCATTTTCACAATAGAAACTGGACCTCTGAAGACGCCTGTAGATGAAATATCTGCTTTGCTTTCTGACATTATGATATTGGAAGACTAGGGGAGTAGACTAAAGATATGATTTGTCTACACGAACATTAACGGGTTTATTTGCATGTGTAGACGCAAGCAACCAAACCTATTAATCTGGAAACGCGCACGCGGAACGAGGTTGGAGTCGCACGCGCCTAGGGTTGCACGTGCACGGAGATCACGCGCGTCGGAGTCGCAGATGCGCATGCAGGATCACGCAAAGG
Source organism: Ottelia alismoides (assembly GCA_037367405.1). Taxonomy (NCBI): domain Eukaryota; kingdom Viridiplantae; phylum Streptophyta; class Magnoliopsida; order Alismatales; family Hydrocharitaceae; genus Ottelia; species Ottelia alismoides. The sequence goes on along the minus strand of JAZKJV010003284.1, from coordinate 320,004 downwards.
GCACGCACAAGCGCAATCGAGCAGATGTGCGCGCAGATCACGCAAAGGGCATGCACGCAAAGGATCACACAGATGCGCGTGCAGATGTGCGTGCACAGGACAGATGCGCAGATGCTCCTACGCACAGGCACGCAGGAGGCGGTGCACAGGAGATGCGCGTGCGCAGGAGGCGGTGCACAGGAGATCACCGGCACCGGGGCGGAACGAGGCGGCATGAGGCGACGCGTGGCGCATGCTGAGGGCTTGAGGGTGGAGGCTAGGGTTAGGGTTTGGTTCGAGAACTCCGGTGTAGGACCGTCGCTCTGATACCATGTTGGGAAAATGAGAAAACTTGTTTATTCCATACGCCCTAGGCTCTCTTATATAGGAGAGAAGCCTATGGGTAAAATACATAAAGAGTCCAACAGGAAAAGAAAAATATTAGAAAAGTACATAAGAGAATAATATATCTCTAAGCTTCAAAAACGGGGTGAGGGAGGCATACCACGTAGGGCAGAGGTAGAGGTAGTGGTGGAAAGTCTGGACAAGGAGGAGGATTACAGGGACTTAACTTTGGAAGAGTTGAAGAAGAGAACAAAATACCTAAAGTGCGTAGCAGGTAGAGGACAGGAAAAGGGTGGGAGAGTGGAAGCAGAGTTCCATGAAGAGATGGATCGAGGAGGGTGATGTAAACAAAAAAATTTCATGTGGTGACTAGTAGGAGGTGGAGGCATAACTTATCTGGACAATGGTTGTAGGAAACTTTCACATGGAAGGGGAAAAGGAGATTACACGGGCTTTGTGAGATATTCCCGTGGGATTCCAGAAGAGTGGAGCATAAATGATGGAGGTGGTCGGGGATAGGGACATCTAGACTCTCAGTTGAGCAATGTGCACGTCTGGTTTAGTCATTCTTAAAGGAGATAAAGTGGGGCATGTTAGCGTGGAATGCAATAGGGGCACCAAGCCATGATGGTTTCATTGTTTTCTTCTTCACTGAGATCTGGGAGGTGGTAGATGATGACGTGTTAGTTATTCTGGAGGAGTTTAGTCAAGGTAACAGTGATTTCAACAGAATTAATAGAGCTCTCATTTTTCATTTGTCGAAAGAGGCTTCGGTGCGAGCTAAGAGCCCCATCGCACTTTCGAATGTTCTCTACTTGATTATAGCTAAGGTTCTTGCAGAAAGACTTAGTGATGTTTTGGATGAGTTGGTGTCACCACTCCAATCTGTTTTCATTCTTGACCGAAAGATTGGTGATAGCTTGGTCATGGCCTCAGAGATTGTTGTTGACTGGCGAAGGAGGCAGACTCGTGAAGTTTTGTGGAAGGCCGATTTCTCGAAGGCTTACGATAATGTAGATTGGCGATTCCTATGATCGGTGTTGTCTAGAAATGGTTCCCAGACATGTGGATCTTTTGGATGAAAAAAATGCATCATCACTGCCTGGTACTCAATTCTAGTGAACGAGCGACCTAAAGGTGGATTCTTTCAACCGTAGAGAGGGGATAGGCATGGGTGTTTGTGGCTCCCCTCCTTTTTGTGTTGCCCAAAGATGTGCTTCTATATATGGTCAATCAGGTGGTATCTCACAATCTCTTGGAAAATTTCTCAACGTGGGACATTTGCATTCATGTATTCCAATATGCTGAGGATACCATTTTCTTTTTTGATAGGGAGAGGAGAAGGTGAGGGGAATAGCGGTGATTGTGGAGATTTTTGGAGAGTTATCTAGTTTGGAGATATACAAAAACAAGTCGAATGTGATCGTGTTTGGTATATCATACGTGGAAGCTGCTTAGTGTGGGAGGGAGTTGGTGTGCCCTTATGATATGCTGCCAATCGGCTATCTTCGGTGATTGCTTGGCTATGGTAGTCTTTATCTATCTGATTGGTTACGCGTGATGGAGAAGTTGGAGAGAAAATTAGTTGGGCGGAAAGCCTCTTTATTATCTCGTAGTGGGTGTTTGGTTTTGATGAAGGCGGTGCTTACAACGATTCCAGTATTCTTCATGTCACCCAGATTGCTTCCTTTTGGAATACGACGTAGAATGGAGCTGATTATGAGAAGATTCTTCTAGGCAAAGATAAATCAAAACGGGTGTGGAATGCATCTTGTCGACTAAGAGATGGTTATTCTTGCAAAGGAAGGTGGATTCAGAGTCCCGAAGCTGGATGAAATGAATCGCGCTCTGTTATTGAAATGGGTCGTAAGAATTTTGGGAGATAGGGATATTTTGAGACCAAAGAGGAGGAAACACGCTATGGTGTCCGCCCAAGTTTTATAGGTTTATAAAATAAAACAAGGAAGATACAGGGTCACCTTACAAGAGCGACTACTCGAGGAGAGTCTTTGTATGAAAAATTACATTCTCAAAATAAAACTGATATGAAGCAAAAAAAACCCATGTTTCTTGCTAACCAAATAGCCCATACGATGGTTAAAAGGAGTAGCAACTCATTGAGTGGAAGCATCTTCACAGCATATAACGAGTCCTAGAAGGCTTCATTATTCGTTGTGTTTACCCAATCAAGCTGCAGATCTTGTCAAAACGGTTTAACCTTCGGACAAGCGAAAAATGAATGATTAATGTCCTCAACTACAATGTTACATAGTTGACATCGATCAGAACATCCCACGAAAAATTTGGAGCATCTATCTCTAGACAAAGTTCGACCTCTCAAAGGCTATACGAAAATAAAGATGTGGGTTGGCAACTTAAGACCACTGAGGAAGTAGCAGTCACGAACAAGAGATCCTTTCATAGGAGTCGTTGGTGCATTGACCATCATGTAGGCTTGCCTGACAAAGAAGGTACCCCCCCCCTCCATAACCAATGATCTTGACATGTTGTCGGGCCCTCCATGTGTCTATTAGAATCAAGCAAGATAAGGAGATCCTCCACCCTTTGGTCTGAAAGGGTGGAAGTAAAAGATGGCATCCAAGAGTTATTATCCCAGCAACCTTCTATCAAAGCTCGTTTATCTGCTGCCAGGGCGAAGAGTCGTGGAAAACAGGTCGCAAAGCGACCATTATCAGTCCAGTTATCTGTCCAAAAAACAAAGGTGCGCCCACCACAACCAAAAGGCGGAACAAACCAGAGCATTGAGGCAACAACGAGCAAATTCCCTACCAAAAGGTTGAATTAGAAGTGGAAGGGTGCTTCATTGGATGGACCATTGTATTTATACATAAAGTTTATGAAAAGGTTTTCAACACAAGCTTTAAGGAGACAAGGATGATAATAGTTGTAGACTATCCATAGGATTTAAAGTGTTAGTGCCCGTGGGTCTACAAATATTCATCCTCTTTAATTTGAGATAGCTTTTTGGAAAGGTATATGTATGGTGATGCATGTTTTGCCTCGTTTCTTTCGATTGGTGCTAAGGGATGGTTGTGGTTTCTCTTTCTGGAATGATTGGGCAAATGGCGGGACTTTGGCCTCCTAATTTTCACATATGTATCTGTTGACCATGGATAAGGATGCATGAGTGTTGACCATGGATAAGGATGCATGAGTGTCCGATTGGACAAATGGCGGGACTTTGGCCTCCTAATTTTCACATATGTATCTGTTGACCATGGATAAGGATGCATGAGTGTTGACCATGGATAAGGATGCATGAGTGTCTGACATCAAGGAAGATGGAGTATTGGACTTCTCAAATTAGCATTAGTAGACTGTGTAAACCCATGGAGTTGTTACCTCCAGTTAACAGTCCAACTCCAGAAGAGATCACTAGATCTGGAGAGGTGGGGACATTTCGGTGAAGAAAGAATACAAGCTATTAATTAGCAAAAGTAAACCTCTACCTGAGGAGGTAATTCAATATTGTAGAGCAATTTGGAACCAAAAAATCCCATCCCGCGTAAAGGTGTTCATATGGCTCTTGAGATATGGCAGAATCCTCAATAGAGATAGATGGACTCGAATATTTCATACCGATGATAGCTCATGCTTACTATGCAGGTCAGAGGCGGAATCGTTTGATCATCTTTTCTCAAGTTATGAGAAGTCCACAGAAGTTTGGTTGGGAATGGGAATCGAGTGGGTGGAATGTTCTAACGACTCATATTTTTGGGAGTTAGCTTTTCAATTCATGTTTCCGCCCAAATTGTATTTTTTTTAATTTGATAATTCACTAGGCCAAGCACCTATGGGGGTTTCCCCCGTTTTTTGGCTTAAGAAAAGAGACTGGAAGTCCAGGAAACAGTCCAAGTATGATACAAATAAAATATCAAGTACAACTAATGTTCAAGTAGGTATTGTTGAGATGTTTATTTATCACCGTACTATATTTATGTTTTACGTTTTCTTCGAGTACCACTTATGTAATTAACCCTTGGCACCTCTCCTATATAAGAGAGCCTTGGGATCTCTTTTCAGATCATGAATAAAGTTTATTCTAACATGGTATCAGAGCAACGGTCCTAGACCAGGGTTCTCGAACCAAAACCCTAACCCTAGCCCCACCCGCCAGCCTCTCCGCGCGTCCCCACGCATCACCGTGCGCCTCCGGGCGGTCTGCAGCAGCCCCTTGCGCCGCCGCAGCCACCCCAGCGCCGCCGCCAACCATCCCAGACCGCCGTCGTAGCCCACAGCGCCGCCGCTACCTCCCTCCGGCGCACCCAGCGCCGCCGCCACCCCCTGTCCAGCAGTTGCTGCCACCTTCCAGCAACTCAGTGAGGCTCATTTGCCTCTGAAAATGTGGTGGTTTGATTAGAAAGGGTCCGGCAACCCCTGTTCGCGTGCATCAAGGTCTGGACTGCTATGCGAAGGGTGATATAGTCTGATTTCTCCATTCATTTGAGGCTCTCGACCACAAACATTGGATTAGGGATGAGTGTATAAGTCTACAGATACATCTCATCCCTCTTTTGATGTTGTAGACAAGACTTTAGCGTGATATTCCCCGCTTGTTACGCATTTTGACGTATTAAAGAATGTCAGAAAACAAGGGTGACGTCTTCTCCTCTTCCGGTGCCTTCAAAGGACCGGCACCTATGGTAAAGATGGACGGGACCAACTACGAGTTATGGTCCATGCAGTTCCGCACCATGATGCAATGCCACAATAAGGAGCATATTACGACGGATTCTGAGCCAACGGACAAGACTGGGGCCAACGCATCATGGAAACAGGATGACGCCTATGCTCGTATATGGCTCTCTGGGACTCTCAGCACAGAGATTGCTAATGACATTGTCAATCAGCCAACCGCGAAGGCCATGTGGGACATATTGGCTGCTACCTATGGACAAGCGGAAAATGAAAGCAAAATACTTCAACTTCAGTTCGACATTTTCTCGACCAAGCAGAATGGTCGACCTCTACTTGAACATTTCTCACATCTGAGAGGCATGTTTGAGCGACTCCACAGCTTCATGCCTATCACTACTAGTGTGGAACAACAGCAGGCATATCGGAATGTCACTATGACTGGAGTTTTTCTGTTACTCTTGACCCGGAGTACGATGCCGCTCGCACTCAATTACTGACTGGCGAAAACATACCTCCAATGGAGGAGGTATACAAGTGGCTAAGCAGGATTACTACCACACCTGCATCCACGCCGCAGTCGACTTTCTCAGTTATGGCTGCTTCTCGTGGACGAGGTAGTACTTCCCAGTTCTGTGGCCGTGGACCTCGTGGTAGAGGTGGCGGTCGTCAGCGTGGTCATTGTTCTTATTGTCGTCGTCCTGGCACTCAGAGGAGACATGCTTTCACAAGCATGGCTTTCCGGTGTCTGCACGGATTGCTGAGCAGTCTGCCTCTTCACCTGCACCCACTACTGATGCACGTTTTGATGATCTTGTCTCGAGACTTCGAGAAATGGAGACCACTCCTGTGACCCAGACTGCAGGGCCATCAGATGCAGCGGCCACAGCCAGAGCTCTACCTAGTTCATCAGGTATTTCATATGTGCTTACCAGTTCCAGTAGCAACAGTTCCGATGTGACAGATTGGATTATTGATTCTGGAGCATCCCATCACATGTGTAGAGATCGGACACAGTTTTCTTCATACAGGACTATTCCTCCAGGGCGTTCTGTGATCATAGCCAATGGAGTTCGACTACCCATCATGGGTCAGGGGGAGATTGTTTTAGCCCCTTCTTTACAACTTCAGAATGTTTTACATGCTCCAGATTTTCAAATGAATCTTTTGTCTGTTAGTCAGATTACAAAAGATTTACACTGCCGTGCAATATTTGACCCATCTTCTCTTATGTTTCAGGACATACTAACTGGCAAGATGATTATTCATGGCTGTGAGCAGAGAGGATTATACAAACTTGTTGTTACTTCATGTGCTGGCGTGGCCTCTATTCCCTCTGGATCTGTTTCGCTGTTTCTGTGGCACCTTCGTTTTGGCCACCTTCCTCTCCAAAAGATGATGTGTGTTCTCCCGCAACCATCTATTCGTACTAATCTGGACTGTGAAGCTTGTCAGCTTGGGAAACACCACCGCCACTCCTTTCCTAGTCGTCCAAGTCATAGTAGTAGCCGGTCCTTTGAGTTGTTGTATTGTGACATTTGGGGTCCAAGTCGTGTTCCTGATCATCAGGGGCATAGATTTTACATGGTTGTTGTTGATGATTATTCTAGACTGTCTTGGGTTTTCTTACTTAAACATAAATCTGAAGCACGTGCTATAATGAAGACTTTTCTTATTGAGATCAACAACATTTTTTCTGCTAAAACCAAATATATTCGCACCGACAATGCTTTGGAATTTTCTACTCTTCGTTTGGCAGAATTTCTCCAAGCTATGGGTATTATCATTCATCAGACTTCTTGTGCGTATACATCACAGCAAAATGGGGTTGCAAAACGCAAACATCGTCACCTCTTAGGCATCACGAGGGCCTTGTTGATTCATAGTCATACACCTCATTCCTTCTAGGGGGATGCAGTCCTAACAGCCTGTTATTTGGTAAATCGTATGCCTTCCATTATTCTTGGAGAAAAGAGTCCCTTCTCAATTGTGTTTCCTCAAAAGGAACTCTTCACACTTACACCTCGTGTTTTTGGATCGGTAGCCTTTGTCCATGACTTTACTCCTGGTCGTAACAAGCTCTCACCTAAAGCTGTCAAATGTGTCTTTGTTGGTTATTCTCGTACCCAAAAAGAGTATAGATGTTTTGATCATGTTGGGAGAAAATACTATGTCAGTGTTGATGTTACTTTTTTCGAATCTATTATGTATTTCTATCCTACAGGTGACAGGCTATCCGAAAATAGATCCAGAGAGGATGTTGTGGTTCCTCCACCTCCATCTCCTCCGTGTGATATCCCGAGGTCTTCGCCACCTATACCACCGCCACCTCCACCTCCACCACCACCTCCTCCTCCAGAGTCTACATTCTTACCCCATGTTTATACTCGTAGGTCTTCTACTCGACCCTCTGCCCATGCGCCTACGACATCATCCATCTTGCCTCAGGTATGTCACGAACATATTATATCTACTGATGGAACTGAGATTTTATTAATGAACAGGAGAAGTTAATTCCAAAAGAGGATGAGGCTGATGACCTGGAGATACCGATTGCTCTAAGAAAACCGCGTCGCCAATGTGCTACTTACCCAATGGCTGCACATGTTTCATTGGATCATCTGTCAGATGCCTACTCGAAGTTTATTGTGGGACTTTCTGTTGTTACTATCCCACGTACATATCAGGAGGCACTCCAGGACACTAGGTGGCGACTTGCCATGGAAGAAGAGATGACGGCCCTACGATCACGTGGCACATGGAGCATTGTTTCACCTCCACCAGGAGCATCTATTGTGAGCTGCAAGTGGATATTCATGATCAAGCAAAGGGCTGATGGCAGTGTTGATCGTTTCAAAGCAAGGCTTGTGGCTCGAGGGTTCACCCAAACATATGGGGTGGATTATCAGGATACCTTCTCTCCAGTAGCAAGACATTCGACACTACGCATTCTGCTTTCTGTTGCTGTTTCCAAAGACTGGCCGCTGTATCAACTTGATCTCAAGAATGCCTTTCTCTATGGGGATCTCCAGGAGGAAGCTTATATGCAACAGCCACCAGGGTTTGCTACTGAGGGGGAGACTCAGAAGGTGTGCCGCCTTCATAAGGCAATTTATGGCCTGAAGCAAAGTCCAAGAGTTTGGTATCAAAAGCTATCGGAGTTGATAGAGAAAAAGGGGTTCGTGCGGTCTACTTCGGACCACTCACTATTTGTACAGAGGACATCTAGAGGTATTGTGGCTATCCTTGTTTATGTGGATGATATTGTAATGACAGGAGATGATGAGCAGGGTATTCTTACTGCCAAGGAGTTCCTTAGTCAGCAGTTCGTGACTAAGGACCTTGGAAACCTTCGATACTTTCTTGGACTAGAATTCGCTAGAAATCAATGTGGACTCGTGATGAATCAAAGGAAATTTGTTATGGACCTCCTTTCCGAGACAGGCATGACAGGGTGCAAGCCTGCTTCCACTCCTATGGATGCGAGCATGAGATTGTATGATGAGGACACTGAAGAAATTGACAGGAGGAGATATAGAGAGCTTGTTGGGAAGCTCTTATACGTCACTATTACCAGGCCGGATATTGCTTTTGCACTTAGCAAAGTCAGTCAGTTCATGGAGCAACCCAAGAAAGGTACATATGGATGCCGTTCACATGATCTTGAGGTACTTGAAGACGTCACCTGGCTCTGGCCTTCTGTTCAGTAGGGACGCATCACTTGAGGTGACAGGATGTGCAGATGCAGACTATGCTGGTTGTCCCAGGGACAGAAAGTCGACTTCTGGTTTTGCTATTTTTGTAGGCAGTTCACTTGTTTCATGGAAAAGCAAGAAGCAGACAGTGGTGGCCAGATCTAGTGCTGAGTCTGAATACAGGGCTATGGCACAAGGATGTACAGAAATGATGTGGGTTTAATCAGTATTAACCGACCTTACGATTGAGGTTCCCCTTCCTATGAAGCTTTTATGTAATAATCAGGCAGCGCTATTTATAGCCAATAACCCTGCGTTTCATGAGCGGACAAAGCATATGGATTGTCACTACACTAGAGACATGATCCAGAAAGGTCTTATATCCACCTCACATGTTTCCACAAGAGATCAGACTGCAGATATTTTCACAAAGGCACTGGCCAAAGGTTCATTTCAGATATGTTGTTCCAAGCTGAGCATGATTGATATCTTTGCTCCAGCTTGAGGGGAATGTTGAGATGTTTATTTATCACCGTACTATATTTATGTTTTACGTTTTCTTCGAGTACCACTTATGTAATTAACCCTTGGCTCCTCTCCTATATAAGAGAGCCTTGGGATCTCTTTTCAGATAATGAATAAAGTTTATTCCAACAGGTGTACTTAAGGGTGATCATGGTACTCGAGTTCAACGGGTACCAGACTTGAACCATGAAGAATAACCCTGGAATTTGGGGATATTTCACTACAACCATATGGAACGAGTACCCGACTCAAACCAACCCATTTCCTGCCAGTGATCTAGATAGATTTCATCAATTCCCATGGTTACCCTTAATAAATCTAGATATGGGATTCATGTTTGAATTGCTTTGTCTTACCAGCATAACTACTAACCCTTCAATCAAACTAGGCAAATCAGCATCACTTCTTTAGTTCGTCGAAATCTACCCAACTCACTCAACGTCTCTTCCCATATTCAATTCATATATTTGACACCATCTCCACTCGATACCTCGATCCCCTCTTTCGAAGCGTCAAATTATCATGTAATTGTGTCGATACCTCGAGCACGTCCTCCAATGGCGTGAACTATTAGGTGATTGTGCCGACACCTCGAGCCCCTCCTTTGCCGCAAATCATCAGGTGATAGTGTCAACGCCTCGAGCTCCTCCTCCAGTGTCGCAAACTATCGAGTAGTTATGCCAATGCTTCCAACCCCACCACTCATTCTGCAAACTCACATGGTTGTGCTAACATCTTGATAACTTCCCCCCGATACCACAAACTCTCGAGAAGTTGTACTATCGCCTCAAGCCCATCCTCTGATGACTCTTCACTTCTCCTTTAAACGTCAACATCCTCCTATGAGAATCTTGTGATTACAAAATCGTAATTTCATCTGCTTGCATCAATTGATGATGAAGGTGACAGTTTTATCATTATCAAGAACGAAACAACTCGATAACGAGTGCTTCGAGTATATTGACATCGTGCGCAAGGGGTCAAAAATATAGATAAAATGTCTTGCTATTTTTGCTTTGTAATATTACATGAAATTATATTTGAAATTGTGGTATTTATGATTATTAAGGGAAATATACCAAATTATGTCAGAGTAAATATGTTTAAATTATTTTTAAATTCACTGATTAATTAGTATTAAGTTCATTTATTCTTATACTTAATTTAATCTTTTATTGTAATAATTATATTAATTGACTAATATAACAAACTTTACTGATGGGTACGCATAGATAATCTTTCATAAAATGGACGCCTAATTTAGCTCGTAACCATTCCAATTAGAGTGGATCAATTGATTGACCCTTTAGTAAGGTTTAGGTTGGGTGTATGTGAATGCAGCATACCCCCCCCCCAATTAAACAACCCTAAACATAGCATTAAAATAAAAAAGCAAGAAAAAAATGTAGAAAACAAGATAAAAAATGTAGTTACATATAAAGAGATATATAGCATTTTTCAACATAAGAGGCGCTCTACGACATTAACCGTCCAAAACGTCGATGTGATGGGCAAGCCTTAAAATAATTATTTTCAATTTGCATGTCAATGTCTCAAATATCGATTTCAGTCATCATATCAGTGATTGACCGAAACTGAGATTCAATTGAAATTTGGTCGATATTTCAGTCATTTAGGTCCCATTTTCTTTAGTGGACCCCTTCTGTAACCTGAAATATCGACCATTTCATTTGTATTTTGATGACATGTCAGAAATTCGATCGAAATTCAGTCAAATTGCAGAGATATTTGACGCAATGTTGCATGTAATATTTGGTGTACAACTCTTAGGATGGAAACTACTATATACAAACATGCACTATTTCTAATTTCAATTTAATCTGATCTGAGCCCATCCACCAAAGAACATATGTTCAATGGCCCAAACATTACTAAATTAGGCACCTTCCCTATAGTATAGGTTAAATAAATCCAATTCACATGAAATTCAATACACTTCTTCACACTTCCTCTGGTTAGATGTTTTCAATACCTGAAATTTCATCTCCATGGCAATTTTTAATACATATTACAAGGCTTGCATCATTTGAAATCCAATCGGAGCAACACCAACTTTCCTTCTGATTGTATCATTTCGAATCCGATCTTTACGTGTATGTCCATGCATCCACCTTAGCATTTTTATTTCCGCTACTGCCATTTTCTGCACAAGTCTATGGTTCATAGGCCAACATTCAGATCCATAGAGCATAGCAGGTCTCACAACTGTTTTGTAAAACATTCAAGCAGGTCTCACGGCTGCTTTGTAAAGCATTCCTTTGAATGTTTTACAAAGCATCAGTGAGACCTGCTATGCTCTATGGATCTGGATGTTGGCATACGAACCATAGACATGTGCAGAGAATGACAGTAGCAGAAATGAAAATGCTAAGGTGGATGTGTATACATACACGCAAAGATCGGATTGGAAATGATACAATCAAAAGGAAAATTGGTGTGCGAGAAATTTGTTTAAAGCATTTTGGCCATTTGCAAAGGAGGTCGGTTGATTCACCAATTAAGAGATGTGAGTTTTGGGATGTTGAGCCAGTTAAGAGAGGACGATGAAGGCGCAAAAAGTATTGGAATGAGACTATTCGAAGGGATCTTAGTTTTTTTATCTAAGCCCGAGAATGGCCCGAGATAGATCTAAATGGAGGCAAAAAATCCATGTAGCTGACCCTACTTAATGTGGGAAAAGGCTTTGTTGTTGTTGTGATTACAAGGCTTGGTTGAATAAAAAAGATGCAAGGCTCGAAATTAGCTTATTGGTTATCCATGGGGAGCGTGCCCCCATCCATACACATATATATATATACCTACATATATATAAGTTAGCATATTTCTCAAAAAAATGTCTTATATCTATCTATAGATATATATATATATGAAAAATGGGATATGTCGTCATCTTTTAAAATCCCCCATGTGGGGGTTGCGTTAGGTAGTCAATAGCCACTGTGAAAAAATAGGTGAATCTTTTAGCATGGATTTGTGCAAGAATCCTAAAGTCGACCCAACTTATAGTGGGAGAAGGCTTTACTATCTTTCAAAATCACTTAAAAAATTTTGGCATACCCTGATTGAAATCTCAACTCATTTCAAGCCCATCAACTCTTCCATCACGGATACTCAATTTTTAACAACACCTGATTGCTAGTGTTCCTAGCACGTGCTAAGGTGATGTTGGTAGCACATCTATGTAGTGCTAACAGCATTGAACTCGGGCAACATTACTCTTCGTGACCGAGTACAACTAACGATTAAGGCAGATGGTTACGGCTAATGCGTAATGGTTAATCGACAATAGTGAAGGGAGACAGCATTGTGCTAAGGTTAGTCTTGGTAGAGGAGAAGGGAGAAGGGAGGATTATTTGGTTGAGTTATCCGATCACCAATCTACTACCATATCTGTGGACAGGCATGAAATGAAAAGGTGTATTCGTCGTAGCCCTAGAGCTCTCTTATATAGGAGAAAAGCTCTAGGAGCAAATTACATAAAGCAAACGAAGAAATAAAGAAATACGAAATAAAGATACAAATATCTCAACACTCCCCCTCAAGCTAGAGCATATATATCTATTATGCTCAGCTCGCAGCAACAACAACAATGAAAAGGACCTCTAGGAAGAGCTTTGGTAAAGATATTGCAATTTGGTCGCCTGAAGCAACAAGAGAGGTAGAAATAAGTCCCTTCTGATATAGATCACGAGTGTAATGGCAATCCACTTCATTGTGCTTTGTTCTTCATGAAAGGTTGGATTATTAGCTATGAATAGAGCGTCTTGGTTATCACATTTGAGGTGCATAGGAAGAGGCACCTCAATAGTTAGATCAGTCAAGACAGTCAAGACAGACTTGACTCACATCATTTCCGTACTCCCTCGGGCCATGGTTCTATACTCTGATTCAGCGCTCAATCTAGACACAGCTGGATGTTTCTTACTCTTCCACGAAACTAGCGAGCTACCTACAAATACGGTGAAGCCTGATGTGGACTTCCTGACCTTGGGGCACCCAGCATAGTATGCATCAGCGTATCCAATAACCGTGAGAGACGTGTCTCTTCTGAACAGAAGTCCTGCACCTGGAGAAGACTTCATATACCTCATGATCATGTTAATTGCATTCATATGAACATGTCTGGGTTGTTCCATAAACTGGCTAACTCTATTAACAGCAAATGATATATCTTGTCTGGTGATAGTAATATACAACAACTTCCCTACTAGCTCTCTATATCGTCTTTTATCAACCTCCTCAGAGTCATCATCATAGAGCTTGGCATTAAGATCCATTAGAGTACTAGCAGGTCTACATCCTGTCATGCATGGCTCAAATAGAAGGTCAGTGACATACTTCCTTCGCGTCATCACCATACCACGTGGATTTCTTGCAAATTCTAGACCAAAAAAGTAACGAAGATTGCCAGGATCCTTGGTCACAAACTGTTGTCCAAGAAAATCCTTAGCTACATGAATACCTTGTTCATCACGGTCTGTAATAATAACGTCATCTACATAGACCAGAATAGCAACAGTACCTCTCTAGATTCTTTTAACAAAAAGAGAGTGATTTGCAATAGATCTGACAAACCTTTGTTGTTCAATCAACTCTAAGAGCTTCTGAAACCAAGCCCTCGGGCTCTGCATAAGGCCATAAATGGCCTTGTGAAGTCTGCACACCATATGAGACTCCCCCTCAGCAGCAAACCAAGGTGGTTGCTGTATGTAGACTTCTTCCTGCAAATCACCATACAAGAATGCATTCTTGATATCTAATTGAAATAGAGGCCAATCACGTACCACAGCGACAGAGATGAGAATCCTCAGCATAGAGTGACGAGCAACTGGAGAAAACATATCACGAAAATCCACCCCATAAGTTCGGGTGAACTCACGAGCAACAAGTCTAGCCTTATACATGTCCACAGTACCATCTGTGCGGTATTTCACCGTAAACATCCATTTGCTACCAAAAACAGGTACATCAGGGGGAGCATGTGCAATACTCCAAGTGCCGCGAGACTATAACGTTGACATCTCCTCCTCCATAGCCAGACGCCACTGACTAATCTGCAATGCTTCCTGATATGACCGCGGCATCTCCACAGCAGACAGGCCCACAACAAACCTCTAAAATTCCTCTGAGAAACGTGCAAGAGAAACATGAGAAGCAAGAGGATACATAGTGCATGCACACCTCTGCTTCCGTAAGGCAATAGGCACATCAAGGTCCTCAGCTTCCTCAGTGGCTGAGACTGGAACATCTAAGGCCGCATGCAAATCATGTTGTAAACGCAAATAACCAGTGCCATCAGTAGAAATCAAGTGCTTAGAACATACATGGGGCATGTTGGATGACGGAGGAGGCACATGAGCACGAGGTCTGCGCTGGCGAACTAGCGGAAAGCAACTAGGTACAGCAGGTGGTGAGGAAGTGGAGCCTGGAGTAAACAAAATCAGAGGTAGAGGCATGTATACTTCTTCTCCAGTCTCTGAAGAAATCAGCTTGTCATATGTAGGGAAGAAAAACATAATAGACTCAAAGAAGGTGACATCCATACTAATGTAATACTTTCTTCGAACAAGGTCAAAGCAACGGTATCCTTTTTGGGTCCTGCAATACCCTATAAAAATACACTTGGCAGCTCTAGAAGAGAGCTTGTCATGACATGGAGATGTATGATGAACAAAAGCAACCAACCCAAAAACACAAGATGTGAGAGAGAAAAGATCCCTCTCAGGAAACACAATCAAGAACGGGATCTTCTCCCCGAACCGATGAGGACATACGATTCACTAGGTAGCAAGTAGTTAGAACCGCATCCCCCAGTATGAATGAGGAGCATGACTCTGGATCAAGAGAACCATGGTAACATCCAAAAGGTGGCGATCTTTACGTTCAGCCACCCCATTCTGTTCAGAAGTATAAGCATAAGAAGTCTAATGAACAATACCAAAAGTTCTGAGAAACTGAGAGAGTTGAATACTGCAAAATTCTAGTGCATTATCGGAACGAATATACTTGATAATTGCAGAGAAAACATTCCTTATTTCATTAATAAAACGCTGAATAACAGGACCAGCATCAGACTTGTTTTTAATAAGGAAAACCTAAGACAATCTTGAAAAATCATCTGCAGCAACAAGATAAAACATATGCCCCTGATGGCCTGGGACACGACTTGGGCCCCAAATATCAAGATGAATTAAATCAAAAATACTATGACTACTTCGACCCTAATGACTCTGGAAGGTAGATTGATTATGCTTCCCAAGTTGGCAGGCCTCGCACTGAAAGATAGAGCGAGGTGAAAGCTGAGGAAGCACATAACATAGCTTTTGCAGAGGAAGATGATAAAATCGAGATGCCACGCATAGGGAGAAATTGATCCGGTGTAAAGAGATGATGCACCAGCATATGGAGATTGGACCAGTCTATAGAGACCTTCCTCACGGCTAGATCCAATCACCATGCCTGTAAGAATGTCCTGAAACACGAGAGATGATGGGTCAAATATGGCATGACAATGTAAGTCCTTGGTGATTTGACTAATGGACAATAAATTCATAGAAAAATCAGGAGCATAAAGAACATTCCGAAGTCGCATTGCTGAAGTTAACTGCAACTCCCCCTAGCTAGTGATGGGAGATTATGTCCTATCTGTTATTATCACGATCTACCTGACTAAATTGGTCTATATGTACTAAATTACCATCTATCACCACAAAAATGATGGGATGCTCCTGAATTCATAATCCATTCTGACAAATCTGCCTTGAAACAGCTAGTAAGCACATATGTTGCACCTGATATGGATGCTGACGTTGAGGCGGCTATCTCTGAGGATCCTAAAGGAGAGTCGGTCGACCCAGGTGCAGGTATAATCTCTATGAGCCAAGTTACAAGCTCATCGAATCTCTGATCAGATGCAAGTGATGGACTACCAACATGCTGAGTCTGTTATGCAACTCGTGCTGAAGCAGGAAAATCATGCTTAGAGTAGCATATTTCTTTCGAGTGGTCTGGCATGTGGAAGTAAGTGCACGGCTGAAGAGGTCAACGACCCCCTCCCCTACCACAATTACCATGACCACAGTACTGCGAAGGGCTCCCCCGACCATGAGATGCAACCATAGTTGAGGAGGTCTGAGAGTGTTGAGTATAGAGAGCCTGCTCAATCTGCGGTATGCCTCCTCCATTGGAGGTATGGTCGCATCAATAAGAATATGTGCTCGAGCAGCATCATACTCAAGATCAAGAGTTGCTAGAAAAACTCTGATCACCACCGAATCTCTGTACACCTTCAGTTGTTCTGGTGTAGCAGTCAAGGGAATGAAAGTATGAAGCTTCTCAAACATCCCCTTCGAGAGGTGTAAAGGGTATGGAGAGGATGACCATTCTGTTTTGATGTGAAAATATCATGCTGAAATTGCAGTATCTTCGACTCGTTTTTCGTCAAGGAGTATATAGCAGCGAGAATATCCCACATAGCCTTTGCAATAGGCTGACTCAGAATATCATTGGATATCTCCATTGACACAGTCCCATATAGCTAAACGCGTGCATATGCGTCATCTGCCTCCCATATGGCATTAACCCCAGTCTTGTCAATTGGCTCCTCCTTCGTGAGGATGTGCTTCTTGCCATTACACTGCATTAGGCTCATTAACTGCATAACCCATAGTTCATAATTTGTTCCATCCATCTTGACTATGGGTGTTGGACCTTTGAAGGCACCTAGGGATGAAACATCTTCTTTGTTGTTTGATATGATGACAACAATCTCTAAGACTGGGATTCAAACTGAAATAATTGTGTCTACACAGACATACATGTTAGAAAAAAGAATGCGAAAGCGGAATCATAGATAAAATAATAAAACATTATAAGAACGCGAGATTTTAACATGCAACCCTACGCCCTAAGGAGCAGGATGAAACCACGGGAGAATGCCTCAAAGGACTGATGTATGCATTGCACTTTCTCATCTGATACAAGAGGCATGGGGCTTCTTATATAGCCTCCACAGAGCCTTCAAGTCCCACCACTGGTAGATGTGGAACTAAACTCATGGATGCGGTAAATGGATCTTGGAAGGAGCCATTTACCCATTTACATGATAATGATGCATACTCTAGTACTCCCCCTCAAGCTGGAGCATGCAATGCTCAGCTTAGACAAACAGAAAGAAACATCAACTCACAAGACACTACAGACAATAACAACTCAACGTGTGCAATTGTCGACTTTTGTCGAGGGCGTTGCTTCTCAAGCCGTGCAGGTGAGGAGGAACAAGCGGGCTGGAGTGTGAGTCAAACTAAATCTACTCGTTGGAGAGCATGCGCTCTGTACTGCGCCTGTCAGAGTCACTGCAAATGGAAATGAGTCTCCAGTTGGAGAACTCTGGCCCGCCACATCATGTGGACAACTGCTCCATCTCTGAAAGGGCCGAACTGAAAAGCCGTGGAAACATCCTCGTCGGAGTCCACGGTCGTTGGAGAATGGAGTCTGAAAAGTCTCCTCGTCGAAGAGTTGGGTCTCTCCCATACTGACTTAGAGAATGGGATCTCTGCTCTGTAGTGCCTATGAAACCACATGAAAAACTTAGCCCACATGACATAGGGTATGGGATCTCTACTCTGGAGTCCCTATGGAACACAAGAAAACTCTGAGCTAACCAGAAAAGATGGGGACCTCACAACTGATCGCAGACATGTGCGAATCAACCTGACGACTCAGATTCTAATCGTCGAGTCTGAACATCTGTAGAGACTAAACAACTGGTTGGCCCGAAATCTGGAATCTGGATCCAGAACAGACATGTGATTGTACACAATACTCCCCCTTTCTCACATACTTGTCGAAAAACAATGACATAGACAAAGTTGGGAAAAACAAGATAATGGAGAGAATAAAAACCAACAAACCGATCACATTTTTTCCGGCTTTCAAATCATTCATTTTTTTTTTCAACACATTTTTAAAAAATTTTGTATGGTTTTTTGTATGATCCGCCTTCTTTCTTTTTTAACAGTTATATCCTTTTTTTGTTATTTTTTCCCGGCCCACTTCGGACCTAAAGATGCAGTCTCCCCCCTCCTTTTTTAAACAGCAGCATGTAGCCCTACTTGGGCCTGAAATATCAACCTTTTTTAACATACAACGGTGGGCCCGTGTTTATTTAGGGTTCCCTTAGTGGGAACCCTTAAACAAGAGCCGCCCTGATTGGGGCTTTTGGACTTGCAGCCCCCGTGGGGGTTTCTTGATCACCGCCTGCAGATGATCGGCACCGCCTGGAAAGCGTGCACTGCTAGAGCTTTGTTGTGGCCGCTTGGAGGGCTACCACCTGTGATGGTGTCGTCACTGCCTGCTGGAGGGGAGCGATGATGAGGGTAGCGCCGCAGGAGGAGTTCTTCTGGAGCTTGGTTAGGAGACCGGGAGTGGGAGACGGACTGGAGGTGCGCCGCTTGGGAATGCAGTCGAGGCGACCTGGAGGTGGCGGCCATCGTCGCCTGGTACCGCTTGGAGTCGAGGGAAAGGGCGATTGGAGATGGGAGTGCTCTGCCTAGATCCTAGGGAGAGGGCGGCGCTAAGAGCCTTCGGAAGGGCACCGCGGAGAACCCATCGTCTGGAAGGTGCGTAGCGGTGTAGCCTAGAGGAGATGAATCACGCGAGAGGGTTACTGTCTGG
Organism: Ottelia alismoides; assembly: GCA_037367405.1. Lineage (NCBI taxonomy): Eukaryota > Viridiplantae > Streptophyta > Magnoliopsida > Alismatales > Hydrocharitaceae > Ottelia > Ottelia alismoides. Next base: position 301,108 of record JAZKJV010003284.1, on the reverse strand, counting down.
AGGGCATGCTGCTCGAGGATTCGAGATGGCTGAAGTCGTGATGATGTGCGATGGAGGTTGCGCCCTAGATCGACGCGATGGAGGTTGCGCCATGGACTCAAGATGCGCGGAGGGGAGCCACCTGTAAGGTTGCATAGAGTTGGGATTCCGCACTCGCCTAGAAGGTTGCGTCCTCTACTGGATGCATGTGGAAGTGTGCGAACAGCCGTGAGGTCTGGATCTGGAGTGCGTAAGAGTTGTGCATACGTGTTGGATCTTCTCGCGTGGAGTTTTAGGGTTTCCAGACAGGAACCCTAGTCGCCATGAACATGCTGCACAAGAGAAGATCTCCAAGGCTTGAACAGATCTGATCTGGAATACTAGGGTTCCAGAAAACCCCAAAAAATCCTCTGAAACTTGATGATTTTGCAGAATCTTCAATCATCACACAAATCTTGCTTTGAAAACTAGGGTTTCAAGAAAACCCTAAAACTGAAACCCGAACCTAGAAAATAGAATGTGAAAGCGGAATAAGATATAAAATAACAAAACAATATAAGAATGCGGGATTTTAACGTAGAACCCTAATCCCTAAGGAGCGGGATGAAACCGCGGGAGAACGCCTCAAAGGGCTGATGTATGCATTGCACTTTCTTATCTAATACAGGAGGTCCGGGGATTCTTATATAGCCTTCACAGATCCTCCAAGTCCCACCACTAGTAGATGTTAGACTAAACTCATGGATATGGTAAATGGATCTTAGAAGGATCCATTTACCCATCTACGTGATAATGACGCATAATCTAACAATACAATAAGATGGTTATGGGTGTAAACTCATACCACAACCTCTTCCATCCATTGGGAGCCTCTTTGGGTAACTAGGTGATTTTAGATGATCAAATCACACCCTAAGAACCCATAAATAGACTTAATCGAAATTAAATTGTCCTTTCGGAACGATTTTCAGATCAAAACAGAGTCCACAGAAGGTGACTAGGGCTGTGGGAGCAGAGGCGGCGGCCCTAGACCACCACAGCAGGGTGCCGGCAGCAGTAGCCTTGATTGTTGCAGCCCACGACAGTGGCAGCAAAGCTGCTGCTATTGCTCCGACAGTGGTGGAGGCTGATGCTGCTACTTTGCAGCGCGGCGGCGGCTGTTACCGCTGCTCCGGCTGTGCGCGGCATGGAAACGGCGGCGACAGCGGTCGGCTGCGAGGCGCAAATGTGGCGGCGCAGGATTTTTGACGGTGTGTTCGAAACTTCGAATTTAAGTGGGGTGCTATATCAAGGGCACAGGCTCCGGTCTAGGACCGTTGCTCTGATACCATGTGAAAAGGCATGAAATTAAAAGTTGTATTCATCGTAGCCCTAAAGCTTTCTTATATAGGAGAAAAGCTCTAGGAAAAAATAACATAAAGCGGACAGAAGAAATAAAGAAATACGAAATAAAGATAGAGAGATACAAATATCTCAACAATATCTATATCACCATGGAATAAAAAAATTTATTATGAGGGATCTACCCCGCCTTACATAAGAAGAGGGATAGTGGTCGTAGCTATATTACCATGGGATAGAATAAAAGACATTTATTATGATGGATCAATTCCCTCATTATATAAGAGAAGGAATAGTGGACTAATTGTACATAAATGACAAGGGGCTAATCAATATAGAGAAAGACTTACATAAAGAATAAAACGAAATTAACAATAGAACCATCTTAACAACTTTTCATGTGTGTATGTGTATGTGTGGATAATTTACAATGGGGTACAACTAATTTATTTTCATAAAATTTATCTCATTTTTATTGAGAATTTAAATGTAGGTTTTTTATGTATACATTGCATGCACATTGATATTACACGTGCAAGTATGCATTCATTATAGTCATACATTAACTTTATGTTAAAGAAAATATTTTTTACAAGCAAGTTTCCTTTTTTTAACAAACACTATTATACTAGTGGAATTCACTTTTTAACAACAATAATCAAATCAAGGGTCACTCGAATTTTTTTAATATATAAAAATTCCACCTCAACAGTATACACAGAGAGATATATTTATATGGAGAAATTTATAATGAGGATGTATGTATATGATATACAAATGTATGAGAACATTACCTACATATATAGAGAGAGGGTTGATCATGTGAGAGACAAAAACTGTGAGATCATGAGAGCAATGATTCTGGACCACTATATTCTGCTCTTCTCTCTCCTATAATCAATGAGAGAGGTGACAGAATTTAGTTGTCCATAATCACTGCTCTCATGCTCTCACAATTTTTGGCGCTCACTAGATCAGCTCTCTATATATAGAGAGAGGAAAGGGAGGCCATTGCATGTAGCAGCCAACCTGACTGTTGCATGTAGCATTCTCCCCTAAATTTTTTTATTTTTTTGGGAAAAATCCACCATGTATATTCATATATATGTATATATATATATATCCCTCCTATATGTCATTTGAATCTCGTCAGAAACAGAGACTCCTATGCCCTCCATCTAGAACACGTCAATTACAGCAAATCTGAGACCGTTAAAATTACATGTACTACATGGAGGACATAAAAGTCTCTATTTCTGTCGAAATTTGAATGGCATATAGGAGGGATATATAGATGAAAATACAGGGTTGAATTTTCCCAAAAATGGGGGAGAATGCTACATGCAGCGGCCTCCCCTTCCTCTCTCTCTCTCTCTCTCTCTCTATATATATATATATATATATGCATCTATGTTTATAGTACTTAGAATTAATGCTTATGTAGATATATGTGTATGGCATGCTTGGAATTAATGTACATAAATGTGCATGTATAATTGTCTGCATTCCACAATAGGTTTGTGTGTGTGTGTGTGTGTATATATATATATGTATGATTATATGCATGTGTATATAATACTTAAAACTAATATACATGTGACCCAAGAACAAAAAATGATAGACGCAAACTTAAGGCAAACACTTGTTTCCTTTTGGCGGGTGCCTTGCGCATCCTTTCCTTGTTTTATTTTACCTCATTTCCTTATGTGTCCGTTCTTTGACTTAACCTTCCCAAAGGACCAATGGATCACCATGTGGGTCAAACAACTATTCTCATTGGAGTGACTAAGGATTAGTAGACTCCAAGCTACGTTGTGAAGAAGCCATGTTGTTCACAAGGAGGAACAGGAGAAGCACAATGTGCTTGTGAATTAGAATCATGGGAAAAAGCTTATCATCGTGTAATAGTGCAAAATGGAAAATCAATAAGCTCCATTTTTTGACTCAAACCATTAAGCCATTACATGCATTCATAACCCTAGGCAAGTCACTCAAAGCTCGCCTTGGCTTGATCGAGGAAAAACACCTCATCCAAGGCAAGGCAAGACACTTGGGCCTTGCCTCAAGAGCACCCTTTAACGTCACTCAGTCACTGCATATTTTCGTCAAACATTAGGGCCATAGTTTTTGCAAGATTAATTTAGCAATTCGACTCATTACCCATCCACCCCCATCCCCACACCTCATCCACATTTCTGTAGACAGACTCGAGAAGAGCCGATCAACTACCCATCCCAACTCTACACTTCTATGATGATGGAAATAACATAAATCATGTTTCGTGGGATGGGAAGTAATTTTAATTCACAAGGTGAATAGTTAATAATGATGTCAAATGCACCTAAGAGAAAACTGATAAAATTAATTCTTACTTGAGACAGTGCTTCCTGTTCAGCTGAAGGCATCTTCTTCAATGCCAGTTGAGCGGCATCTTTTTGCTGAATTATAAAACATAAGAAGATAAAAGCAATTCTTTGCAACATAAATTGTTTTAGAAAATGAGACGTGGTTAACCTGGAGTTCCTTCACACGAACCCAAAGGGGTGGTAGGCCCACCAAGAGACTCCTCAAAGATGACTCTGGGGGCTTTGCATTTTTGAAAAATGAGTGCTTCAATAGCCTTTCTGCTGTCGGCCTTCTAGTTTGATCTTTAACCAGACACATTGCAACCATTTCCTTGAAAGACTGAGAACAACTGAAATTTGTTTAATTAGAAGTACACTTTCTTACAATATAATGCATGCGCTACATGCTGGTACCGTTTTGGTTTTGACACCATGACCATGACATGCTGGCATACATTTTCAAAACATGCTATCTATGTAAATCAGAAAATCTGGGGGAAAGTTACCGGGTGGAAGAACCACTTATACCTTAGAAAATTTTTTATCTCGATCATAATCAAGTCCAGGAGGAGCATTTTGGATAGTCATCAACAAAACCTAAAGTCATAATCAATTTTATTAAAAAACCAAAATATTTAGAGGCATCAAAACAATTAACGCATCGATATTTCAAGCAGTAACTTTCAAATTATTATAGATTTTACAACTCTGATAACACATTTAATCATGCATCAGGATTAAGGAGCTTAAATGACTAACAATCTGATCGCACCTCCCTGATTTGGTCTTCGGGTGAAGACACGCGACCGAGATCTTTCTTTAAATTTGAAAACATATGGCTACAGGAGAATGGCTTCCGGGAAATGGTGGAGACATTCGAGCATGAATGTCGCCCAGTGGGCTTGGCTGCAACGAGCTTCTCGACAAAGCTCACTCTCCTTCAGAGACATCTTATGGAATACAATAAAATTATTCGTGAACAGCATCGTGTTAGGAGAAATGATGCATAGACGGAGATTGTTCATTTGGAAACCTTGGAGGATGAGCTAGAGCTAACTGCGGAGGAAATTGCGTTGAGTATTGAACAAATGCACCAAATATATTTGGAGGATCGTAAGGAAACAAAATCTAGGCAGCAGTGGCTCAAGGAAGGAGATAACAATACACGTTTTTTCCACTCAATGGTGTGTAATAGAAGATGCAGGAATCATATTCAATCTCTGGAGGTGGATGGGGCAGTGGTTAATGGCAACTAGGAGGTTGGGCGTGCGTTAAAGAACCATTTCCATTCCTTTACTAGAAGGACTTCACATTCTGGATGAGGTTGGCGTGGTAGAGGGGTTAGAAGACTTTTAGTTTCTCAGGCGAACACTTTGGTTCTACCTTTCACTGAGGCAGAGATATGCTCGACGGTGTTTCAACTGAATGTGGATGGGGCCACTGGCCCAGACGGCTTCTCAATTGCTTTCTACCGAGAGTTATGGGGCTTGGTCAAGGACGAGGTCTTAACGGTAGTTCAGGAATTTCGGGATGACAACTGGGGTTTTAAGCGGTTGAACAAAGTGTTATTATCCTTCTCCCCAAGCGTGAGGTCCTGACTTGTGTGGACGATTTCAGGCACATCATTCTCTCCAACGGGATCTATCTCATCATTGCTGAGTTGCTAGCCAATCGTTTTCGGGGAATCCTACTGCTACATGATATTATTTCGCCAGAATAATCGACCTTCATCCTAGGAGACTCATGGCGGATGATTAGGTGCTTGCATCTGAAATAGTCCTTGACTGGAAAAGGAATCAGGAGAGAGGTGTGATGTGGAAGGTGGATTTCTCCAAGGCATATGATTGTGTCAACTGGCACTTCCTATGGGCTTCCTTGGAAGAGGGGCTTTCCGAACATGTGGATCGCATGGATGAAAAGATGCATCACCACGACTTCCTATGTGGTCCTTGTCAACGGTAACCCGGAGGGCGATTTTTCCCAACCTCAACGTGGGGTTTGCCAAGGCTACCCCTTGGCTCCGCTTCTTTTTGTCATTGTTGCGGATGCATTGTCGGTAATGATGAGGCTCGCCTCTGAGGAAGGCTTGTTCATGGGATATCGCAAGGACGACATCTCCATTCCCATTCTCCAGTATGCGGAGGACACGATGATTTTCCTGAATGGAGATCCGGATCACATGCGGCGAGCGCCCACCATTTTGGACATTTTCGGTACCATATCAGGTTTGCAGCTGAACAGAGATAAGTCTACTCTCATTCTGTTTTGTCTTAGTCCGGAGGAGGTTAGGGAGATGTCTACCATTTCTCAGTGCCCATGTGGTTCTTTACCTATCACATACATGGGCCTTCCCCTAGTCGATGGGTGCCTTTGCTCGTGCGAGTGGAGACTTATTATTGATAGACTGGAGAGCAGGCTGTCAGCATGGAAGGCGAGAATACTTTTCAAGGGTGGAAAATTAGTCCTACTCAAACACGCCCTCTTCGCTATCCCTATTTTCTTATGTTCCACTGGATTACTGCCAGTGGGTGTGAGTAAGCGAATTGAATCTATGATGAGTCAATTTTTCTGGTCGGATGGCAGGCAGAAGAAAGGTGACATGCATCTTATCCAGTGGGATAATGTGACTCGTCCAAAGAAGCAAGTGGTCTTGGAGTCAAGAAGCTGGAATGCATGAACAAGGGCTTCTGGCCAAGTGTGTGCTCATATTATGGGGAGAAAAAAGAGGACCTTGTATGTAGATTGTTGAGACATATTTATGGCATTGGGGGTTCCCCTGAAAGCTGTGCTATTCGGTTCCCGTCCTCTTTGGCAAGGTATCAAGCAGATTCTTCCGGAGCTAAGAGAAGTGTTGACACCAGTTATAGGTAATGGTGAAACATATAGGTTATGGTTGGACAACTGGTCTGGTAGTGGCAATCTTTGTAAGCAATAGCCACATCTGTTTGCTCTTGCTCAACATCACTTGCGGCAGGTTTGGTCAGATGGTTCGTGGAATCCATGTTTTCTTGATGGTTTCTCGAAACAAAGGATCATTTTTTTTAATAATAAACGGGTAAACCCCCCTTAAGGGGGTCACCACCTTAGATTTTCATTAGATTAAAAATAAAGTATAGTACATTATCGTGAACCCCAGAAACAGTGAAGCGCAATACAATGAGAAGCAACATTTTCGGGATAAAATCTCTGATTGTTGAAAATCAAATCATTCCTTGCCATCCATATTGCCCATACTACTGCAAATCCCCTTGAGCAGTCATCCATCAAATTGTCTCTTATTGTACGGACAGATCTTTTGTTTCGAGACAAAGGATCATTGACTATGCAGCTCTTCTTGGGGAGATCTCGGAGTTTCAGAGTCTTACAATATGAGAGAAAAACTATATGTGGGCAACAGGCAAGTTCACGGTTAATAAGGCATATCACTTCTTTGCAGTGCATCACATTTTACCACATGGTACACTGCCTCATGATTGTAAACTTATTCGGAGCTGTAAGATCCCGCAGAAGATAAAAGTGTTCCTCTGGACCATCTGACATGGGTGGTTGATAACTAAGGTGCGATGCGGCAGGATATTGCAATCTAATGACCGTGTTTGCAGCAGATGTAGAGTGGAGAATGAATACATGAATCACCTCTTTTTCGGACGCAGAACATGAACTCCTGTGTGGGAAAGAGTCATTTTTCCCTAGCTTCAGACGGCTAATGTTGACACCTTTTGGGCCTTTATCCAAACCACGTGTGGTAACTCACATGAGGACACGTCTCCAATCTTCGCCATCCTATGGGCCATTTGGTGTGTAAGGAATGAAGACATCTTCTGAGGGCAGCATTTTCATATGGACAATGTACTGGGTCAATACGCATGCCTTGTTTCAGCCTCGCTTCATGTATAACTATTTTTTTAATATACTAATGCCCCTCATGTGGTGAGTCCCAACTCGGGACCTCACCCTCCTCTTCATCAAAAAAACCATTTGCAAGGTTTTTTCCAAAAAAAATACTAACCCTGCATACTAAAAAGCAAACCGGAAGAAGGGCCGTCTTTTTTTGGAGAAAGCAAAGGGCGAACACCCTTGATAGGCTTTAACCCCTTAATTCTGTAAACCAAAATTATGAGTAAGCTCACGTCCAACCACATTATCTACAAAGAACTGCTCTCCACGGAACAGCAATCTACTCGGCACGAATGGGAAAAATCAAACATGATTATCAAACAGTACTTTTTCTCCTAGTGACCTAAGATATGAGTCGAACCTAGACATCCATACAAAGGTGACCAAAAAAAGATGACGAACATAGACGGATGAATGTTGCAAAGGAACTCATTAACGCTTCTACAATTTGCATGCCTCGCAATCCTGAGTAATAATTGAGACACTTGAGGTAAGATTTTGAGTTTGTTGATATACGGGCAACTAAGATGTTGGTGTCGTAAAAAGCGCTAGTACACAACTTATGAATAGTGGCAAAAGAAGCAAATGGTGACTGAAGGAGATGATAGACACCCTAGTCTTCACGACCGTGGCCCATCTTCACCATTATAATCTCCTTGAAAACAAAGAAGATTGCATCAAAAATGCCCAAGCAACACATAGCCTTACAAATCTTACTAACAAAGAGCAATCTAATAGAAAAATAAGCACACCAAATAAACAGAGTATGGGCAATAGTGGCATCCCTTTATGTTGAGATATTTGTATCTTTTAGCCGTTATTTTATATTCCATGTTTCTTTTGTCCACTTTATGGAATTTCTCCATAGAGCTTTTCTCTTATATAAGAGAGCTCTAGGGCTACGATGAATAAACAATTCTATTTTTCCTTTCCACATGGTATCAGAGCTACGGTACTAGACCGGAGCGTGTGCCCTAGTTGCCCCACCCCACCAAAAGCCCAATACGCCAACCCTCGCCGTCTAGCATAGTTCACGGTGCCACCGGCCATTGTGATTGTCGTAAATAGCAGCAGCAATAGGTACCACCGCTGCATGTGAGAAGCAGCAATCGAGGTTGTCGCCGCCGCCCGTAAGCAGCAGCAGCCGCCAAGAGTGCCGCCGCCGGCCTCCCTAGAGCATATAGGGATACCACCAGCAGCCCTAGCTGCTCTCCACCACCTCCACCATAGCCCGAGGGGCTCTGTGGCATATACTAGGGATCCCCGTTTGACGCTTTCTGATATCTAAAAATCATTTCAAAAGGACGATTTTGGTCTGATTTATGGGTTTTTAAGGTGTGATTTGATTATCTAAAACACCCATGTTACCCAAAGAGGCTTCCAACGGATGGAAGAGGTTGTGGTATGAGTCTACATCCACAACCATCTTCTTGTATGTTCGTGTAGACGCAGTCATTCCTGTCTTCAACCCCAGTCTTAGTTATTGTTGTCATCACATCAGACAACAGAGTCGAGTCTAAAGCCGATGTTTCATCCCTAGGTGCCTTCAAAGGTCCAACACCTATTGTCAAAATGGATGGAACAAATTATGAACTATGGGTCATGTAGTTCATGAGCCGAATGCAGTACAATGGCAAGAAGCACATCCTCACACAGGATGAGCCAAAAGACAAGGTTGGGGTTCACGCCTCATGGGAGGCAGATGACGCACATGTGCGTTTATGGTTGTCTGGTACAGTTTTAGTGGAGATAGCCAATGATATTCTAAGTCAGCCCATAGCAAAGGCGATGTGGGATATTCTCGCTACTACATACTCTACAACGAAGAATGAGTCGAAGATATTGCAACTTCAACATGATATCTTCACATCTTAGTAGAACGATCATCCACTTCATACCCTTTACACTTCTCTTAGGGGTATGTTTGAGAAGCTTCATAGTTTCATCCATTTGACCGCATCGCCAGAACAGCTCAAGGCCTACAGAGACTTGATGGTGACCGGAGTGTTTCTTGCATTCCTTGATCATGAATATGATGTTTCTTGCTCACAGATTCTTATTGATGCCACTATCCCTCCAATGGATGAGCATACCGCAAATTGAGCAAACTCTTTATAGCGTCTGGTGGAGACACTCAGCAGTCTCAGACCTCCCCAGCTATGGTTGCATCACGTGGTAAATAGAGTTCTACACCGTATCGTAGGCGTGGTATCATAGTCAGGGAGGGGGCAATCGACCCCGTCAGCCTTGCACCTATTTTCACCAGTCGGGACATACAGAGGATACATACTACTCTAAGCATGGCCTTCCTGCTTCAGTTCGAGTTGTAGAGCAGACTCAGCAAGTTGGTACTTGATGCAGCATGGACTCGACATGTAGGGCCGTCTAATTATTTAAATTGTGGCTGTTAATTTTATTTACGTTTTTTTAGTTGTCGCAATTTTAAATAAAGAGATCGCGTGTGATCTCAATTAGTCTTAATTTGAATTTCAAATTTGGTAGTTAGTCGGTTAATTAGTTAGAGTCAGTTTAGGATAATTGGTTGTCGGTTTAAATTATTTTCTATTCTTGTAATGTCATCCCTCCTATATAAAGGGATGAGGGTCCAATGTTTTAGTCAGTTCAAGATGTCATAAAATAGAGATTTATCTCTCTCTCCTTCTCCCCACGTGATCTACACGTGTTCTTCTTCTCCCAAACCCCTCGTATTCCCGACGAGTCTCTTCTCTCTTCCCCTCGTATTCCCGACGAGTCTCTTCTCTCTTCCCCTCGCGGTCTACGCGTTTCTTCTTCTCTAACCCCGCGCATCCGGCGTGTCTTCTCTTCTCAACCCTTCCAGTTTCTTCTCAACCCCTCTCTTTTCTTCTACCATCGAAAAATCCACCGTCAAATCTATTTCCCGCGCCGCGCCGAATTCCATTTTGCATCAATTGGTATCAGAGCACGGCAACCGAATCGTCCCTACGATTCGACGATCCCGTCGCGCATTGGAAGATGCAATATGATTTGAGTTGCATATCTCATGATTCGCGTTCACGCGCACGTCGACACAAGTTCATGAAGCGCCTTATGTCAAGCCTCAAGGTTCAAGTAATTCGTTGGGAGACGAATTTTTTAAAAGCGGAGGAGAGTTGATGCAGCATGGACTCGACATGTAGGGCCGTCTAATTATTTAAATTGTGGCCGTTAATTTTATTTACGTTTTTTAAGTTGTCGCAATTTTAAATAAAGAGATCGCGTGTGATCTCAATTAGTCTTAATTTGAATTTCAAATTTGGTAGTTAGTCGGTTAATTAGTTAGAGTCAGTTTAGGATAATTGGTTGTCGGTTTAAATTATTTTCTATTCTTGTAATGTCATCCCTCCTATATAAAGGGATGAGGGTCCAATGTTTTAGTCAGTTCAAGATGTGATAAAATAGAGATTTATCTCTCTCTCCTCTCCCCTCTCTCTCCTTCTCCCCACGTGATCTACACGTGTTCTTCTCCCAAACCCCTCGTATTCCCGACGAGTCTCTTCTCTCTTCCCCTCGTATTCCCGAGGAGTCTCTTCTCTCTTCCCCTCGCGGTCTACGCGTTTCTTCTTCTCTAACCCCGCGCATCCGGCGTGTCTTCTCTTCTCAACCCTTCCAGTTTCTTCTTCTCAACCCCTCTCTTTTCTTCTACCATCGAAAAATCTACCGTCAAATCTATTTCCCGCGCCGCGCCGAATTCCATTTTGCATCAATTGGTATCAGAGCACGGCAACCGAATCGTCCCTACGATTCGACGATCCCGTCGCGCATTGGAAGATGCAATATGATTTGAGTTGCATATCTCATGATTCGCGTTCACGCGCACGTCGACACAAGTTCATGAAGCGCCTTATGTCAAGCCTCAAGGTTCAAGTAATTCGTCGGGAGACGAATTTTTTAAAAGCGGAGGAGAGTTGATGCAGCATGGACTCGACATGTAGGGCCGTCTAATTATTTAAATTGTGGCCGTTAATTTTATTTACGTTTTTTAAGTTGTCGCAATTTTAAATAAAGAGATCGCGTGTGATCTCAATTAGTCTTAATTTGAATTTCAAATTTGGTAGTTAGTCGGTTAATTAGTTAGAGTCAGTTTAGGATAATTGGTTGTCGGTTTAAATTATTTTCTATTCTTGTAATGTCATCCCTCCTATATAAAGGGATGAGGGTCCAATGTTTTAGTCAGTTCAAGATGTGATAAAATAGAGATTTATCTCTCTCTCCTCTCCCCTCTCTCTCCTTCTCCCCACGTGATCTACACGCGTTCTTCTCCCAAACCCCTCGTATTCACGACGAGTCTCTTCTCTCTTCCCCTCGTATTCCCGACGAGTCTCTTCTCTCTTCCCCTCGCGGTCTACGCGTTTCTTCTTCTCTAACCCCGCGCATCCGGCGTGTCTTCTCTTCTCAACCCTTCCAGTTTCTTCTTCTCAACCCCTCTCTTTTCTTCTACCATCGAAAAATCTACCATCAAATCTATTTCCCGTGCCGCGCCGAATTCCATTTTGCATCAGTACTCCACCTCATGCATCTGATCCAAGATTTGATGAACTCGCGGCACAACTGAGAGAGGTTATGCTTGTACCAAGGTCATCCACTCCTCCTACATGATCCTTTGAGGTAGCCGCCTCAGCATCTGCATCCACATCAGGTACTTCATATGCCTTTACTAATTATTACAGGGAAAATTTGTCTAAATAGATTATCGACTAAGGAGCTTCACATCATCGCTGTGGTGATAAAGGACAGTTTAGTTCATATAGACCAACTCAGCCAGGTAGATCGGTAGTCATAGCATATAGAATGTATTCTCCCATCACTGGTCAGGGGGAGGTGCAGTTAACTTCAGCAATGCACCTTCAAAATGTTCTTTATACTCCTGATTTTTCTATGAATTTACTGTCCATTAGTCAAATCACTAAGGATTTACATTATCGTGTCATATTTGACACATCATCTCTCGTATTTCAGGACATCCTTACAGACAGGGTGATTGCATCTGGCCGAGCGCAAGGTCTCTATAGATTGATCTAGTCCCCATATGTCGGTGTTTCATCTGTTCACACTAGATCGGTTTCTCCTATGTGTGGCACCTTCGGTTTGGTCATCTTCCTCGGCAAAAGATGTGTTACGTCCTTCCTCATATTTCTCCTCGCTCTACCTTTCAGTGTGAGGCCTGCCAGTCTAGGAAGCACCACCGGTCTACCTTTCAGAATCGCCACGGTCATAGTGGTCATAGTATTTTTGAATTGTTTCATCTTGATATTTGAGGTCCTAGTCGTGTCCCAGACCATCAGGGAAATAGAATTTATCTTATTGTGGTGGAAGACTTTTCTAGATTGTCTTGGATTTCCCTTCTTAAAAACAAGTCCGATGTTGGTCCTGTTATCCAATCTTTCATAATTAAATAAAGAATATTTTCTCTACGAATGTCAAATATATTATATTCTTTCCGACAATTCATTACAATGTTGTAGTCTTCAACTCTCGCAGCTTCTTAGAACCCTTGGCATTATTCATCATACTTCTTGTGCTTATACTTCCCAATAGAATGGAGTGGTTGAACGCAAACATCGTCACCTTTTGAATGCTACCAGGACCTTCTTAATCCAGAGTCGTGCTCTTCATTCATACTGGGGGATGCGGTTCTAACTGCTTGCTACATGGTGAATCGTATACCCCGTCTGTGTTAGGGGAGAAGATTTCGTTCTCGATTGCTTTTCTCGAGAATGATCTTTTCTCCCTCACTTCTCGTGTATTTGGGATTGTTGCATTTGTTCATCATACATCGACAGGTCATGTTGAGCCTATTATGTTTTTCTCTCGTACAAGTGACAAGTTGATTCATTTGGAGTCTGGAAAAGAGATATACATGCCTCTACCTCTAATTTTGTCTACTCCAGGCTCCACTTCCTCACCACCTTCCTCATCATCTTCTTCACCTCCACCACCACCACCTCCACCTGCTGCACCCATTTGTTTCCCGCGGGTTTACCAGCACCGACCTCGTGGTCATGTGCCTTCTCCATCATACAACGTGCCCCAGGTATGTTCTGAGCACTTGGTTTCTACCGATGGCACTGGTGATTTACATTTACAGCAGGATGAGCAAGAGGTCTTAGATGGTCCAGTCTCAGCTACTAAGGAAGCTGAGGATCTTGACGTGTCCATTGCCTTACGAAAGCAGAGGCGTGCATGTACTGTGTATCCTCTTGCTTCCTATGTTTCTCTTGCACGTCTCTCATATGAGTTTCAGAAGTTTATTGTGGGCGTGTCTGTTGTGGAGATACCACGGTCATATAAGGAGGCATTGCAGGTTAGTCAGTGGCACCTGGTTATGGAGGAAATGATTGTGTTACAGTCTCGTGGCATTTGGAGTATTGTACATGCTCCCTCTGGTGCATCTATTGTTGGTAGCAAGTGGGTTCTTACGGTGAAACATTGCGCGGATGGTACTGCGGACGGGTACAAGGCAAGACTTGTTCCTCGTGGATTCATCCAAACTTATGGGATGGATTATCAGGATACATTTTCTCCAATTGCTCGCCACTCTACATAGAGGATTCTCATTTCTGCCGTTATGGTACGTGACTAGCCTCTATTCCAACTAGATGTCAAGAATGCCTACTTATACAGTAACTTGCAGGAAGAAGTCTACATGTAGCAGCCTCCATGGTTTGCTGCTGAGGGGGAGTCCCATATAGTGCAGACCTCATAAGGTCATTTATGACCTTAAGCAGAGTCTGAGGACTTGGCTTCAAAAGATCTCAGAGTTGATTGAACGACAGGGGTTTGTCAGATCTACTACAGATCTTTTTTTTGTTAAGAGATTCCAGAGAGGTATTGTTGCTATTCTGATCTATGTAGATGACATCATTGTTACAAGCGATGATGAGCAAGGCATAAGGACTTCCCTGGATAACAGTTTGTGACCAAGGACCTTGGCAATCTTCGTTACTTTCTTGGTCTAGAATTTGCAAGAAATCGATATGGCATGGTGATGACGCAAAGGAAGTATGTTACTGATCTCCTAACTGAAATGGGTATGGGGTTGAGGCAAGGGTGCTCGGATCGAGTTGAGGTCGAAGCTGATGGGGTGGGGGAGCGATGGGGGCTTCTCCGCTGGCTCTGGGAGCATGTGTCCTGATGGAGGGAGAGTGCTCTGGGCGATCTCTCCCGGGTGGGGTGGAGCAGGGGTAGCAGCGTTTCGGCTTGGCTTATGACAAGGAGAGGGGTGGGAGGAGAAGGTTAGGGAAGATGGTGAGGGCGTCGTTGAGAGCGGCGTTGGCGTCAGGGGTTGAGGCTGAGATTGTAGATGTGGCGGAGATCAGTCCTATGGTGATGCGGAATCGCTTTGCTGCTCTAGATCGAAGAATGGCGCGTCGATCGGGGGTTATTCCCCCAAGGAAGATGGATGCTCGGTTACTTAAATGAAGATGCTATCTCTGAATGTGAGGGGCTTGGGTCGGCCCGACAAAAGGCTCGGGGTGCATAATTTGGTGAGAGAGGCTGGGGCAAATATTTTTTTCCTACAAGAGACAAAGCTGCAGTCGATGGACGATCAATTGCGGAGGGAGATCAATAGGGGGAGCTCTTTCAGGTGGCTGTGAAAGAGGCTACAGGTGTTTCTGGTGGGCTTTTAACTAGTTGGCGGTCTGATTCTTTTGACCTGCTAGGGACTTTCGTCTCCCTCTTTACCCTGTCGGTGAGGCTGCTGCGGCGAGCGGATGGTATTTGCCTGTTCATCACTAATGTTTACGGCCCGTGCCGTCAGGAGGATGGCAGACTGGTTGCGGATTTGGACACTGTTGCGCCTGAGGTGGGCGATGGGGTTTGGATCATTGGTGGAGAGCTGAACGTGACTTTATTCCCGGAAGACAGGCCGAGGGGGGGCGGTGGTTCAGATGCAGGGTCTGCTGATCTTAGGCAGGTGGTCCGTTCTTTGGGTTTCTCAGGTGTGGACGCGGCCGGTTGCAAGTTTACTTGGAGGAATGCGAAGTCGAGGTCCAGACTCGATAGGTTCCTGTTGTCAGTCGAGGCGGGGGAGGCTTTCCCATTGGCGAGGGCTTGGGCTCTTCCGAGGACGTTGTCTGACCAAACCCCAGTCCTTTGGTTTTCTGGGGAGGAGCGCTTAGCTTGGTTCTCTTTCCAATTTGAGAAGAAGTGGCTATCGGAGGAGGGTTTTCGGGATCTGGTGTGCGAGCATTGGCAGGCGTTCTCGGTCGCAGGTACGGCGGTGTCGCGTTTTGTGGCAAAGCTGGACGCTCTTAGGCGGTTGTTGTTGACGTATGGGAAGGATGCCGCCAGGAGGCGGAGGGCCAACCGGGCCGAGGCGGAGGCAGGGATAAGCAGGTTAGACGGACTCGATGATGACCGGGGGCTGACTCCAGAGGAGGTGGAGGAGAGGGCAGCCTGGTTAGAGATCGTGTATCATGAGGACAGGAAAGAGAAGGTCCATTGGAGGTAGAGATCGCGGCAGAAGTGGCTAAGGGAGGGTGACGCCAACACTCGCTTCTTTCATTCGGTAGCTTCTGGAAGGAGGAGGAGTTTCTTACATGAGGTGGACATGGGGGGACGAAGGGTTTCGGGGGAGAGGAGCATTAGTGTTGCCTTGCGGGAGCATTTTGTCAGTAATTCAAGGAGAATGAGGGAGGGGGATGGATGGGGGTGGACGAGTCGGGGGTCGGGGGCGTTGACTGGTCAGCAGGCGGACTCGTTGGTGGCAGAATTTTCGGAGGTGGAGGCTCGCAGGGAGGTTTGGGATTTGAATGCAGATGGGGCTCCGAGCCCGGATGGTTTCTCTATTTGCTTTTACATGGAGTTCTGGGAGCTGTTGAAGGGAGATATTTTGGAGGTTCTGAATGAATTCAGGGGTGGCAATAGAGGTTTTGAGAAGGTGAACAGGGCCTTGATCTTTCTACTGCCAAAGAAAGAGGCCCCAGCAGGGATTGGGGACTACAGGCCTATCTCGATTTCTAATGGCATCTACCTCGTTGTGGCCAAGGTGTTGGCGAGCAGGCTTAGAGGTGTTTTAGCGGACGTGGTCCTACCAGCACAGTCTGCGTTCATTCCTGGTCGATGTATGGCAGATGGTATCGTCACCGCATCGGAAGTCAGCCGAGAATGGAAGAGGTCCAGGAAGAAAGGTGCGATTTGGAAGATAGACTATGCCAAGGCCTACGATTGTGTCAGTTGGAAATTCTTGTGGACAACGTTGGAGAAGGGATTTCCACAACAATGGATTGATTGGGTTAAGAGGTGCGTCACTATGTGCTCCTGCTCAGTTTTGGTCAACGGCAGACGTGAGGGTGGCTGGTTCCAACCGCGGAGGGAGGTGCATCAGGGTTGCCCCCTTGCTCCCCTTCTTTTCGTGTTGGTGGCGGATTGTCTTGCGGTCTTATTTCAGCGGGCGGTTGAGGAGAGCTGGTGCGAGGGGTTCAGAATGGGGGACATCTCCATCCCAGTGTTGCAATATGTGGATGACACGCTGATTTTTTTTTGGGGGGGGGACGGAGGAGCAGAATCACAATGTGGCTATCCTGGTGGACATGTTTGGATGCCTTTCTGGCTTGCAGATCAACAGGCAGAAGTCCGATACTGGTAACTCTTGGGATGCAGGATGAGGAGAGTAACATGTTAGCTGAATGGGCGAGTTGCCCTCTGGGTTGTTTACCCATCACCTATTTGGGGTTGCCATTGGTTGACGGCAGACTGAGGAAGTCTGACTGGGACTGTGTTCTTCGGAGATTGGAGGCGCGGTTGGAGGGGTGGAAGGCTATCACCTTGTCTAAGGGCGGGAAGCTTACCTTACTCAAGCACGTCCTTTCTGCCATTCCAATTTTTTTCGTCTCAATCCGCTTGATGCCTGTTGGGGTCCGAAGGAAGGTGGAGGCCTTGATGAGATCTTTTTTTTGGTATAATGGGAGGCAGGAAAAGAAGGGGTTGCACTTGGTGGCTTGGAGGGATCTTGCTGTACCCGTCTCCGAGGGTGGTCTGGGAGTCCGGGATGTGGAATGTATGAACAGGGTCTTGCTTGCCAAATGGGTGGTGTGCATCTGGGGTTCTTCGAACTTGCTGGTGTTGCGGCTGCTGCGGAAGATCTATGGGGTCTCCGGCGAACTGGTGGCAGCAAGAAAACGTCATGAGTCTTCGTTGTGGAGAGGGATCCGTGTGGTGTTGCCGGGCATGAGGTCTTTCCTTCGGCCAAGGTTGGGAAATGGTCTCCTTTTCAGATTTTGGCTTGATGACTGGACGAGGGAGGGGGCGCTGGCGAACCGCTTCCCTAGGTTGATGGCGCTGGCCATTGACAAGGGGGCGCGGGTGGCGGATGTTGTGGACTCTGGGACATGGGCACCGAGGTTCCATGCGGTTCTCTCGGAGCAGAGGATGCAGGAATATTTGAGGCTGCTTGGGGAGATTCCCCCGGTCGGGGAGATGTCGGGGGAGCCGGATCGTTTTGAGTGGGCGGAGGGTAAGTTCTCGGTTAAAATGACATACCAGAAGTTGCGTGCTGGCGTGGTGGAGCGAGACGAGGATCTATACGCGGACTTGAAGATGATTTGGGCGGCAAAGATCCCTACTCGAGTTAAAGTGTTCCTGCGGTGCCTGAGGAGAGGTCGTCTGTGTGACAAAGTCAGAAGGGGTAGGTTGCTGGGCGTGACGGACATCAGTTGTGACAGATGCGTGGATGGCGTGAAAGATACGAACCATATCTTCTTCGGATGCAGGACTTCGGTAAACGTGTGGGAATCTTTGGGGCTGCCTTGGGTGCAATCATCCTGTGAGGATCTTTTTTGGAGATCTATTCGTGCGGTGGGAGTCGGGTCCTCCGGTGATGTCTCAAGGATCTTTGCAGAGCTTGGGCTATTTGGCTTGGTAGGAATGATGCCACTTTCAAGGGCCAGCAGTTTTACTATGAAAATGTTGTAGCGCACTGTAACGCTTTGTGTAATTTCTGGGTCTCAATTGATGTAACTTCTCGCAAATCAATGAAAATTTTGGTGTGGTGACTCCCAGCTTGGGAGGGCTCCCCCTCGTTCTTACTCAAAAAAAAACTGAGATGGGTATGACAGAATGTAGACCTGCAACTACTCCAATGGATCCCAATGCTAAGCTCTATGATGATGACTCTAAGGAAGTTGACAACAAACGATTTTAGAGAGCTAGTAGGGAAGTGGGTATTGTCAAAAATCACCAGACCTAATATATCATTTGCAGTTAGTAGAGTCAGCCAGTTTATGGAACAGCCCAGGCAAGTTCATATGGATACAGTTAACATGGTGAGACATCTAAAGTCTTCTCCAAGAGCAGGACCGTTGTTCAAAAGAGACATGTCTCTTACAATTACAGGATGTGTTGATGCAGATTATGCTGGGCGCCCCAAGGACAGGAAGTCCGCATCAGACTTCACTGTATTTGTAGGTGGTTCGTTGGTTTCATGGAAGAGTAAGAAGCAGACAATTGTGGCTAGATCTAGCGTTGAATCAGAGTATAAAGCCATTGCCCAAGGGAGCACGGAAATGATGTGGATCAGATCCGTCCTAATTGGCCTAACTATTGAGGCGCCGCTTCTCATGCACCTCCAATATCATAATCAAGCTTCTCTAGTCATAGCTAATAATCCAGCCTTCCATGAAAGAACCAAGCACATCGAGGTAGATTTCCATTACACTCTAATTTAGAAGGGACTTATTTCCACTTCTCATGTTTCTTCAAGCGATCAAACTGCAGATATGTTTACCAAAACCCTTGCTAGAGGTCAGTTTCATCGTTGTTGTTCCAAGCTGAGCATGATAGACATATATGCTCAAGCTTGAGGGGTAGTGTTGAGATATTTGTATTATCAATCTTTATTTTATACTTCATATTTATGTAATTTCCCCATAGAGATTTTCTCCTATATAAGAGAGATACAGGACTACGATAAATAAACAATTATATTTTTCCTTTCCATACTTTATGTTACCACAAGAGATCAGGTCGTCAACTGCCACCGGAACTATAAAGCCAATTTGTTGAACAATGTCAAACGGTTGCATCATTTGCATGTCTCTAAAGAGGAGACGTGATGTGCCAAATTCTACCAAATAATCATACCCAGTGGAGTAAACCAGAAATACTTGTCCACATGACAGGGACGTGGAAGATACAAATGTATTTATCATCGTTGCAGTCTCGGGCAGCATATCAGAATATGCAATAGGTGTTTGAACAAGGCATAAGACCATATTACTTAGATCAGTGTAAAATCCTCCTTTTCCAGTTGTAATCATACAAGCTATATAGTTTGGCGTGTCTGTTCAAGTAGGTCTCCTCAAAGTGGATTATCTGACCACAAGAAGAACAAATAGGTTTACTTCTCTCAAAAACCCAGTGGGGCCACTTTGTCCAATGATGGGATCAACAAGTTTAGTGGTAATATGCCAGTGCCTCCTCCAAACACACCCATCCTCATACAGAGAACCGCATCCGCATTTGTCTAGGACTTTGGTTCATCCTATCAATGAGAGGCGCTATTGGGACTAAGCCTACAGTATACCTCTTCTAAAGAGGACAGCATGGTAACCGTCGTCATCTGATCTCATGTCGAGAAGTAAACGAGACATAATCCAACTAAGAATGTCATAATACACTTTTTTAGAGAAAACGGGGTGGGATACTGAGATGGGACCCACCACAATGACTAATTGCACTAATGAAAAAAGATGCATTCATTTCCCTAGAGAAGCGGTTGTCAGAGTAAAAGTCTAACTGCGAAAGATGCATTCATTTCTGCCACATCAAATCACCCACAAGAGCGCAAAGGGGAAAGTGCTATCTTCATGCATGTTGCCGCACACCGCCCATTTCGAACTCCAGAAGCTTGCTACGTTTCCCACATCAAGCCACGACCCACGATATCATTGTTCTCCAGATCTTGACCAAATGGGTACAAGTAAAGAGAATGTTCTCCAGTCATGGTCCTCCACCTCGACGCCACATCGGTCACAAGAAATGTCACTGTCATGTATTATCTTGCCTCGACGCGCTTTTGAAAGCACCTTCCCATGTCTAACAAGTCGTAGAAAGACCTTAACTCTTTTCGAAATCCTACTTCGCCATATTATTCTACTGTCAATCCTAACATTCTCCTAAACGACATTTTGGTCTTCCGCAAAAAATCTATAAGCTTTTTTCATCGTGAACTTGCCTTCGTTCCATACGAAATGGTCCCTCCCATTTGTAGGATCCTATAGACCCGCCAACTCCATATGCATCCTCCAAAGCTCGTCCAATCTTTGATTCGACGGCTCCGTCACAAATAAAGGCATCCATGTCCCATTCTGCCAAACCGTCTATATTGATGCATTACGATCCCTAGCCAGCACCAAAAGCCTGGGAAATTGTTCCCAAAAGGTTCCACTACCATTCTAATCGTCAAGCCAAAACCTGAATTCCTGCCCATCATCAAGCACCAGTTGCAATTTAACTATCATCTATTATGGAAGAATCTTACAAATACCCTGCCATAGGGATGAATTATAGCAGATGTGACAGGGCACAAGCAGTCCACGGATCCCATATATCCTTCTCATGAGTCTGCATATCAGATCTTCAGACCCCCCCTCGCAACCTCACCACCCACTCCGTCGAATGTCATAATACATAGAGATAAGCCTCAGAGAATTGTAATTATCTAACAGCGTTTCCGCATTATTTTGAAGAGGTTTCCCCTCATGTCTATGCATGGTATAACTAGAACACACGGCTCACATTCTTCTCTTGAGAATCTTACTGCATCATATTGTTCCAAATATTATACACACTGTCGTAGTGGATCTTTTATCACAACCCAAGAAATGGCATCGATCAAAAACCAAGCACAAACTATGTCGTTACCCACATCCCATGTATCATATATGCCAATCCCTGATCCTAGTTATGTATCTAGGATGAAGCTTCTTATGTCCTCAAATTGACAACCATAGGTCAAGCCACACCAAACGTTATCAGGGTGCTTGTTAAGGTGGTGCTAGGCACCGACAATGATACATGGTATCCACATGAGGTTACAATGGGCAGCACAGAGCTATTTAAGAAAGTGATGAGGCAACACGAGAAAGCCATACGAAGGCGGATCAAGGCTACAGTGGTGGTGCATAGTCCCTAGGTGGCGGCACGGGTCTGCTAAAGAGTGGGAGGAGAAAGAGCTAGGACAAAGAGATATGGAACCGTTGCTCGAATACGATGTGGAATAAACTCATTCGGTGCATGAAAAGAGAGCTCTGATTCTCTTTATATATGGAGAGATTAGGGTTGAGGGTACACTATAAAAACTAAAAATACATCAGTCCCCCCAAAGGAATATGACTAAAACTCTAACCCTCCCGTTTGTTTCCCTGGCCATATACACCACATCCCTGACCTCAGCCATTTAATTATGCCTCAACCACTTCTTGCATCACTATCCACATATTTCACACTCATATTCTCTTTTATCTCAGATACGAACGGCATTACCTCACAACCCCCGTAACCTATTGTCATTCAATTCAGTCCATCCAAACTTCGTACACATAGGGATGTCAACATTACAGTGTTTAAACATGAGATGTAATATAGAAATGATGAATACTATAAGTATTAAGCACACGGAAAAAAGAAGATTTGACTAAGGAGATACTTGGAAGAGCAGGAGGGGTTTAAAGAGAACGGTGCAAGGAGGCCATCATTCTGGCAAGTGGCAAATATGTCAGAATCCAGCTTCGTAAAAAGCCAGTTTAACAACATTTTTCCCATCATTTTCTTATACTACAAATTTTATTAAGAAAACTTAAACGATGTGTATTTATTTCAATGGATACTTTCACTTTGGCACCGATGCATTATTTTATAAGAATATTATTTGGAAAATACCTACGATTTCGACTCACGTCTAGATCCATTCTTTAGGTTGAGACACAGCAATTATTCGTACATTTACTATCATCCTTTGGCCACAGGTCGTCAACTTGTAACAATTTCAGGATATCAAATCACCAATATCATATTCCATCTAATTCCAAACCCCTTCAGCCCGAATCCACCAAGGCATTAAATAACATCATTACTCTCCTATTGAAGGGTAATGGACAAATGACAAGGATTTACCAATCGTACGGGCCCGGTCATTAATAAAGCACTTGATTAAAATGAATTCAAAACAGCTAGCAAATACAAGTTTTAGCTGTATACTAGCAAATATACCCGTGCTTCGCAACAGGATAAAGTTTAAAGGGTTTTTATCACTTGTGCCCTTCTTAACTTCTGCAATATCAATTATGCCCCTTCTTTTTTGTAACATCAATTGTGCCTGTGATTTCTTGCAAAATTCACAATTCCTTTTGTAATATCAATTATGCCCCTACTTTACTTAACGGAAGGGCATAATTGTGAATTTTGTAAAAAAATTAAGGGCACACTGATATTACAAAAAAAAGAGGGGCAGAACGGATATTGCGGAGGTTAAAAAGGGCACAAGTGATAAAACCCCAACTTTAAAAAGGTAATAATCTTGTTAGTAGCTCAAATATAAAAAAAGTAAATTGAATAATATAAAATATGATTATATTATTTTTAGTAAACTTTTAAAAAAATACTATGTTTATAAGGCATTCATTTAGTTTGTCTCATGGTTATTTGTATTTTTTTTCACAATTAAAATGATGTTTCTAGTATTTTCTACTAACTATAAAATAAAAAACAATTAATATTATGCATTGGTTGTATTTGACGGATGAATTTTGCGTCTAATACTCTCTGCATTATAAGAATTTGATCCTTAAGACTTAGATTTTTCAAATATATTGGTAAATATATATAATAGATGGAACAATGATATGTTGTTTTATAGCTAAACATCAATATATGCGTACGAATGACAAAAAAAGAAGAAAAATATATTGTTCCCTCCAGTTTATCATTCATATAAACTATTCGTCATCATTCATATAAACTATTCGTCATTTGTAAGCATGTCCTTTTTATATAAATCTTGATGAGGTTTGACGTTTTTTAAAACTATTTCTACATAAATGACATGTGGAAATTAAATATTCAATGTACATTTTCTCTCTATGAGTATACATATGCTCATACATTAGTTCTATATAGACTTCCTTACTCTTTATATGATGTTCTTCCATGTAAATATTCTATTAGTTGATGAAAAAATAAGTGATCCACATTTTTCTTAACATATATAATATAATATGCATGTTAATCCTATATAAGCTATATGCATGCTGACATTATAAAATATTAAAATTATAATCTTATTTAGTTCATAAAAAAATAATTGTTTGCAACATAAAAGGAATATAATCCACACTTTTCTTGGTATATGTAACATGATATGCATATGAATCCGTTGTAAAAATATTAAAATGATAATATTATTTAATTTAAAAAATCAATTGATGACTACATATAGTTCCATGTGTTTTGACGTTTATATTGGTCAACCATTGTGTATTGACTATTTTTTAACATCAACATTTGTTTTGGCATTGCAAAATTGATATTCCGTTACATTTGGTATTATGCGTTAATATATTCTTATGTTATTTTACAACAAGTGGAAATGTGATTTTGCTTCCAAATATTAAGCAATGAAATACAGAAAATCATGTTTTTGCAGTTGGAATATTTGTTTTATATATGGGTTTAATGGGGTTGCCCCAACCAGGCTACCCCCACCCCATATTTAAGCTATTTTTTGTTTTTTGTAAAATATTGTCATGTGTTTTCATCATTGTATCCCTCTAATATGCCACTCCAATTTCGTCAGAAACAAAGACTCGTATACCCTCCATCTAGAACAGGTTTATTACAACAATTCTAAGACCATTAAAATTACATGGTCTAGATGGAGGGCATATGAGTCTCTATTTCTGACGAAATTGGAATATCATATTAGAGGAATATTACATGACGGTATTTCCAAAAAAAAAAAAAAAATCGTCGAACCATGGGGCAGGGGCATCTTGGTTGGCTGCCCCAAAAGGGGCATTAAACCCTCTATATATTAATCGAGAATGTACTTGGCTTCAACAGAATTGATAGAGGTACATATAACATCCGGATCCAATTAAAGTTGAACCCGACCCGATCAAGGTCCGTATAATTCAATAAAGTTATTAATCAACGTTAAATGACCTAAATTGATCTATTGATCGCAAATAAAAAGTCGTTAGGTCACGATCGAAAGTTGACCGCATCGTAATGTGTGCCACGGAAAAGCTGCATCACGAAATCGGAAACCATGAAGCAAATCAAGACTGTCATAAAATCCAATTAGACGAAATAAGACTAACGGAATCGACCGTTCGCCGATCGAAGGTCATTTGATATTTTTAAATAACAAAATTTGACCGCAAACCAAAACCATATCTCGAAAATTTTGGAGATTCATCCTCGATCCAAAATATATGGTTATTATACTCATATTGATCACCATTTAGAGACGATCAAAACAAGCTATTTCGCATTCCGACATTCGAGGCATGAACACAGATATTTTTAAACATCTCAAATAAACGAATTTAAAAAATATATAAAAATAAAAATTTAAAATTATGTTACTGTTGCTTGTAAAAAATTCCAGCATAAAAAAAGATTTATGACATCAGCAGGTTGATGTCAGTTTGCTTATGTCATTGTTGATGTCACCATATGGAGGTCATCAATGATGCCATGGTAAAAAAAGGAAGATTCCAAGAAGGAACCTCCCTTCTTCTCTTCCTATTTCTCTCTTTCTTTTCCCCCAATTCCAACGAAGAACCCTTCTTTTTTTTCTCCCATCTCCAGTCCCTTTTCCCTTCTTGTAAGCTGCTGCCTGCAGCTTAGGATTGGCAGAACAGCCCCGATTGAAGCACCTATTGCTTCTCCCTTGCAACAGCAAGCTGCTGCTGTCTAGCAGCCCAGAAGGCTGCTGCTCCTTGCAATTGGGGAGCTACTACTACTTGTTCCATCTTCAAATTTTAGAAAAAACTAAGGTACAATCTTATTATTTTTCCTTTTTCTGCCATGCATAAGTTTCTCACCATGGATTTCTTCTTTTGTTGGGAATTTTTGGACTATATCATGAAATAAGCTTCTCATAATTTAAATTTTAGATCTGAATTAGATTCTTCCAAGCACATCTAAAAGCCACATATGCATGCAAAAAACAACTCCTATTCTATATACACACACAATCCATTTGTTTGGGTTGGAATAGGGGATATACTGCCATCAATAATCACCCAAAAAGAAATGTCGGGAATATATTTTGACATATAATGATGCCATTGAAGGCATCACGTAATA
Source organism: Ottelia alismoides (assembly GCA_037367405.1). Classification (NCBI taxonomy): domain Eukaryota; kingdom Viridiplantae; phylum Streptophyta; class Magnoliopsida; order Alismatales; family Hydrocharitaceae; genus Ottelia; species Ottelia alismoides. The sequence continues at coordinate 275,213 of JAZKJV010003284.1, read as the reverse complement.
GTTGGAGGATATGGTTGCTGATGCTTTTCCTTGTTTAGCTAGATATAGGAAAATTCTCACAATATATTTGTACTTCATTGTAGTATGCTATAAAAAATGATAAGAAATGAATTATCTATCAATGTAATCTGCTATTAAATATAAAAAAATGAAATAAAATTGGTGTTATCAGTTAATGTTGCGGCTATAGTTCAGGATAAGTAATTGCATTGCTCTTGTACTATCTCGTATTAGCAATTAGACTAAATTAAAATGGACAGACAAGAGACATTTTGAGGAAGGCAATTTGAGGAGAGGATTCTGACATATATATATATATATATACCAGGAAAATGTTTGCTTGCTTGCAAATAGAAAGAGGAGAGGATGCTGCAAGAAGTAGATTCAAGTAATATCTGATGGGGAATGGGAGAAATGGGTGTCATGATCTTCTTGACTTCCAATACTTATACTAATTGTATTTAAATGAGGTTGAAAACCTTATTAGCTATACTAATACTACATGAATGAAAGTCTCCTGAATCACCTGCTTTTGTATAAAAAAAATTATATAATTCTGTGCCTCTCTTGAATCGTCCATAATTAATTGCTCGCTGCGTCAACTTCTACCACATTTGAATCTATCTTTATTACAATTGAAACCAAATCCTTGATCTCATGTATCTCTCATACAGTCTAGGGCACCACCATTAAATTGAATGGGGCCCGTACTTATAAATTTTAGTTTCAAATTATAGAGATATTTCCAGACTTTATGCACTCTTCTGTTATGTTTTATTTCTTTCTCCCGTCTTATATAATTTACCCATAGGCCTTCTCTATATAAGAGAGCCTAGGGTTCTCCGGAATAAACAATTCTCTCATTTCTTCCAACATTCATAGCCACCACCAAAACCCTAACCCCCCCACTCTCCACCTCCGCCGATGCCCCCCCCCCCTTCTCCACCTCCCGCCGCCACACCCCCTCCCACCTCCCGCCACCGACCCCGCACATCTCTCCTCTCTCCACCACCAGCGCCGACCTCCCCCACCACCCTCCTCTCTCTCCGCCATCGCCGACCTCATCTCTCCCACCACCTTCTCGCTGTCGCCACCTCCCTCCCCTTCTATGGATTTGAGTTCATAAGTCTACATATGCACTCAAACCCTCGGATGTTTATGTAGACACTTGATTCTTCGTCTACAAACCCTAGTTCTTCTTACCCGGCAACCATGTCAGAAAACAAGGTCGACATGCCTTCCACAGGCACGTTTAAAGGTCCAGCGCCCATTGTCAAGATGGATGGGACGAACTATGAGCTCTGGGCTATGCAGTTCATGAGTCTCATGAAGTCAAATGGTAAGAAGCATATTCTTATCGAAGATAAGCCGGCACAGAGAACTGGGGTTTATGCCTCATGGGAGGCCGATGATTCGTATGCCAAAGTTTGGCTTTCTGGTACACTGTCGATGGAGATTGCTAATGATGTACTCCATCAGCCCGCTGCTAAGACGATGTGGGACATCCTTGCAGCGACATACTCGCAGATGCGAAATGAGACCAAGATTCTTCAACTCCAGCATGACATCTTTACAGTGAAGCAGAATGGTCGGCATCTACATTCACTGTATACATCCTTGCGAGGGATGCTTGAGAAGCTCTACAGTATCATTCCTCTTACAGTGTCTCCCGAGCAGCAGAAGATGTTTCGGAATGCTACCATGGTGGGGGTCTTACTAGCGGCGCTTGACCCTGAATATGATGTTGCTCGCTCGCAGATTCTTGCAGATGCTACTATTCCTCCAGTAGAGGAAGTGTACCGCAGGCTCAACAGAATTACAGTTCCATCTTCTACTACTGCTCAGCCTCCTTCGACGATGGCAGCTTCCAGAGGCAGAGGAGCCTCTTCTTCTTTTCATGGTCGTGGACCTCGTGGTCAAGGTGGCCGCATTCGTCAGCCCTGCACATTCTGTCATCGCCCAGGACATACAAAGGATTCATGATATTCTAAGCATGGGTTTCCGGCATCGGCGTGGGTAATCGAGCATATTGCATCTCCACAGCCATCTACTTCAGACCAGCGATTTGAGGATCTTGTCGCCAGGCTGTGAGATATCATGCCTCCTGCCTCTACTGATTCTCCGAGAGGCTCCTCAGATGTAGCTGTTTTAGCCTCTGCTAGTACATCGAACACCGCTAGCACCTCAGGTAGTGCTTATGCCCTTACTTCATGTCATGGATCTGATGTTTCGGAATGGATTATGGACTCCGGCGTGACACATCATCTTCGTCGAGACAAATATAAGCTTACATCCTACAGAGAGGTTCCACCAGGGCAATCTGTAGTCATAGCAGACGGGACCAATTCGCCTATTGTTGGATAAGGGGAGCTCAATCTGACACCCTCTATGCGTCTTCAGAATGTCTTGCATGCTCCAGATTTTTCGATGAATTTATTATCTATCCGTCATATTAAGAAGGATTTGCACGGTCAAGCTATTTTGACCCATCGTCTCTTGTTTTCCAGGACATTCTTATGGGCAAGGTGATTGTGTAACATCCGGGATCCACGTAAACCCGAACCCGATCCGATTAGGGTCCGATTAACCCGAAAAAGTTGTCAGTCGACATTAGATGACCTAAATCGATCAATTGATCGTGAATCAAAAATCGTTCGGACGAAATCGACCAAAAATCGGTCGCATCGTAATGTCTGCTGCGAAAAAGTCGCGACGCAAATTCAGAAACCGCGAAACAAACCGAGACCGTCTAAAAATCCGATTCGACGAAACAAGACCAACGGAATCGACCGTTCGTCAATCGGAGGTCGTTTGATATTTTTAAATCACAAAATTTTGGGAATATTGTATGTACTGGCAGACTTCTTGTACATGTTATAATTATATGAAAATTTATGAAATGAAATAGTGGTGACACATGTTCTACTTGTCTATGTGGTTTATTTATATGAATGTGAATGTTATGGCAGAAACGTGCGAAATTTCCCCACATTTTAAATAGCTTGTGCGATCTTTAGCGAATATAATGCCGCGAAAGTGTTTTAAACGGGTACCCGGATCCTAGGGGGTTCACAGATTGGTTGTGGTTGTGAGCAGGATGGTCTCTATCGTTTGGTCCGAACTCCCTATGCGGGTGTCTCGTCTTAGTAAAGTGGTCCAGTTTCTCCATTCACATGGTATCTAAGATTCGGTCATCTCCCTATTCAGAAGACGCATCATATCCTGCCTCAGATTCCAGCGGGTTCTTCCTTCCAGTGTGAAGCGTGTCAGTTGGGAAAGCATCATAGATCTACTTTCCCTAGTCGTCAGTCTCGGAGCAGTAGCTCCCCTTTTGAATTATTTCATGTTGACCTTTGGGGTCCAAGTCGTGTCCCTGATCACCAGGGACACAGGTTTTATCTAGTTGGTGGTTGATGATTTCTCTCGTTTGTCTTGGGCGTTTTTGTTGAAGAATAAATCTGAAGCAGGAGATGTGATCAAAAATCTTATAAATGAAGTGCAGAATGTTTTTTCGTCTACTGTGAAAATTGTACGTACGGATAATGCTTTAAAATTTTGTACTCATGCTCTTTCTCATTTTTCTTGTCTACAGGCAATATCCATCAAATAACATGTACTTACACGTCCCAACAAAATGGCGTTGCAGAAAGAAAGCATCGTCACCTCCTTGATATCACTCGGACTCTACTTAATCAGAGTTGTGCACACATTTCCTATAGGGGTGATGCTGTGCTTATGGCATGTTATCTGGTGAATCGTATGCCATCCTCTGTCTTAGGTGAGAAAGTTCCTCTTTCACTTGTCTTCCCTGATAAGGAATTATTCTAGCTTACTTCTCGTGTCTTTGGCTCGGTTGCTTTTGTCCATCAGCTCTCTCAGGACTTGACAAGCTCTCACCTAGGGCTGTCAAGTATGTATTTCGTGGGTACTCTCGTACGCAGAAGGGTTACCGATGCTATGATCCTTTGAACAGGAAATATTATGTCAGTGCCGATGTTACATTCTTTGAGTCCGTGATGTATTTCCCCCTTGCAGGTGACAGGTTAACTTCCTCCACTACTGATGATATATTTATGAGCCACCTCCTCCTATGTGTCCGTCTGTTCCCATACCAATTCATGTTGTTCCACCACACCACCACTACCATATCCACCTGTGTCACCTTTACCACGATTCTATACCCGTCGTCATGTCCCTGCTCATGGAACTCAGAAATCATCCACCACGCCTCAGGATTGTCCAGGTAACATTATTAACGATGGGTTTGACGATGTGCATGTGCAGGGATCTCTGCAGGAGAATAGCATATCGGCGAGTACGATTGTTGATGATTTGAATGTACCTATTGCCTTACAGAAGCAGAAGCGTACATGTGCATCTTATCCACTTGCTTCACATGTTTCTTTCCATCGCCTGACTAGAGATTTTCAGCAATTTTTTGTGGCCTTATCTACCATGGAAATACCACAGAATTATCAGGATGTATTGAAGAGAGCTGCCGGTGTTCTGCCATGGAGGAGGAAATGGCTGCTTTGAGGTCACGGGGTACATGGAGATTGGTTTCTGCTCCTCCAAGAGCCTCTGTTTCAGTTGTAAATGGGTATTTACTGTCAAATATCATGCAGATGGCAATCTTGATCGTTACAAAGCAAGGCTAGTTGCACGTGGGTTTACTCAAACCTACGGCGTGGATTATATGGACACATTTTCTTCAGTTGCGCACCACTCCACTCTACGTGTCCTTTCAATTGCTGTGGTACGTGATTGGCCCTCGTTTCAGCTTGACGTTAAAAATGCATTTTTGTATGGGGATCTACAGGAAGAAGTCTACATGCAGCAGCAATCTTCGGGATTTGCTGCTGAGGGGGAGAGTCAGATGGTGTGTAGACTTCACAAGGCAATATATGACCTTAAACAAAGCTCGTGGGCATGGTTTCAGAAGCTTTCTTACCTAATTCGGAAGCAAGGGTTCAAACCATCAAATGCAGATCATTCTTTATTTGTTCAGAAGACTCCCAGAGGTACTGTTGTTATCATGGTTTATGTTGATGATATACTAGTTACCGGAGATGATATGCAGGGAATAAAGATGGCAAAAGCATTTTTAGACCATCAGTTTGTTACCAAGGATCTTGGTACCCTACGATATTTTCTGGGTTGGAATTTGCTAAGAATGCGCAGGGTCTTGTGATGACCCAAAGGAAGTATATTACAGACATGCTTGTTGAGACAGGCATGATTGGTTGTCGACCCTCCACTACTCCCATGGATCCTAGCATGAAGTTATATGATGATGATACAGATGAGGTTGACAGGAGAAGATATAGATAGATGGTGGGAAAACTTCTCTATATTACTATCACCAGACCTGGCATAGCTTTTGCAGTGAGTCGGGTGAGTCAGTTCATGGAACAACCCAGACAGGTACACATGGATGCCATATACATGATACTGAGATATCTAAAGTCGTCTCCAGGTGCAGGACTACTGTTCAGGAAAGAAACAAATATCTCAGTTTCTACATGTGCTGATGCAGATTATGCAGGATGCCCTAGAGATCGGAAGTCTACTTCAAGTTTCGCAGTATTTGTTGGCAGTTCTTTGGTTTCTTGGAAAAGCAAGAAACAAACAGTGGTGGCTAGATCTAGTGTTGAATCTGAATACAGGTCCATGGCACAAGCAAGTACAGAGATGATGTGGGTTCGAGCTGTGTTAGAAGATCTGCATATAGATGTACCTCTATCCATGTAGCTACAGTGTGACAATCAAGTATCACTATCCATTGCTAATAATCCTGCATTTCATGAAAGGACAAAGCATACTGAGGTAGATGCCACTATACTAGAGATATGATTCAAAAGGGCTTGATTTCTACTTCCCATGTCAGTTCAGGAGAGCAGACGGCAGACACCTTTACCAAACCATTGCTCAGAGGGTCATTCCAGAAGTGTTCTTCCAAGCTGAGCATGATTGACATCTATGCTCCATCTTGAAGGGTGTAGAGATATTTCCAGACTTTATGTACTCTTCTGTCATGTTTTATTTCTTTCTCTCGTCTTATGTAATTTACACCATTCTCTATATAAGAGAGCCTAGGGTTCTCCGAAATAAACAATTCTCTCATTCTTCCAACATAAACATTCAGTATCTTAGTGCGAGGCAAGAAGAAACTAAACATATGGAGTATTCTAAAAAGCCCATCGAAGAGGCTTTGAGAGATAGTGCAAGACAACTGCATACTAGTAAATGCTATTAAGAAATCGTTGTTAATTCTTTTCACAAGGAAATCATCGAGTTCAACGAAGAATTTTACCGAAAGAAAGTCTACCATACTAACCCAGATATGAACTACCAAGTTGGTATAATGGTCCGACATTACCGGACGATTATATTACAAATCCTTTCATCAAGTAGCCAATTACCAGCTCGTTGCATTTATCTCATTCCTAATCTATAGATCAGATATCATAATCCCCAGAAGACCTATATCACTTCTGGGCAATCCATCCAACATCTTGTTGCCTCTTTCAATATCATAAAAATTGTTGCTTGGTCCTTGTATTAACTAATCTAGTCATACTCTTAAGTATGATAAGGACCTAAAGGATGTTGAGGGTCCTTCCATTGAGAAGGATTACTATTGACCAAAAGACATAGATTTGTATAATCAATCAAAAAAATAGGATCAGCAGTCAAGGAAGAAAAGAAGATGGTGAATCAAGGTTGACTCAAAATTCAGAGTGCCGGTCACGGTGACTTGTACACCTGATTGTGCGAGGGCGCGGTGACCATCAGCTGGGCGAGAGATAGGAAGCCCAGTTAGAGCAGTGGCCGTTTAGTGCACGGGTCTAGGATCCTATTCTTTTTCACGGTTTTTTCGCGAGCTCACAGTGTTTTACGCCTCGTTGGGATCTTGACTTTTGACCAGTTCCGTTGACACCCTGTTTTAAGGTACCTAGTCTGGAGGTCCCTCGATTTTAGTTTTTCGTACGAGCTCGCCCTGTACCGATCGGACCCGTCCAGAGTGACCTTTTGGAAAGTCTCTCTCACCCGTCTCAGTGGCATAGTTTTGGAGTAGACATATCCCTCTATTGGGCCGCACTTCCAATTAGAGGGCGAGACAGAAGGGTCTCTTAGGAGACTTCCTCACCACTTGAGTTTTAGTTACCGTTCCTCCAATAGGTTAGGCAATGGTTACATCTGAGTTCAATTACAGTTGAGTTTGACTAATAGTTGATTTTGGTACAGAATTATCAATTATCATAAATCCTCAATCAACGACAATTCATCGAATCTAAGAATTTACTACTATGATTGATAAGGTAAGCTAGTGGACGTGGGAACTTATTTAGGACGCATTACACTCCATCGCATGCCTACGGAGGTACCCCAATCCTAAGGCACTCTTTACGCTTTAGAGTCATAGTGTGAGGTCACACTCAGACCAAGATCACACCAACAGACTTGAGTAATTAGTTAGAATCAAAAAATCGGATCAGAACATCATCCTCATTATCAATATCCATAAACATGATCTCTAAATGATAAAAGAAACTAACATACACTTATGGGTCGTCATCTAATATATATGAAAATATTATCGTATTATGGGGTGATGGGAAATCATGGCATCATGCGGCATTCGGACAAAATAGCTTGAAAACCATTTTCTTATGCAGGTAGTTGTTAAATTTAAATATCAATGCCTTTCTACATGCTTACTTTTGAACATACTTAATGAATTGTTATTATTTTTAATATATTGGAATGTATACAACATCCGTTGACATCCTCTTGTTCCTTTCATGCTTGCAGGCAAAAAGCCTGCGATTCAGTAGCTGGTAGATGATTCTGAGCATGTGTATATATATCAGATGGTACAATTGTAGTTTTTGTTTTAGTTTCTGTTGTAGTGCCTTTCTTTCTCATCTGTATATTTGGGATACATGTACACACTTCCAGTTTCTTTTGTTACATGTTGTATATATATGAAAATTAATGAAATGCAATTCGGTGGCACTTCTTGTTGCTTCTGTATTTGTTACATTGGATGTGAATGTCAAATGCAAACGCGAAAAATATCCCCTCAAATTTAAGTAGCTAATGCGACCACTTGTGAATATTATATTGCGAATACCGCGTAATCAGGTACCCAGATCTTCAGGGGTTCAAAGTACCTTCAAAAAAAATGATACTATGATTGAGGCCATAATAAAATAGTAGGAGAGTGACAGCTCCGAGTAAGGCAAATATGAGAGAGAGAGAGAGAGTCGCGCAAGGGAAAGTGTTGTGTCCTCAAGATGAGGGGAGAGCACTCCCATTGGCAAAAGAATCAGAGTGATAGTAGGAGAGAGAACACACAAAACAAAGAGTTGTGTTGGAGGTATTCAACGTTGGCATTTGGGAGAGACGGGAGTGTGGGGAGAGCACCAAGTGTCAGATTAAGGTCTAAAGCTGGGTGAAACCCAGCTTTAGTATAGTTATAAATGTGCCAAGAAAAACATTAGAACAGTCACTGCAGCATTTTCCTATTTAAACAAATTCCAACCACATTATGAACACAGTTAAACATGAAACGATATAGAATTTGGAAAATTAGAGGGAGAACCTTCATAGGAGGGTATTTTGAAAATGGAGCATGACCGTGAGCCAACTCAAGTGCAGTTATCCCAAAAGACCAAATGTCAGCTCTGCAAATAAATAACAGTTGCATAGTCAATTCATATATAAAACCTAGGAGGTAAGAACTCATCACAGAAATTGAGAACAACTAACATAAAGATATGACAAACTCAAGCATGACAAATGGGCAGTGAAATCTAATGACCAGCACAAGACCCTTTTTTGAAAAGAACCAGCACAAGACTTGAACGATGATGTTCCACAAAATTATAATTAAAGAATCAGCACATTCATTTGCTTAACATTAGTTTGTTTTAAGTTAAAGATAAATATGCTAATATGCTACTTTAAACAAAATGAGCAGACTTTGCTTATTGGAATACAGTGACATCCGAAATAAGGTGGCACAAAATGAAAGAGGAAAGGCTCTTAAAAGCCAGCCTATTAAGGGGAGAATTGCAGCCAGGTATTTTAAAAAAAATGCCTCAAGAAATTTAGGGGATATCGCGCATGGAATTGCCCGCCTTAAGTGTAGACAGTCGTCCAATGCTCCGCCTCAATGTGTTTCATGAAGTTGGTCCCGTGTGCCAAGAATCCCAGATAAAACCTCACAGAGAAAGGTGGAAGTGAAATCATAACCTAATAGTACATCAGTGAGGCAACGACAACTACACCAAACCTCTTAGGGTGCGTTTGGTACGTGGGTTAAGGTGGGTTAAACTGGTAGAGGGTAACCCGTTTTTGGGTTTTGGTGTTTGGATAGAGGGTTAAACTGGAGGTAGGTTAGAAGTGGGTTAGTTGTGATATGATTGTATTGAAGTTTGAAAAAGTGAGTAGTTATTGTGATGTGATTAAATTGAAGTTTGAAAAAGTGAGTAGAAGTGTAGTAGTTTATAATTTTTATATGATATGATGGTATAATATATTATCTTTTTATGGAATTAATGATGGAGAATTGATTTATTTAATTTTATTAAAAAGTAATAAAGTGGGGAACACATGGAGAGAGAAGATGTGGGTTTGGGGGGGGGGGGTGTTTACCCGGTAACCGAGCGGCACCTTAGAGACTAAGGTCTCGATGTGTAAACCACCAAGCCGTTAATGACAAGGTGAATGATAGAAGCCCTCGGATGCAGGGAGCCCATAATGGCCTACCACAATGTGTCCATAGATATTGGAAGAACCACCTGAAGGCAGCATACTGAATAGTTCCACAGCTATACTCGTCTGTGGTCATGGGGATCAAAAAAATTGAGACAAAAAAAAGGGAAACATGCAAAGGTGGCCACCTCAAATTCATTAAATTAGAGGCATAAGAAAAGTTGGACATTTGCAAAGGAGTTTGTGGCCATTTGCAAAGGTGTCTGCGGCCATTTGCAAACAAGGTCAGCTGATGCACCAGTGAGGAGATGCGAGTTTTGGGATATTGAGCCAGCTAAGAGAGGGCGAGGAAGGCCCAAAAGGTGTTGGAATGAGACTATACAAAGGGATCTTAGTTTTTTAGATCTAAGCTCGAGAATGACCCAAGATATATCCGAATGGAGGCAAAGAATCCATGTAGCCGACCCTACTTAATGTGGGAAAAGGCTTTATTGTTGTTAAAGGCATAAGAAAAGCCTACAATATCCAAGACTCTAGGAGAATCTTGGCGTGATAAATGACATTTTCTACACAGAGTCCCCTATTTCTACGAAGTCACCATAATCATTCGGTAACCACGTTGCCCCGTGCAGTTGGCACCACACCTACCAATTGTGCAACGATCCTATGAAGAAATAATTTCTACTCACAACGTCATTTTGCAGTGGTTGATGACCATCCACAGCCTCCGCCGGCCATTTCGAAGCCTCCGGCACCACACCTACCAATTGTGCAATGGTCCTACAAAGAAAAGTTAGAGGGGTTTTCAAACATTGGTAAAGATTTGACCCACATCACCTTTTTGCATGATGAGGGGTTGGGCTCCTTTGACCAAACTAGGGATTTGATTACACGCATCTTGATAACCAATGGTGAAGATGTTCGCCCAAGATATTAGTTGAACCAGTATTTTTCACAGAGATGGGCGAAGGTTTTCACTCCATAACCTTATGTTTATGGCTTTTTACTTGAATCATCGGCCTATCGCACGTCGATGATGTGAAGGATTTAACTGATGAAGCCACCTTGGCGGCGGAACCAAGGCATGAATCGAGAGCACCTTCCACTGAATTTGTGGCCTTCTTGCTGAATTTGGGCCATGTTGCTTTGGGGGAGTCTGCAAGGAGCTCGGCAATTACATCATACCTGATAAGAAACTGAAAATATAAAGAAATAAGAAGTCCGCACCGAAATCCGTGGGCCTCTTCGCCATCTCCGCACTCAAACTTTGTCTCCATTAGACGCTCAACAACCTTTGTGGACGAAGAACCACCACCAGCTACAATGGGGCTCCATCACCCACAACGATCGTCACTACGGCACGAGTACTCCGGTAACACATGAGGGACAACCGCAACCATCTATAACGAAGGTGGTGGGAGGGGAGGGGGTGGATCTCCACCACCTCCAGGCTAAATAGGCACGACCCACTGTCAACTTGCACTCCATCTCGAAAGAGATAGACCTCATCCCTCTAACAACCACAATGGTTGTGTTCGCGGTCGAGCCTAGCACCCGCTCGTCAAACACAACCTTCGTCATTTCGCCCAAATTCTTGAAGGCCTCCTTTAATGAGTCGAGGTTTCTGAGAGAAAAAGGACTCTCGTGACTTGAACCGTTCTAAAGCTCACTGTCCTTTGTTCCCCGTCAGTGAACCGTGGTCTTCTCCAACAGAACTTCCCTCCCATCATATCTTTAACAAGCGGCATCTGAAATTTCATACTCAACAAACCCCATGAACAACATGTGTTGTTAACGAGTATGGCGACATCCCCAAAAAAATTACCCCCCAATCGCATCTTCACTTTTGATTCAATGACGTAGATAACGCAACCTTCCATTATTAGCATGCCAATGAGAAAATCCTCTTTCTGAGGACAACAGGTCGACGATGTCACCTCGAACCACACCTGCAAAAGAGTGGCACTCGACCAACCCATTGTTGAAGATCCCCACGAACGGTTACAGATGTAGACGATAATCATCTACACACATTTACCCATGATGACCTAAGTATATCACCGAGCAGTTAAACCTTAGATGGCCCTAACCACCACATGCAAAGCACCTAGGCAGAGTAGAGCAACCTGCAGCCCAATGTCCCTGGATCCCGCAATGGAAGCAATGGGTCCCAAGATTAGGAAGCTTCTAATGGCTAACCTGCCGCCTACCCCCCCCCCCCCCTCAACCTCAAAAGCGATCGATGACCCTTTCTAGCAAATCCAATCTCACTCCTCCGCCAAAGAGAGCCTCTCAGATCTCATGGCCGCCACTTCTCTCTCTCGCAACTCATGGTCTCCCAAAGTTGTCACCGCCTCTCTCTCTCTCTTGTGTTTCATGGGGATCAGATAATAAAGTCATTTCCTACCAAAGACCCCCTATTATGAGAATCATATGTATGTGCATTAGAAGTGGTAATGATTTAGTACTTTTGAGATGTCGTTTAACTTGTATCCTCGTTTTTCGGAGTAAGGTTTGGTTTACAATATGAATCATGAATTAAGAACCTCGTGTGGATTTTTGTTTATGCCTAAAGCTTCACACTTTATCTAATCTAGAACTATTTGTGTGTGATGCATGAATATTTTTAGTTTTTCCAGCAAGTGGCAAATATCTTCCTTTTTCATCTCACTGATCTGATTGTTTATGTTACGAATCCTCTAATTGCACGAAAAAATGGCAGCAAGAAGTACCTTAACAATGCTCTTTAGTTATTATTTCTTTACATACAATTTTTTTTAGAAAGATGACAGGTGAAATCCCTTCATTGTTAGATTTTTGTTAGAAGCTAGAGGATGTTAGAAGTCATCCAAAAAAGAAGCAATAAAACTTGTAAAACCAAGAAAGAAAGAGCTTACAATACAATACATCCAAGCCAGAAGCACATTGCATCCATACAACCACAATTCATTATAATCATTGCTTACATTCTTCGAATAACACTAGCTCCCTTAACAATGATACATATTCATCGCATTTTCTAGTCTGAATTAAAATTTCAACATTTCACTAGGAAACCCTGTGATCATTTAGCAATACCATTATGTATTTTAGTTCCAAAAAATGATTCGTTTTTATAAACTAATAGATGACAACACAAAAATATGGATCAAATTCGCAATTGGACTACCCGACAAAAGGCTGTATGGCACCTACAGATTGTGAAATGAGGAAAAGCGTTTAAATTGATCCATTTGTACCTAAGGAAGGTCACCTAATGCCGCCCTGATCAACAGTGTAAGAAGTTGGAAGAAGATCCTTACAAGAGGAAGGATGGTAAAACCAATGTAACATTGGATGGAAACTTTCAATAACATTCGGTCCTTTCAGATCTAAGTCAGGTTATGACTCAATTAAGTCTCCTTGCTCGCAAGGACATGTGCGCAGCCTACTTAGAATGGGAAAATCTTCCATTGTTGTTTATTAACTAATAAATACATGTTTCATTAGGTTTTAATGCTTTATAAAGTGACAAACTTATTATAATTCTTCACATAGTTAATGTATTGCGGTCTCAATGTCACATCAATAGCATGCGTTTACTGGTTCAGTGATAAAGTTAATAGGTTTGATTACTAAAAAGGGCCCAACTATGAGTCGAGGCCCCTAAGTAGGAAGAGTCAATAGACATATTGTTAGCGCCTTTTTTTATAATTTACCCAAGTTAATATTTCCTTATCTTGTGGAAGAGAATACTTGTTGTATTTATTCATAAATACCAAGGGTTCTATTACATAGAAGAGAGAAACCCTAATGGGTAAATTACATATTATGGAAAAAATAAATAACTATAAAACAATAACATAACATAAAACTCTTCAATATTCCCCCTCAAGCTGGAGCATAGATGTCGATCAGGCTCAGCTTGGAACAGCATCTCTGAAAGGGTCCTCTGGCTAGAGCCTTGGTGAGCACATTTGATGCCTGCTCACTAGAACTTACATGAGATGTAGAAATGATACCCTTCTGGATCATATCTCGAGTGTAGTGGCAGTCTACCTCGATATGCTTGGTTCGCTCATGGAAGGCTGGATTGTTGGCAATGAACAGAGTGGCATGCTTGTCGCATTAGAGGTACATAGGAAGAGGCACCTCAATGGCTAGGTCAGTAAGAATTGATCTAATCCACATCATCTCGGTGTTGCCTTGTGCCATAGCTATGTACTCTGATTCAACACTCGATCGGAAGACAACTGTCTATTTCTAGCTCTTCCATGATACTAATGAATTCCCTACAAATACTGCAAACCCAGAAGTTGACTTCATGTCCTTAGGACATCCTGCGTAATATGCATATACACAAGCTGTAACAGCAAGGAATGTGCTTCTGCTAAACAAAAGACCAGTGCCAGGTGAGGTCTTCAGATACCTCAAAATCATATGGACTGCATCCATATGGGTCTCTCTTGGTTGCTCCATGAATTGACTAACTTTGCTTATTGCAAAGGATATGCCAGGCCTAGTGATGGTCATATATAACAGATTCCCAACTATCTCCATGTATCTCCTCTTGTCGACCTCATCAGTGTCGTCATCGTAGAACTTCATGCTCAGGTCCATAGGAGTAATGGTTGACTTGCAATCTGACATACCTATCTCTGATAGGAGATATGTAACATACTTCCTTTGGGTCATCACAAGATCTCGTTGGTTCCTGGAGAACTCCAGTCCAAGGAAGTAGCGTAGACTGCCAAGGTCCTTAGTCACAAACGGCTGACCCAGGAAAGCCTTAGCTGCTTGAATCCCATGTGCATTGTCCCCTGTAATGATGATGTAAATGGCATGTACCAATATAGTAACGGTGTCCTTCTGGGACCTCTGAACAAACAAGGAGTGGACTGCAATGGATCAAACAAATCCCTTCTGTTCTATCACATCTGAGAGCTTCTGAAACCATGCCCTTGGACTCTGCTTAAGGCTATAGATCGCCTTATGAAGTCTGCACACCTTCTGAGATTCCTCCTCAACAACGAACCCAGGTGGCTGCAGCACGTAGACTTTTTCCTGAAGATCGCCATAGAGGAAGGCATTTGTTACATCAAGCTGGCAGAGGCTAGTCTTGTGTGACAGTGAACACCCACTTGCATCCTACAACAGACACATCTGCGGGAGCTATAAGAGTACGCCGCACGCCACGAGACTGTAAAACAGCCATCTCTGCTTCCATGGCCAGACGCCATTCGCTCATCTTGAGTGCCTCCTATATGTGCGTGGGATTTCAACAACGGATAATCTCATAATAAATTTCCGAAAGTCTGATGAAAGCCGCTCCAGAGATACCTCACATGCCATTGGATATCGTGTACAAGAATGTTTGCCTTTCCGCAAGGCAATGGACCACCCTAAATCATTTTCTGCCGGTGGTTCTGGCTCAAACTATATATCTGCATATTCATCCTATACATCATGCAAACCACTAGTTCCATCAGCCAAAATCAAGTTTTCAGAATTTACCTAGGGCATTGGATGCTGAGGAAGGCATTGAAACATGGAGTGCAGGCTGAGGTATATGTGTAGGTGGAGATGGGAGAATAATAGCATCCTCAGACTGAGAGGGGCTCATCCTGTCACATGTAGGAGAGTAGTACATGATGGACTCAAAGAAGTTGACATCAGCACTAACATAGTGATGTCCCTGTACATGATCAAAACACCGATAACCCTTCTGAGTGCGGGAGTAACCAACAAACATACATTTGACAGCTTGAGGAGCGAGCTTGTCATGACCAAGACGTAGGATATGGACAAATGCCACACACCCAAACACTCATGGGATAAGAGAGAAGAGGTCTTTATCAAGAAAAGCAAGATCAAATGGTACCTTTTCACCCAAGATTGTAGAGGGCATCCGAATTATGAGATAACATTTGTCATCATAGCATCACCCCAGAGAAGATGAGAGTCCTAGTGGAAACTAGACTTGATAGAGACGCCAGGTAAGAGGCGATAAATTTTCCGCGGTAGCTCATGTGCATTATCCGAACGAATGTATTTTATTGCGGTGGAGAAAATATTTTTTATTTCAACCACAAAATTTTGAATAATAGTACTTGCCTCAGACTTCTCCAGGATGGTCTGGAAAAATCAACACAAACAAGATAATACATGTGTCCCTGATGATCAGGTACACGACTTGGACCCCACATATCCATATGAAATAAATAAAACAGACCATGACTACTCGACCTTGACGACTTAGAAAGCAGGATCGATGATGCTTTCCAAATTCACATGACTCGCACTGGAAACCAGACTTGATAGAGACGCCAGGTAAGAGGCGATAAATTTTCCGCAGTAGTAGGTGGCCGAATCTAAGATGTCACGTGTAGAGGGAAATGGATCCTGCAGAAAGGAAGTGGCACCAGCATACGAAGACTGAGACAATCTGTATAGCCCTCCATATTCACAACCACATCCAATCACCCTGCATATGAGTATATCATGAAAAATAAGAGAACTAAGGTCAAATATAGCACGATAGTGTAATTTTTTTGTAATCTGGCTAATAAACAGTAAATTCATGGAAAAGGCAGGTGCATGAAGAACATTTTGTAGGTGTATGGAGGGTGTCAAATGAACCTCCCCCTTGTCCAGTAATTGGGGACTGAGTCCCATCAGCAATCACTAGAGATCTACCTGGTTGTGTTGGATTGTATGTACCAAACTGCAATCTATCTCTGCAGAGATGGTGTGATACTCTGGAATCCATTATCCACTCTGAAGGATCTGGTCGAGAGCGACTAATAAATGCATGAGTAATACATGAGCTACTAGTAGAGGTAGCGGATGCAGTGTTTGATGGACCAGTATTGGAAGATCCAGCAGCCGAATGTATGATCTCTCTCAGGCGAGCAACAAAATCATTGTAGCGATGATCAGTGGGATAGGGAGCAGTCTGACTCTACTCTGTGTCACGAGCAAATGGTGGGAATCCATGCTTGGATTGGAGTAGCATGTATCCTCCGAATAACCTCAACGGTGGCAGTATGAACATGTCTGACGTGGGCATGAATCGCGTATGCCTCGTCCTATGAAAGGAGTAGATCCACCTCTACCACGTTATGCAGCCATAGCCGATAATGTCTGAGAAGGTGTGGCAGATGAGATACTGAATCGGCTCAGCTTGCGGTATGCTTCCTCCATAGTTGGCATGGTAGCATCGGTAAGA
Source organism: Ottelia alismoides (assembly GCA_037367405.1). Taxonomy (NCBI): domain Eukaryota; kingdom Viridiplantae; phylum Streptophyta; class Magnoliopsida; order Alismatales; family Hydrocharitaceae; genus Ottelia; species Ottelia alismoides. The sequence goes on along the minus strand of JAZKJV010003284.1, from coordinate 258,283 downwards.
AGCTGAGAGCGAGCCGAATCATATTCTGGGTTGAAAGCAGCCAGAAATATACTAGTCATGACAGAATCTCTGTAGGCCTTATGCTACTCCGGAAAGGCCGTCAGGGTTATGTAGCTGTGAAGTCGCTCAAACATACCCCTCAGAGATGTCTACAAGGTGTGAAGGGAACGATCACCCTGTTTGGTTGTGAAGATATCGTGTTGGAGCTGCAGTATCTTCGATTCATTCTTCGCCTGAGAGTATGTCCCTACAAGAATATCCCACAATGCCTTTGTTATGGGTTGACTAAGGATATCGTTGGCTATCTCCACAACAATGTCAGATAGCCACATCTTGGCAGATGCATCATCAGCCTCCCATGAGAAGTTGGTCCCAATCTTGTCCACCAGCCCATCCTGCATCAGAGTATGCTTCATGCCATGGCACTGCATCAGATTCATAAACCGCATTACCCACAACTCGTAGTTGGTATCGTCCATCTTGACAATAGGTGTGGGACCCTTGAAGGTACCCGTAGATGGTGTATCAACTCTGCTTTATGACATTGTGAACAATCACTGGGACCTTAGATCAATCGTACTGAGTCTAAACAGAAATGAAACAAGATGGTTATAATCTTACACTCATAACGCAACTATCTACAGAAGAAAAGTAGTCTGATTTCGATAAAAAAATAAGGTAAATCAGAACCTAAATCATTCAAATCAGACCAAAAAAACCGTAATTTTAGGGCTTCACGAGGATCTGGACAGCAGCACGACAACGCACAAGGAGCCACTGGGCCCACAGGTGGCGCAATCGGGGGCTACCGGCAGTGCACGGGCTGCCTGCAGCACCGCACGACGTTGTTGGGTGGCACCGAGCTGTTGTTGGCAGCGTTCAGGGCCCGCTCGGTGGCGGCATTAGAGCCGCTGGATGGTACCTGGGCTGTTGTGCAGCAGCGTTGGGTGCCGCTTGCGGCGACGTACGATCCCACTGGAGAGTTGGGTGGAGTGCGGTGCCGCTAGGGGCGGCGCACGGCCATTCTGGAGGTGTCGGGCGACGCGCAGAAATGGATTGATGGTAGGATTAGGTTTTTTCGACTCAAGGCTCCGTTCTAGGACCGCCACTCGGATACCATGTGGAAGAGAATACTTGGTGTGTTTATTCATAGAGCCCAAGTATTCTCTTATATAGAAGAGAGAAACCCTGATGGATAAATTACATATTACAGACAAAAAGAAATAAATAAATGTAAAATAGTAACATAATATAAACTCTTCAACATATCTATCATCACAATATCTACCTTAGTTTTTTTATAAAATAATATATACTTATCCATATAAGTCATATAAGTCAGCCATTTATGTATACATATAGTTGATGTTTTAATGCTATTTATAGTTAACTCTATTATGACCTAAGGACACTCATGCACTTTTCGTTATTGGCTCTAGCGTTTAGTTACCTCAAGCCCTCTTTTTCTAAAAGAATTTACTTCCTTGTTGTCACTATGTAAGAGCAGCGATCGTAGACAGGTATTCCATACTTCTATTGACCCAACTCATCCCCTCTACACATACCTTTGTTCATCTCGTGTGGCATATCGTCGTGTCGGTTCTCAAGCGACGTGCTCACCCTTCTCCAGTTCAGCAGAAGGGACCCCCATGCCCCCTCAATCATCCTCCGATCCAACAAGCTCCAGCGACTACGGTATAGCCTGCCATCCGAACCAACATGCTCGGGTGGCATCGCCGAACTCCGAATAGCTCTTGAAAACCAGTTTGGGTCACGGTCAACTGCAGTCGGATGGTGAAGCATGCCTTTCATGTGTGGTGTCATCTTTCCCATTCGAGGTCATTCAAAATTCTCGATTTTTAAAGCCATAATAAACGGTGAGTTAAATCTAGATTTTTTCTGACATTTCTGAAAGAAAAAAGTGAGACACGCTAAGAATGTGTTGACCTAAAAACTTTGTATTCACAATTTAGCATAAAACAATTACAAAGGCCAAGATTCGAGCAAGGTTTAATAACATTCTCCACATACAATCTTTCACCATGAAAGATAACCCCATCCCTGGCCAACCATATGGCCCATAAAATTGTCAAAACCCCAAGTTGTGATTGAGCCCATCCCAATCGACATGGTATCCCAACAAGTAGAGGCACAACTCCATGAAACCATGGTCTCCATTCAAAAAAATGAAACCATGATCAAGTCTGCAATCTCTAACACCTCCCTAGATGTGTCACACAAGAATAATATGCGATACGCGTCCTCGAGCTTGTAAAAATCAATCGACTAGTCGGCCAAATAGTCGAGTAAGGAGATAGCCGACTCAACTAGAGTTACTAAGCCAATAGTCGGTCAACTAGACTAATCGGGCCAACTAGTCGATCGAGTTTTAATTCCCATGTTTATGGTGTGTATTTAGTTCTTGCTATCATATTGTAAATTAAATTTAAGTTATTACTTGTTTATGTTGTATATTTAGTATATCATTGTCAGTAACTTGTTTATGTTTTATGCTGTCAAGTTATACTAGGGAGTTTATGTACTACTCCCAAAATAAATGAATCCCAAATGTAAACGGAACTGAATATCAAAATTCATTTCAGGACAGGGGAGTTGCCCCTTGTAACCCCGCAAGGGGGACGCACCTGCTCCACCCAACCCCCAACTAGCAAAACCACCGTGCTCGTAGGGTATGATACGGTAGTGGGCTTCGCCCAATACAGTTCTTCAACTTTAGTAAAAACAGATGGTTTGAAATCAAGGCACATCAACAATTTATGCTATTCGATTTTTTAGTATGCATATCGACAGTTGATGTTATTAAAACATAGGGCTAATTCATTTTTATATACTATTCATTCACTACTAATGCTATTGCTTAGTACATTTATGCGAATGATCTTTATGATCATTAATTCTTCAATAAGCGTAGATAATATGCATAGTTTTCTTGTTATGTTTTACAAATGTATTATTGTATTAAAAATGTAAAAATATATGTGAATATATAAGAATATATGTACAAAAATTGATTTATATATTAAATATAATTAAAAAATCAAAATCAATTAAAGATCAACTAAATAAAATTAGTCGCCCGATTACTGATTGATCCTTAATTAGTGACACGACCGACTAAGTACCAAGTATCGACTTCTACAACATTGTGCAACCTCAGGCATCTCCATTCAACGTGCAAGACCCATTCGCCCCTAAAAGGGCCCAACCATACGAGCCTAGTCATTAGCTTCTCATGTCCATAGCCTCAAATTTCATTGAAACTTGGAATTTCAATTTCGATAGGTCAATGAAATTCGACCAAAATAGATAAAATTTCAGCTATATGAGAGGCCATAAAAATCCCGACTGAAATGACAAAATTTCGGTCAAATTTCAAACGAAATTTCGTTGCAATCGGCCATCGAAATGGTGTCTGAAATCGACATTTAGGACCAAGCTCATGTCATATCAACCATGAAAATGCCTTAACCGCCTTTAAATTAGATTTAAGATCTTTTGATGGCTCACAATATATATTGGAGTTCTACGCAGCTGCAGCAAACCCCACCAACCCTCTTGATGCTTGAGTAGACCACATATTATCTTATTTCAAACCATTTATGTTGATCACAATGGACAGGATTCCATCCAAAATGAATTCTCTTGTTTCTACCTACTCGATTGTAGTATAAGAGACCTCTATTAAACTCAATGGGAAAGAAAATTATGTCTTTTAGTATCTGGAGGCATGCATTGGAGACTAAATGATTTCATATAAGTAGGGCTAAGACTGAATACATGGACTGCACTTTTGATGGAAGCAATGGCGAGGGAATCGAGGTGAAGATTGGTGACGATAACATTCAGAAGAGAGATTCTTTTAGATACTTGGGATCTATTTTGCAACATGATGGGGAAATTGATGGAGATATTACTAATAGAATAAATGCAGGTTGGCTAAAGTGGAAAGGAGCCTCTACTGCTCTTTGTTATAAGAAAAATCCTTCGAAAATCATAGGAAAGTTTTACAAAGAAGCCACGAAACCTGTTATGCTCTATGGATCTGAATGTTGTCATGTGAAAGATAGACATGTGCAAAGAATGCAGTAGCAGAAACGAAAATGCTAATGTATGGACATGCACGTAAAGAACGGATTCGTAATGATGCAATCAGAAAGAAAGTTGGTGTAGCTCCAATCGAGGATAAGATGCGAGAAAAATGCTTAAGGTGGTTTGGTCATTTGCAAAGGAGGTTAGCTGATGTACCAGTTAGGATATGCGAGTTTTGGGATGTTGAGGCGGCTAAGAGAGGGCGAGGAAGGCCCGAGAATTGTTGGAATGAGACTATACAAAGGGATCTTAGTTTTTTAGATCTAAGCACGAGAATGAACCAAGATTGATCTGAATGGAGGCAAAGAATCCATGTAGTCGACCCTACTTAATGTGGGAAAAGGCTTTATTGTTGTTATTATATCGGGCCTTCATGGTGCTCATTAACAATCAAAATATACTCTATGTTCTCTTAAAGGAAGCCGACAAAAATATGAGTTGAAAGTACATGATGAGTATGAGGTGATAAATTAATTGACTAACTATGCGGATCAATCTAATGTAGCTAGCCTCCTTTCAAGGAGATGCCTAAAGAGATATATCAGGAGTTAGCTCTGACTTACTTCAAGTAGACAACCAAATCACACCAGGTTTATGTGTATGTATATGTATCTGGTATTATGTCTCAAGGAGACTTATCGTGCATTTAATACTATGTTCATATTACACAGCTCTATAAGGAGCCTATAGTTTATCAAACTACACATTATGAAATGCAAGGTAAGGAGCGTGCCGAGTGATATGCATGCAGATTTCTATTAGGATTAGTCCAGGATATCAAATAAGAAAGGTTCAATTTCTCATTTGACATAATACCAATTGCATGTGTGATCTTCAAATGACCAAAAGTTTAACTCCACCTTTAGATCATTCGTCGATGCGGTCTGAAACGTAGGGAGGATTTCTTTAGAGGTGAGAAGAGAGGAATTGTGGTGAGGAGATAAAGAGGAGCACATCCAGTCGCATGAGGGAGAAAGAAATAAGGTTGAGAAGGGGACCTGAGGGTATTGGAGAAGAAAGAAAACTCATAAAGACAAAAGACAATGGCTATCAAAACTCTTATCTTTTTCCAACAATTTAGAATACCTTATGTAGGGAAATAACCCATTAAAAGAAGCATCCCTTCATCCAAAAAAACACATCCAAACATGGGGACTTTTTATTTTTTTCAAGAATAATTCTTGGTGTCTCCGCTTTCGCTCTTCTCGTGGTCTCGAGCTCTCGAGCAAGGACCATTGTCTGTCAGAGATTGCCCATCCACTTCCTTGCTTCGTTCTAGGTTATTGATGAATCCACATTTCATCATCTTTATTCTATCATTTTGGCACCAAAAACCCTAGCAAATGCTTGTAAATAACCTTAAAATCATCATCTTAGCATCCATGCATGTGCATCTAAATAGTGTATAAATTACTGTAATTAAAGCCAAAATTATAGAATAAATAAAGAAAAGAAAAAGAATAAAATATTGTAAATATTTTATGACCCGAAACCCCGAGACCTAGGCATCTTGATGAATAGGTCGACAAGGAATAAAGTAGGGGGAGATAAGGTCAGAAATATAGTGCAAAATACCTATACTTCCTGTTCATTCTTTATTCATTTTGGGACCTATTTTTGGTTCCACTTTTTATACATCAAATAAAGAAACCTTGTACATGAAAGTTGTAGATAATTTTATAAAGAAAAATACAAAATTGATTTCACAGAAAAATAATGTACAGATAAAAAGTTATGGTCTGAATAAAAATCCAGAATCCCAACTTCCCAGACCCGTATCTCACAAATAAAAAACTCCAAATGCAGCATACTCACCTTTAATTGTATATAGAAGAAAATAATCTATTTAATGGCGGTGGTTTCGCATTTGCCGGAGCTACGGTTTGAAAGTTGAGTTTTGGACCCTCATTGTATACTTGTACAGATTAAAATATTCAATTTATTATTTATTCATTATTTTTGTATTTTTATATTTTTATAATTATGTAAATATTACTTATAATATATATGTGCATTAAAATTAGAATAAAAATGCAAAGAAAATACAAAATAAAAATACTTGTATAAAGAACACACAGGTATACTGCCTATACCTATACCTATACATACATGTTTATAATTTATTAATTATACAAAATAAATCAGAAAAATAAACTAAAAATATATTTATGTTTATAAAAGTATTTTATAATTTTAGAAAATAATAAATAAAAATAATAGAATTAAAATACACAAAATAAAAATAAAGTAATAAAGTATATAGGTATTATACCTATAAGGGGTGTAAATATAAACTTATAAAATTATACTTCATAGAAATAAATAAAAATCACTATAAAATACTTCATAAAAAATAAACATTTTTTATTTTATAATTAAAAATCAATAAAATCATTATCTATTTTTTATTGATTTTATAAAACATTTTTTGGGGGCTTTTTCCTGGTTGGTCCACGTGGACCAACCAGGTGGTCTGGGACGTTGACCAGCCGGTCAACTCCCTGACCATAGCCCTGCGCCCTTGTCAGAAGTGCCCGTGACCCCTACTTTCTCGATTTTTTCACCGTTGAGGCGTTGCTCGAGGGCAGCCAATTCCTTCTTGAAAGTTGTTCACTGTAGATCCACCTAGCCCGCTGACCTCTTAGATCCTACCAGATCTTCTTCATCCGCCCGTGATCGAGCCTCGAACATCGCACCTCCACCATGTTCAAAACCGCGCCCCTCACTTCCCATAGCTCCTTGAACCGGTTTTTGGGCGCCAATGGCTTCCAGGTGGGGTCGAGGGCGAGCTCTCGTGACATGGGAATCCTCCCCCACTGCAGTCGAGGTGCGGCGAGCCTCCAAACACCGTGTTCCACCACCTCCGGCCGTTTGGCCGTCGAGGTTTCTACCTTGGGCTCCCCAGCCCTCGAGGTCGTTTTTCTTCTTATTTCTTTCGTCATTTAGTACCTGGTAGTCTTAGGTTTCATTTTGTGGCTTCTTTTGGTAGTTTAATTGCTCATTCGCCATTCACCGACCACCTCGTCGGAGCTTGCTCCGGCGAGCTTGTACTTGCACCATACGCCGCCCATTCCCTTCGTGCTGGCTCTGGGAACCTCTACTGTTGTTGTGCGTGTACTTTGCAAGTCCCAGGTGCCGAAGAGACCCCCGCATGGGGTCGAGTTTTGAAGGCTCGAAGCACCTGGAGTGCCCCATCTCCTCCGGCTCCGCCCGACGACACCGGCGCTCCAGGCGCTTCTTGGAGGCTTTCGCTGGAAGAGGAGGAGCTCCAGCTCCGTTTTGCCCCTGGTCTTACACTCCCAGGTGGTCGGAGGGGCGTCGGAGGGGCGTTCGAAACTCGGCCCAGCCGCGTTCTTGAACCGTTCTTCCAACCCCCCTCAGGGTCGTCTGATCATAGCCTCCCGCTAGGAAGCACAGCCTCCGTCGGATCTTGGGCCCCTCACAGCCGTTTGATCATTCGGCCCAGATCTAATCGCGGCAGTTGAATCGAAGGGGTATCGCGCGACACGTAGCTTGAGTATCTCATCAACCGCCGTTCGATCAGCCCCTTAAGTTGGGTATTTTGCAAACGCACCCAGCCCCTTTTTGGTATTTAATATATAGTTCTAAAACTTTCATCCGCCTTTAATCATTTTTGTAATATTTGCGACAAAGTCCCCGGATTTTGTGTAATTGCTTGGACGCCCCCGCCAGGTCGCGTGCGTCGCACGTGGCCTTGGTGATTTTTGCAGGCAACCCCCCGGGGTTTTTGCTTATTTAAAGTTAATTCCAAAACATTCAGTTGAAGTAGAAAACTTTCTGGCCTTTTTGCTTTTATACCCCCGACTTTTGGGATATTACATTCGTACCCATGACTGGGGCGCGTGCATAGGCGCGTGACCTTGGCGATTTTGCTAAGAAGCCCCTGCGGCTTTGGGTTTTGTCGTTTGGCCCCGAAACTTGTTGTTGCAGTTCAAATTTTTTGTAAAAATTGCAGACGTGCCCCTGACTTTTCTGATTATCACATAAATGCCCCTGCCAGCCTTGCTATTTTTGCTTGCTTGATATAAATAACTAAGGCATCATTTCAAGTCCAAAAATTCCACAAAAATAGACTTAAGCTCCTGGTAACTTGTTCTTACACGCAGACATTTTAGTTTTTGATTTATTTTATTTTTATATTTATTAAAAATCAAAAACATGCTTTTTATTCACTGTCTAGCTTAGAAAATACCAAAAAATATTAAAAGGTCTCTAAAAATTCCCTAGTGTCTATTTTAACCTATTTTAGTGTCAGTCCAAAAATCATTAAAAATCTCAAAAGAAAAACAGTAAAAATTTAAAAACACTCAAAAACTTCAAAAAAATCTATAAAATCCTAGAAAACTCCAAAAAATACAAACTCAGTTCCTGTTTGTTCTATATTTTGTTCTCTTTATTTGAAAATTAGTGTGAAAAATTTTGGTTGTTGTTTGCTATTTTTAACTTCCATTTTATTCACAGCCAGCACTTATTTCACTGTTCTGACTTATTTCAGTATTTAAAAATACCAAAAACACCTTGAAAAATCCCCAAAAATCACAAAAAGTAAAAAATCCTAAAATATCAAAAACATTTTATTTCTGAATTTTTGGTTATTTTTGCCCATTTTTATAAATACTTTATCTAGCCTTTTATTACTTTGTCTTTATTTTCCAATATTCAAAAAGAGAAAAAAATATAAAATATAAATTATAAAAATCAGAAAATTAAAAATCAAAATACAAAAATTAAAAAGTAAATTAAAATAAAAAAATAAAATTAAAAACCCACAAAAATTTCCTTTGATTGCTTGCTTAGTGTAGACACATCACACACATTCACTTGTGCACATTAATTCTGAATTACCCTGTTTGCTCCCTGTGTTTGAACTCTCTGCATACTTGCCCTTTACATCATTTGTGCAGAGTTAAAAATAAATTTTAACTCCACATTATTTCTAATTTATTGATCTTTAGTGTGGGTTAATTGTTGATTAAATACAGGTTTCATTTGAGAGTCGCCACAGCGACGGTTGTCTCCGCCTTGTGTGAGACACCATTTAGGCTCTCTTGAAATTTGCGTTTATCAAATGGCGTCGTTGCCGGGGAGCAACAGCGCGTAGTTCGAGTTTTTGCTTCGTGTTGTGATCATTTGTCTACCTTTGCGGCTTTTATTTCTGTTTGTTTTATTTTGCATTATTTTTGATATATCTTTTGAATTGTCTAAACACTCTCCTGGTTTGACTTTGTGCGAGGTACGCGGATCGAGGGAGGCTCTCTTTTCTAGGAGCACCCATGCACCCACGTGAGGCGGTGACGCTTCGCACCAAGGCGGACTTAGAGGATTTTTGAAGACAATTCCCGAGCCATTTATTTCATTGACCTTATTTCTTGTAATTTATTGTGAGAGAGAGACTATTTATTGTAATAATACAGGTACCCCCGGACTTGGACTCTTGAGCCTAATTTCCAAGTGATTGTTCACTTGGGAGCTCGCCGCGGCTTTTTACGGTTTTCTTCGCATTTTTTTAATTTGTTTTATTTTCCGATTTTATTTCTTTTGTGTGATTGAGCCCTTAGTTTTTAGGATTGCTTGCGATAGACTAAGGCCAAACACCTAATATTTTGCATGTGCCTATAGTTTCGTTTGGACTTAGTCAAATTTTAAACAGTTGATCATCACCTTCAATCCGTCGTGCCGCGAGCTCTCCCCGCAAAGCGCTTTCTCCTAAACTCAAGTGTGTTGAGCAGAGGAGGGGTGAGCCTAGACCGGACTCTAGGGTTGAGGATTGGTGGTCGACTTGTGGTGCTTCCCGCTAATAGCAATTTCTGAACTTAGGGCGATTTCATCGGCTTGCATTTGCATATAGATAGGTTTTAATTCTGTTGAGCATCCTTGCATGTAGAGTGTTGGAGGCAAGGTGAGCATTTACGCTTTAGCATCCATCATCGTTTTGATCGCTTGCATTGCTTTTCTGCCTCTCTACCTCTGATTTTGCCAACCTAGGATCTTAAAGGAATTGACTCCTCGTTAGGCGCGTGCATTTTCATTAAAAATCCAAAAAAAGTGATAATCCATAAAATTGGGACTGCTAATTTTACTTGACCCTAAAACTGATCAAAAAGAAACATCTTGTATTGGGGCGAGTAATCCCCTCATTGTCTTCGTTTTACATTGCTCGCGCACACGCTAAGGAATAGTGCCCAAATCCCATTTCAGCCCCCTAAGTGTGTGCGCAATTTTGGACTTCTCACCTAACTCTAAACAGACAAGATTAAAAGACCGCATTTTACGGTCTCTACCGAGTTGAGTAGGTGAATTGAGGGTTTGTATTCTTTTCATTTTTGACTGTAATTGTTGTGTGTGTCCTAGATCATCTCTAAGCACTTGCGCCTTTCTTCTTCACTCTCTTGACTTGACCACCATGCTCCCCCGAATCACTTCCTTTTGTTTCGAGATGGATCCCTGGAGTGTATTTTATCCGGACTTTGCGGACCCCTTGCTCGCTCCAGCCGGTCCACCTCCCTTTTATCAGGAGGATTCTCCTCCTATTTTTTCTGACTTTTGTACATACCCGCCTCAGCCACAGTATCACGACTCGGACTTCTACCCGCATCCACCCCCACCTGTGTATTATCCACCTCCACCTTCACATCCACCCGAGTCTGACCTGATGGAGTCACCTCCCTCGATCTCTATGAGTGATATCTTGAATCGGATGACAAAGCGCATTGATTTGATGAATGATGATATTGCTTTCTTGAGGAAGAATCAGATTAATGCTCCTTTCGTCGGGAATACGGCTTCACTTGTAGGTGATTATGGGAGCTTGCAATCGCCAAAAATACAAAGAAATGAGAAAAAATTAAAAATCCAAAAAGATTTCGGGAGACACTTGGTTGATCAAGATTTTGAAGAGAGAGTCCACTTGCCAGAACCCTGGACCACACATGCATTCACACCTAGTCCCACCTTTGACCCCGAGGATGCCGCTGTACAGACTGCTCTTGGCATGCCTCGTGTATATGCTGATTCCGACTTCCTCCCTTGTATGGAGGAAGTCCAAAAAATTCAAAAAATGCTATCTGAACCCGAAGTGGTGGCCACTATTCATGAGATTATTCATGCCCCACTTCAGCAGGCCATGACCCATATATCTGCTCCTCTTCCCAAGAAGAGAAAGCGGAGGAGCAGATCTGAGCGTCACATTCTGACCATGGCCACTGTCCTCGCCATCACAAACCGTCCCATTCCCAAGAAGAAGAACACAGCTACACCTTTCATCACTTGCACCATCTCTGACCATACTTGTGATCGCACTCTCCTGGACGGCGGTGCTTCGATTAGCATACTACCCTTCTCGCTGGTACAGTCTCTTCACTTAGAGCCTCTCAAGAAGACCAGGATGATCGTTCAGTTTGCTGATGGATCTATCAAGAGGCCGAAGGGTATCCTTGAAAACGCCGTCATTTCTATTCAGGGCACGAACCATCATGTTGACTTTGTCGTGCTGCCCATGGAGAACTCCACAGGGGAGCTATCTCCAATCATCCTGGGACGACCATTCCTCACCTCTGCGAGGGTCGTTATTGACTATGGATCAGGAGAGATTCGCTTCCGTCCTGTTGACGAGAGCGAAGTGTTGATCACTACACTCACAGTTGACCAAAGACCCTGCACCTGATGCACCTTCACCAATTATAGCTGACTCTAAGGCCTGTGACCTACCTGATGCTACTAGAGATACTTCCTTAGCGATCCCTGATGAGACCCGACGGATCCCCCGAAAGGGGAGGAAATCGGAAAGCATAAACCTCACTAATCCTCCTCCTGGTGTGTGACGATGTGTTGATGAAATCCAGAGTATCTACGTGATTGAACCATTTGAGCAGGGGGCAGATACCAAAATAATTGAGGATGTTTATGAAGTTGCCCATTACTTTGAGAGACCTCATAAGGAAACAAATGACCCATGTAAGACTAGACAGGACAGACCTGCTTTGACTACTTCCACTGATGAGTCCGCTCCTGTCCATGTTGATTCTGATGGGCCAGAGGCCGAAGTTGATTTGATCGCTTTTCTTCAGAAATTTGGGCCTTTTGATGAGAAAGATGATCCGGTTGAGATTATAGAGGACAAACAGAGTTCGTATACTTCCACAGATGATTTCGTTCCTTTTGATTTTGACCTGGACGAGGACTCGCAGGACGACTCCGATTACACTTCTTCCGAGGATGATGAGTTTGTCCCATTTCACTTTGATATCAGCGAGACTTCCAAGGCCGGACCTAGTCGTACTTCTTCCACTCACCCGTCTGTGCCTTCACATCATAGGACCACCAAGGGAGAACCTAGCCATACTGCTTCCATCGATCAGTTCGTCCCTTTCCGTTTTGATTCCACTGAGGGCCTTCACCGTGTCGACCCTGATCGGCCTCCGTCCACTGTGGACCCCGATGTCGACATACATCATATCAGATCTATCCCTCAGCGGTCCCGCAAGAAGGTTTGCTTTCCACCTTCTGATGATCACCCATTTATGTTGTAGATTCTCTCCTGTGACCCTCTTTCCATCTCTCGTTTTTGCTCGTCTACCCATTTCTCGTGTTTGCCTTGCTTAGGACGTACTTTGTCCTACGTATAGGAGGGGTAGATGAGTTGAGTGTTCATTCTTCGTTCCGTTTCATCACTCCTGTTGTTGCCTATACTTAGGGCTTCTTCTACCCTAAGTATAGGGGGAGTGACGTGTACATCCTCACGATCTTTTCATCCATCTTCTGCTTTCATTTTCTTCTTTTCTTCTTTTCTTCTTTTCCTTTTCTATCTTCTTTATCTATCAAAAAGGTGCTGCCCTTGTAGACAGTTTTCCATACTTAGGACGTACTTTGTCCTAAGTATAGGGGGAAGTGCACCCCGCGTTGTTCTATTCTTTGCGATACTCTCCATTGTCTCCTCTTTTTGTCTATACTTAGGGATATCTTACCCTAAGTATAGGGGGAGACAATCTGAGTACGATCTGTTCATTCCCACCCTTGACCCTCCCTGCGTTGTGTACAGTCTGCTATACTTAGGATTATTTGATCCTAAGTATAGGGGGGACGGTCAACTTCTCATTCATTGATTCATTCATTTATTCCTTTATTCTTTAGACTTGTCTACACTTAGTACGAGTTATGTCTTCTCTTTTCTCTCCGATCTATGAGGACATAGCTCAAGCTAAGTATAGGGGGGTCGTATATACTACGTATATACTTTAGCCATAACTCGTACTTTCATATTTTCCTAATAAATATGGCTAATAATTCTTTAAAATTCATTATAAATTCTTAATAAAAAGATGTTACCATTCCTCAAATTCTGTTTGTATTTACGGATTAATAAATCAGGTGCAAAATGTTTGAAAAATAGTTTAAAAAACTTTGTGAACATCTATTGAAAACTATTTTGAAAATATTTTGTTACATGTTTTCAACCTGTGTAAAAATGTGTGGTTTGTAAAATTTATTTTCTTTGTGTGAAATAAAAATGTTTGAAAAATGATTTGCAAATGGTTGAAAAATGGTTGCAAAAGTATTTTGAAAAACCTATATATACTGTTTGAAAAACCTTTGCAAAATGATTTCCAAATGTGTGTACATGTTTGCAAAAATGTTTGTAAAAATTATTTTGGACTATAGTTTTCAAAAATGGGTTGAAAAATCTGTGTCAAATAAGTTTGAGGAATACATACATCACACCAAAATCCATTATATGTATATATGTATAAAATTGATCACTTACCCTTGTAAATTCTAAAATCCACTTCTTGTATATATAAGAAGCACTCCCGTGTACATAGTTTTAACCTAGATTTTAGCCAAAATCTTTTTATTTTCAAAAATCCCAAAAACATTTGCAAAATTAAAATCCAAAAACATTTGAAAAACCTTTTTGAAAAATACAAAAAAATGCCTGCATCATCTTTTCAAAAATCCATAAAAAGTTCAAAATCTTTGAAAATTGCATCACAAAAATATTTTCTGCATTGCATTGCATGGCATGAGCATTTTTCGGATTGAGTTTGATAGTTGAACAGGTCTAAGTAAAATCTGAAGATTGAAGCTTGATTGGACCTTCAAATCTACCTAATAACAGGAACCTTATAGGAACTGGGTTTGAGGTACTTCAGGTCTAGTTGACTTAATTCTTTGATGATCACGGGACTTGGTTCAATGGATTCTTGACTGCCTAAGTAGAGTATTTCAGAGCACACGCACGACTCTTGTTGATAATGACCTAACTTGGACACCTGCACCTTTCACATGGCTCAACTCAGTTGGAGTGGTGAGGAGATTGGATTTGCCGGTATGAGACGCACACAAATGGAAACATTTGTCCTCCTCTAGGGAGGGAAGTGCACCCCAACCTGTCCAGTGATTAGGAAGTCTAAAGACAGGAGGTTGTGGGTTGCGATAAAGCTTCAAAAGAGGGATAGTCTACTGGCTCAAGAGGAAAAACTCCTTATGTAAATGCTGTTGTATATAGTATTCAAAAAAAAAAGTTCAGGCATGTACAAAAATAAAAAGCCTGCAAAAAATGTTGTAAAGTCAATAAGCAAGCTTGAGTTCCAAAGTCATATCATGTGAGCCTGCAGCAGGATGACTTGACTACACTGGTCTTGCATCCCAGGATAGGTAGCTACACTGGCTACCGTCCATTCTTCTCTTCACCCCCTCCTCTTGAGCTGGTTGCCACTTGAACTTAGAAGGGAATACCCCGCTCCACGAGGATGGAGTCATTGAATTGGGGAATCATTGGGTTGTCGTACTGGAGAAGTCAGTTTCTTTGTCATTGTAGTTGGGGAGAGCCACCATCACTTACATTGTACAAGTCAGATTCATAGTCGTAAGAGTTTGCGTATGAGTTGAAGTATTTCTGACCTGGCTATTGAGGAGACTTGGACAGAGTTTTGGGATTCTCAAGGACTGTTGAATTTCAAACACGGTTCTCACTAAGGTTCCGCCCACACTAAAATTCCAAAGGTCCGACTTAAGCTCCAAACTTTGATTTTGCGAAGACAAGTTTGATAATCAAATAAAATCCAAGTTATTCTTTTTCTTTTCTTTCTTTTCTTTTTGCACTTATTGCATAAGTGTTTGCTAGGGACTAGCAAAGGTAAAGTATAGGGGGATGATGAATCCACATTTCATCATCTTTATTCTATCATTTTGGCACCAAAAACCCTAGCAAATGCTTGTAAATAACCTTAAAATCATCATCTTAGCATCCATGCATGTGCATCTAAATAGTGTATAAATTACTGTAATTAAAGCCAAAATTATAGAATAAATAAAGAAAAGAAAAAGAATAAAATATTGTAAATATTTTATGACCCGAAACCCCGAGACCTAGGCATCTTGATGAATAGGTCGACAAGGAATAAAGTAGGGGGAGATAAGGTCAGAAATATAGTGCAAAATACATATACTTCCTGTTCATTCTTTATTCATTTTGGGACCTATTTTTGGTTCCACTTTTTATACATCAAATAAAGAAACCTTGTACATGAAAGTTGTAGATAATTTTATAAAGAAAAATACAAAATTGATTTCACAGAAAAATAATGTACAGATAAAAAGTTATGGTCTGAATAAAAATCCAGAATCCCAACTTCCCAGACCCGTATCTCACAAATAAAAAACTCCAAATGCAGAATACTCACCTTTAATTGTATATAGAAGAAAATAATCTATTTAATGGCGGTGGTTTCGCATTTGGTGGAGCTACGGTTTGAAAGTTGAGTTTTGGACCCTCATTGTATACTTGTACAGATTAAAATATTCAATTTATTATTTATTCATTATTTTTGTATTTTTATATTTTTATAATTATGTAAATATTACTTATAATATATATGTGCATTAAAATTAGAATAAAAATGCAAAGAAAATACAAAATAAAAATACTTGTATAAAGAACACACAGGTATACTGCCTATACCTATACCTATACATACATGTTTATAATTTATTAATTATACAAAATAAATCAGAAAAATAAACTAAAAATATATTTATGTATATAAAAGTATTTTATAATTTTAGAAAATAATAAATAAAAATAATAGAATTAAAATACACAAAATAAAAATAAAGTAATAAAGTATATAGGTATTATACCTATAAGGGGTGTAAATATAAACTTATAAAATTATACTTCATAGAAATAAATAAAAATCACTATAAAATACTTCATAAAAAAATAAACATTTTTTATTTTATAATTAAAAATCAATAAAATCATTATCTATTTTTTATTGATTTTATAAAACATTTTTTGGGGGCTTTTTCCTGGTTGGTCCACGTGGACCAACCAGGTGGTCTGGGACGTTGACCAGCCGGTCAACTCCCTGACCATAGCCCTGCGCCCTTGTCAGAAGTGCCCGTGACCCCTACTTTCTCGATTTTTTCGCCGTTGAGGCGTTGCTCGAGGGCAGCCACTTCCTTCTTGAAAGGTGTTCACTGTAGATCCACCTAGCCCGCTGACCTCTTAGATCCTACCAGATCTTCTTCATCCGCCCGTGATCGAGCCTCGAACATCGCACCTCCACCATGTTCAAAACCGCGCCCCTCACTTCCCATAGCTCCTTAAACCGGTTTTTGGGCGCCAATAGCTTCCAGATGGGGTCAAGGGCGAGCTCTCGTGACAGGGGAATCCTCCCCCACTGCAGTCGAGGTGCGGCGAGCCTCCAAACACCGTGTTCCACCACCTCCGGCCGTTTGGCCGTCGAGGTTTCTACCTTGGGCTCCCCAGCCCTCGAGGTCGTTTTTCTTCTTATTTCTTTCGTCATTTAGTACCTGGTAGTCTTAGGTTTCATTTTGTGGCTTCTTTTGGTAGTTTAATTTCTCATTCGCCATTCACCGACCACCTCGCCGGAGCTTGCTCCGGCGAGCTTGTACTTGCACCATACGCCGCCAATTCCCTTCGTGCTGACTCTGGGAACCTCTACTGTTGTTGTGCGTGTACTTTGCAGGTCCCAGGTGCCGAAGAGACCCCCGCCTGGGGTCGAGTTTTGAAGGCTCGAAGCACCTAGAGTGCCCCATCTCCTCCGGCTCCGCCCGACGACACCGGCGCTCCAGGCGCTTCTTGGAGGCTTTCGCTGGAAGAGGAGGAGCTCCAGCTCCGTTTTGCCCCTGGTCTTACACACCCAGGTGGTCGGAGGGGCGTCGGAGGGGCGTTCGAAACTCGGCCCAGCCGCGTTCTTGAACCGTTCTTCCAACCCCCCTCAGGGTCGTCTGATCATAGCCTCCCGCCAGGAAGCACAGCCTCCGTCGGATCTTGGGCCCCTCACAGCCGTTTGATCATTCGGCCCAGATCTAATCGCGGCAGTTGAATCGAAGGGGTATCGCGCGACCTGCGCGCGACACGTGGCTTGAGTAGCTCATCAACCGCCGTTCGATCAGCCCCTTAAGTTGGGTATTTTGCAAACGCACCCAGCCCCTTTTTGGTATTTAATATATAGTTCTAAAACTTTCATCCGCCTTTAATCATTTTTGTAATATTTGCGACATAGTCCCCGGATTTTGTGTAATTGCTTGGACGCCCCCGCGAGGTCGCGTGCGTCGCACATGGCCTTGGTGATTTTTGCAGGCAACCCCCCGGGGTTTTTGCTTATTTAAAGTTAATTCCAAAACATTCAGTTAAAGTAGAAAACTTTCTGGCCTTTTTGCTTTTACACCCCCGACTTTTGGGATATTACATTCGTACCCCTGACTGGGGCGCGTGCATAGGCGCGTGACCTTGGCGATTTTGCTAAGAAGCCCCTGCGGCTTTTGGTTTTGTCGTTTGGCCCCGAAACTTGTTGCAATTCAAATTTTTTGTAAAAATTGCAGACGTACCCCTGATTTTCTGATTATCACATAAATGCCCCTGCCAGCCTTGCTATTTTTGCTTGCTTGATATAATTAATTAAGGCATCATTTCAAGTCCCAAAATTCCACAAAAATAGACTTAAGCTCCTGGTAACTTGTTCTTACACTCCAACATTTTAGTTTTTGATTTATTTTATTTTTATATTTATTAAAAATCAAAAACATGCTTTTTATTCACTGTCTAGCTTAGAAAATACCAAAAAATATTAAAAGGTCTCTAAAAATTCCAAAAACATTCCCTAGTGTCTATTTTAACCTATTTTAGTGTCAGTCCAAAAATCATTAAAATCTCAAAAGAAAAACACTAAAAATTTAAAAACACTCAAAAACTTCAAAAAAATCTATAAAATCCTAGAAAACTCCAAAAAATACAAACTCAGTTCCTGTTTGTTCTATATTTTGTTCTCTTTATTTGAAAATTAGTGTGAAAAATTTTGGTTGTTGTTTGCTATTTTTAACTTCCATTTTATTCACAGCCAGCACTTATTTCACTGTTCTGACTAATTTCAGTATTTAAAAATATCAAAAACACCTTGAAAAATCCCCAAAAATCACAAAAACAGTAAAAAATCCTAAAAATATCAAAAACATTTTATTTCTGAATTTTTTGTTATTTTTGCCCATTTTTATAAATACTTTATCTAGCCTTTTATTACTTTGTCTTTATTTTCCAATATTCAAAAAGAGAAAAAAATATAAATTATAAATTATAAAAATCAGAAAATTAAAAATCAAAATACAAAATTAAAAATTAAATTAAAATAAAAAAATTAAAATTAAAAACCCACAAAAATTTCCTTTGATTGCTTGCTTAGTGTAGACACATCACACACATTCACTTGTGCACATTAATTCTGAATTACCCTGTTTGCTCCATGTGTTCGAACTCTCTGCATACTTGCCCTTTACATCATTTGTGCAGAGTTAAAAATAAATTTTAACTCCACATTATTTCTAATTTATTGATCTTTAGTGTGGGTTAATTGTTGATTAAATACAGGTTTCATTTGAGAGTCGCCACAGCGACGGTTGTCTCCGCCTTGTGTGAGACACCATTTAGGCTCTCTTGAAATTTGCGTTTATCAGCTATCACTAGGCTACTGATTTTAAGGGGCATCAGTGTCTTCCATAGCTAATACCTTCCTCCATATCCCAAGTTCGCATCTTCCTAGACCATTCCCCCCTAAATATAATCTAAGCCTTCGCACACACCCAAATATATAGTTGTAAAACAGTTCAAAAAGTATGTGATGTACCGATCGAAGTCTCTTGTTGGAGACACTTCAATAGCGGCGTAGGTCAAGCAACCAAAGGATAAGCATCACAAGCTAGCTCTTTGGGAATGGTCTATCTTGACCTTGGATTGGATTTGAGGAAAGCGAACATGGTTGGACTAGTAGGAAAAGGGGTTAGGAAGAAGTCCGTTCGCATATCCTATGAGAAGGTCAGTCCTAAAACAAAAGGTCCACTCTCACAACCCAGAAAGAACTATATGAGCGATTGGCGAGAAGAAGGCTGTAAATTGGGAAGAGTAATATAGCCACAAAGTGTTAGGGCTACTCAACTGTGTGCTTTCAACTACTCAAATATGAACAGAATACTGATTTTCCACGGGCTATAGATCAACTTGAGAACTCAGCCATGGCCGGTCTTAAGCCCGGGTAAATGAGGAGGGTTGCGTTAGGTAGCCGACAGCCAGCGTAAAACAGTCGGAGACAACTTCCTAAATATTATTTTAATAAAAAATACTATTTAGGAAGTTGCCTCATGACAGTCGGATCTTTTCAACATGGATTTAAGCAAACATACAGATTTCGTTGGGACGTTCCCTACTTGCGACACGTTGCATCGTCCGAATGCAATGAAAAATTGGCAAGGGCCGCTACATCGCAGCCTGGATGTAGTTCAAAATTTGCAAGGGTTCTCGTATGAGGAACGCATGCAGGTAATTAAGCTAGTTCCGCTGCATCACCGCCCGGATGCAGTCCAAAATTTACAAGGATTCTCGCATAATTGACGCATGCGAGTAAAGAAGTTAGTCCAAAAGAGATTGCAAAGGAAGTTGCGGATTGGTAGTTGGAATGTTGGCACTTTAACTGGAAAATTGATGGAGATAGTGGATACGATGGAAAGAATGAAGATTCATATACTATGTCTTCAAGAGACTAAATGGGTTGGAGAGAAAGCAAGGGAGATCGAGAAGACTGACTTTAAACTTTGGTATTCAGGTAAAGATAAGGGTGGAAATGGTGTTGGGGTGGTTATTCATAAGGATTTGAAGGATTGTGTGGGTGAGGTGCAAAGATTCGGGGATCGAATTATTTTGCTAAAATTGGTGCTTGAAGAAGAAATTCCGAATATCATCTCAGTTTATGCACCACAAATTGGTTTAGATGAAAGGACTAAACAAGCTTTTTTGGAGGATCTGGATAAGATTTTACAAGGAATTCCTTAAAGAGAGATGATTTGCATAGGTGGAGATCTTAATGGACATGTGGGAAAAGATGCTTCAGGGTATGCTAGTCTTCATAGAGGACATGGTTTGGGGATAGAAATGAAAAGGGAAAAGTCATTCTGGATTTTGTAACGGCATATGATCTTTTCATAGCAAACACTCTCTTCAAGAAGAGGGAGGAGCATTTACTTACTTATAAGAGTGGACCAATTAGAACACAGATAGATTACTTTGCGTTGAGTAGAAGAGATCGGTTGTGTTGTAAAGACTGCAAAGTAATCCTAGAAGAGAGTTTGACAACACAACATCGCATGTTAGTCTTGGTTGTGCAAATAAAAGGCCTGGTAAAGAAAATGAGGGTTCCTAAGATCACTAGAACTAGATGGTGGAATCTTCCACTGAAGCAATCGGGCTTCAAGGAGAAGGTTTTAGAAGACTTATCTTGGGATTGTAGTGGAAGTGCAAACGAGGTGTGGGAGGTAGTATCATCTTGTATCCGAAAGGTAGACAAAGAGATACTAGGCGAGTCGAAGGGAGGAGCTCCAGGTCAAAAGGAGGCTTGGTGGTGGAGTGAAGGAGTGCAAGAGAAACTAAAAACTAAAAGAGCTTGCTTTAAAGCTATGTCTAAGGATAGAACAACAGAAACTGTCACAAACTACAAAATAGCGAAAAAGGAAGCAAAGAAGGCTGTAAGCGAAGCTAAGTCAAAAGCTTATGAAGTTTTGTATAAAAATATCGACTCTAAGGAGGGCCAGAAGGATATATTCAGGTTGGCCAAAGCAAGAGAAAGAAAGACCAAAGACCTTTCTCAAGTGAGATGCATTAAGGACGAGGAAGGTCACGTGCTTGTTACTCAGAAGGACATAGAGACTAGATGGGCGCAGTACTTCCATAAACTTTTCATTGGAGAAGGAAATAGAGAGATTACTTTGGGTGATCTAGCTACTAGTGAAAGTTACTTGAATCGTGCAAGCTATAGACGAATACAAAGAAAGGAAGTAGAGGAGGCTTTGAAGGTTATGAGACCTGGGAAAGGTGTAGGACCGGATGACATCCCTGTAGAAGTATGGAGAGTTTTAGGTGAGCATGGCTTGACTTGGCTTACGCATCTATTCAATGTTATTTGGCGAAGCAAGAAAATGCCTGAAGATTGGAGGAGTATCGTGGTGCCTCTTTATAAGAATAAAGGAGACATCCAAATTGTTCAAATTACAGAGGTATCAAGCTGATGAGTCACACTATGAAAATTTGGGAACATGTGATCGAAAGAAGGCTGAGGAAAGTTTTCAAAGTAAAAGAAATTCAATTTGGATTCATGGCAGGTCGCTCAACTATTGAAGTCGTCCATGCTGAGGAGAACAATGGAGATTTATAGAGCTAAAAGGAAGAACCTCCATATGATCTTTATTGATTTAGAGAAGGCTTATGATTCTCTTCCACGAAAGATATTGTGAAGAGTTTTGGAGAAGAGACAGTACCTGTCCTATACATTAACCTCATAAAGGACATGTATGATAAGGCTTTATCTTGTGTAAGGACCCCGTCTGGGAAGACTGACTATTTTGACATCAACATTGGTTTACATCAAGGTGCAGCTTTGAGTCTATTTCTTTTTACTTTAATTATGGACGAGTTGACAAGTCACATTCAGGATGAGTTACCTTGGTGTATGTTATTTGTTGATGATATTGTGTTGATTGACGAGACTAGAGATGGAGTAAATGAGAAGCTTGAGGTCTGGAGACATGCATTGGAGACTAAAGGATTTCGTATAAGTAGGGCTAAGACGGAATATATGGAGTGCACCTTTGATGGAAGCAATGGTCAAGGAATTGAGGTGAAGATTGGTGACAATAACATTCGGAAGAAAGATTCTTTTAGATATCTGGGATCTATTTTGCAACAGGATGGGGAAATTGCTGGAGATGTTACTAATAGAATAAATGCAGGCTGGCTAAAATAGAGAGGAGCCTCTGTTGTTCTCTGTGATAAGAAAATTCCTTTAAAATTTAAAGGAAAGTTTTACAAAGCAGCCGTGAGACCTGCTATGCTCTATGGATCTGAATGTTGGCCTGTGAACCATAGACATGTGTAGAGAATGGCTGTAGCAGAAACCAAAATGCTAAGGTGGATGTGTGGACACACACGTAAAGATCGGATTCGGAATGATGCAATCAGAAAGAAAGTTGGAGTAGCTCCGATCGAGGATAAGATGCGAGAAAATCTCTTAAGATGATTTGGTCATTTGCAAAGAAGATCAACAGATGCACCAGTTAGGAGATGCGAGTGTTGGGATGTTGAGCCGGCTAAGAGAGGGCGAGGACCTAAGAAGTGTTGGAAAGAGACTATACGAAGGGATCTTAGTTTTTTGGATATAAGTCCGGGATTGACCCAAGATAGATCTGAATGGAGGTAAAGAATCCATGTAGCCGACCCTACTTAATTGTGGGAAAAGACTTTGTTGTTGTTGTTGTATGGATCAGCTTGAGACTACCCAGGAAGTGTTGGAATGAGACTATCCGAAAGAATCTTAGTCATTTGGATTTAAGCCCGAGAATGGCCCAAAATATATATGAAAGGATGCAAAAAATTCATGTAACTAACCCTACTTATTTGTAGGAAAAGGCTTTGTTGTCATATAGATCAACTTAACCAGATAATGGGCAGAGCAGTAGTCAAATCTTTCCCCACCATGAGTTTCTATAATGAAAATCTTGCCCATCATTTTTATGTTCTGCCTGATCTCCACTAGCTAATGTATCCTTAGATGTCTTCCACTCTCCCCATGCCCTCCCATCCATCCTCGTCTGCGCCACTTTCCTTTCGTCACTCTATTCGCAAGCGCAGATACTTTTTGGCTCTCGGAACTTGCTCTATACCATGCCCCGACCTTCTTATCTCCTCCCCAAGTGATGGCGATGAACAAGAACTAAATCGAGTACAGGATAAAAAAGACAGTTTGGCCTCCTATAATCTAGTCATATATATACCCCTATTATATATTAGAGGGATTTTGGATGCTTATTTAGTAGAAGAATTGTGTCGACATAGTAGAATTAGGATGGCCTAAAAAATTAGGTTGAATTACAATAACGAGACCCAAAGTACACCGCAAATCCCAATTAAAAGCCTTATTTTCAAAATTTAACAAAAAGGATACTTAACTTTTAACTTTATAGGTAGCGACGACATAAAAGAGTTTTGGAAGCTTATGGAAGCGTGTATTTGAGATAAAAAGATCTAACTCCACTTTATTGCATTTCAAAAATGAGGCTTTTGATTAGGAATCGAGGCATGGTTCATGCCTTCTTTTGTAATTTACCTAGAAGTTAACGAGGGTAGATCTTCTATTTCATTGGTATCGAAATCTCGCTGTACATGTCTTGCAGTGATTATGACTTCATTGCAGTGAATGCTGTCTTCCTCGATCAACAAATCCAACCACCATACACCATTGTACCTTCAAGCTTGATTAGAGCCAATGTTTCAGCTTTTGTTGTATAGTGAAAAGTCGAGCTTTGTATAGTCAAAAAGAATCCAATTCTATGCTCTAGTACCAAATGATGACATCCGAAATTTAAGGAAGATTGTTTTAGGGGTAAGAAGAGAGGAATTGAGGTAAGGAGATGAAAAGGAGAGTGTCGAGCTGGTGAGGAAGAAAAAAGTGATGTTCAGAAGGGGACTTAAGGGCATAGAAGAAGAATAAAAATTAGAATGGTTAAAGACAATGACTATCAAAACTCTTACCTTTTTGTCCCCCATTACATAGGGAATAGGATGTATTAAATAGTGAATTAACCCATTAAAAGAGGCATCCATTCATCTAAAGATACATCTACAACGCATCCAAGTTGCGACTTTTTTCAAAAATTAAAAAAACAAAATAAATTTAGATGTTTCAGACAAGACCATATGTGAAGACTACTAATTTCCTTACCTCTAGGGCACGATGCAGTCATTTTACCCCTCGCATTAAATGCAGTGTTTTTGATGCGGTCATGGACGTGGATTATCTTCCTTGTGCCCATTGGCGTACACCCAATCATTCTTCCGGTAAGTGGTTGGGTGAAGTTTAATAGACCCTACGTATCCACCCAAGCTTCATTTGGAAGAGATGACCTACCGACTAGAAAGCAGCCAGTGGATGCTTCTGATGAGCCAAGCCAAACTTTTCAACTATATCTACATATTAATTTGGGTCGATGTAACTTCTTCAGAGTAATCCCAAACCTGAGCATGTATCCTCTATGAATCTTCCAACTAATTTCTATACAATGGCATACGTTGTTCTGTTAGTGTTTCTACATGGAATATAGACTCGGGTGCTTCTATTCACCTAACTGGTGAAGATAGATTTCTTTCCTCTTCCCATACATCTATGAATGTAAAATAAGGTAAATTGGTAAATGGTGCTCATTCCCCCATTTCTTCAGTCGGCAATATGAATGTTTACCCTATTTTCGACATTTTGAAGTCTTTGTGCATTTGATTCTCCTTTTAGCTTGCAATATGTTCCTATATCATGTATCAAGCTCAATTGTAGAGTTATATTTAATGAGCATTGTTATTTTCATAGGAGGAGGCCAGCATACACCCAACACAGTCGCTACAGTCAGAGCAAGATGAGGATCTGAGTGCCTTACAGAAGCATCTGACTACTTACAAGGCATACCAGATAGCAGAGGTGCCACAGTTTTACGCACTGCGACCCCGGAGGAGGCAGAGATGTGGATGGACTAGGTGTCCAAGGTGTCGCGGGATGATACACACAACAACTGAGTCTTGGTTGTTCCCGCTCTTTCGTCTTCTTGTACATGTATTTATTTTTAAGACATGGTGTATATATACTTGTTATACTTTTATGGCATTGTATATACTTTTTGTGGATATTAATGATATGAATGGAAAAATATTGCTTGTTCTTCCCTCTTTACTACTCTTTACAGCAAACCTTCTACTCTAGCAAGACGACACTGCCCCAGAAGTAATCTCCAGGCTACCAACGCATGGCCAACGAGATCGATTGCACATCCCAATTTGCCTCTAGGCAAGTCCCAATCAATAAAACATCCTTCCTCGCAATAAGGCAGGGGTTTCCCTCGCCAACCACATCTTCATAAGTGTGGGAAGGCGAACGCTCCATCAACATAGTGTTGACCTTAGGTGGAACAAATCTCGATGGCAATCATGGAATGTGCAAATGCTTCCCCAAACAATCAGTTTGTCGATGCCCCCCAACCCCACAACTAAAATAGCAGGGAGGCATCGAGCAAACGAAAGCTCAACGACCATAAACCCCACATCTAAAGCGGTGTTGATCATGCTTGCGATGACAGACAAGTGTCCAGCCCTCAACAACCCTCCCTTCTTCATGTTTGGTGGCCCTCCACACCTTCCTCTCTCCGATTTAGGTGTCCCTCACACACTCCCTATCGCCCTCACAAACCCTCCAGTGCATACGCTTTCTTTCGTCTCTCTCTCTCTCTTACCATGGACCAAACACTATACATTTCATTATTCGCCCATCTTTTCTTAAAAAGAATTTATTTCCCATTTTTCACACAAAACAGGAGATGGACTATATGAGATGCAAGTTCATTGAAAGCGGAAATGAAAGATAATTAACCAATGCCACACTAAATTTAGAATGTATGTGTTTTTAAATATTTTAGATTAAAATTCAACAAAAAGAATGAGGCAAAATAATCGAAACAAGAGAAGCGACATTTGCTATAGACAGAAATACCCTAGAACATGAAAGACAAAATTTAGTAGAAATTCCTATGATGTCATAGGTACTAAGTATTTGTATGATCAATCATAGACATCGCCTGATGATATCTCTAGCATAGGGCAAGATGACTAGATTTATGTGTGATCGCAAAAAAATTGATTAAATTCAAATATGTTATCAAAGAAATTAGTTGGTGAAAGATAGAATGAGAGAAGCATGTTTAAGAAGCTTTATGCATATAGAAGATTAGTTGATGCCTCAATTTGAAGGTTTGAAACTTTAGGTAATGTGGGTTGCACAAGAATAGAAAAAATCCCAATGAAAAAGAAAGCCGATTATTATACCACTTATTTTGTTTATCTATGTATAGCATTGAGTTGTTTGGAGGGGAAGAATCCATGCAACTAATCCCACTTAAATATGTTATGTCTCCATTATAACCTCTCTTTAAAATTGATTGAACCCTAACATGTTATCAAAGAATTAGTTGGTGATTGAAAAAATGAGAAGCATGTTTGAGATGGTTTGTGCATAGAGAAGATTAGTCATTGCCTCAATTGAAGGATTTGAAACTATAGATGATGTGGGTTGCACGAGAATAAAGAACCCCAAAGAAAAAGCAAGTCGTTGATTGTTATGCTACTTGTTTTGATTATCTATGAATAGCATTGAGAAGAATAGCATTAATGTACCCAGTTAATGGTCTAGTGGTAGTACAGTGTGTCTACCACACAAAAGACCAGGGTTCAAATCCCACTCTTGTAGGGGTTGCGTTAGGTAGTCGACGGCTAGCGTAAAAAATAGTCGAATCTTTCAACATGGATTTGAGCAAGAATTCATGTAGCCGACCCTACTTATAGTGGGAGAAGGCTTAGTTCATTTTAACATTGAGAACGTTGTTTAGCAGAGACGAAACCATGTAGCTAATCCCACTTAAAATGGAAATATGCTATGCTTCCGTTATAAACTCCCTCTATGCAATTTTTTTCTATTTAGAGAAATCGATGTTTAATTTAGATGAACCTTCTACAAGAGGTGACGACAAGGTTTTCAAGGGTATAAATGTGGACTATCTGATCTTTTTCTTCTCGGCGAGGAGAATGCCGGTTGGTGTTAGACGGAAGGTGGAGTCTTTGATGAGATCTTTTTTCTGGTCAGATGGAAGGCAGACAACGAGGGGATTGCACCTGGTGGCCTGGAAGGATATCGTGGTGCCTGTTTCGGGGGAGGGGGGGGGGCCTTGGTATTAGGGATGTGGATTCAATGAACAAAGCCTTGTTAGCCAAGTGGGCGGTGCGCATTTGGGGTCCATCAGACTCGCCGGTGTTGCAGTTGCTGAGGGAGATTTATGGTGTCACAGGGGAGTTGGTGGCTGGGAGGAAGCATCACGAGTCCTCGTTGTGGAGTGGGGTCCGTATCGTGATTACGGGGCTCAGGTCTTTTCTTCGGCCGAAGTTGGGGAATGGTCTCCATTTCCGTTTTTGGCAGGATGATTGGACGGAGGAGGGGGCGTTGGCCTACCGGTTTCCGAGGTTGATGGCATTAGCCATTGACAGGGGGGCGCGGGTGGCGGAGGTGGCTGACTCGGGGTCGTGGGCGCAGAGGTTCCTAGCTGTTCTTCTCGGATCAGAGGATGAGGAGTTTTTGCGGTTGCTATCGGAGATTCCCCCTGTCAAGGAGATGTCGGGGGAACCCGATTATTTTGTGTGGGAAGACGGTAAGTTCTCGATGAAGAAGGCATACAGGAAGCTGAGTGCTGGGGTGGTGGAGCGAGATGAAGATTTATGTGCTGACTTGAAGGTGATTTGGGCGGCTAAGATTCCTACTCGGGTTAAGGTCTTTCTTTGGTGTCTAAGAAGAGACCGGATGTGTGACAAAGTGAGAAGAGGCAACTGCTGGGTGCGACGGATATGAGGTGTGACTAGGGTTATAAACGAGCCGAACCTGAGCGAACCAACCCAGTCTCGGTTCGGTTCGTTTAGCATACTTTTAAGCTCGGGTTCGGTTCGGCTCGATAAAATGATAACTGTAATCAGGTTCGGTTCGGCTCGGGTAAGGTTCGTAAAGGTTCAGTTCAGCTCGTTAAAGGTTCGTTTAAGAATCATGTTGTGCAGACGTTTCTATTCAAAGGGAAAAACTGCAACCACATGGGAGGGTTTTCTGAGGTTTCCTGAATAGGGAATAGGGACTTAGGGAGTGGATGACTAGATGGATTTGGGAAAATAAGTGAATAGCCCTTACGTTAATATAGAATGTATTTTTTCCTTATATATACAATATGTATGTATACATACTTTTATGTATATATGTGTGTATATAATCGAACTTTTAACGAACTGAACCTGAGCGAACCAATGTTTTTGAGGTTCGGGTCGTTTATTTAATCGAGCCCAAACTCATGTTCAGGTTCGGTTCATTTATTTCCGAATCGAGTCTGAATCGAACTTTTACCGAGCTGAATCTGAGCGAATATCGAACCTGAGAATTTTTTGACAACCCTATGTGTGACAGAGCGAGGACGGTGTGGAGGATGCGGATCACATCTTCTTTGGTTGCAGGTTTTCGGCCAGTGTGTGGGAGTCGTTGGGGCTCCCGTGGGTTCGGGCATCTGATGTGGAGCACTTTTGGAGATCTATTCGGGCGGTCGGTCTTGGGTCATCCGGCGATGTCTCCAAGCCATTTGCCGCACTCTGGGCTATTTGGCTTGGCAGGAATGATACAATTTTCAAGGAACGGCGGTTTTACTTTGAAAATGTACTTGCTAACTGTAATGTCTTGTACAATTTTTGGATATCCAACTGATGAACCATCTCTCTTTTTAATGAATGTGTTGGTGTGGTGACTCCCGCCTTGGGAGGGCACCCCCATCTTTCTTATTCAAAAATAAATAAATGTGGACTATCTTATGCCAGTCCTTCTCAAAAGATTCCAACATTTGTTATTTGAAATCATAATTGCATAGAACAAAATATTTTTAGCATACAAATTTAAACAAAGAACACTCACTTAAAATCATAACCACTTCCTGGTTGCAAGACTTCCGGTGCCATCCTGCACAATGTAGCACAGATCCAAATCAAATGCAAACAGATCCAACCAATCTAAATCTTAAAAGGAAAATACCATAAAAATGAGCATGACAGACAACAAAGAGTATGTGTAACAAAATATTGTTAGAGCTCTAACCAGCATGGTGTGCCTACAAATGTATTTCTTGAGCGTTGCCTATCACCCCGGTCAAACATGCAGGCAGAAACACCGAAATCACCGAGTTTAACAACACCATTGGAGTCTAGAAGGATATTTCCAGCCTGATGGTGGACCAAAATGAAGCCCTTTGAATATTTGCAACATGAAAGGATTTTTACATGTAACTACTAAAATTTTATTTTTAACGCATCAAACCTTAATATCACGATGGATATGACCATGCCTATGAAGATATTCCAAAGCTTTCAATGTTTCTTTAAGAATTGAACATATACAGGCCTCCTCAAAACCATCTGGATATGCTATTTTCATCAGGTGCAAACAAGAACCTTCAGCCATAAATGGCATCACCACCCAAAGAAATTTGTCAACAACAAATGAGCAGTATGCCCTTATTACATTGGGATGGTCTATCAAGCTCATTGTCTGAGCTTCTCTTCGTATGTCATCCTATAGAAATAGATGGTTATCATAAATTACTACAGCATTTGAAGTACTTTAACTGAAAAAGATGCCCAAAACAATCAATTAGAAAGTAAAATAATATAAAAATGCATAAATTTATTGTGAACAGACCGCCAATCAATCACCACATAAGCACATAAATAAGACACGATATAATGGTGGCCGGTCACCTCTAACGGCCACCGTGGAGGAATAATCACTAAGAAAAAAAGTACAACTCCTTGTGTTCCTTCACTTCCTTCCTCTCCTCCTTCATGCCATTGCTTGTTGTTGTGTGTTGTCTTATGTGGAGGTGTTTACCGCCCATGTACAAGACCCTAGGGCTCGTTTGGCTGCCAGGTTACCTTGAGGTAACCTAGTTTACCCCCCTACATTCTTGGGTTGGAATTAGTTGTATGGACCCCACAATTTCTTTGTTATATTATTTTTTAACCATGTTCGAATTACAAATTTATCACAAATATTATAATCATAAAAAAAATAAATATAACACATAATCAATGTGACATCACATTAAACTTATCATTCCAACCCTTCTAACCATCCAAACAACTACTATTCACAGGAAATTACTCCAATCCAACCCAGTTACCAAACAGGCCCATAGTTTCATCCCTATAAGGTATTACATGAAATATAACTCCAATTTTATTACGATTAGGAGTCTAACTCCGTTAAGATTGCCTATATTAATTATTAACTCATAACCCTAACAATTCCCCCCTTTACTTGAATGACATCATGACCTTCATGCTGTCCTGAGTCTGCACAAATCCATCATCGTCATTTGTAAGCTCCTCTTGCAAGAACTCTAACATTTGGCTACACACCACTCTTCAAGTGCCTTCAACTTGCCACCCCTTAGGAACACCCGTACAATACTTTATTGTGTTTCAGATGCATTGCCACACATTTGTCATGACCAAAAATGCAAAGAGTGTGTCATTGTCTTCTGCTAAAGGAAATTATACCCGTTTCTTCTTCTTATATGCTTCTGCAGTAGAGATACCAACAGCATGTTGCATTCTTCTTGTACTTCTCATCTTGGAAAAAAATAAAAGCATCATCACATGTCACCATTGTTTGAAATGGCTAGCCTCGAGGTAAGGCGGACCCTTTTATTAGCCTTAAATTGGACGTATCAAGCACTCCTGCAAGGCATACACCTTGGGGGACTGAGGCGGTGAGGCAAAGGCGAGACGTGTTGTAGCACCCCAATCATAGTACTGCATATAGTAATGACAGTGTGGTAATAGCTTATACGTAGTGGGGGATACTACTAGACAACATGGGCTTAAGCATTTTGGGTTGTGGTCAAGGACTCCAGCTAGACCTAAGCCCAATAGGTTGTCTTGGCCAATAATCCCCAATAACAGACCGATTTTAGAGCCCGAGACGTTACAGACGGTATCATAGCAGATTCCCTCTAATAGTGGAAAGGGCTACCCAAGAGGTGGAGCCACCTCTACCATAGAGTTACAATGAAAGGGTTGTCCAAGAGGTGAAGCCACCAGTGCTATTGTGAATAGGTCATGGGCCATTATAACTGTTAAGAAAAAGAGTCTTCGATATGCATTCAGGGAAAACCCTAGGCTCTCTTATATAGGGAGAGGCCCTAAGGGTAAATTACAGAGACGTCTAAATAAGAGAAAGAAATAGCAACAAGATACAACTAATAATAAATCTCGAAACTATCTCTATACTCCCCCTCAAGGTGGAGCATAGATGTCTATCATGCTCAGCTTGGATGAACATCTCTGAAAAGATCCTCTGAGCAGTGGCTTGGTGAATACATCTGCAGTTTGATCTCCTGAGCTAACATGTGCAGTAGATATCAATCCTCTCTGGATCAGGTCCCTGGTGTAATGACAGTCAACTTCAATATGCTTGGTCCTCTCATGGAAAGCTGGATTGTTGGCAATGAACAATGCTGCCTGATTGTCACACTGAAGCTTCATAGATAGAGGCACAGCTACATGTAGATCTTCTAATACGGAGCGAACCCGCATCATCTCCGTGATGGCTTGAGCCATGGCCCTATATTCGGATTCCGCACTGGATCTTGCCACCACAGTTTGTTTCTTGCTTTTCCAAGAAACCAGAGAGCCTCCAACAAACACTGCGAACCCTGAGGTTGATTTTCTATCCTTAGGACACCCTGCATAATCTGCGTCTGCACACGCTGAGATGGATAAGTCTGTGCCCTTTCTGAATAGCAGCCCTGACCCTGGAGAAGACTTCAGGTACCTCAGTATCATGTGTATAGCATCCATGTGAACCTGTCTTGGTTGCTCCATAAACTGACTTACCCGGCTAACTGCAAATGCAATGTCTGGACGGGTTAAGGTAATGTAGAGGAGTTTTCCCACCATTTCTCTATATCTCCTCTTATCTACTTCATCAGTATCACCATCATACAGCTTCATGCTGGGGTCCATGGGGATGCTTGATGGTTTGCACCCATCCATGTCAGTCTCAATCAGGAAGTCTGTAATGTACTTCCGTTGTGTCATCACCAAGCCATGTGCATTCCTTGCAAATTCCAACCCCAGAAAATATCTTAGGGTTCCAAGATCCTTTGTAACGAACTGACAGCCTAGGAATGCCTTCGCCCTCTCTATGCCCTGAACATCGTCTCCTGTAACAAGAATATCATCCACATAGACCATAATGATAAACGTACCTGCCGAGGACTTCTGGACAAACAACGAGTGATCGGCATTTGACCTCTTGAATCCCTGGTGCTCAATTAGGTTGGACAGCTGCTGGAACCACGCTCGCGGACTCTGTTTGAGGCCATATATCGCCTTGTGAAGTCTACAGACCATATGCTTCTCCCCCTCAGCAGTAAACCCGGTTGGCTGCTGCATGTAGACTTCCTCCTGTAAGTCTCCGTACAGAAAGGCATTCTTGACATCTAGCTGAGAAATGCTCCAATCACGAACCACAGCAACGGATAGGTGAATACGGAGAGTCGAGTGTCTTGCCACTGGAGAGAATGTATCCATGTAATCCACGCCATATGTTCGTGTAAACCCACGGGCGACCAAGCGTGCTTTGTATCTATCCAACGTGCCATTTGCATGATATTTGACTGTGAAGACCCATTTGCAACTCACAACTGATGCATCAGGAGGTGCAGGAACCAAAGACCATGTGCCACGGGACTGCAAGGCCCTCATCTCTTCTTCCATAGCTAATTTCCAGCACTCACTCTTCAAGGCTTCCTGGTATGTCCGTGGTATATCCACGGAAGACAATGCTGTGGCAAACTTCTGAAAATCACCTGTGAGCCAGTGGAAGGAAACCTGTGAAGCAAATGGATAGAATGCACATTGCCTCCTCTGCTTCCGAATAGCAATCGGAACATCAAGATCATCATCTGTGTCTTCCTGTAATGAGGAATCCTGCATATGTACCGAACTTGACCCGTCAGTAGTAACGTCATCTGAACATACCTAAGGCGTAGTGATTGGTTGATCTGTCGTCTGAGCAGGACCTGACTGACGCGTATAATGTCTAGGAAACGGTGATATGATTGGTCTTGGAATGGGTGGAGGTGGAGATGGTGGTGGCGGTGGTGCTGGCATAGGAACTGACACAGGGGACGACTCAGGCGAACTCCATGTAGGTGGTGGTGGAACATAAATATCATCAGTGGCAGTGGATGGTACCATTCTGTCCCCAGCTGGCGAGAAATACATAACCGACTCGAAGAAAGTGACATCAGCACTGACGAAGTACCTGTTGGTTGTAGGATCATAACACCGGTATCCCTTCTGGGTTCTGGAATAACCAACAAAGACGCACTTGACTGCTCTAGGAGAGAGCTTGTCAAGTCTAGGAGATAGACGATGAACGAACGCCACAGTGCCAAAGACACGTGGAGGCAGTGAGAAGAGCTCCTTGTCTGGAAAAATAAGAGAGATGGGTATCTTCTCACCAAGGACAGAGGATGGCATTCGATTGACCAGATAGCATGCAGTAAGGACAGCATCCCCCCAGAAAGAAATAGGAGCACAACTTTGAATCAACAGGGTTCGAGTAATATCCAAGAGATGGCGATGCTTTCTTTCCGCCACACCATTTTGTTGTGATGTATGCACAAGTGGTTTGGTGAATAATACCCTTTCATGAAAGAAATTGAGAAAGAGAGCGTGTACAAAATTCCAGGGCATTATCCGTCCGAACATATTTGACCGAGGAAGAGAAAACATTCTGCACTTCATTAATCAAATTTTTGACCACGTCTCCTGCTTCAGATTTATTCTTCAAAAGAAATACCCATGAGACACGAGAAAAATCATCCACAACCACAAGATAAAACTTGTGTCCTTGGTGATCGGGAACACGACTCGGACCCCATATGTCTATATGTAACAACTCAAATGGGGAGCTACTGCTCCGACTCTGACGACCTGGAAAGCTCAACCTATGATGCTTTCCCAACTGACATGTTTCACAGCGAAACGACGAGCTTGGAGAGATCTGGGGCAGAAGATGGCGCATTTTCTGGAGCGGAAGGTGACTAAAACGAAGATGCCAAATGTAAGGAGAGACTGGTCCAGCGGAGTGAGAGGAGACGCCAGCATAGGATTCCCGAACCAGCCGATATAAACCATTCTGCTCAGAGCCACAGCCAATCACCTTGCCCGTGAGTATGTCCTGAAAAATGAGAGAAGACGGGTCAAATATAGCACGACAATTTAAATCATTTGTAATCTGACTAATAGACAGCAAATTCATTGAGAACTCAGGGGCATGTAGAACGCTCTGTAGCTGCATAGTGGAGGATAGGAAAACCTCCCCCTGGCCAACAAGGGGTGAGTGGGTACCATCGGTTATCTGCATTGAACGGCCAGGAGAAATATCCCTGTAGGCCTGTAATCTACCTCTATCTCGACAGAGATGATGTGTGGCTCCGGAATCTATAACCCAGTCAGATATATCATGAGATGGTATGAGTGTTGATGATCTACCTGAGCTACTAGCAGTGGCGGATGAACTAGCAGAGGTTGTGGCAGCAATGTCTGAAGAACCACCAGATGAATCACCATAATATCACGGAGACGGGCCACAACTTCATCAAATCTATGATCTGCAGTAGACGGTAATGGAGACTGTGAATGCTCTGCAACCCGTGCCGATACTAGGAACCCATGCTTAGAGTAGCATGTCTCCTCTGAGTGTCCAGTTCGGTGACAATACGAGCACATTTGACTGAAGCGACCACCTCTTCCTTGAGGTCCACGGCCACGTCCACGACCACGTCCAGAAGGCGATCCACCTCTCCCACGCGAGGCTGCCATCGCTGATGGGGGTGGAGTAGAAGAGCTGGAGGAAACTGGAATGCGACTGAGCCTTCTGTAGACATCCTCCACTGGAGGAATTACTGCATCTGCTAGAATCTGTGATCGGGCGGCATCATACTCAGGATCGAGAGCAGCAAGTAGAACACCCACCATGGTGGCGTTCCGAAACGTCTTCTGCTGTTCAGGAGTAGCAGTGAGAGGAATAGTACTGTATAGCTTCTCAAACATCCCTCTTAGGGATGTGTATAGAGAGTGGAGAGGTCTGTCGGCCTGCTTCATCGTAAAAATGTCATGTTGAAGCTGCAACATCTTTGTCTCATTTCGCACCTGTGAATACGTAGCAGCAAGGATGTCCCACATTGCCTTAGCAGTGGGCTGATGGAGTACGTCGTTAGCTATCTCCGTCGTCAACGTACCAGACAACCAGACTTTCGCGTAGGCGTCATCAGCCTCCCATGAGGCATAGATCCCTGTCTTCTCCGCAAGCTCATCCTCGGTAAGAATGTGCTTCTTACCATTAGATTTCATGAGGCTCATGAACTGCATAGCCCATAGCTCATAGTTAGACCCGTCCAGCTTCACTATTGGCGCAGGACCTTTAAATGCGCCGGTGGAGGGCAAATCGACTTTCGATTATGACATAATGCTGCCTGGAGAAGACGAAGGGTATATAGACACGTTGATTAATGTCTACACCAACTGCATCGGATTTGAGTATGTGTGTAGACTTTTACGTACTCAAATCCATAAATCGGAGGAAGAGGGATCTAGGGCACGCCTCAAAGGAAGCTTACAGCCCTTGAAGCGGCTAGAGAGTGCCGCCTGGGGGCTGCTGGACGTTCAACGCAGCAACTGGGACCGTCGCGGCGGCCTGGGGACGTACGGCGGCAGGAGGAGAGGCCGTCGGGAGGAGATGGGGCCCGCTGGGGGCCTAGGGCGGCAGGAGGAGGGGTCGTCGGGAGGAGGTGGGGGCCTCTGGGGGCCTAGGGCGGCAGGAGGAGAGGCCGCCGGGAGGAGGTGGGGGCCGCTTGGGGCCTAGGGCGGCTGGAGGGGGCGCCGCCGGGACCTTGCTGGTGGCCTTCGGCGATGACTGGAGCCGCTGGCAGCGGCTAGAAGAGAGGGGCGGCGGGTGGGGAAGGGAGGGGCGGCGGGTGGAGAGCCCTAAGGCGGCTCTGATACCATGTTAAGAAAAAGAGTCTTCGATATGCATTCAGGGAAAACCCTAGGCTCTCTTATATAGGGAGAGGCCCTAAGGGTAAATTACAGAGACATCTAAATAAAAGAAAGAAATAGCAACAGGATACAAATAATAATAAATCTCGAAACTATCTCTAAAATAACAATGAGGACGTTGCGAATATAAGTGGGGAGATTGTTGCACCCTGAACATAGTACCACATCTAGTAGTCACAAAGTGTGGTAATAGCTTATAAGTAGTAGGGATTACTACTAGACAACTTGGGCTTAAGCATTTTGGGTTGTGGTCAAAGGCTCCAGTTGGGCCCAAGCCTAACAGGTTGTCTAGGCTAATAATCCCCAATAACGGACCAGCTCTAGGGCCCGAGACGTTATACGTGTACCTCATATGTAATATGTTTTAATCTTTTTTCTTCCACCTAAAAAATTTGAGCCACCTTACCATTACCATTTTTCCTTTTAGTGTTTATCATCAAAGAGAAAGCTGCAATTATGGCTCTTTAGGCAAAAAAATTACGTAAATTCCAATTTGACCTAACAAATGAAGACCCTTTGTAAAAAATAGAATTGAATATCAAACTATTAGCTTCTTGTAGGCATAAAAATGATATACAATATGATATGAGAAGAGATAAAAGTTGAAAAATAAACTTTACATATTCCACTTAACCACAACATTGATCGTACACATTTTTAAGAATTTGACAGAAGCATTGGACATCTTTCACGTGAGAGAATTAAATGGCATATAAAAAAACCCTCAAGCTATAATTTCCAACCCATTATTCAGCTTTGACATTAAAGAATTATATTCAGACCAGTTAACTACTTTAATATATAGGAATTTTGTTATAATATAACTTTCTTAATATATCATTTTTTTGTTAAATTGTAAAGTTTTGGGGAAAAAAAGATATTTAAGCCTCGACCGCCTCGAGGCTATGCCACGCCTCGATTCCATAGAAACCGCCTCGTTCCACTTTTCATTTTTTTAAACCTTGCCCGTCAGAACTCTTCCTCCAAGCATGTATATCATTTTCGAAAGTATCTTTCCTCATATCATCACGCATGTTCCTCTACTTACTCTAAGAACTCCCCCTTTACTGGTAAACGGATGTCCTCGTGACTCAATCTTTCCCAACAAAATTATATTATATATATCTGTACCCACTTAAATGGTCTGGCGATAGTGCAATGTGCCTACCACCAAAAGACCAGGGTTCAAATCCCCCTTGTGGGGGTTGTGTTAGGTGGTCGACAACCAGCGTAAAAAATAGTCGAATCTTTCAACATGGATTTGAGCAAGAATCCATGTAGTCGACCCTACTTATAATGGGAGAAGGCTTCATCATTTTTATAGTTGTAGGTACATAAGTTACACCTTTCAGTGTTTGCAATGTCCCATTAGACATACAAATTGTATTGATCCTCCTTTG
The DNA here is from genome assembly GCA_037367405.1 of Ottelia alismoides. Taxonomy (NCBI): domain Eukaryota; kingdom Viridiplantae; phylum Streptophyta; class Magnoliopsida; order Alismatales; family Hydrocharitaceae; genus Ottelia; species Ottelia alismoides. The sequence continues at coordinate 220,453 of JAZKJV010003284.1, read as the reverse complement.
AAGCGGTGCATCTATCCAATTGTAATCCAAACAAAAAATAGTTCCATGCATAGTTTTAGTATGTATTGAACTGCTCCCTAGGTGAACACATGTGATCTTGTCACGTCGACTCCAAACACCATCTTGATATGCATTCATCTCTCTTGAATACGCTAGCAAGTCTTCCTCACATATTGTGGTGGAATCTTCTTAGTCGGAGTTAAGATCACATAATTTCTTCCCCTTCTCTTTCTCATGTTCAAACAATTAGTAATATTTTGACTACATTTGTCTCATCAAAGGAATCCGGTAACACCATTTGACTTGATCAACACTTAAACCTCATCTTCCTAAGCATTTGATCTTTGTGAACAGTACATGACCTTCGTTATTTGTTGTATCATCTTTCAATTTTCTTCATGATTTATTCAAAAGTAGTAGAGCATATGTTTCGTCCATTGTGATGATCTCTTTTCCATAGAGCAATATCTTTATAATATGATTATAAAAAGATGGAAGAGACTCGACAAGATAGTGTATTATACTCCTTAAAGAAATACTCTCCTTTCTTGATCTTCTCCTCGAGTGTAAATACATTCACCAAAAATATCTTTTCAAAAAAATCTGTCAAAACTTTGTTAAACTCATCCAAGTACACCTCCAACTTTGTCTCGTCTTTCATCCTTAAGCTTAGACCATAAAGCTTCTACTTCCGCAATAGCATGTTTGGCAGATATTTGAACTTGTATTATACCTCGAGCTTCATACGAACGTTTGACAGATCATTTTGGCTAATAACTTCTTGAGGAGTGTTGTTTGCCTAGAATAGCTATATTGTACATATCATGAGATCTCCTATCTCCTCCTACTCTTCCTTTTTCATATTATATGGTTTCTTATCTATTATCTGAGGAGCTTTCGCAAACCCTTCTTTCATAAGTATATTCTACATTCATTGTCATAAAGTGAAATCGTTTTTTTCCGTTGAAAGTTGCGTAAAAATGTACCCTTCAATATGAACTTAGCCATCAGATGGCATTCATTAATAAGGCTCTTCTAATGGAGCGAGTGAAGCGTCTCTGGCGAGTGAAGGGCGATGGGGAGGCGAGCTCGTCGAGGTCGAAGGGTGGCGCATTCCCTGCTGGGGGGAGGAAGGGGGTCAGCCGGGGGGGAGATGCTGGGCCTTCGTCGGTTGGTGAGGGTGTTGAGAAGCGTGTAGATGGGTCTGGCGAGAAGCGTGTAGATGGGTCTGGCGAGAAGCGGGCGACCGGGGAGGACGGGTGGGTTATGGCTTCGCATAAGAAGCCGGGGAAGAAATGTTTCCGCTGCGGAGTGCATGGTCATCTGGCTTCCACTTGTCGTCTTCCTCTTCGGTGTTTTGCATGCGGAAATGTGGGTCATCGCATGTACTCATGCAGGGTCGTTGGCGGTTCTCGTGGGTGCACCGGGAGTAGGGCTCGGTCTCGGATGCTCGGATCGGGGCTGCATGGAAGACTTGACGTTAACTTCGGTGGTGCGAGGTGGCGACGCCAAGGTGATGGGTCCCGATGCTATGGTGGTGGGTGGAGGCGACCAGTTGATGGGCGGTGGTGTTGGTCGTTCTTTTGATGGGGGGGATGATGCTCTTTCAGGTGGTGGCCCCGCGATGGGGTGCGTTGTGGAGGAAGCGTCGTCTTCGTCGTTGGCGCTGAGTGGGAGGCCGGTCGGTGGGGAGCCTCTGCATGGGGAGGCGTTGCATGGGGAGGTGCTTCGTGGGGCGACGGTTCAGGTGGGGAGTCTTCGCGCCGATGTTGGCTTCCTCGCAGCGGTGGGGGTCCTGCAACGGCCTGTCGTGTCGTGGGAATTGATCCAATCCAACACCTTGGAGTTCTTGGGTCCTCACTTCGGCGGGGACTTCATCATCTTGGACTCCTCTCGCTGCTGCGTTCGTGGTCTTTCCCCGGAGCAGCGGGAAAGGCTTTTCTCTTTTGATGGTGATGGCGACGTGGCGTGGAGGCGACTGAGGCTCACCGACGGAGCATCCTTTGCCTCGGAGGTCTGTGTGGCGGAAGTGCGGGGAGTGCCCTTTCTCTCTCGCACGGTCCCTACCCTCTCTAGGGTGGTGGAGGATTGGGGGGAAGTTTTGGTTGTACTCGACGATGGCTTATCGCCGGGCGCGGACTGGACGCGTGCTAGAATTTTGCTGGAGTGCTCTTCGTCGTTCCTTGCCACTGCTGTTGATAAGGTCCTCTTCGAATCCATGAAGATTGGCCGGTGGACTTTCAAGTTGGAATTCTCTTTCCTTTCGCCTGCGGCGGCGCCGACGACCTCGCAGTCGTCTCCGGCTGTCAAAGTTGACGTCCATGACCTGGGCGTGGGGGCCGACGCTTCATATTCTGATTGCCACGTATCCAACCTTGGGGGTGTTTCTGAGGGATCGCCTGATAAGTGTATCTTCCCTGAACTGCTTTTTCAGGCTTCTCGGGAGATGTGCGCGGATCCTGACAGGTGCGGTTTCGTGGCTTTGGGCTCATTCGAGGTCGATTCGCATTCTTTCCAATCGCCTCTTCTGTCGGCTAACTCCATGCATCTGTCTATCTCGGGGCACATGACCACTCATTCCTTGCGACCCCCTATCGGATCCATCCTTTTCGGATCGTGGCCTCGATTGTGGGTTCTATCCGAACCGCTTGTGCTTTCGGACCCTCTTCCTTTGGCGTCCGTCTCTGCTCTTCCGGGGCCCGCTGTTCCGATGGTTTTGCCAAGGCGGATCCATCTGGAGGAATTAGACTCGTCTGTTGTGATGGCGCAGGTGCACTCACCTCCTTCCTCTATGACTCCTTCGGTTGTTTCTCTGCCTGGTGCGGTTGGCGACGCCAGTGTTCTGGTTGGTACCTCAGGGACAGGTGATGCCCCCTCTGCGGTGGGGACCTCATCCGCTTCAAGATTTGGGAAGAGCTATAGTAGGCGTATCCATTCACGCCTTGGCGACCCCATGGTCGCATCCTATTCGACGTTGAGAGACTCGGTGGCAGAGGCGGCAAGCTTCTCTCTTATTGGGGGACGCTCCCTTGGTTTTTAATGAAGGTTCTATCATGGAACGTTAGGGGACTCGGGGAACCAGACAAGAGGCGAGCCTTGGAGATGCGTTTCTCCGAGTGGGAGTGTGATGTTGCTTTTATTCAAGAATCGAAACTTTCGGGGGTGGATGACTCCTTGTGGCGATCTTTTGGTGCGGGTGCTTTGGATGCCTTTCGCACGGTGGATGCCAACGGGCGTCGGGTGGCATTATCTTGGCTTGGCGCTCGGCGATATTCTCTCTCTCCTCTATGCGCGTGGGAAGACATTCTTTGTCTGTCGTTTTGACTTGGGCCGACTCTAATGCCTCTATCGCTTTCTCGGCTATTTATGATCCTACTTGCCACTTACTGCAGCGGGAGCTCTGAGAGGATCTACGGGACGCGGCCTCCGAATTCGAGGATCTTCCCTGGCTGCTGGGAGGGGATTTCAATGTCACTGCCCCCTCTTCTGATCGGTCGCGTGGCCGCGGGGGGCAGGATCCGGGCTCAGGAGACTTTATCGACCTCATTTCTGACTTGGCCTTGGAGGGGCTGGTGCCCAATGATATTTCTTATACTTGGAGGAACAATGCTTCTCGGTCGAGGATTGATAGATTCTTGGCGAATATAAAGTTCATGGAACTCTTCCCTTTGTGTTCGGTGTCATCTCGGCCGCGCTCGTTTTCGGATCATAGCCCAATTGTGTGGGATTCTGGGGAAGAGCTCCGTCCTCGGGGTCTCTTCCGATATGAAAGGTGTTGGCTCTTGGAGCCAGGGTTTAATGATTTGGTCAGGAGCCACTGGAACCAGACCTCGTTTGAGGGTTCCGCTGCTCGTCGATTGGATCACAAGCTTGCCTCGCTGAGAAGGCTTTTGGCGTCTTTCAAGAAGGATTCGCGGCTTGCCCGTGTGGCGGCTAAGAAGGTGGCGGAGGATGCTATTTTGCGATTGGATCGTACGGAGAATGCGCGTGAATTGCTGACGGAGGAGCTTTTGGAGCGTGCTGCTGCACTTGATATAGTCAAAGCGGAGGATAAAAAAAGAACGATCGAATGGCGTCAGCGATCATGCTTGAGGTGGATCAAGGAAGGGGATGCTAATACCGCGTTCTTTCATCGGATGGCAAGTGGAAGAAGACGATTCAACTCCATCCGTTCTCTTTCGGTGAATGGCTCCCTCATTAATGGGGACAAGGAGATGGGCGACGCTTTGGTGGAGCATTTCAAGAATGTTTTTGGGTGCCAGTCGCCGCGCAGGTGGCGATGGTCGAGCCGGGGGGCTCCTTCGATCTCTGACTCGGATGCCCTGGCCCTGGTCAGGTCGTTCTCTATGGCGGAGCTCAAGGACGTTGTTTGGGACCTTAATGAGGACGCCTCGCCGGGTCCTGACGGGTTTTCTGTGGCCTTCTACCGTGATTTCTGGGACGTGGTTGCTGGTGACGTAATGGAGGTTGCGCGCGAATTTTATGATGGAAATCGTGGGTCCCTTATCGTTTTGATCCCCAAGGCACCTGCGGCCAATCGCATTGAGGACTTTCGTCCTATCTCTATCTCCAATGGGATCTATTTAATTACTGCTAAGGTCTTGGCAAGGAGGCTTGCCCCCCTTCTGGCTTGTCTTATCTCGCCCTCGCAGGCGGCCTTTACTCGTGGGCGGCATATCTCGGATTGCATCGCAGTGGCCTCCAAGATGGTCGCGACGTGGAGGAAGTCTAATGCTAAGGGGATTCTTTGGAAGATCGATTTCGCCAAGGCCTATGACTGCCTCGATTGGCGTTTCTTGTGGTCGGTGCTGAGGCGGAGGGGCTTCCCAGAGGCGTGGATCTCGTGGGTGCGGCGATGTGTCTCCACGGCATCATTATTCATTTTGCTTAATGGCTGCCCGGTCGGGGGATTTTTCCAGCCAAGGAGAGGGGTGCGACAGGGGTGTCCCCTCGCACCTCTTCTCTTTGTCTTGGTGACTGATGTTTTGCCTCGTATGATTGATGGAGTGGTTGCAGCGGGCCTGACCCGGGGATGTAATATTGGGGACTTCCATGTCCCAATTATTCAGTTCGTCGACGACACTATATGCTTTATCGAGGGGGGTCCCACTGAGGTATCTGATATGGCTACTACTCTTCAACTTTTCAGTGAGGTCTCGAGACTCTTGATTAATGGGACAAAGTCTAAGGTGGTACTCTTCGGCATATCGCAGACGGAGGTTTTGGAATGTGCTCAGCTCCTGGGATCCAATCCCAGTACCCTCCCCTTTGATTATCTCGGACTGCCCCTAGCTGTCGGACGTGTTCGACTCCGTGATTGGAAGGTCGTGGTGGAGAAGATGGAGGCTCGCCTAGCTGGGTGGCGAGCGGATTTATTATCCAGGGGTGGGCGCCTGGTTCTTCTCAAAGCGGTGCTATCCTCTATTCCTATTTATTTCTTCTCAGTTTGTGGTATGACGAAGGGGATTCGGTTGCGTTTGGAGAGGTGTATGCGTGGTTTCTTGTGGGGTCGGAAGGGGGAGGGGAGAAGGGGGTTCATCTGGTGGGGTGGGATGACGTATCTCGGCCCAAGCGGGTTAGGGGCTTGGGGGTCAGGCGTCTAGAACTGGTTAATGACGCTCTACTGCTTAAGTGGGCTTCACGGGTTTGGGGAAATGAGGAGAATTTTATGATTAATGTCCTGCGGGAATTGCTGGGAGAGGATTTGATGGGCGTTACTCGGGGGAACTCGTTCCACCACCTTTCTCCATTTTGGCGAGGAGTGATGAATGTTTTTATGCATAATTGCTTGCTATTTAAACCGGTACTGGGCAAGGGGAACTCTTTTCGTTTCTGGTCCGATGACTGGTCCGGAAGAGGTGCTCTCAAGGATACTTTCCCGCGTCTTTTTGCTTTGGTGGAGGATAAGGAGGTGACGGTGGCCTCGTGCTGGGAGAATGGCTGTTGGAGTCCTCGGATTGCTGCGAACCTTTCGGATCAACGTTTGGACGATCTTCTCTCGTTAATGGGTCAGCTTGCTGATGTTGCCCAACCGAATGATGGTCGGGACCACTGGGCTCGGAAGGATGGGTCTTTTTCCACGAGGAAGGCGTACTTTGCTCTCGTTCCTAGCAATCATGTCGACGACGATATTTTTGTGCGTCACTGCAGATTCTTGTGGGGCCTGAAGTTACCTGAGCGCATTGGCATCTTCTTATGGCTTCTTCGCAGGGGAAGACTATTGACTCGTGATCGGTGTGCAACTCTATTTCCTAATGTTGGATCGATGTGCGGCCTTTGTGGTGCGGAGTGGGAAACGATCACTCACTTTTTCTTTGATTGTGGCCCCGTTCGTGAACTTTGGATTGATCTTGATTGGGTTAATTCCGTCTCATTTCCTGCTTTATGCGAGAGTTTGGTGAATTCAAGGGGCAGGGACAGGAAGCATTTACTGGATTCGATAGCGAGGTTGTGAAGCATTTGGCTGGGGAGGAATGAGGCCCTCTTTGCGGGCCAGAGATTCTACAGGGAAAACATTTCTATCCGTGCAAAGCGTCTTCTAGAGGATTGGTGTACTGGGTAGGTTGGCTTTGGTTGTTTGGGGGGGCCTTTGCTTTAGGATACCCAATCGGGTATTCATTTTTGCTTTACCTGTTTAGCTTTTCTGTAAATCTCTTTACATTTTATTTTTAATATATTGAGGTGAACACCGTCGAGTGTATCCCCCTCTTTTGAGCGTCAAAAAAAAAACTTAGCCATCAGATCTACAGTATATACTGTGTAGTCTTCCTCTTCCACGAGTGATTTGAGTGGATCTCAATCGATCGCCTAAAAATGGTGAAATCTGGACTAATTTGCACTATTTGAAAATTTGAAGTAGAATCCTTTCGAATTATGTTGTTCAACTCTTTCAAAGCTTTAAAAATCGTTATTTGAACCCTCAGGTCTCCTAAATCAGACTCTTGATGCTTCTGCTCATGTTAGTTCACCGTAATCATTGAATTTATAACTCTATGCAACAAATTTCTCTATTGGTCACACTAGTAACAGGCCTCCTTCCATGGTCTCATTGCTAGCAGACGCTAGTAGAATTCTTCGATGACTCCTGTTGGTCTCCCCATGCAACCATCATCTCTAGTTCGCCATGGTTTCTGAGAGATGTGTGCCCATCACGTTACATCCTCTCTTTGACATCAAACTTCGCTATGACATTAGGTGTTGCGCAGAACTAGCAGGAAATCAATCACCATAGAAATACATAAACAAGAAGACAAGTGATGTAATGGTGCGATCAACTTTCATAATCACCTTAAAAGAAAAATCACTAAGAAAAGAACAAATAAAACTCTCTTGAGGCCTTCAGATACCTCAGAATCATATGGATTGCATCCATATGTGCCTGTCAAGGTTGCTCCATAAACTGACTCACTTTACTCGCTCAAAGGATATATCTGCCTAGTGATAGTCACATAAAGAAGCTTCCCAACAAGCTCCGTGTACCTCCTCTTGTCAACCTCCTCAATATCATCAACATAGAGCTTCATGCTCGGGTCTATAGGAGTAGGAGCGAGCCTACAATCTGTCATGCATGTCTCAAAGAGAAGATTTGTAGCATACTTCCTCTGGGTCATCACAAGACCTTGATGGTTCCTAAAGAACTCCAGTCCAAGGAAGTAGCGTAAATTACAAAGGTCCTTGGTCACAAATTGTTGATCTAGGAAATCTTTAGCAACCGGGATGCCCTGCTCGTCATCCTTTATAACAATGATATCATCAACATACACAAGTATGGCAACTATACCTTTGAGTCCTCTGAACAAACAGTGAATGATCGGCAGTCGATCTCACAAACCCATGTTGCTCTATCAAGAACGAGAGCTTCTGGAACCATGCTTTTGGACTTCACTTAAGGCCATAGATCGCCTTGTGAAGCCTGCAAACCTTCTGACACTCCCCCTTAATAGCGAACCCAGGTGGTTGCTGCATGTAAACTTCCTCATGTATGTCACCATAGAGAAAAGCATTCTTCACATCAAGCTGGTAGGGGGGCCAATCCCGTGTCACTACAACAGATAAAAGTATATGTAGAGTAGAATGTCTGATTACTGAAGAGAATGTATCATGATAGTCCACTCCATATGTCTGAGTCAACCCAAGTGCCACAAGCCTCTCCTTGTAGCGATCTACACAGCATTCTTCTTGGTGTTTCACCTTTAACACACACTTGCACCCAACAACGGATGCGCCAATTGGAGCCGAAACAAGGCTCCAAGTGCCACGCGACTGTAATGCAGCCATCTCCTCCATGACAAGATGCCACTGACTGTCATGTATGGCCTCCTGATATGTCTACGATATCTCCACAGCTGACAATGCCATAGCAAATCTCCTGAAATCCTCTGAAAGTCTGCTCAACGAAACTTGGGTTCCAAGAGGATATGAAGCACAAGTATAACTCTGCTTTCGCAGAGCAATAGGCACATCGAGATCATCTATCACCTCTTAAATCTGTAAGTTTCCCTCTTGAGAGGGTATCTGCTCACTATGTAGGGAATCCTACTACATAGACAACTCATAGTTGGTCTCATCCATCTACACGATGGGAGTCGGGCCCTTAAAGGCACCGGACGAAGAGAAGACATCACCATTGTTTTCCGACATGATGAAAAAAGACCGAAACTCAACTAGGGAAGTAGACCAAATCGAGCAATTCTACATGATCATATGAAGGATTGGTTGTACGTATAGATTCATATAACCATCCTCGTTACTCCTCAAGCCGCGCTAGGACCGGAAATTGATATTTATAGGCCTGAAATCTCATTTTCTGATCAAAATCAGACCATTTCAGACTGCAGTTTGGTCACGGAAAGAACAAAAAACGCACAAATGGACCGGAAAAGGTCCTGTCGTAGCATGTAGATGATTCCGCAAGGGTCGACGGCACACGTAGGGGTAGGGAAGGCCCCTACAGATGGCTAGGATCGCTACGCAGGGCACGTACGGAGGGAAAAGGGTGGCGACGGCGGCCCCACGGAGAAAGGAAGAGGGGTGGCGGCGGTGGCCTCGTAGAAAGAGAGGGAGAGGTGGTTGCAGCGACGGTCGTGCAAAGAGAGGGGAGGTCGACGGGTGAGGTCTTGGGCACGATGGGGTATGAGAACTCCGATCTAGGTCTGTCGCTCTGGTACCATGTTGAGAAAAGAATGAATTATTTATTCAGGAAGCCCTAGGATTCTCTTATATAGAAGAGCAACTTGTTGGGCAAATTACATGAAGAAAACAAAGGAAAATAAATAATACATAAAAGACATGTAAGATAACTAATATTTCAACATTAATATATAATCCAAAAATGCGCATAATCCTCAAGTACGTCCTCAAGTACGAGGGTAAACACATTTAGCACTAATAAAGGGGGGGAAACCTGAGATACATGTTTAATGAGGCTAAGATGTTATTAAGCTTATTGATGCTCCAATTTAAAAATGTGTGGAAGTAAGTATGAGCAAAAAAAGAGATAAATTTCATGTTTCATGCCAACTTGTCATCCAACATAACTGATATGTGGGAGAAGGGAGAGGTGATGGAATCGTGAGAGGGAAATGCAGTAAAGGAGATGGATGAGGGAAGCGTGAAAAAAGGTTCCTCTCAAGGCTCTATATATGATGGTTTTAGGGTTAGAGGTCAAAGGTACATCGTCAAGGGAGCCTCTCGAGCAAGAAGGTGAACTTTCTCCCTTCGTCAGTTGACAGACATGAATGAGAGGGAGAGGGTGAGGGGTGGAGGACGAAAGGCCTGGAGAGCAAAGGAGAGGAAGTCGAGGGCAGCTCGTGTCATTAATCCTAGTTGGGTGGTGGCCAGCCATCGAAAAAAAAACTCGGCTATAGTGCTTTCACTGCAATACGATTAGTTATCGGGCGTTTGCTTGCGAGGTGAGATGTTTTAGCTCTGATGAAGTAGGCCATCGACATGTGACGTGTTCACGACTGCGCTTGCTGATAGCGAAGTAGTCGACGTGTGGCCATGACCTGTCGGATGTGGCTAGAGGTGAAGCTCGACATGGGAAGGAGATGCTGGCAGCCACGCGAGCTTTGACGGGGGGCGATCATTTGCATAGGTGGTGAAGGGGGTTTTCTTCAGTTCAATGGGTGTGGCTGGAAGAGGCTTTTTGTCGGTTGTTCATCGGGATCTCTAGTGGTCATAGCGGAGGATGTCCGGGCACTTTTTGGAGGATCCTTTAAGGGAGATGTGGTCGAGTTGGAGAAAGGGGTGTTTCTTGCCCGCGGGATTTCGAAGGCAAAGGAGTTGATGTTGTTGTCGGGAGGCGGGGGGCGAAGGAATTTGTTTTGGCAACTACCGATGTTGGTGGATGAAGAGGTGGTGTCATGGCGTGCGACCTTGCATCTCGAAGGGATCCCTTTTATATCGAGGTCAATAAAAAAGCTGCAGGAGGCCTTTGCCGAAGTGGGGGAGGTTCTAGAGATAATCTCAAACGAGTTCACTCCGGGAACTAAAGCGACCTCGGTGGTGGTCGTAGTTGAGATTTGGCCGAGAAAGCCACTTCAACTGTCTTTGAGGGTAGATAAAGCGTTGTTTTGTATTAAGGTGGAGCAATTGTTCCCTCCTCCTCCACCTTTTTCATCGGTGGCATTGCCAGAGGTGTATGGTCTTTGTGCAGAGGAGGGTACGGCAGAGCGGTGGTCGTCTGAAGTCTAGAGGTCGATGGCGGAGGAGGCGAAGTGAACAATAAGGAAAGGGGTAAAAGTTTGGTGGCATTAATGGCTGCCAGTTTCAAGGAGGAAGGCGAAACAGCTGCAGTTGACGCTAGAAAACGGATCCTCTAAGATTTGGGGGCTTTTGAATTTAGCTTTAATATTGGAGGCAAGGGGCCTTCGGGTGCCCTACTGCTTGTTATGGAATTCTCTGAAACTTTGACAAATCTGATCATGTATCCGGACGTGAATCTTCGTGTGAACCCGGATCAAACATGGTTCGACTGCAAGTCTACACACTAAACACATATATGGTCCCTCGATCAAACATGGTTCCCCTGGCGGTTCTTCTTGCTGGCGAGTATCCGGAGGCTTCTTCTCTTGTTCTAGGTGCTTCGAGCCCAGCTCTTGGCTCCTCTGGTCCTATAAAGATGCGAATTGACCCTCAGGACGGTTGTGGAGCTAGTGGTTCTTGTGGCTCGCTGGAAGGGCTTCTTGACATAGGGGGAGGTGATTCTCTGGCAGCCTATTCGACCAAAGTGGCGATGGGTATGGAGGAAGGACCCATGCTGACCCAGGTGGCATTTGGTGAGGAGGTTGTAGATTCTATGAGGAATGGGATTGGGCTCATGGGGTTGATGGTGTGGTGGGTTCTCTTGGTCATTCCTTATTGGTGGTTCGATGGAGGAACCCCTTCCGCAAGTACCGTCGGACCACTCAATTTTGGGTGGTGGTGGTGGTGGTGGCTCAAGGTGGTTGAAGTGGTATAAACCAAGAAGGAAAAGAATCAGATATGTGATTGAGAGTGTTGATGATCAAGAGAAGTCAACGTTTGATCGAAAAAGGAAGTCAATAAAGATTGCGGTGGCTAGGGTGGCGGGTTTGGTCGCATCCGTCAGGAAGAACTTGATTACTGAGTGAAGATACAATTTGAGAGGTCCGAGGGGCCCAGAGAAGAGAAGATCTATCGCTCTATTCAAAATGATTATTTCTGTAATATTGTGTTACTGCAAGAAACAAAGATGAATCATTGGACCGATGTGTTGTAGAAGTCTTTTGGGTTGAAACATTTGTCCAATTTTTTTGTCCTTAATGAAGTCGACAGTGTCAGGGGGCTGCCATCGCATGTAATGGTGAGTTGTTTGGATTATTATCTAAGAAAGCTGGAAGGTTCGTGCAAACGGTTGAGCTCTAGGATAAGCATTTGGATCCAGATTGGTTGTGTCGTGTGTGTGTGTGTATGTACCTACAAAATATTCATCACATTCGGAGCTCTGGGTTGTGATGCATGAGGTAAGGGAGATGTTTTGCAAGGCCGCTTGGATTATTAGCGAAGATTTTAATGTCACCATTTTCTCTTCTGATAGATCGGGTATTAAGATAGGGTAGGATCTTGGCTCTGACACATTTGTGGATTTGATCAGTGATCTACAGCTTGATGTGCTTGATGCGGCAGACATTAGATTCACATAGAGAAATTCGGGCTCCAGATCTAAAACTAGTCATCTCTTGGCTTCTTCAAAAATTTTGGAGGTGTAACTGCTCCGTGGTGTTTCATCTCGTGCAAGATCCAGATCTGATCGTACCCATCTTGTTTAGGACACTATGGAGGAGACTTCCACGCATTCCTTCTTCAAATTCGAGCAGGTGTAGCTGCTTGTGGAGAGCTTTGGGGTCTGGTTGTTGATCATTGACAATCGGTAGATGGGGAAGGATCTGCGGTCGCTAGGTTTGCTTAGAAGTTGATTAGCTTGAGGAAAAGGTTGTGTCGCTACAAAAGGGAGGTAAGGGAGGCATGGAAGGAGACCATGGTACGGGTGTAGGTTGAAATAGGGCTAAATAAAGAAGAGGACTCCAGAGACCTCACGGACGAGGAGATAAGGGAGAGAGAGCAGAGCATTTGAAATCTGTAGCAGTTGAAGATAGGAAAAGGACGGCGTAGTGGACGTAGAGATCTAAACAAAGATAGATCAAGGAAGGGGATGCGAATACCAAATTTTTCATATGGTGGCAAGCGGGAGGCGGAGGAGTAATCATATCGAGGCAGTAATCGTAGAGGACTAGAGTAGAAAGGGAAAAGCAGATCGGGAGAGCCTTTGTGAACTATTTCCGCAGCATATCCAAGATAGTGGAGCCAAGGCAGTGGAGGTGGATGGGGTCCGGTGTGCCAGGCCTCTCAACGGATCAGTGCGCCCATCTGATGCAGCCTTTCGTGGAGGAAGTGAAGTAGGATGTAACTGAGTTGAATGGGGAGGGGCATCAGGCCCAGATGGGTTCCATGTTTTCTTGTACGAATTTTTGGATGTAGTAGGAGATGTCTTTGTTGTGCTGGAGGAGTTCAAACAGAGTAATGCAGCTTTTGATAGAATCGATAAAGCTTTTATCCTCCTCCTACCAAAGAAGGAGTCTTCAGAATAATTGGGAGACTTTCTGCTCATCTCTCTTTCGAACGCCATCTACTAGATTATTGCCAAGTTCTAGCAGAGAGACTTAATGAAATGTTGGATGACTTGGTGTCTCCACGGCCTCAAATTTCAACGAAATTCCATCGAATTTCTCCAAAATTTCCATTTCTTTAGGTCACCAAAATCGAAATGCTACCCTATATATTTTTCCAGGATTTCAACGAAAGATCACCGAAATGCCAACGAAATTTCATCGAAATTGCATGTCATTTTGGCAAAACAACAAAAATAAGTGAATATACCCTTCACTTTCATCGAATTTTACATATATTGATGAACTTTCACTTATTTATTCGTTGATGTGTTTAGTTGTTAGAGTGCTTTACATTGTTTGAAGAAGTTTCTTTAATTAGTTTCTAAATTTTAGATCTAAATCCCAACCAAATTAATTAGACACAAGATTTAAGAGTTAAATGCATGCTTTAACTGAGGAGATTTATTTTTTTGTTCTTTCTTTATTTTGATATATATGTTTTGATTAGTAGTTATTATATGTGCCACATTATTCTTATGAATGAGGTGATTATCACGCTTTTGCTTCAAGTTTAGCATGCAGTTCTGACTCTAGCCAACACGTTGCTCTAAATATCAACAGAGTGATGATTATGACGATAATATTACTTCAAAACTTATATTTACAATTCTATTTTACAAATAAGTGAGCATTTCTCTTTTATTTATTAACATAGGAATATTAAAAATCTTAGCTTTTGGAAAAAAAATCAAGTTTAGAGTCATTTCCAAAATTTCCGATGATTTCACCAAAATTCTCCCAAAATTCTCTTTTTGGACATGGCAAAAAGAAACCGAAATCCAAAATCAAATATTGTGACCGTAAGTATTTGCCTACTATCAGGTTGGATATAAATTGTGCTTGTGAATGTTACGCAGTTTCTTGGTATTAGTTTATTTGTTTGTATCTTGCATAGCATATATTTTACGATCACAAGCTATACAATGCATCTACTAGACATACATGTTAAAAAGATTTATATTTGAGTGTGTACGTGTCTTATTTTATTTCTAAAATTAAATAATTTTCTATATTTTTTTAGCATTTCGATCTTCAATTTCTTACATAAAATATCATTTTACTAGTACTATTTGTTGGCCTATCTTTTTCTCTGTTATTATTGCACATCACCATTCTCTTCAAATTCAAGAGGTGAAACTAGTGGCATTAGTTTGATTCCAAATCTAGTTCTTATTCTTAGCAGTAGACTACTTTTTTGACTGTTGGAGCAGTTGGATGGAAATTTAATGTAATATATCATGCTAATATATTACTATTAGTAAAAAATTGTGTATTATTATATCATTTATTGAGTTAAAGAATATAAGAAATCTTAATTTTAGGAAAAAAATGAGTTTTCAAGTAATTTCCCCAATTTCTGTCCATTTCACCGAAATTCCATCGAAATTCCACCGAATTTCTCTTTCCACGTTGACCGAAACGAAACCGAAATCCGACAATTAAGGCCTTAGGTGTCTCCTCTTCAATCGTCTTTCATTTCAGGCAGACAAATCGGTGATCGTGTGGTTATCGCATCAGAGATTGTTGCTGATTGGCGAAGGCAACAAGTTTATGGTGTTCTGCGGAAAGTGGACATCTCGAAGGCTCACGAGAGAGTAGACCAACGGCTTCCTCTGGTTAGTGCTGTCTAAAAGAGGTTTCCCAGATATGTGGATCTCGTGGATGAATAGATGCCATCATTGATTCGTACTCAGTCCAGGTGAATGGTCGTCCTAAAGGTGGTTTCTATCAACCACATAGGGGAATTAGGCAGGGATGTCCTCTGACGGCTCTCCTTTTTATGCTGGCTATTGATGTGCTCCCCAGATGGTGAACCAGGTTTTTTTATAAAAGAGAGGGTGATCTCCCGAGGTGAGAGTCACTGCAACAACAGTTTCATTAAAAAGTTTTTGGGTACATTACCTAGCGATCCAGGAGTTATACAACGCATTACAGTGTGCCACAACATTTTCTGAGTAAAATCTCTTATTTTTGAACACCGTGTCATTTCTCCCTACCCAAATCGCCCACAGAACAGCAAAAGGTTTGGAGCAATCATCCAATAAGCCCCACCGTCCGAACCGACCTCCAGAAAGCGTCTATCACGTCTGTCACCACCCACAGGATCCCCGCCTCCTACCAAACCTGCGCCGACGTAGGGCATTTGAAAAACAGATGATTCGAGTCCTCCTCCATCATGTGGCATCTATTGCAGAGAGTGTCTTCCACGTCTAAGATCCTCCCCCTCCTCACTTTATCGCATAACCAGACCCTTCTCAAGCACCACAAGAAGACCAAGACCCTGCAAGGTATCTTAGCTACCCAAACTACTTTCATATCCTGACACAGATCGCATCCTACTCCTCTTCCACTCTCACCATTTCCTCATACGCTCGCTTAACAGAGAAACGCGTGCCCTCCCACTCGTAGTGGTCCGTTCCCTGATCCAAGTTGCCCAGCAAAGGCGGATCCTCCTGCAAACTGACAAACTCCTCCAACCGTTGATCCAACAGTTCAGACAGGAAAGCTGACGACCACGTACCCGAATCCGCCGCTTGCGCGACGGAACTCTCCTTAGATGTCGCTAATGCAAAAAGCCTCGGAAATCTATCTCCCAGGGCTCCCTCGCCCGTCCAGTCATCATGTCAGAACTTGAACGTGTGCCCGTCCCCCACCTTGGGTCGTAACCTATGTGCAACCAAAGGCAGCACCTCCCGGATCCCGGTCCAGAGTGGGGACTCAAAATGCACTCTCCTAGCCACCAGCTCACCTCTCACGCCATAGATCTTCCTCACAAATCTGGCAGCCAACGAGCCAGAAGGGTCCCAAATGTGAATCACCTTCGCCAGAAGCGCATTGTTCATGATCTCAACATCATGCACCCCCAGGCTGCCTTCCCTTGTTCATGGTGAACCAGGTTATGTTGCATGGCCTCACGGCAGGTTTCTCTTTGGTGGACATATCCATTCTGGTTCTTTAGTATATTGATGACACGATTTTTTTCATTGAGGGGGAGAAGAGGAGGCGAGGGGAATGGCAGTGTCTTTGGAGATTATTTAGGAGCTCTCTAGGCCAAAGATCAATGGAGAGAAGTCCAACGTGGTTCCTTTCGGTTTGTTTGAGGTAGCGAGTCTAGAGACGAATGTATACGGGAGGGAGATGGCAAGTCCTTGCCATACGTTGTCGACATGATATCTAGGGTTACCGTGGGTACTGGTCATCTTCATTTATCAGACTGGTTAATTGTGGTTGAGATATTGGAGAGGAAGTTAGCTATGTGGAAGGGTTCATTACTTTCATGCGGTGCACTCCGATCCTAGTGAAGGCGGTGCTTGCATCCATCCCTGTTTGTTTTGTGTCACCACGGTTGCTCCATGTTGGGATTCACCCCATATTGGAGAAGATGATGAGAAGGTTCTTCTAGAGAAAGGCAAATCAGGCTGGGCGTGGCTTACATCTTGTCGATTGGGAGATTGTTACTCTTGCTAAGGAGGAGGGGGATCTTGGGGTTCCAAGGTTGGAGGAGATGAATCCTACTTTATTGCTAAAGTGGGTAACAAGAATATAGGGTGACAAGGTCATGACACTTGTTGCAAGCTAAGCTGTAGAATCTATGGTCTTAGTGTGCAGGATCTAGAGAGTGTTTAGCCTCTGCGGTTTGAGATATCTTGTAGGTGCATATGTGTGGTGCTTCTTAACTTAACTCCGTTTCTTCCTACTGAAACTTGGAGACAGTTGCAGCTTCTCTTTTCGGAATGATAACTGGTTGAATGGTGAGACTCCTGTTATACGTTTCCCTCATATTTATGCATTCGCTATGGATAAAGATGCACGAGTTTTTGATATGCAGGCTAATGGGATATGGATGCCCACTTTTCTATGGACTTCTTTGAGCAGCGACACCACAACCTTCATGATTTGATGAAAACTTTAGATCCGATTAACGGTTCTTCCCCAAGTAGAGATCATTAGATGTGGAAAGAAGGGGACTTCTCGGTGAAGAAGACATACAAGTCACTCATCAGAAGAATTGAGCTGCTACCAAGCAAGTTGGTTAGAGATTGCAAGATACAGTTGTCCTTTGTTACCCTCACCCAACAACGAATGTGCATGCCCAACACTGCCACGCACAAACATGAGTGCCACGTACAGGGATCGCTTCTACTTAGGGGGCCTTGGTGTGGCTCTACCTCACATCCTGCCACACAACCCGTCTAATGTATCCATCTCTGACCCAATTTAGGGACTCCCTGCAACCTCCAACTAAGGCCTCAATCTCTCCCTATGATAGCATCAAAGGTTGATTAACTACCCAAATAGCATACTTATCCTGGAAAATGGGTCGATGCACGTTGTAGTGGGCAACTTTCATACTTCCATGTTATCTAATTGTCTACTATGCTTTGCTTTTCCTCCCTGACTAGCTTTATTTGAATAAGAACTGTGATGGATTTGAATGAAGATAATTGCCCCAAAGCGAAGGAGGTGGTGTCGCTATCGCTATCTTTGAGAGAATGTCCTGTCGATTCTTTTCCTGAATGAAAACCCCTCCCGAGTTAAAAGCTTGAGGAGCAAAAAGAAAAAATATGTTGCGCTCGTGACAAGGATATAAACATCGAGCATGGCCCAGGCCTATCTCACGTGTTTTTAGCCTCCTTTCTTCTAACCTTGTCATGATCGTTACGGATAGGAATTGAGTGCCATTTGACAAGTCAAATTAAAGAAAAGAGAGGGATATGGAAAGGATGAGGCAGTGAAAGGCCCTAAGTAAACCACCACAACGGACTATTGTTCGAAACAAAAAACAAGGCTCGTTCAATTGATCAAAGCATCTCACAATGTCGAACATGACAAAAAAATCAAATTTAAGCCAACCAACTAGTCTAGAAAAGATCATGTTGTATCCAAGTTGCACGTGGGATTAGCAATCTGATATTCTAGCTTTAAACGTAGAAGAAATATTCAAGGTACCAAGCCAACAACATTGTGGTTGAAGAATACGTGTACTATTAGGCTTGGGTGAGTGCCTTCTCAGCACATCACCATTTTTTTCTTTCAAACAAAAAGCGTGTTTGGGCAATTGTAGGGTCAACGACAAAACGACCAACGAAAATTGATGACAGTCATTGCTCCCCACACCGTACAATAAGGTCCCCCCCACATAACACAACTCTCCCACTTGATTCCAAAATTTTCAGTCCCCATCATCATGGCTCACTGCCGCCCAATCTTATAGCAACCCAAACAAGGGTTTCCCAAAGCATTGCATGACCGATGGGAAAGAAACAAGCCCATAGCGGGTCTCTTCGATATTTTGGGTAATATTCTACAGACAACGCAGGATTTCCAAACTCTTTAAAAAATTACAGAAAATAACCTTACAAGCGAAATTTTAGATACAGGACAATGGTAAATTCTATCTCCAGATACAGCTTCGACTTTTTTCAAACGGCCGCCTAGTACGCCAAATTAAGCTTTAAGTGGAACAACAGACATCAGATGTGTCTACAATATATGCATGATGCCATAATTCATGGCTTCTAAAAATAGAAGTTCCCGGTCAAGGCTTGAGGCATTAACAATTATGGATGATGCAGAACCTCTTGGAAATTCCAAGCAGAGTGCATGGTTTTCCCAAAATTGCATGCGAATCCAATGGTAAGAAAATTCCCAGAATAATCTATAAAGCCTGAAATTTGCGTAAAGATTCGTAATTTTTCATATTATAAGCAGGACCCCCTCAATTTCTTTGAAGGGCAATGTCCAGTCGAGACAACTCATCAAGGAATGACTTTTTCAAGCATGGGAGAATTACTGCAATCCCAAATTAGAAAAAAAATTATCCAAATAGGAATTTCATTATTTCTATAGTTATTTATTGTCCATATTTACATTTTGAATATGCTTTAAATTGACTTTTTTCGGCAAAGCTTTAAATTGACCTATATCAATAATTGATCTATAATTTTGATTCCATGATCTAGCTAGTGTAATTAAATTGGAGATCTATTAAGATCAAATAAATTGGATTTGACAGGGATTTGATTTTGGTGTGTTATTTCCTTTCGTAAGCATATTCCCTCTATATAAAGGTGCTATTGCACCTTCATTATTTCCTTTCGTAAGCACATCCCCTCCTATATATATGTGGAAAAAAGGAATAAGCTCCCACCCTTTTTTCCAGTATTTTAAAAAAAAAATGAAATGAAACATATGGGAATTTAGATCACGATATATAACCATGGTGTCATTCAAAATTCAACTTCATTCGAGACTTCTATCCCATCCATCAAGCCTTCCCATTTTTAACAGTCTTAGAATTGCCGAAATTGACCCCCTCCAGGAGGACATGTTAGGAATGTATGTTTTATACGAAATTTGAAACACATATTCCATTTATTATTCTAAGTAAATCCCCACAGGGTTTCATTTAAAAAAATAAAAAAATGTGCAAAAAAAGGTGGGAGGATGCTCTTATATGCTCCCGTGAAGCATACTCATTTAAACCTATATATACAAAGGTGCTAGTACACTTTTATAAGGAACAAGTTGAGTTGTGAAAATTGGAGTTTAACTCACTATCTCCCTCTCTTTTATTTTTCTCTGGAATACAACCCCTCATTCCAGCTCCTCTCTAAAACCGCGAGGGTGATTTCTCTCTTCTCGGAAAGAGGCCTCGAGCTTTACACCATTATCTAAATGGCTCAAGAAATTACGAATAGGGATGGCATCTTGGAGAATGCATTGTTTACTTGTAGGGATCAATAATGGAGTTGAGGGAGCATGCAAGACTTCCTCTGATGCTCCTTTTTATAAGAGTGTCGACAAGGAGATCCCTCTTATCAATGATTTTCCAAGGTCACGGTTGTGATGGGGAGAGGTGTTACTTCCAATTATGGATAGATAAGTGGTCAGATTCAGGCAGGTTGGAGGAATTATTCCTGATATAATTGTTCAAACATCAATGACAAACTATCGATCTTCAACAGGTAGTGATGGTGGTGATTGAGCTCCTATCTGTGATTCCCAATTCTTTGATGCTCAATATAATTATTTCACCAAAATGCTCTCTCCTTTATGAGACCAGGCCCTCATCTATTATATCATATTAACGCGAGTGCTATAGGAAAATGCATGTTTTCCTAACTTTTGAAAGAAGATGTCCCTAAAGCGGAGATTTGGGGACCACGATTTTCTACAAGACTGTGGATGCATTTGGAAAACCAGTACCCCTTCAATGTATATATTTTACTCAAGTTAATAGATAGGGAGAGAATTATGACCAATGCATATAGAAAGGGATAGGCTTTGAATGTTGATATACTTGTCATTGTGCAGGAGTGACAAGGAAGTTATTGACCATCTATTTTTTTATTGTCCTCTTGCAACAGAGGTCTAGGAAAGCCTAGAATTCCCTGGTTGGATGCTACTTATCATACAAATTTTTAGCAACCTTTTTACAGAGGGCATAAAAGATGAGCATAGTATTGTTTATGTAAGAAATTGGAAAGAGTCAATACTAAAAATTGTGATCTGGATGATTTGGATGCAGAGAAACGAGGTTGTGCTCACGAAATAGTACTGGAATAGTTGGGAGAGGGATATTTAGTGTGGCCTCTTTTATTTCTCTTTGAATAATACTTATGGTGATCACTAACTTTACTAGTCATCCTTTGGCTTTTCAAGAAAAAATCTTACATAACTGGTCCAACTTTTTTTTGAAAAAAGAAGGAAAAAAGCATGTTCATCAGTTTGGTAAGAGATAAAATGAAAATGGCATTATTAGGTAACACCATGAGAAGTAGATTTTCATAGCAGAAAGGAAGTTATTTATGTTGATGATTGGCCACCAAGAAATATGAGATGATCCTGAAGATGTCAGCGGAGCATAGGCATGGCTATAAGCAGATAACATAAACCAAGAGACATTAACGGAGCTCATAAAAGGCCAAATGATGTTGGAATATAAAGGGTTTGACAACTATACTAGATTAATGTGAGACTTAAATGCTCACTCGCAAAATCTTATGTAGGGCTGTCAGGAAAGCTCGAACTCGATGAGCTCAACTCGAGCTCGGCTCGTTAAGGGCTCGTGAGCCGGACTCGAAACCTTAACGAGTCGAGCCCGAGTTGGGTTTTATGGCTCGTTAGCTTATCGAGTCGAGTTCGAGTTGGGCATTGTTCAACTCGGAAACTTGACTCGATAACTCGTTTTCTCTCTTAATAAAAAATTAAAAACATATATACCGAAACTTCCACATTTAGTTTGATTAAACTAGAGGTTAACATTTTTCTTGCCCAAAAAGCTACACAAAAGAGTATAAAAAATCAAAATTACAAATGTCATTTGCATAATTTAATGTATAAAATGGAACAATGACTCATTAAGAGGTTCATGAGCCTACTCATTTTGAGGCTCATGAGCCAGCTCAGAAACTCCCGACTCGATAAGTGGCTCGTGAGCCAGCTCATTTTGAGGCTCGTGAGCCAGCTCAGAAACTCGTGGCTCGATAAGAGGCTCGTGAGTCAACTCGAACTCGACGAGTTCGAGTTCGAGTTAGTGATCCAGGGCTCGATCCTTATCGAGCCCGAGTTCGAGCTTAGGTTTTTTATCGAGTTCGAGTCCGAGTTGAGGCCAACTCGGCTCGTTGAACTCGATAGACACCCCTAATCTTATGGCTTTTCCAAAAAAGAATCCTATATGTGTTGTGATAATATTATGTGGCCTCAATACTTAGACAATAGTGAAAGGTTAAAATAAAGCACCATTCCATAAAGGCTAAAATAAATCCTCAAAGAAATCCATTTTCCATCTCAGTACTATTCCAAATTGGTTGCCTTCCATTAAAGCAAATATAAATTTCCAATTCTGAAATAATTAAAAGATTTCAAAAACCAATATAAAAAGAACTGGAACACAGATGCGCGCACGGGCGCACAGTTTGTGAATTCCCATGGCTCTAAACTCGTATTTTAATATTAAAATACAAATCAAAGCTGTTGTTCTTGATTTATACGATAAAATTAAGACTGTATAAAAACTTTAACTCAAACCAATTCATCAAATGGTACATGATTCATCTTACATGAGCCATGATAGTTTGATATTAATTGATATTGTATTTAAATTATGACTTTTGTATCTGTAACTTAATGGGCACACAAACTTGTATATGCCATTGGGCACATACTCATCGCCCTTTGCACACACATTCTCCTAGCCTCGATAAATAAATGGAAATACTGAGGATAACTAATTAGAATTTAATAACGAAATTATATAAATGAGGAAGCACATCCATATAGCCAACCCACTTGATAGGGAAACTGAATTTGCTAATTTTTTCATTAACCAATTTAAACTTTAAAAACTGGAATAGTGAATGATTATGAAGAAATAAAGAAGCTAGATAAGCAACCAATCATTTTCCCGCTTTATGATTATCTTATTGAAATTTTATTTTAAAACACAAAAGAAACACCAAGTAACGTATTTTCGAAAATCTATAACTCTAATATCCAAGATCCTAATAATTCAAAAAAACAGAATTATAATTTTAAAAAAGAGTTTGTTTTTTTGTCGCAATCGTCCTAGGTGTGCTTATGGTGGATGGATGTAAAATGAGAGTCTAGAGCTTATTTATTAATAAAATCTATACAGCTTACCTATGAATGATACAGGATGATTACTTACTCCAAAAGTCATCCTTTGAGTTATCAAAAAAAATCAATTTCGGAATAAAAAATAAGACATCACAAGTTGTTTGAAAAAACAGTTGATATTACAAATCTCATCCTGGGAAAATATTCTGCAATCTGAAAAGATACATTTCTATTTAAAAGAAAAAACTTGTTTTTAAAAAGCCCTCTAATTGCAAGCTAAATATGACCATCGGTGTCAAGAATCAAAGCTATTTCCATGTATTAATGCATGTTATTTCTAGCAACTCTCAGGTCCAAACAATATGCTAAATTTGGGGGGTATGCCTTTTTTCAAGATAAATATTCCAATAATCTAATCTTTTAGTTGAAAGGTTCACCATTTAACCATCACCAAATCATTCAAGTGGCTTGGGATGTGGTAATCTGCATAAGTACCTAGAGAAGAGCATACACGACCCTGGCCGAGGGTACACCAGTAAAAAAAATCAGCACGTTATCAGCACACTGTAAACTTCCTTCCATTCATGTAAATTTTGTCATGATAAAATGTCCCGATGTAAATGTCTCAGTCTGGTCCAAAATTGACAGTCTAAGTATTTCTTTTGACTTTCTACTAGATGTTGCTTATTATAACTTCAATCCTTATACTGAAACCAAGATAATTATCGTTCTCAAAACATGGCTACTGTGATCAGCGGATAAATAATAAACTTCCTCTATACTACAGTCTTCTCAGTTGACAACAATGAAGAAGACCGGTCACTGCATAAAAATGTGAATGACAAAAGCCGGAAGAACACATGGGAATCTTCGAACTTTATCTTCCTGAAATATCATCTTTGCAGTTCAAATGCGGAGACTCTTCTAGGACTCTTAGACCAGCATTGGTAAGTCTCAACGAACAATCAAATGAAGATTCGACGAACTCCTCCCAGCCGCATACACCAACAGACCTCGCCAGCCTCCCAACCCAAGAATTTGATCCAATTCCCCTATATACAGACGATCCAGTCCTGAACAAAACCCTCCCTCCCCACACGGCAACCCAAACCAACCACCAACCAAACCGAACTAGACCCACCTCCCAAGATCCCAAAAGATCCAGCCTTTACCAAAACTCCAGGCAGTGCGCCCCCTCAACACCTCGGCCCGATTAATCAAAAGCGACATCGAAAATTAGAGGTGCGAGAAGGATTAAAGGGAAAGAAGAGGGCACGAACAAGGTTGCTGTTGCAGCGATCGAGATCCAGGCACTTGACCGCAACGACCTCGTTGGTGGGAAGGTAGATCGCGCGGTGGACGGTGGCACTGGCGCCGTAGCCCACCTCCTCCTGAAGCTTGTAGTCCGCCGGCGAGACCGAGAAGATCTTCCTCCCCATCTTCCCACCACCACCAGCACCTCCTTTCCCCCCTTCGCCCCCCCATTATATATTTGTGTGTAATATAATCTGACACAATAAAATCCAATATTATATACAACAATAATGATATACGTGATTAAAAAAAGCGAACTAAATATTGGGATATGGACATTACGATAGTCTGTAGTCCGGTGTCTCTCTTGCCCTTTCGCTGGAGTGGAGTGGAGAGAGGTAAGTTCACGAGGAGAGGGATCAAGAAGGCGGCGTTGACCGGTGTAGAGGAGAGAGGGAAACGACGGCGGAGAATGTAGAGAAAAAGGAAGAGAGAGAGAGGGACAAAGGTGTGGCTGTAGCGGTATTACGTAGTCGTCCGCGCTTCACTTTGGGAGAGACGTCCGAGACATGGCCGAGGGCGAGGGGATGACGTGGCGCACGTCCGTAGAGACCAGGACGATTGCCGATGAGTACGGAATACGGAGAACAGGTGGATATGCGGTAGTTTTTCTTCTTCTTTTTTTACTTTTCAATTCCTAGTTAAAATGAACCCTAGGCCCACATTGTAAAATTGTAAATCTTACCTTAGGCCTAAATAGGTAATGGTATGTAGAGTATGACAATCTCTCTCTTGTTGGAATAAGTTTTTGTCACAAATTCGATCCATTTTCATCCTTGGTCACATCATCTATTCACGACCAGTCGACTCAAGTCATGCTAATACTAGTGGGGCCCATAATTTATGGGTAGGTTCCGGATCTTCCTTAAGAATGCACAATTATAAATCCTGCAGGAAGGCCTTTCTAGTGTTGACCAAAACAAGGTATCATCATCTCCTAGTTAATGCTTTTAGTGTTTTTATGTTAAGAGGAGGGTATGTTCGATGGGAAAGTATTTTCGTGTTTGTTTTTTGTAGCTAAGAAGCAACCTGCATAATCAATTGGATATCATGTTTGGACCATCATTGAAGTGAAGGTAGTTCTATTAAGTGATAGTTAATCTAATAAAAATGAATAAAATAATTGTTTCCATGTGTTCAGATCTACATGAAATCGTACAAACTAACTTTTCAAGTTACGTGGACAGTGTCATCCATATACTATATTGATTGTGTTTGATGAGACAAATCCAATGAGATCGATTTCATGTCAATCAAAGTTTATTTGTGCAAGTAATCATCTAACGAGATTTGACTAGCTTCTTAATTCAACAACAACAAATGCAGAATGACTTTTCTCTCTTCATTTCTGGCCCCGAAGCCATGGCCTCTATGAATAGTAGCATACACTGGAGAATTCTTTCTCACATGTCCATTAAGATCTCCACCTAGGCAAATAATCTCTCTTTGTGGGTTCATTACATAATATTATCCAAATCCTCCCAAAAATCTGGTTTAATCCTTTCATCTAAACCAATTTGAGGTGTCTTACATAATCTTATTCAAATCCTCTCAAAAAGACTGGCTTCTTTATAACTAAAAAATTATCCACAAGCTAGATTTCTATGCGTGTATTGGATCATGACAAATGTATGCCCATCTGAATTGTCTTGATGAAAACTTTCACGTCCTTCCTCACTTCTCCATAAAAGCTCTTTTTTCTTTGTCTAAAACTTCTCCAAGTAGTAATCTCATATTATGCAATGGGCTGTGAGCAAACTCCCCAATCCAAATTTTCATTGGTTACAAGCTAAGCATGCCTTTTTTTACGTGTGTGTGTGTGTCATGCACTCTTGCTTTGTGCAATCTCCTATGGTTACCAAGTTTTCATGATCAAACATCATATGCAAAAGTTACAAGATTTTTGAAGATTAACTGACTTTGGCAAGTTTATTTTAACTATATGAACTCAGCATCACCAGATGGGTCATCATTGTCGTTGCAATCCTCGAAAATGGTTTCATGTATATTGTAGTAGCCCTCATGTGTATTTGAGAAGGAGTGTTTTCATTTATCAAAGGACCGTTCAGATTTCCTCTGTAGACTTCTTTTGTTGTTCTGTGTATGCCACCCTTTTCTGCTTCTTTATTGATAACATTTCTCTCCTAAAAATCTCGGCATTTAACCATTGCATTAGAGGCATGATATACTAAAATGTAATAAATTTCATGCAACAAAATTATGTGAAATGAAGTGATTGAAATAAAAAAGCAAGATTGAATTGCACTCTCTATTAAGTGACAGGTGATTCAACATGAAAATGACTCTAAGGAATCATACGAAGGCACCAAAGGTCAATGCCATCAACCATGACTCAAACAAGGATGGATGCCACACAACACAACTAAAAATCAAGTATTCATTGGATTTCCTAAATAGCCTTCTTTGGGTCGAGTTTAAATTCTATTTATAGTGTCTTATAGTGATGGAGATATTGGGATTGGATAACAATCAAAATAAGAATAATAAGGCAACAAAATATCGTGGTTCAATGGTCATTTGGCCACAAAATTTGGAATTCTTATAGAAAAGATAAAAATGATGAAGAAAAATGTTTGAGGCTGAAAGGATGACTCTAGAATCGAGTGGGATATACTTGTGACACATGCCTCTAAGATAAGGCACTTCTTAGCCCCGATATCTAAAATTGACAATTAATGGATTTTGGGAGTCTTGGGATATATCAATATCTCGATCATCTAAGCTTCCTAGCTCGGATAAATGAAGTTTCATGGTACATCTGATAGTGCTCTTTTATTGAACAACCGTTGGTGATAGAGCGGGTAAGTAAAAGCAGTTGGGTTGTTGATCATAAGATCAATGGCCTAATTTAGGTATCTCTTTGTTATAAGACAAACTAATTATACTCATTAATAAAATAAAAATTTGTTGTTGTGCGTTAATTGTTATTGAGAGAGGTAATTTTAGGTAGTGATTCTATGATTCAAATGTCATTGAATTATTAAATATAGAGGACTAATTTGTATTCCTTGGATGACTCCATATAGAGAGAGAATATGCAATAAAAATGATCTTATAAGGAGTCAGTAATCAATGAATGAAATCTGATACTTGTGCTGTATTTTTTTAGCATTTAGAGAGAGGTATTTGCAGTACCATATTAGTTATATAGGAGGTTCATGAGCCATAAACAACTTAAAGTTCAAGTAGTGTCAACTTGGGCTATGCATCCTTGATATGTGTTTGTTGTTGGCTATGTGTAGGCAAGTGTGGAATTTTCTCAATGGGTCTAAATTTTTGTGTGAGAAAATGGATGCGGTGGTTATCTTGAAGTTTCTTCTTGTGGGACTAGGGACCTCTTTATTTTTGAATCAATAATTTATTTATACATATATAATAGGACATGAGAGAGATGGTGTTATCCTCTTAGATAATGTTAAGTGATGTGTATTTTGTATGTCATGCACTTGTCGATGTATTTGCATGGGTTATGCATTGTGAATGTTGTTGTGTTAACTATTTCAAAGAACCATGATATCAGAGCTGGATTTCTTAAAGATTAACTATTGCAAATAGCAACGGTCCCTTTGAGAGAAGTATTAGAAGAAGGGAAGTTAAAGGTAAAATTAAAGAAAATCAATATGAAGGAGATCCGTAATTATTGCAAAGAACCATGAAATTGGAAGTTTAGCTACTTGAAGAAGACAAGAAATGCCATGATCGCTACATGGACTCAATGGGGATATCATCTTGATGATGATTACTTTTTTGTCACCATTATTTAACATATTCTAAAGATACACAACTTATTGAATAGGGTTGTTCCTATTACGAGACTCCTTACTGAGATTAGTTCTCTACGTACAAAAACAACAATGGTCGAAACATCCTCATGCGGAACGATGCATTGCAAAAAATCACGGCACTGATTCTATGAAAATTAAGATGAACGATAATATGGTGAAGATAGTTTTAGACCGTTTCCATATTCTAGAATTAAAATATAGTCCGGTATCCCTTGGAGTCTTTGACTGTAAGTATGTAGCTATAACTTTGTAGGTGGCAAAAGAAGGTGTAATCGTCATCTATGGTATCAAGTAGAAGACTCTTTACGTTTTGTAGGGATGCATAGTATGTTATTTTGCTTTAATTGTATTCTCAGTCGTAAAAGTTGAATCTGAGTTGTTTCTCACTCGACTAGGGAACATGAGTCATGAAGCTAGAAAATCGCCAGTTAAAAAGGTCTTCTCTGAGTTTTATAAAGAGTCCAAGTTAGAGTTCTTTAAGCATTCTTTGTTTGAACTAAAAAACAAGAAACGATTCATAAGATAAGGGTTACACTCAATCATCCATGTTAATTACTTAGGTCCCTCCCATGCTCCATCTTTGGAAGATGCAAGATATTTCTAGTATGCCATCAATTACTCGAGGATGGCATGGATTTTTGATAAAGCACAATAATGAGGCATTTGAGAATTCATAGTAGAATATCTTGGTGGAGAATCAAACTTTAAAAAAGTCAAGTGCGTACAGAATAATAATGGTTTGGAATTTTGTTCGTCGATGTTCTTTGAGTTCAACAAGGAGAAGTGTTACACTCTGAGGGTCCAGGTACTCAGAAATACACATCCACAACATATGATTCTATATTCGAAATACCAAACAGTATAATATATGTAGGAAAAAATAAAGAAGGAATAACTAAGAATAGTTTTCCATTCATTTTCCTTTATAATAGCATGTCCACAAAAAACATGTGTACAATTTCATAAGAATATTATTGCCAATACTTATTTTTAGAGATATACTTATTTTTTAGAGATATGATGTAGATATGTGCATGTGGCTATAATATTCTTATGGCATTGTATACATATTTTTCTGTAGACATACTATTATAATGGGAAATGAATGGAAAACTATTGCTTTTTATTCCTTCTTTACTTTTCTCCTGCATATATTATGTTGCTTGGTATTTCGAATATAGAATCATATGTTGTGGATGTGTATTGCTGAGTATCTGGACCCTAAGGTGCAATAAGAAGGGTGTTGTGAGACACCATATTATCATAGAAAAACCACTATAGAATGGAGTTGTCGAACGAGTGAATAAGATCCTTTGGTAGAGAGTAAGGTAATGTTGACCTTGATAAGGTATCTCAGGTTGAAAGTATGAATACTTGTAACTTGATGAATTATAGTATTGCATCTGCTACTGAATACATATGCCCATTGAGTTACGATTCGATAATCACACTGATCATTTTGTTTACATACCTTTAGTTCTGTTGCATACTATCATATCAGTGAAGGAAAATTAGAACCATGGGAAAAAGGAGTGCTCATATGTCATAGTGTATAAGTAAAATGGTATAGAATCTGGTCTCCTTTTTAAAATAGAATAAATCTTAGTAGGAAGAACTTTGATAAGAATTCTATACTTTATTCGACAAAGTTTGTTGATGTTTGCACAAGTCATGATATCCATGAATAAGTGTGGTTCGACTTAGCACCGAGCAGTTATCAAGCAATTGTCGATGCTAATTCTGATCAAGTAATGAATCTCATATACATCATATTAACATTTATTTTTTATTCTCTAAGCTTAAACAATTCAATAAAAACCACAATCAATTCATTGTTATTAACTTTTATTGACTCCGTGTATAATTATCAGTAAAAAAACTAACCCCAAGTATTGTATTTAATACTAACTTTTTCCTTAATTTTCTTGTTTATTAAAAAAAACCTAAAAATTAGAGTAATTAATGCATATAATTATCTTGGATTTAAAAAGAAAGTAAAAATAAAAATAAAACCCTTAAAATAAGTGTTTTTAATTCATTAAAAATGCTTGCAAAAAGTATTCTTTGTACAAATGATCTCCTTTGACTTTTTGTTCAACAGGAAAATTGTAGATCTCATCGAGATCTACAACTTTCATGTTTTGGCTTTTTTGATTCAATCTCCTTTTATTTCTTTTTGAATTTCTTTCTTTTTCCTATTTTCTAATAATATGGTTGGGCCACGTGGCACCCTCTGGGACACCCACGTGGTTGGTTCATCCTCTCGCCATGCGTACTCTCCTCTCCACCGAGCAGCATCCCCTTCGTGACCTGTTTGGAAAACTTTTTGTGAAATATTTTCAACCTTTGTAAAAATATTTTGATTTGCAAAAATTCTTTTCTTTGTGTGAAATAAAAGATTTGAAAACCTATTTGCAAATGATTTTGAAAATAGTTGAAAAACTATTTTGAAAAATCTATATATACTGTTGAAAAATCTTTGTAAAATGGATTTCAAATGTTTGTAAATATTTGCAAAATTTATTTTGCACTATAGTTTGAAATTATTTTCAAATAAATTTGTGGAATAAATGCATCATTAAATAAAAACAAATAAATAAAAATATATATATATAGACACATATAAAAATAAAAATTCTTTACAAATTGTACATATATACCTATAAAAATAAATAACTTTTGAACTGGTAAACTCTTTAAATTCTTAATCCTTGTAAATAAATAAAAAGAAGCTCACCCGTGTAAATAGTTGTGTATATCTTTTACTTTTGTGTGCCAAAATTCTTTGTGTAAAAATTCTTTTTATTTGCAAAAAATCTTTTCAAATCCTTTTTGTAAATTGCATCATTCTTTATGCATTGTACATAACATTTGCATAGCATTTATATTCTTTCGGATTGAGCTCGATGATTGAACTAGTCCAAAAAAGTCGAAGAGTGGAGCTTGGGTGGACCTTGCTGCACCTAACTGCACTGGAACTTTTGGGAACTAGGTTTAAGGTACTTCAGGTCCAATAGGACTTAATTCTTTGAGACTCAGGGTTGGGTTCAAGTCACCTCAACTGACTAACTAGAACTTTTAGATATGCACGCACGACCTTTGTCGGTCGTGACCTAACTTGGACACTTGCACAGTATATGCCTATTTCCATATCCATATTCGCTTCATCCCTAACTTGGACATGTGCCTTTGCTGAGTATCTGGACCCTAAGGTGGAATAAGAAGGCTCTACTCAGTTGGAGTGGTGAGGGGGTTGGATTGACGGTCTGAGATGCACACGAGTGGAAACATTCGTCCTCGTCTAGGGAGGGAAGTGCACCCCAACCTGATCCAGTTGCCATGAAGTCTAAAGACATGAGAGTGTGGGTTGCAATAATGCTTCAAAAGAGGGATAGTCTTCTAGCTCAAGAGGAAAAACTCCTTATGTAAATGTTGTTGTATATAGTATTTCAAATAAAACTCCAAAAAAGTGGATAGGCCTGATTGAAAATAAAATGCCTGCCGGAGTATGTATATATGTTCTTTAGAAAATAAACAAGTTTAAGCATCAAAGTTATACCATGTGAGCCTGCAGCTGGATGACTTGACTACACTGGTTATGCATTCCAGGATAGGTAGCTACACTCACTACCGTCTATTCTTTTCTTCACCTCCTCCTCTTAAGTTGGATACTACTTGAACTTAGAAGGGAATACCCCGCTCCTCGAGGACAGAGTGCTGGATCGGGGAATCATTGGGTTGTCATTATGGAGAAGTCAGTCTCTTTATCATTTCAATTGGGGAGAGCCACTATCACTTACACTGGACAAGTCATCTTCATAGTCATAAGGGTTTGCGTATGATGTAGGCTAGTTCTGACATGGCTATTGAGGTGGTTTGAACTGAGTTCTGTGACTCTCGAAGGCTGTTGTATTTTAAATTTGGTTCTCGACCATGATCCACACACATTTTCACATCAAGATCTAACCTGAGCTCCAAACTTTGACTTTGTAAAGATAAGTTTAAAAACTGAAAGCAATTCTATCTATTCTTTCTTGTTCTTTTCTTCTTTATTCTTTTGCACTTATAGCATAAGTGTTTGCTAGGGGCTAGCAAAGGTAAGTATATGGGGGTGATGAATCTCCATTTCATCACCTTTATTCTATCTTTTTGGCCTCAAAAACCCTAGCTAATGCATGTAAATAGCAATAATTTGTGCAAAATAGCATTCATCATTTATTGCATTTATTGTGTAAATAATATTGTTTTTTAATTCTAAAATTATAGAATAAAGAGAAGAAAAGAAAAAGAATAAAATATCGAAGATATTTTATGACCCTAAACCCTGAGACCAAGTCAAGAATTGAGTTGGTCGACAAGGAATAAAGTGGGGGGAGATAAGGGCCAAGAATCCAATAAAAATCCAATTCTTTTATTCATTATTTAAGCATTTTTGACACCTATTTTATTCTCTATTATTTATTCATCAAATAAAGAAACTTTGAACATAAAAGTTGTAGATAATAATGTAACTAAAAATACAAAATTGAGTTTTTGCAAAAAAATACATAGTATTCATTTTATACACAAAATAAAAAGCTAAAATCCCAACTTCAAAGACCCATATCTTTCAAATAAAAACTCAAAACATATCAAAATTCACTTTTAATTGTATATAATTTTCCCAAGCTATTTAATGGAGGTAGTTTCATATTTTTTAGAGTTACGATGTGAAAGTTATGTTTTGGACCCTCATTGTACATTTTTACCCGATTAAAATATCCAATTTATTCATTATTTATTATTTTTACAAATTCATATTTTTATAATTTTGTAATTATTATTTATAACTTGTATACACATTAAAACCAAAATAAAACCAAAAAGAAAATATAAAATAAAATAAGTCTATATGAAAATGTAGATAAAATACATATAGTATACATGTATATAAATAAAAGGGAAACCTATTTTTATTCTTTATTCATTTATATTTTTATAATATTGTAAATATTGTTTATATTATATTAAAATACAAAACCAAAATAAAACTCAATAAAA
Organism: Ottelia alismoides; assembly: GCA_037367405.1. Taxonomy (NCBI): domain Eukaryota; kingdom Viridiplantae; phylum Streptophyta; class Magnoliopsida; order Alismatales; family Hydrocharitaceae; genus Ottelia; species Ottelia alismoides. The sequence goes on along the minus strand of JAZKJV010003284.1, from coordinate 187,521 downwards.
TATATTGAAATAAAATAAGGTATGTAAAACATATATAAAGTACCTATAAATATACCTATAAAATGTACATATCTATTTATTTAAGTCTACAAATAATATCATAAAAATATCATAAAAATACATTTATAATCATGAAAATATGTTATAAATATATAAAATAAAAGAATAAAATAATAAAATAAAATATAAAAAATAATAATAAAAAGGTACAAAATATAGGCAAATAAACCTATAAATAAAAACTTCAAACTAACAACTAAGAAATAAATGCAAAAAAATAAAACTCACAATAAAATACTAAGTAAAATAGTAATTATTTTTTGTTTTTACACAAAAATTAATAAAATCATTTACTATTTTAAAATTATTATTTTTTATTTAATAAGCATGTTTTATTTTCATCCGAGCTGACGTAGACCAATAGGGTCACGTCAAAAGTTGACCGTCGGTCAACTCACCCTCCTTCCTCCTGAGTTGACGCGGCTATCTATTCTTGCATTTTCAGCCTTTTTTACGATCACTCCATCCATCCATCGTGATCGCTTCCATCAACAAAAATGATGATTGATCATTGTACATACACGCCGAGCCATTTAATCCCTTGTATATACGCAAATCCTTGATTTTAGCCGGTCAAATAAGGATGTCTCTATGTTCTATAAATATAAGTCTTCCATCTCCTCCTCAAATTTGATCACCATTTCGAGTCTAGGATTCCCAATCTGGAGCCTAGTTGAGTTCCTTGTGACAGGAGGCACTTCTTCGAGGCCGGGCCGAGCTCCAGGAGGACGGGGTGCACCCACGGCAACAAACTCCGGCGACCCTGCTTCCTGGGCGATTCCCCAGGTATAAGAGTTGTTTTATGATTCCTTGTAATCGTATTTAATGTTTTATGATTCCTTGTAATCGTATTTAATTGTAGCTTTCATTTCCAGTTTTTAGTTTAGGTTTTAGCTGACTAAATTAGTGTAAGAAATCTTGCACGTAGTTCACCGGAGTCGAGCTTCGACATGCTCCTCTGCACGTGATCATCTGCTCTCTGACTCTGCTCTTGCTCTCATTTTCGTCCCCTCTTGTTTCTTCACATCGCACACTCCTTCATACACCTTGCTCCCTTCTGGAGCACGCGATCGGGTTTCCTCCTCCGCCGCTTCACTGGAGACCTCTGCTTCGACCATCTTCACTCCGTGCCACTCAATAAAGCCTCCAAACTCCCTCGTGCTTTCGCGAACCCTTCTTGTAGGTGTTGGAGGCCAAAGGACCCCTAAAGGGGTCAGATTTTGCAAATAGGAGGTACCTGGAGCTCCATTTCGTTTCAGAGCTCAATCGCCGTCATCTGAGCTCCGTTGGTCCTCCGAGCGACACCAGATGCTGCGGAGAGCCACCCTGGACGTATAGAGCCCATCACCATTGCAGAACACTGCTCGTTGCAGGAGGAATCGCCGATCGAAACTCAAAGGCAGGGGCATTCTTCCCTATTCTTCGAGCGAAGCAGCAACCGTTGGATCGACTTCACCGCCCAGTTCTAATCCTGATCGTTCAATCACGCCATGCCTCTAGCCGTCTGATGAAGTCCAAGATCCCATCCACACCGCAGATCGGCGAAGGGGTATCGCCCGTCCAGGAGTTGACACGTGGATAAGTGGCTTAATCGCCACCATTGGAGCGCACCTCCTTTGGGGTAATTGCATATCTTCCCCCAGCCTTTTCGTAATTATTTATTAATATTATAAATAAATTATAGCGCTTTAAATAATTTGGAAATTTTGCTTACAGGCCCCTACACTTTTTGTAATTACAAACGGGTGCCATCCCATGTGAGGTGGCAAAATTGTAGGGACACCCCTGTGACTTTTTGTATTAGCATTTAGTCCAATAAAATTATATGCACATTATATGTTTTTGTAAAAATTACTGAAAAGGCCCCTGAAATTTAATGTATTTACATTTTGGTCCTTCCCATGCAGTGTCACGTGTAGTCCCACGTGATGGGTCTTTTGCATGTACGCCCTGGCAATTTTTGGTAATTGTAAAATTGGTTGTAAACATTAAATAAATGATGTATTGTGTTGGGATATTTGCACTATTGCCCTTGACATTTATTTTATTTGCAAATATTCCCCTGCTAGGATTCATATTTTTATGCTTTTTCTCTATTTATAAAATATAGCTAATGTGCTCCTAGAAATCCACAAAAATAGAGTTAAATGCTTCATGCCATTCATATTCACGCCCATATTCTATTTGACATTTTTTTGCATTTTATCCATTTATTAAAAATGAAATGGATCCTTTTTGTTCTCTGTTCAATTTATAAAATACCAAAAGTATAACAACATGTCTAAAAATTCTAAAAAATTACATATAGTATATTTGATCTTATTTTAATTACAAACGAAAAATCACTAAAATGGAAAAATAAAAAGCCTAAAAATCGAAAAACACCAAAATCTTTTATAAAAAACTAAAACATTCTTTAAAAATCCAAAAACATGTTTTTCTATTTTATAATTTATTATATAAATATTTATATAATAAAATTAATTTGGATAATTTTGGGACTTATTTACTATTTTTAATATTCAAACCAATTTCGGGTATTTTATTTATCCCTTATTTGGGGGCATTTTTTACTTTAAAAATATATAAAAATTAGCAAAAATTCCTGGAAAATTACGAAAACATTAGAAAAATATGAAAAATCCTAAAAGAAATTATTTTTTATTTTGTCTATATTTATTAGTATTAATAAATATACTATTATATCTTGTATATATAAAGCCTTATATGTGTTATATTGTTTACATAAAAGAAAAGGTAATATAAAAATATAAAAAATATAAAAAATTAAAAATCAAATACAAATAAATATAAAACAAAATTAAATTAAAAGTATATATATAATGAAAAACCCACAAAAAGATCTATGTATATACATGATGAATGACTTGGTTGTACACAAATAACCATAGGCTATCTGTTTTGCTCTCTGTGGTTCGACCTCTACACGCTTGCTTGCTATGCATCTTATGGTAGAGAAAAATAAAATTTTAACCTCACTTGTGTTATTCATTGCCTTTATTTAAGATTGTGGGTTAAATGCTGACTAATTGGAGGTTTTAGAGTGGTCAACTCATCGACCGCAGTCTCGCCTTGTGAGACCGTGCGACCCTTTATTTTTCCTCTGTTATCAACCATGTTATTTTGTCTCTGTATCTTTTTGTGCACATAATGTGTCTGCATATGAAGACCTAGGTTTAGAATCTAATCACTCATTATTTATTCAGTAATTTTCGTTGAATAAATGAGGAGGCTCGTCTCCCTGAGATCGACCTTGGTGCACTTACCAAGTAAAATAATTACCACATATTCGAAGTTTTAGTCTTTGCTAAATCGAAATTTGTCTCATGTACTACAACAACTATAGCTTATTAAAGAGATGATTTTCGGTTCATTAAATGGCGTCGCTGCCGGGGACATGGCTCATCTTTACTTGTTTATTGAATTTTATTGAATTATTTTGATATGATTATTTTCAGAATCTTAGGTCTTTACATCTTGTTTGTTTTTGCATCATTTCTGATTTAATTTCTTAATATTTTTTCTGACATTTTTCTTTGTGATAGGGAGTCGCATAGGAAATTCAGGAGAATTCGAGGACTTGAATCATCATTTTGTTCATGCATTTAGTGTAAAAAATGTAATCTTTGCATTTCTAGCGGTCCTCGTTTGAGGGCTCGCGTGAGTAAAAAAATTGTGGTGTGTGAAGCCCATCCCTCGCACGGATGATGCTTCACTTGAGTGTCGACCTAGGGATAGACACACGACTCTTCGAGCTTCTTCATTTTTCATATCATTTTTGCTTACTTTGTAGGTAGGACATACTTATTCACAAGATGCATATAACATCGATCTACTTAGCCAAATGTAACTCAAATTCTTCCTGCTAATAGTATCATGTTTTAGGATGCGGTTTTCATCGACTTGCATGCATTTGGCGATAACTTTAAATTAAGTCCTTCATATGCATGAAGAAGGCTGGAGGTATTGTATCGCTCTCAAGCATGCATCATGGTTTTTCACGAATGCACTTACTTTTCTCGATCTTCCCCCGATTTGTCATTTAAGGATATTAAAGGATGGGACTGACCGATAGACGATGCGTGTTTGACTTGTATCCACAATAACTTCAGTGATAACCTAAAGCTAAAACTGGGACTGATAATGCAGGTTGATGAAATAAAATTCACTCTTGGATTATGGGAGAGCAAACCCCATCATTGTATGAGGATATTTTGAATGTTGAGAGGTGAGGACTTATCCCTAGGATAATGCATAAAACTTAGCCTTAAACATGCGTAATGTGCTTGAATTTTGTATGATCACCAATAAAATGGACTAGATAAATGACCAACATCTGTTGGTCTTCATGTGTGTGTTGGTGAAACATGGGGTATTGTCTGCTTGGTTGAGCGTGATTGTGTCTTCTCCCGACCCTCCCATTACCCTAGATGATTCCCCCCTTCTCCCCATGTCCATCCAACCATTTGTGTAAATCCACTCCATCCTCCAACCCTAACTGATCTTCGGTTCGCCAGCCTGAAATCCACATCCAAATACTTAGCCTACTTTTCAACCTAAGTATTGGGGAACCTCGTACATAATTGTGATTATTCACCTAGGTTCTCCCCATCCTTATTGCATATCCAATACTTAGGCTATTGTCAGCCTAAGTATGGGGGGAATCCGAGTCATTCTTCCCTCTTCTTGTCTTATTATACTTAGGTCATTTTGACCTAAGTATAGGGGGTTGTCTGAGTCAGTTTCGCTATATCACCTTGTATTTGACCTGAGTTGTGGCTTCATATCATTTTGTGCTATGAGGACATAGCAAAGGATAAACATGGGGGGGGATACAATATACATTGTATATACTTTATCTATAGCTCATATTTTGAAATTTTTGAAACATTTTTGAGCTAGGGTTTAAATATTCTTGTGAACTAATTTTTGTTAAAATTGTTGTAAAAATCTTTTTCAAAAAAATGAGGGACTAACTATTTTGTAAATTCAATTAACCTTATTAAAAAATCTCATAAAAATCTGAGAAATTAAAATATTTTCTTAAGCAGTGTTTCTGACTACTGAGCTTAGAAACAAGTAGCAATTTCTCAGTGAGGGAGCTACAGTCTCCCTTAGCAGAGTGGATGGTTAAAAGACAATGCGAATGACACCATCTTGAAGTAATACGGGTAGCCATCTAATAGTCCATACTTACACCCATACTGGCTGGAAATTGATGCAATTATTCATATGAGCTTGGGCCAGTCGTTATTTCTCTTGAGTAAAAAAAATTTCAAAAAATTGCAGAACTCAAAAATAAAAAAATACACTAACTTTGGAGTTGGTGTATTTCTTACACATGCACTATCACTCAAGGCTTAAGGAGTTGAGGATACTTTGTTTCTGAGATCTGGAGAGTCTGCGTTAATATGTCTTAATCATTAGGGTTTGAACTTAATAATCCACACTTCCCTAGTTTAAAGATTGAGTGCTATATTGCACTCTTCATCTCTACATTCTAAAGAATATGATCAACAGATCACTCTTATAATTGCACGATTGATGAGATGAGTTGAGTTATCGATTGAGGAACTAGGACTCGAGATTTGAGTTTAGACCCAATTTAATGATGCTCGAGGATGGATAAATTCAATGAAGGCTTCAAGAAACCTGAGTGTCTGCAAAACCCTAGCCAGTATTTGAACAAGTTCGCATACTATCATCTGATATTTACCTATGTGCCAAGGTGTAATGAAACATAATAATTGTTGATCAGTGTGCGCCAACTCTTGGTAAAAGCAGTGGAGATAGCCAAACATCAATGAAATGAAATTCAAGAGAAGTTCTCTCATACAAAGAAAAGCTCTATCATTACAAGTACAAATTCAAAAGTGCTTCCACCAAAGGTGAGCACTCATAACCATTTCAAAGTGTCCACTTGGACCATATGCTATTAGGATCAAGGAGTCAGGTTAGCACCAAAAAAGGGCTATGCATTGTATAGTGATACAAGTCTGGGTGTCAAAGGTATCATAGATACTCAAAAGAGACACACCCCGATGTACTCTCAGGAAAACAAGTGTAGACGACTCCGAATTCTCTTGAAGGACACATTGATCAACAAATCAAAAACATACATGTGTTGCGTAATAAGGCACTCGAGAGGATCCTTATTCCAATATGAGGGAGAGAAGAAAATGCACAATCCTATACCCTCCACCATCTGGCCTTCCATCTACACGTTCAAGTTTGACAAACTAATGAGATGGTGGATTGAATTCAAGAACCAACTTATTCCCTAGTGTTGATGATTAGGTTTAGAGGAGAGTGTCATGGACTGGAACCTCGTGTGACATCTCGACTCGACTCTCATGATTGCGGTACACTTAAAGTCATATCCTTATATTATATGTACAAACAGAGAATCTGACAATTAGAGAAGTTGGATTCATTTTGACTAGAGCATGGTTGAGCCTAGAATTTTAGGATAACTTAAATTAAGGGTCTTCGATAAATTGAGCATTGAAAATTCACATGCACTGTTAGGAATTAATCCGGCTCCTTCATTCTTTAGATGCTCGAGGGTGAGCATGCTTTTAAGTATAGGGGGACGATGAATCTCAGATACATCATATTAAAATCCATTTATTATTCTCCAAGATTAAACAATTCAATAAAAACCACAAGCAATTCATTGTTATTAACTTTTATTAACTTTGTGTATAATTAATACTAAAAATCTACCCTTAATTATTGTATTTAATACTAACTTTTTCCCTAGTTTTCTTATTTATTAAAACCCCTAAAAATTAGAGTAATTATTGTATATATTTATCTTGGCTTTAAAAAGGAATTAAAACATAAAAATAACAAAACCCTTAAAATAAGTGTTTTTAATTTATTAAAATTGCTTGCAAAATTTATTCTTTGTACAAATGATTTCATTTGACTTTTCTTTTCAACATGAAACTTGTAGATCTCATCGAGATCTACAACTTTCATGTTCTGACTTTTTATTGATTCGATTTCCTTTTATTTCTTTTTGAATTTTCTTTCTTTTTCCTATTTTCTAATAATATGGTTGGGCCATGTGGTGCCCTCTGGGCCGCCCTCATGGCTGCTTCCTCCTCTCGCCACGTACGCTCTCCTCTCCACCGGCTGATCAACCCCCCCTGATCTAATCTTATCCACTCACACCCGCTCTAACCTTCACAGCAAGATCTGCTCCCACCCAACAGCCTTACTCTCTCCACGTCACCATTATTCCCTCGACCGTTAGATGAGTCTCTGGAGCTCATCTCCTCCGTCCCCTAGCATCGTTCCATCAGCCGCTAGATAAGATCATCTGATCTAATTTGCATCCTTTTCCCACACCTCTATCTGGATCGTTGGGTCACATGATCAAACGGTCCTCATCCATCACCTACCTCCAGCTCATTCCTCTCCAGCTGTTACACCTCACAACCCTGTCGCCCCCTTCTAATTATATCTTCCAGCTCATACTACATGCACACAATCCAACGCTTCCCCTCCGTAGCCGTTACCTCTGTTATCCTCACGCACTCATCAACTCCCCATGACCGAGCCCTAGTGCCTTCATTCCAGCCATTACATCCATGTCCTCCACCTCTGTAACAACCGAATCTTCATCCTATAAAATTGATGCTTCCGCCCTTCATCACCCTCATCCACCAATCCCAAGAGTAAGCCCAGCTTCCCTTGCCCCTCCGATGACAATAGAGGGACGGTTCATCGAGGCGAAGATGATTGTACCCCTCCGGTGTTGACCCATGGTCTTTCGACCATGTCACGTTGCCTCCGTCTTGTTGACCACCTCGCCGTGGCTGAGCGAGTCGTGTGACGATCAGGGCTTCATCTGAAGCCCATCCCAAGCCACCTCCTCTGCCCAATTTCCACCCTAACCAGGTAACTGCTCTTACCTTCTTTCCCTCTGTTTTATTCTATTTTTATTGTCGTCTATGACCATCCCCATAGTTTCCTGACCACCTCATAACCTCAGCCAGACTACCTCCATCTTCGCGACTTACTCTGCTCACCCTCTCCCCTTCTCTAGAGCCCTGTCCACCTCACTCCCCTTCCTCTCTGCTTCGTCGGAGAAGAAGAATCGATCCCCCGCACCTTCACCTCATTGGTATCTCAAAAACCTCATGCACACACTCGCTTCGACTAAATCTAACGCTTGCAGGTCCTACTTGTGAATGGCCGGAGCTCGCGCTTCTACGTTGATATCGAGCAATAGCTCCAACTACCCTCCATTGCCTCACATCTACAACCACCACCAGGTGTTCATCTCGCCTCCAGATCATTCAAAAGCCCTCCATCATCATTCCTCGACCATCAAACTCACAAATGGAGCTCAGAGGAGCTTCAAGGGGCTCGCTGGAGCCCAGTCCCCTCACCGCCACAAGAGGCGGAGCATAAAGAAGCATGTACCATCCGATCATCTGGATCAGACGACTCAGATGTTGCTCGAGCCTCCATGCCTAACCTACAGTCTTGGGTGGACCAATCTGTCCCCGATCCGCCAGCATCCACCACGTGGCACAAGCCTCGACTTTGCCCATCGCATCTGGCCCTGCGTCCCCTGCACGTGGGGGGTGGGTAAGTTACAGTGTCGACCTCGAAACTTGCAAGAATTACATCTAAGTCCTCCAGTCATGTTCCTCACGTGCGCGCCTGTGTAATTTACATAAAGGTACATCGGCTATGATAATTGCAAAAAGGCCCCCATGTATAGGGAATATTTATAGGGAGGCCCCTCCAACTTTTATAAATTGCAAATAGGTCCCTCCAGGGGCCTATTTCTGATATTTATCCATTTATTTTCATGCATTTTATTATATTTATGCCCTTGCACTGTTTTGAATATATCTTGAGCATTCAGACTCTGTTTTAGTTGATTTCAGTTCCATTTGTTACTAATTTTATTCTCTATCTAATGGCATCCTTTATTTATTGATTTGACATTTAGTCATACATGTTGTATTTTGAGATCCATTGTGTCAGTTATGCTCAATTTCTTAATGACATTAATCCATTTTGATGCAGCATTTGTCTCTGAAATTAACCTCTATTTTATTGCTTATTGATTTGAAAATTTTAGGCCATATTTGTACATTATTTTCTACATGATCATCTACTGCATATCTACACCATGCATCTCATTTTAATTGCATTTTAAACCAAATAAAAATTGCATGCATCATGTTATTTTTTCTCTGCATCATTTTATGTACATAATATGTCTGCATATGAAGACCTAGGTTTAAAATTTTATCGCTCATTATTTATTCAGTAATTTTCGATGAATAAATGAGGAGCCTCGTGTCACTACGTTCGACTTTGGTACACTTACCAAGTAAAATAATTGCCACATATTTGAAGTTGTGGTCTTTGCTGATTGAAATCAGTCTCATGTACTACAACTACTATAACTTATTAAAGAGACGATTTTTCGGTTCATCATCTAGCTGTTGCTTAACAACATGAAGCTGAGAAACCATATAAGAGGCCTCATAGAACTCTTACGAAGAGGCCTTACATTGAGTAAATCCTCCTTGAAGATATGGCTTTGGGGACATGATTGCACTTGCATTATAGGTTGCTGAAGATGCCAGTCCTCCATAGTCGCCCACTTACAAGGATGTTACTACATGATTAGAATACAGATAATGGAATCCTACTATTAATAATGAGATGTAGTATATTCACAAGAATCAAACATGAGAGCTTGTCAAGATGCAAAAGGGGAAGAACATTATCGTATGCAAATGATCTTCAAGAAAAAAAGAATCTAAAGTAGCTAAGGCATCAAATCTAATACATGTCCAGTTATAAAAAAGATGCATTCAGATTGAAGGCACGGATTACAACAAAATAATTACTCCCATTGTGAGGCGCACGTCCATCAGAGTGCTACTAGATCTTTTGCCACATCAAGACTTTAAGATAGAGTAGTTAGATGTAGAGATAGTTCTTTTACATGGTGAACTCAAAGAAAACATCTAATGAGCTAACCAGAGGGATTCACATTTCAAGGCAAGGAAGATCATGAGTGATGATTGAACATGTCCTTATATGGGATCACACAGTATCCCAAGAAATGATGTCAAAGTTTCGACATCAACATGGCTATTCTTAGGTTCAATGAGATTTCTTATGATTGTTGTATTTACCACAATATGATGGATCATGGGTTCTTCATCTATTTATTACTTTAGGTCAATGGTATGTTGATTATTACTATGAATAAAAGTCATGTCAATGCTCTAAAGAAGCTCCTTAGTTCAATGTTTAGCACAAAGACTCTTGGTGCGACAAAGAAGATTTCGGGGACTGGAATTGTCAATGATGATGCAGAAGGGAAACTCTTCTTATCTCAAGAATTACATTGAAAAAGTCTTAGTGAGATTTGGAATATCCACAACAAAACCTTAAATACTCCATCATCTATAAGTATTCATCTTTTAGTATCTCATGAATTCCCAATGCTAGTGAATTTGGGGGTGTTACCTATGGCATGATGTGCACAATATCGTATATTGCTCATGTTATAATTATTGTTAGCATATTCATGGATAGTTGTGGGAAGGAGCATTGTCAATCAACTAAATGTATTTTTTGGTATATGAAAGTAACATTTGATATTGTCCTCATCTATGGAAGTGATTTAGAATGTTTGACTATTAGATATTTGGATTCAAAAATGCTACAGATGTTGATGGTAGGATATCAATGACTTTTTATGTCTTTACTTTTTGGAGTTCTATCGTTAGTTAAAAAGCTTCTCCACATCCTTTAGTTATTTTGTCTACCTTAGAGGTGGAGTATATTTCTCCGACAAAAGTAATTAGGTACTTGGTTGAATACTTAGTTGGAGATTTTGTTTTACAATAGGATCGAGCTATTGTATATTGATATTGTGTCATTCTTAACACAATATGGCTAACTAAGAATCAAGTGCATAATGTGAGCATATTGATATTAGATTTCACTTATTTTTTTCGAGAAGAGGATATATGTGAATAATGTTGGCACGAAAAATAATCCAGAAAATATGTTCAAAAAGGTTTTGCATTAGAGGAAGTTCAAACATTGCTTGGACTTGTTCAGATAGATTGTTGATAGTATCCATAGAGGTGAAGGCAATAGTTGAGCCTAACAATTGTTGTAATTCCATTTCAGAGAATTTAAATCAAAGTAGAGATTGTTGAGAAGCCTTGAATCCTTACATGTTTGTTCACCCATTACAATAAATAGATCTTTTTGTAACACTCCCTAGTCCATAGCATGTGAAGTCGGCCATCCTGACAAAATGAGCTTGGGAGGGTGTTGGGAGATTTTTTTTTGGAGGGGGGGGGGTAGGTATTTAACAGAGAGTATGTGTCCTTCGTTGTGAGGACTGGGAAGCAACATCCATGAAACAACATTCCAAAGGTTTTGTTTATATTAGGATTAGTGAATCCACCCATTTAAAGGGATTTGCATGTACACGGGTGCTCTACAAAACCTATAATGGTTAAGCATTTTATTTTCCATTGTAGTACCTTTCTACCACTATATTTTAGAGAGAAATAATCATTATTGTTGCGGATGCAGTCTAATTATAGGCGAACATTATAAATCTTCTATCGTAGTTCTCTAGTTCCTTCATTAATTGTTTGCTTAATGTACCACCTTTGCTATACATAACAACTAAGGACTACCGATATTAATATTATCATGCCGATACAGTTAGACTCTTGAAGTAAAACATATGCTTTCTGTCCTACATTTATCATTATTAAATGTATATATTGATACACGTGTTAGCAATTTACCAATAGTTATAAATTCTTTTCAATATCTAATTTAGCAATATTAGAACTCAAGTTTCTAATTTACCATGCAACCGACCCATAACATGTGAAGTACTTGTATGCTCATACACACAGGGAATCAATTTCACCAGCTATTCAGTCAAAGTTCAAAATACTCAAAAAGCTCAAAATCTCATTTTTTTTACAAAAGAGGTGAACTTAGAATTCCAAAAAAACTATCGAATCAGTCGAAACCATATAGAAAAGGAGTGGGAATTTCTCACTTAATATGTAAATATTTGAACATTCTCCAATTCCATATGGAATTTGTACCAAAATCCTACAATTACATGCTCTAGAAGACTCAAGTTCTATTAACAAGAAATTTTAATAAAAAGTTAGGAATTTCAATGCAATTTGTCCCTTGATTAGACATAATTCCCATAACTTACTATTTCAATCATTGGGACACACTTAAGGGTTGCGATTGCCCAAGAGTTCAGTCACTCTTGAAGTCGCGACGATCCTCGACAGTGCTGGAGAGTTTTTTGGAGTCAGGGAAGAATTTCATGAGAGTTCTATTTATTTTATGAGTTTGAATAATCAAACAAATGTCAAAACCTCATAATTTTTCAATGTATGATAATCAAACTTAGTATCATTGCAAAACTCTAATTATTCTTAGTTTCAACAATTATAAATAAGTCAAGATACGATAATTGAATCGAAAAAAGTCAACTTTTGTGTTTGTTCGGTAAAAATCTGAATAATCTCGTTAAACATGAAATATCAATACCTCATATACGAATTGCAATTAACATCGAACTAGTCTTGCAAATATATGCATGGCATAATCTAGATAGTTGACTTTCAAGTCCTGTCAAAACCTCACTAGAAAACAAGACACATCAAGACTTTAAGATAGAGTGCTTAAATGTGCAGATAGTTTTTTTGCATGGTGAACTCATAGAAAACATCATGAACTAATCTTAGGGATTCACATTTCATGGTAAAGAAGATCGTGTGAGCTTACTGAACAATTTCTTTTATGGGCCCACACAATATCCCAAGAAACGATATAAAAAGTTTGATAGCTTCATGGTCAATCTTGGGTTAAAGAGGATTTAGCATGATTATTGTATTCACTGCAACAAGATGGAGCATGGTTCTTCAACTATTTGTTGCTTTAGGTCAATGACATGTTGATTGCTACTATGAATATAAGTCATCTTAATGGTCTAAAGAAGTTCCTTACTTCAAAGTTTAGCATCAAAGATCTTGGTGCAATAAAGAAGATTTTAGGAATGGAAATTATCAGTGATTATGTAGAAGGAAAACTCTTCTTATCTCAAGAATTATATTGAAAAATTCTTATGAGATTTGAAATGTCCACAGTAAAGGCATGAATACTCCATCTTCTATTAGTATTCATCTTTTAGTATCTTTTGTACCTCCTCTAATGCAAAAAAGGATCCATCTCTTGAATTCCCAATGCTAGTGCATTTCAGAGTGTTATGCATGCCATAGTATGCATAGTATTAGATATCACTCATGTTATAAGTTGTTAGAAGATTCATGGGGAATCTCGGAAAGAAGCATTGATAATAAATTAAATGCATTTTTGGATATCTAAAGGAACATTTGATATTGGCCTTATCTATAGAAGTGATTCAAAATGATTGATTATTAGATATTCAGATTCAAACTATGATACGAATGTTGATGGTAGGATTTTAATGATATGTTATGTTTTTACCTTTTGGAGTTCTGTCATTAGTTTGAACGTACTTCACAACTTTTAGTTACTTTGTATACCATAGAGGTGGATCATGTTGTTCTGACAGAAGTACTTAGCCATTTAGTTGAAATACTTAGTTGGAGGTTTCGATCTAAAACATTATCGTGCTATTGTATATTGTGTCAATCTTAACACAATATGCGTAACTAAGGATCAAGTGCATAATGAGAGCATATTTATATTAATTTTTTTTGAGAGAAGAGATTATTTATATTATGTTTCACTTCATTTGTTTATAACAAGATGATAAAGGTGAATAAAATTGGAACCATAAATAATCCAACCGATGTTTAAAAAGTTGTGTGTGATAGGAAGTTCAAACATTGCTTGGACTTGTTCAAATAGATTGTTGACAATATCCCCTGGATGGGAAGGCGATAATGGAGTCTGACAATTATTGTTATTCCTCTTCATATGATTCAAATCAAAGTAGAGATTGTTGAGAAGACTTGATGTCATGACCCCATGTCCAGGTCTTCGGATTCTACTATTTACCGGATCTAGTTACTTGGTAATTTTATTCAACAATAATAGCTAACAATCAGAAATAGACTACAACAAAATGTTATAAAGAACACATCTCATAGTTTTCCATCTGCAACATAAAGCTTGCATAATAAATTTCCCAACTATATTCTTTTACATGTAGATCAAGATGAAAGAAAAGAACACCAAATAACTACAACTACCTTAGACTAGAAGATACTACTGTTGGATGGCTGGTTGGCTATGGTCCTTGTAGTGGTTGACCAATGTTTGTTGGGTTTCTAAAAATCATAGGAAAAGATTAACGAGTGCTAAGTAATGAAGAAGAGAAAAGACAAGCATGGTAAGTTAGCAAAAACTTACTATTATAAGAAAAAATTCCGTTTCTTCCCATTAAGCCATATTCCTTCTATTCCACATCGGAGATTAATCCAGGTGATTTATCTTAACTATCATGGACTCCGAAGTTGTGGACACTTCGAGATTGGAGGTTGCGTCGATCTAATGAGCTTATACCCCGCACGTCGCCTCAACTAATCTTGCAATACTCCTTCAATGGTTTTTTTATTCCATTACTCATAGTTTTCAACCCTCAAACCATCAGACAAGGAAACACACCATCCTCGAGAACTCAATTTCTTAAAGTCACATGTTAATAACATTTAATCATCTATAACAATGGCTTTATATACATATTATTGTGACCCAGTTGCTATTATACCGCCCGTGCCTCTGCATGGCATGACTACATCTCCAGTCGGTCAATCCATATGATGTATCCAAGCATCACATATTGCAAATAATTTATTACGTATGCTCACCATATCTAGGCAACCGTCTATGACCTAGGTTTGACCTGTCATGCATACGCTCTTCTAACAAATCTGCATGTTGCATGATCTATAGTATCTACTACAAGTCATTTTTATCGTAAAAGATAGTACGAAAATCATAACTGGATATCGTTTATGATATATCAATTGTCGCCTAATATCAACATAGTACTACACATAAATCATAGCAGCTACAAGAATGATTCATTACACTAACTCTATTTTAACAATTATTACATTGTAAATAATGAAGAAAGCATGCGATTCCTCTTCATAATGAAGAGGATAATAAACAAAGATTTTATGTAGTTTAACTTAAAAACCCAACAACAAGAGGTAAGATTTCTTTGCATGGTTGTCCGAATATGTTAGGCGTGTATAATAAATTATTTGAAATGAGTGGTACTCAGGATGTCATTCGACAGATTGACTAACTGAAGATGTGGTCGTGCCTATGTGGAGGCAAGGGTTGCTTAATAGCGGCTAGGTCACGATAATATGTTTCCAAAGACACTGTAATAAATTATTAAATATTATTGGCCTTTGTTTTTTAAGCAACGGGACCTGGAGGACAATGTTCTTCTTTGTTAGACATGCCGAGGGTTTGAAAACCCTGAATAATGGAAAAAAATGTTAAGGTAGCATTGGAAGATTGGTTGAGGTGATATGTGACGGCATAAGCTCATCAGATCAATGCAATCTCCAATCCTGAAGTGCCTACACTTCGGAGTCCATGAGAGGTGAGATAAATCACATGGACTAATCACTCATGTGGAATAGAAGGAATATGACTTAATGAGAAGAAATTGAATATTTTCCCCGAGTAGTCAGTTTTTATTAACTTACCATGCTTGTTTTGTTTTCTCTTCTTACGAACTAGCGAGACAACTGTAGTAACTTCTAGTCTAAGGTAATTATAATTATTTGATGTTCTTTATTTCAGCTTGATGTACATGTAAAAGAGTATAATGTGACTGCTTGCTATGTAAACTTTAAGTTGTGAATGAAAAATTGTGAGATGCTTTCTCTATAGCATTTTATTGCATTTTGTTTCTGAGTATTAACTATTATTATAGAATAAAGTTATTGGTTAGTAACAATATCCAGTAAAGGGGAGGATCCGACGACTCAGTATTGGGGTTGTGACACTTGAATCCTTACATGTTTTATTCACTAGGTACATTGCGAGATCATTGTGTTACATCCCCCATGACTATATCACACAAAATCGACCATCCCAACATAACGAGCTTGGGAGGGTGTTTCAAGGGGGGGGGGGGGGGGGGGTTGGATTCTAGCGAAGAGCTTGTGTGTCACATTAGGGGCAACATCCATGAAACAACATTGAGATGTTCTAACTGTATTTGGATTAGTGATTTTCTGTTTTAAGGGGATTTGTCCATACAGGGGTTCTCTATAAAACCCATTAGGGTTAGGGAGTTTACTTTATACTATAGTTGCCGTGAGTAGTAGAACAAACATGCATAAGATGATAAAAAAAGTAAGTACGTAAACACACAGATGTACAAGGTTCACCTATAAGTAAGTTATGTCCTTGAGTGACAATAATCACTTTCACTATTTGTAAAGAAGAAAAATACAAAGGATAGTGAGAGCCCTAATCCTATGGATTTTATGTACTACTTCCTATACAAATGGATCTTAGATCCAAAAAAATCCAAGTAGCCATATAGAAATTTCATTTCGAGACAAGAGTGTTAAGTTCCTGCAACCCCTCATTGGAGGGGGGGGGGCAGGTTCGTTGACCGAGTAGCGAGACCCCATGATCGTAGGGTATGGTGGCATGGAGGAGATCAGATGGTTCTTCAACTGGGTTCGACAGAACAATTAGTTAGGATTCAAGGCATATCAACAATAGTAGCTTTCAACCACTAGATTTGAGAGAGATCCAACACCACTGCTAAGGATGTAGCCTAATTACAGACGAATCTTGTAAATCTTGTATTGTGGTTGTTTTGTTCTTTATTAATTGTTCGATCCATGTTCTAGTTCTGCTATACAACAGCTAAGGAGTACCAATATGAATATTATCATGTTGATATAGTCAGGCTCTTGGAATAAAACAGATGCTTTATACCCTACACTTATCAATATTAAATTCTATATCGGTACATGTGTTAGCATTGTACCAATAGTTACCGTGTTCTTTTACTCGAGTTTATAATTTACCATGCAACTAATTCATAACATGTGAATTACTTGTATGCTCATACGCGGTCAATTCACCAATCATTCAGTCAAATCTCAAAACATGCAAAAAAGCTAAAAAAATCCTAATTTTTCTTTAATACGAAAGAAGTGAACTTAGATTTCCAAAAAAAACTTGCCCAATTCACGAAACCAAATAGGAAAGAAGTGGAGGATTTGTCACTTAACATGCAAGTCTTTGAGTATGCTCCAATTCCTTACGGAATTTATGCCAAAATCCCATAACTATATGCCCTGCAAGACCTAGTTTATGTAGAATCCGCAAAAACAATAAACTCTAATCAAAACTTAAGAATTTCAATGGAATTTGTATCTTGAATAGTGTTGACTGGTCTTCAATTCTAACCATCAGTCCTGCTAAATCCAGTTGATGAATCGCCTTATGCACCCCCGTCCTCCCATACCCTATTAGTATGGGATGTATCCTCTGTGCTTTCTTCTCTATAAATAGTGAAACCGATAGATGCTGCTTAGTGACATAACTCAGTTACATGAGAACTTTGTAAATCCATGTGTTAGCATATTTCCTTGATTAATCGTGTTTGTAAACGTTTGCTTCCGTTACTAACATGAAGTAGCCATCATTCCCATAACTTACGGCTTCGTTCATTGAGACGCACCTATGGGTTGCGATTGCTCACGAGTCCGGTCACTCTTGAAGTCGCCATGAACTTCGATGGTGCTGTAAAGCTTTGCAGAGCCATGGAAGAATTTCACCAGACCTCTATTGAATTTATGAGCTTCAATATGAATTTTTGCTAATTGAGAGAGGAATGCTTTTACCTGTAACAACCAGACAAACTTCAAAAGTTCAAAAGTTTTAAAACCAATGTCTAATACCCAAGCTTAGTATCATCGGAAAAATCTAATTATTGTTAGCTTCAAAAATTATAAATAAGTCACGATCTGACAGTTGGATCGAAAAAAAATTAAAATTTGAGTTGTTCAGTTAAAATCTTAATAATCTCTCTGAAAGTGAAAAATT
Organism: Ottelia alismoides; assembly: GCA_037367405.1. Taxonomy (NCBI): domain Eukaryota; kingdom Viridiplantae; phylum Streptophyta; class Magnoliopsida; order Alismatales; family Hydrocharitaceae; genus Ottelia; species Ottelia alismoides. The sequence goes on along the minus strand of JAZKJV010003284.1, from coordinate 169,308 downwards.
AATATATCTGATATGAACTTCAATTAACATGAAACTAATCTACAAATGTATGCATGATGTAGTTTAGGTAGTTTGACTTTCGAGGTCTTATACTATTCTCAGCATTGCAATGGGAAACCACATAGATTTTCGAACAGCATTGCAAAGGAAACGTAATCGGCAAATGCTAAATATCCTAAAATGTTAAGTTAGGATAAGATGAAGCTTTCATCAAAGCATCCACGATCACTAACAAATGAAGTATTGCAATGCATGAGATCATCCGTAATTAAGAAGAGAAGATACGTGGGATATTCGCAGATCAAGGCTTTCTTAAACAAGCAAGTGGGAGTATAATACGATATCTTCGCCAAACAGCACAAGTGAACAATTTTTTTCAGAAATAAAGATGATATCTTCGTGAACAATGGAGCATATCCTTTGCTCTAATTCCTTTTACAGCAGAGGTGCTGTGATTTTTATTTATTTTTCGCAAAATCAAATTTCAAAAGATCCAACCACATATATTGAATCTTCGATTAATGCTATTTACTCAAATTCGATGTCATTTGCTATTTTATATTAAAGGTCAATAGTTTGATTCTTTTTTAAATGGGATTTAAATTGCATAATTATTGACCGGATTTTTGACTGTTAAAATAAAATAGCAAATAAATTCAGATTTGAGTGAAATTTGATAGGTACATAGAGCCTCAATCGAAGATTGAGTCCATCCGGTTGCATCTTTTGTCATCAATTTATGCAAGAAAAGAAGGGAATCACTGCACCTCTGTTGTAAAAGGAATTGATGAATGGACCCTTAATTGCATGCAATGGAGGAAACAAAAGGGGTTAAACCATTTGATGGGAAGGAAGAAAAGATTGATTTGGTGGGATAAAATGGATGTTGAAAGGATCTCCTTCTTTTTCGATTGAACTTTGATGGATTAAGTGGTGCAAATAAGACGTGGAAAGCTTTTTTTGTGTGGTTTGGATGTAACAGTCAATACTCGAAGGATAAGATGCTGTGGTATTTTTATTTGTTACTTCTCAAGTGAATATTGTAATCTGATTACCAACAGTCAGCCAAGTTATTTCTACTAAATTGCAATACCTATGCGGTATTTATCGTCAATTTATCGATTAAAATGCCAGACCATACGAATGGTTTCTATACGACCTTAGTGGTAGGATGTTATCTAACCAAAATAGAAGAGATAAAATGGTAGGATGATATCATAGATTGTTATTGGATAACATTAATTGAGTGATTGAGATGTGCTCGGGGGCATCACAGTAAGATGTGCATCCAGAGATAAATGGTAAATCTATTTGTAACACTTCAAATCACCTGATTTGTTGCTCCAAAGAACCATATCTCTTGGATATTTAATGGATGGTTGTGAGTATCACAACATGTTATATTTTTAGTCACAACATGAAATCTGCATCCATACTTATTTGAAAAATTAAAGCAAAAACCTACAGATCAACTAATCAACACCAGAGATATTATAAGATTTGCATCAGGTTAGAAGGTCTAAATGTTGACTATTAGTAGACTTCCCAGATTAGGAAGGGATCTGTAGATAGCATAGCTTGATGTTACTTCTTTGTCAGACCTTTTTTTAAATTTCTTCTAAGTTTAAATCATGTTGTATCATGGCCAATCCTCCCCCTTTACAAGGCACCATTTATCTTTTTCTTATCTCATGACGATCTCAAGTCTATGCTGATTCCCACAGTGATTTTGATTCTTCATCCTTATCGAATCTTTTCTTTGAAGGTTCATCAAATTTATCCAACCACTTATTTTATCTGACAAATAAATTTATCCTCCGTGACTATAAACATGTACTTAGACCACTTTATTTCATGCTCTATTGATAATTACTATCAATTTTATTTTCCTCATCTTCTAGAAATTTACAGAACCCCTCCTCTTTTACTCTAGGCAGCAATCCTTTTCCATCATCAAGACCTTAAATTTACTCCATAAGGACTTCGGTCTTTTGTATGGATTAGACTAAATATGTATCAGCACTTCCTTGGAATTAAGATTTTATATTCAACAGACTATAAGTTCCGCAAGTCTCTATTATTTAGGCTTAACTCAAAAATCACCTCATATCCACTAGCTCATAAGTCATTATCTTTAAACATTGGAGATAACTTTATTCTATGTGTAATGTGTCAGCTCTACCTACTTGTGGAGATGAAGTAACCGAATAGTCCATCTAGGCATCCCTGCATTTCTTTCTCTAGCGTCTCTTTCCTCCAGGAGTCAAGCATTTCCTTCTAGTTTCAAGTCTTGATAGCAGTAGAAATGAGATGTCTAGAGCCCGACTGATGTAGCTAGGTCTCTTCTATTGAAGCTTGACCAATATAGTCAAGTATTCTTTGCTAGTATTTGAAACATTGTTGTAATAAAATTTTTCTTCATAATGTATTTGCTCTACATTGCTTTATACAAGTCTAGATTCTTTTGTCATGTTATTTTTTACTTTTAAGGGCAATAAGTGTTTGTACTCTATTTGGCAGATGTGAGAAACTGAGGGTGAAGCTCAGGGCCGAGTCCCTGCAAAAGAAGTGAACAATCCATGGCGATGTATACTTGTGATGTCATCTACAATGAACAATTTAGTGCTGACATAATTTTCCTTATTCGAAGCATTGCTTCAACCTAATATTCCATACTCTATATATCCATACTATATGAGGTGGTTGGGATGCGTTGGTTGAAGGATATGGAAAGATCGTTAAGCGCATCATGAAAGCATGCGGAGTGACTAGTTGCTCGGTGCAACGGACTATCAAAATTTTAAATGATGAAATCATATGATCCAAGAACACTTCTTGGATTATTTAATTTAAAAGAAAAATGAGATGTAGGAATACCTCTTGCAGCGTGGTTGCGATTGTGTCTCTAAAGCAAAAGGCCTCCTGTCTCAAGTCTGATCTGACAGAGGAGACGATTGCGAGCGCATTGATGAAATACATGCCCCTCACAATCCAAGTTGATAATCTAAGCAACGACTCTCTTGATCTCATCACACGAGATCAGACGTCTTCTTCACGAAAGAGATGCACTGAAGGAGACAGAGATCCACGAGCGGTCGAAGAGATGGTACATCGGTGTGGCGACGATGACGGTCTTCTCTAGGGCAAGAGGTGGGCGACCACTCTTGTAGGAGAGAAGGAGGCATGTGTATGAGAATGAGAGAGGGAGATAACACTTACAATTGTTGTGTGTAAAATGAAGAGCTAGTTTTGCCTCTTCTTTTATAATATTTTGAGAGTCCATGAATTTCAATCAATGGACAACACAAAATCAATGGTTGAGATTGATTTGTGTTTCTTTCAATGGCCATGATTTGTTGTAAAAATACAACAAAATTAGTTTAATTCAATTAAATATATATTGAATAATAATTAATATAAATTAATTTTAATTAAATCAATAACCTTGGAGAAATAGGAAGGAGGCAAGTCTCCTTCCATAAGATGGGTGGACGGCCACTAATCATATTAGGTCTTGGTGGCCGTCCACCCTCTCCTAATCAGAAGGAGGTATCCTTCTTCTTTTACATGAGATTACACATCCCGTGAATTTCTCCATAATTTTACAACAACGTTTGATGTAAATTATTTCTTAAAAATAATTCTAAATTATTTTGATGAATATCAATTGTGCCATTGGATATTTGTGAATCATACTCACAATCCAAAAAAATATGTAAATTACATTTTTAGATAAATGTCCAGCGTGAATCCAATTCACATCAACATTCAAATTGCAAATGTTATTTGCAAATAACTCTCTGATGAATATATTATTCTCATTCTTTATTATTTTATTTTAGCTTCATCTTTTAGCAAAAACATCTTAAATATGTGTAAATACAATAAGTTAACATTGTACATACCTTTGTTAATATTCACAATTAACACATATTTTCAAAAATAAAAGATAAAGAGAAAAGAAAAAGAAAGTAAGGATGTAATTATGCAATAAGTACAGACTGACCCGAACCATGAGAGAAGATCAATAATTGACCTAATCAACAAAGAATAAAGTTGGGGGAGATATGGTCCTTGTATAGCTAATTGACACCTATACCTGTAAATATCTATATTTAATTATACTTCATGCATATTATATTTTTAAACACTTGTAAATATTCTGAAAAAATGAATAAAAAATATAAAACACAAAATAAAAAATAAAATAAAAAAGGTTGATTGTACGAAAGACACACTTGTATATTGTGTATAAACACCTATTTATTTTATATCTCTTTTTAATATAAAAAATCAAATAAAAATCATTTTATACTCCTTAAATTATTTTATAAATAAATAAAATATAAAATAAAGGATATTTGTATAAAAATAATAAAATAAAAATTAAAGAATAAAATCTACATGTATACTAAACCTATACATAATACCCCTTATGTATTTCACAAAAATTATTAAAAATTATAGAAAAATAGCTTAAAAAATAATAAACATTTTCATTTTTACCATTTTTTATTTTAAATTCATTTACTATTTTATTTCTATTATTATTTGATTTATTATTTTCGAAATTTTTGATTGGCTGACCCGGGTCCGTTGACCCGGGTCAACCCCTCCTCCACCGTCGGACCGATTTCTCCTATTTTTCTTGATCGGGTCTGACCTTTGTGATCCTCAATTTTACGCTCGATTCCCCTCCTAGGACCCGCGATCCTTGCGGATCTCTAGGCGAGATCGGATCTTCCTAGGGTTTTGCTCCCTTGTCCGATCTTTCCAGACCCTAGAGGAGCCCTATAAATACTAGCCTTCACCCCCTTGCTCATTAGCTCGTGCTTCGCCACCTCATTCCTCCCTAGCCACCTCCATAAGTGACATGCTTCCAGAGAGACCTTTGGAGCAAAGCTTGGTGGCCGTTTGGCTGCAGCTCGAACGTGGCCAGAGCTCCTCCGCCGCGTGTAGCCTCCTCCGCTTCCCGCACTAGAGTCGAGACCAAAACCCCGCCTTCCACCTCGCCTGATGTTGTTGAGTCCATCATGAACTTTAGGTACCTCTTATCTCGCCCACATTTCCACTTCCAGTTCGATCTATTTCATTCTCTCCGTCGTTAGTTCATCAGCTCTGACCAGCTGGTCGGATCCCCCTGTCGCCTATCTATCAATTCCAATCACACCACCTACTCATCCTCCATCTTCCAGTGTATCCTGATCCCCTAGGATCCTGCTCATCGGACCACGATTAGGTTAGGTTCCCTCCTCCACCTTCGTCGGGAACCAGAGCTCCATCTCCCCACTTCTCTTCATCATTACATGCAATAACCCGACTAGAGCAAAGCCCCCCGAGTTCGTTACCCTTCGCAGGTGCATGCACATGTAAGGAGACCCAAGCTGAGCCCCTACTGCTCAGGCGGAGTAGCTCCCAGTGGTAGAGCATTGCCAATCTATTCCGACCCTCGACCTTCTCATCGGAGCCTTTGCATTTCCACGAAGGTGGTGGACTTCCTTGCGAGTCGATCAACTTCTAGGATTGCCGTCTACGATCGATCAAAGCTCGCCCGAGCTTTGTTCTTCCTGCATCTTCCAAAACCGTTAGATCAGCCGTTGTCTCCCAGTTATGATCTAACTGATGCTGTATATGCGCTCTCCTTCTTATCTCGGCTCCCTGAGTAGAAATCCTCAAATGATGCTGATGGGGCCCCGAAATATGATGCCTCTCCTTCTCTTCCTCTGAAGTCTCCTCAGGTAGAGCTTCAGAGATTCCCCTCCTCATGTTCCTCACCTAGTCAGGTACGATCATGATCCTTCCGCTCCTGAGTGACATGTGATTAGCCTCGTCACACGAAAGAATCTCATGTTCAGATCTAGGAGATGCTGAATAGTATATCTGAATAAAGTACCACTGAGAACTAGATCGGTTCAAGCTATTGGGATTAGCCTGAACTTGGGCTAGGATCAAGGTAGATGGTGTAATCTGCTCGTCTCATCATCTGGACACGTGGTTGACATCAACTCGTAAGTTGTGAATTTCGTTCATGTAGGAATGGATCTCGTCGATTATCTGCTGCTGAATGTCCACGAGACCAGATGAAGAAGGAAGAGGATAAGACTGGGAAGAAGAATGGGGAGATTAGCCCTAATGGCCAGGGTACCAACTCTACTGCTCGTGCTTCTGCTGGGTGCCTGCTGAAATCGCGGGCCCTGCTGGCCCACCTGGTAATGACCCTGTCGGTCATACTGGTGGTATTGCTACCACTGTTGCTGGGGTGGCTGGGATGCAAGGCTCTGTTGTGAAGGAGGTAGTGTGGAGGTGAATGCGGTGTTGTGAAAGGTCAGGGGATGCTGGTAGGTCTGTCGGTCCCCGTACTTCCCTGCCTAGCAGGGTCCTGAGTATACCATACTCCATTCACCTTACAAACCAGTGGAGGCTCCTCCTAAACTGTCTCTGATAATGGAGGTGGCTGCTGGAAAGAGTGGGTGTAGGACTGGTCCTGCTCCCATGGCTGGGGTTGCCCTGACACCAAATGCTCCTGAATATGGCGAACTCGGTATATGGGGGAAGAAGGTACGGTCATGACATGTATATTTATCTTAGATACCCTATCAGTCAACTCCTCTATTTGTTTTGGAATTTTGGAGACGCTCCGGTCCAATTCATCAATCCTCCTGTCAATCCTCTCTAGTACGGTTAACCTTGTCTGCAAGGAGTCCCATGCTAGGTATTACATATTGAGAGAGATCGACTATAGTTGACTGTCCCCCTCTAGATGAGAGTGAACCGGGAGATGATGTATAGGCCATGCTGGCCATCTGTGAGCAGCTGGTTTCAGCCATCTGCTCGAATACCTTCAAGATGGTATCCGATCCTCGTGATGTATAGCTGCCTCCACAGACAGTGCTTACTAAACCCTGCATCTCAGGGTTAAGACCAGTGAAGAACGATTGGAGCAAGATGTTGTCATCTAGTCCGTGACAGGGACACTCTTGCAGGATGTCCTTGAACCTTTCCCATGCATTACAGAAGGCTTCATGGGGTAACTGGGAAAAGCTCATAATACGCATCCTCATCTTGTTAGTCCTACCCAGAGGATAGAACTTATTCAGAAACATGTCCTTGAACTGGGCATAAGTGGTGACTGTAACTCCAAGATTTTTCACCCAGTAGTCAGCTTTGCCACCCAAGGCAAATGGAAGGGCTGTGAGCCTAATATAATCCTGGCTAACATTAGGATGTCTAAGGTTAGCGCAGACGAGCTCGAAGTCCCTTAGGAATGCATATGGTTCCTCAGAAGCATTCCCATTAAAGTGTGGCAGCATGTTCAGAAATTGTGGCCTCAACTCAAAATCAACTGTGGGTTCGACCGGACTCAAGTAGTTCCGAATTCTGTACTGTTCAGGGTTATGCGCCACATCCATTGGTGGTTCGACCCCAACATTGAGCTGTCCTAACTGAGCTCTGAGTAATGCATGTTGCTGCTTAGATGCAAATAATCTGGCTAGTACCATTCTCATCGGATCCTCGGGGTGTTCTTCTTCCTCGTCTTTATTCTTTGGAGGCATTTTACTTGAATCTTCTTTAGGGCCTGAATCGGCAATGTTCTCTTGATTAGAAAAGGATTTAAGCATGAAGATATTCTCATCGAGGTGAAGGTCTTCCTCCGTGAGGTGGGAGGAGAGAAAGGGAACGGTTTGAGAGTAACCATTCCGAGAGTGAGTGATCCTGGGATCAAGAGGGTCACGAGTCCAGGTTGGCCCAAGTTGTGCTTGGACCTTTGAAGACTTACTTCTTGGAGGGTTCAACGAGAGATCCACAAAGTCTGAATAAATATCCCCCAATTAGTCATCTTCGATGTCAAAAGAATCGATTAGAACCTGATATTCAATGAGGCGCTAGTTCTACGATGCACGTGAATGTACGGAGAATACTCACACAATATAAACACAATTGAAACCCTCGATTTCATCAAATCAATACGTGATGGCCGTAAAGGTTCGGCCAAATTATCTGGTCAATTTTAGTTGGTGATAAATGCAATCTTGGAAAGATTAACGAGCTGTTAGGTGCTCGTATTTTCCTTCAGACTGACCCGATTCTTACAACTAGTTGGACCTACTTTCAGCTAGTATATGAGTAAGTACGGACCGTATAAATATGGCTACCCGTTCCGAGAACTAAGGCGTCCTCTAAATCTCCCACTCTGCTAAGGAAATCTAGACCATTTACCGGCTACCCGTAGATCCTCACTGAGAAGTAGGTAATCGCCTAAAAAGAAAGAATGATTAGTCTGTAAAAAATCCTGACTTGGCTCTATCTTAGTGTCATCTATCTCTTACTTGCAAGTGAATCATACAATGAGGGCTTTATGCACCCGTGAATAATGTTCTTTTAATTCCAATTTTTTAAATCAATATGCTCAATTCAGTCCCAATTTTATAGTTAAGATATCACTTGAAAATTAATCTGAACACGCAAACACGTCTACCGTTCAGTCCCAATTTCCTTTGAAATCTTAAGTTATAAAACAAGGAAGGAGTCAGAATGCAAACGTGAAACAATGATGCATGCTCAGAAGAAGGTATACTTACAGTGACTCCCATCACTCTCCATGCGTTTATGCAGAACTGAATTTTTAAATTTACACTATATGCATGCAGATCGAGAAAGCCTCACCTAAACAATATACTATTAGCAGAGAAGAATTGAGTTAATTTGAGATAAGCACTACATGTCTATGTGCGTCTCATTATGGATCTTATCAGATATGTGAATCTTCTAAGATATGTGTGGCATAAATTACGATGGGCACAAACAAATTTGATACTAAACTACCGTGTGCATATCCTTAAATTCAATACTCAAGTCGAGCCCCTCTCTCACCGGAGAGTGAAACATGTCTCGACACATCACAAAATAGTGTCTAAGTCTTTTTTACACACACGAGCTCTCAAACAAGAGCTGCTATAATGAGAAAATTATTTAAATTATTACAATACAATAATTACAAAAAATACAAAAATGCTCTCGAAATAAATTAAAATTTCTAGCTCTTCAACAGTCGGTGCGCGTCACGTCCGTTGACCTCTGATGCACTCCAAGTTCACCGGACCCTCACAAGGAAAATAAAATTTTTATTAGAGAGATAAACAATAAAATCTATACAAAAATGAGCAAAGAAATAATTGAGAGAAAAGAATTAAAAAAATGGATTAATTACAAGGTGGCTCAAGGATCAGACTACCTGAGTGAGAGAAAACCTAAATAAAATTTTCTAAATGAATCCCTAAGCCGTTTGCCTATTCGACAACGGTGCCATCTGATCATTTCACTGAGTACATGGTTTCTTTTGTACTCGTTGTAATACGGGTACTTAGCGAGTCAGTCAGAACCGAGAAAAGATCTCCGTGAAGGGTATCTCAGCTTGAATTTATATCCCAGACAAGTCCGGAGTCGAACACTGGGAGGCAAAGGAACAACTTCGAATTAATTCAAAAAACTTAATTCTAGGTTTCTAGTGCGGTTTTTTTATTTTTATGTGAAAATGAAGGCGAATGCAAAACACGATTGAATCAAGTTAATTAGAAAACACACAACTTAGCCAAATTAATTTTTATACAAAATTAATTTAATTTAGATAAATTATATTTTCCTAGAAACTTAATCATGTGAGGAATGCAAAATTCTTTTTTGGAATGAATTAAAACGCAATAATGAAAAATGCACACTTTTTATAGGGTTTTTCACAATTTTTCACACAAATAGAATGCAAAAATCATGAAAAGTTTACTGAAATATAAACATAGTGCAATGAGGCTACAGTAATTTTTTTGGATTTTTTTTACAAAATATAATATTTTTATGATTTTTTTAAAGAAAAACAGAGTAATAGTGAGTAATTAATTTTTAGTAAATCTATAATATCAATTTAGCCAGAGAGCAAAATATCTCACATAGATATTTTAAAATGCAATTCAGGAGAGTTGAAATTTCTCAAAAATAAAATGTGTATATTTAATTAAAAATCCTTTACAAAAATTACTCTACAATTTATTTAAAGCACAAGATAACTCCTATCAAGATAAAATTTGGATAGTGATTAAATCTTGTTACAAGACATCATTCCTGATTTTAAGAATTTTTGGAGCAACCTTGAGTTAGATATGAATTTAAGAGCTCAAAATGGGTAAAATATGCAATATTTCACTTAAACAATTTTAGTTAATTAACTAGAGCTCTCAAAAATCCAAGTAAATAATCAGAATATAGACAACTAGTTGCTCAACATCATGCTATTTTTCATTAAATAAAAAGATGCAAAATTGAGGTCGAAATTAATATGCAAACATAAGGGTGTCTGTGCAAAATAGAAAATAAAAAAACGTACAAACAACTATGTAAGGGACTATTTTGTAATTATAGAAACTTGAAATAAAAAATTACAATTTTCACATAAATACAAAAGAAACGAGGAAGGGCCTTCTTCCTTGGAGAGTAGTGCACGATGGTAGATGAGGCTGCCGGCAGGCGGCCTTGACGGCGTACTTGGAGGCGGGCGGCACACGGCTGTGGCCTTGGCGGCCGGTAGAGGAAGGCGGCGATGGCATTCTGAGTTGAACGCGTGGGGGGCCGCACGAAGTTCTGAAAGGCAGTGGCGGCAAGGAAGCAAGCAGAGGTGCGGTGGGTGAAGTGCGTCGTGGCGACACAGTTAGGCGGAGGAAGCGGCAGCCGTGCGTGCGCGGAGCCACGGGTGACGCAGGTGGCTGAGGACCTGGACGAGGCTGGCACGGCTGGGGGAGCACCTGCTGGATGGATGGCAAGGATCGGTGGTGGCGGACCAGCTGGAGGCGGTGGAGCTCGGGGGCGAGGCGAGGCCGGGCGACTGCTGGATAATGGATGTTGCTACTTGCCGTAATGGTTGCAGGATGAGGAGTGTCCGGAGGAGGGGCCGCGGGAGCCTGGAGGTGGAGGGCGCCTGCTGCGTGGCACGTGACGGCACACGTCTGAACTTGCGGGGTAGCGATCCTAGTGGGGGGCTGTAGGCGGCGCCGCCGACGGTGAAGGAGGCGGAGCGGTGACGACCTGGAGTGGCAGCCAGGTCGTTGTTGTTTTTTTTAAATTTTTTTTAATTTTTTTATAATTTTTGTCTATGTTGTTGTGATTTTTTTAATTTTTAATTTTTTAGTTTTTTAAATAAGATATAATATAAAAATTAAGATGAAGAGGAGATGATGGTGGTAATATGATGGATCAAGTGCAAAATGAGGAGGATGGGATGTATATAAAGAGAAAAAAAATGAGAAGTTATGAAAGTGATGGAGAGGAGGTTAATAAAATGATGGAGTTGAATTAGAAATTGAAAAAATGGTGGAATGTTGGAGTTGAATGGGTGGTTATTGTAGAGAATGAAAATTAAATAAAAAATAAATTATAACCTACTTTAAATAAGAGAATAAAATAAAGAAGAAAATAAAATAGAAGATTTACAAAAGTAGGTCCATAAAAACACTATGTACATAGATTTTTTTTTTTACTTTTCTACTTTTATTTTTTTTGTATTTTTAATAAAAACTATTTACAAACTAAAAATTAAATTAAATACTAGAAATAAAACAAAATATAAAAATGATTTTTTTGGATTTTTAGTAATTAAGAAAAGTAAAATAAAAAATAGGAAAAACAAAAAATATGTAAAATATATACAATGTACACCCATGTCCCAAAATCCAAATTTTGCAAACAGGCTCCGATTTTAATGGAACCACCTTCATTGGATAGATAATTTTCTAACTTAAACTTTAAAAGTGAGTTTAGTGAATTTGGAGTTCACACGGAGCGGGAATTTGGCCGGAAGTTGGACTTTACGACCTTTTCTCTTTGGGATCTAGGAGTATTTATCTGAGATAAAATTTATTTTATATTTGTGTATTTTTATATACATTTTTATGAACACGTTAGAGAAAGAATTAGACAAAAAAGGTGTTGAAATGGAATTATAAAAAATATACATGAAGTTTTGGGCTATTTATAGGTGAAAAAACACTCCTTTATTTTACAGCTTTTTATTGTTAATTTAGTTTGTAAAATATAATATACAATAATTAGTGTATTTTATTTGCAAGAACCATTTTGTTAATTTATTGATTTTATGGACATTTATTTGAGATTTTACTCGGGGATTTCACTAAGATCAATATATTGAGATGATGAATTGCAGATTCATCAATGATCAAGCTCATTCTTTGAATATGTTTGAATCTTGACTCGGAACCGATCTCATTTCAAAAAATGCAAATGCAAAGCAAGTATTCATGTGAAGTGATATTTTTGGAGTTTTAATCTTTTATGTAAGGTTTTGAAGAGCTGTTTCACATTGTTACGATTTTTAATGTTTTTGCAAATTTTAAATTTTGTGTGTGTTCCTATTTTTATGGGTTTTTTGGATACACATTTTTATGGATTTTAACAAGTTGATTAACTCATGAAGAAAGTTTTTTGTAGGATGTATTTTATATTATACAAAAAAGAAAAAGTGCGAGTTATGAGCAAAGTATATATAGAATATTTACGACATTCCTTTATACTTATTTTGAGTTATATCCTAATAAATTGAATAGAGAGAAAGAGGGAGTGAAACTCATACTAAGCATAAACTAGGTGAAAAATGAAGGAGTGTAAGCAACCATCCCCTCCACCCATACTTAGGTTTTGGAAACCTAAGTATGATAGAGACATGTTGTGCGGAACAATTACTCAATATATAAAGTAGGGGGGACCAAATAGATCGAGGACACAAATAACATTGCAAAGTGATATTCAAAGAAGATCTCCAACATGAGAAGAGATATCAATCTTGTCTAAAGATTGATTTATATATAACTGACATTCTTGATGTAGGTACTTTGCATGGGAATATAGACTTGGAGGTATCCGATAAGTCAAGTCAAAGAGTTGACTTAATTAAGATACTAAGTTCTGCATCGTATATTTTCACAAAACAAGTGCACATACTTTGTACATTTGATATGTACATCTATATATCTAAATGTGCATTGGTAGACCATTAGGTTAATGGCATGACATGGGAGCCTAGTGAAGCCACTGATATTACTAGTAACAAAAGACCCTGAACACAACCTGCATGGATGAGTGATGATTATTTGTACTCATGTGAGGTTTGATGAGGATATTATTGATTATACAGATTCAATATCCTTTGATGAAGCAATGGCTTCACCTGGGTCCGGATCATGGATGACCGTTGTGAGGGATGAACTTGACTCGATTGAAAAGAATGGTGTCTGGGAACTATGTAACTTACTAGAAGCTAAGAAGTCAATAACATGTAAATGGATGTTTAAGAAAAAGTACCGAATTGATGGTACCATTGACAAGTTTAAAGCAAGATTAATTGCTAAGGGTTGTATACAAAAGGCTGGAATTGATTTACTGAAAACATATTCTCCAGTAGCCAAATTTGCATCAATAAGGATAATTTTGACACCAGTCACATGTATGGATTTTGAATTATTCTAAATAGATGTGAAAACAACTTTTCTCAATGGAGAATCGAGTGAAGTTATATACATGTGCCAACCTGATGTCTTCAGGTAGAAAAACAAGAGAATAAATTGTATAAGTTAAAGAAAACCTTGTATAGTCTGAAACCATCATCGCAACAATGGTATCTCAAATTTCATAAGATAATTATCCAATTCAGTTTTGTGGCAAACATATTGGATAATTGTGTATATGTCATGAATAATAGGATCAAGTTCATAATTTTATCATTATATGCAGATGATATTTTGCTCGCCACAAATGATATAGATATACTTAATGATGCAAAGTATAAATGGAGTGATGAGTTTGAGATGAAGGACATGGGGGAAGCATCTCATGTTCTGGGGATTTATATTACTAGAGACATAAACTCAAAAATATTGAGTTTGGATTAAGAAAAATATTTGCATACTGTATTAAAGAGATTTAGAATGGAGAATAGCACTCTTGCTCCTACACCAATGGTTATGGGAAAACGATCAAATAAAAGTCAATGTCCGAGCAAAGGTCAGAAATCGTTGAATGTCCCATATGCTCAAACGGTAGGAAGTTTGATTGTTCAATGTTATGCTCCGTGCCTGACTTAGCTTTTCCAGTCAGTTTAGTGAATAGATACCAAAGTAACCCCAGACAAGAATATTGGGAATCCGTAAAAAGAATGTGCAGGCATTCGAAAGATATTATTAGCCTCAGACTTGTCTATCAAGCAAAATCGCTTCTAGTGGTTGGATACTACGGTGCAGATTTTGGATGGAAAGTGGATGATAAGAAATCTACATCAGGTTATCTATTCATGTTTTGTTGTGATGTTGTTTCTTAGGGAAGCAAGAAATAAGTTTGTCTGTCAAGACATACAAGAAGCCGAATATATTGCATGGAGTATGGCTTCTAGACAGTGAGTCTAGATTAGACATTTCTTAGAGAACTTAAACCTTGGATTGGCAAAAGAACCGATTGAAATTTTATGTGATAATCAAACATCAATAAGCTCTCTTAATTTTAGAGCAAATAGTTTTAAAGGGAAACACATTGAGATCCAATATCACTATATAAGAGATATAGATGAAAAGCAAGAAATTAAGGTAACATATATGCCTACAGAAGATATACTTGCATATTCTATGATAACATGAATATAAGCAAGAATTTATAAATAAACCTTTTTGAAGCTTGTGGAATAAACATGCCATTTCTTTGACGAACACCCTTTTACAAAAAGAAAACCTTTTCGAGGCTTGTGGCTTTTACACACTATTCTCTAAACAAACAATTTCTTTAATGATGTTTTGTTAAATTACCATTCTGACCAATATTTACAGATCCAACGTAGAATGGTGTCTCTTTGGTGGTTGATGTGAAAAGCTCGATGTCTAAGGGCTCGTTTGGTAACCGGGTTACCCTCCTCTTTTCCTGGGATGTAATTCTATCACAAATCATAGTGACATCACATCATATTCTTTATTCCTACCCTCTCCAATAGGGATACAAACAAACGAATACGAATGCGAATTCAGGTCATACCATAACCATATTCATTTTATATTACGAATGCGAATACGAATACGAATACGAATGTTATACGAATGTAAAAAATCAAGATCCATATCCTCAAAATACGAATATGAATATGGTTCCAAATCTTTTACGAACGGATGCGAACGCCAAACGAATATTGCAATAAAAATTATATATAAAAGCATACCTGTTTATTTGGCAATCACTTCTGCATTACTTCCATATTATGACTTGAATCTGAAATTTAACTTAGTATGATACAATAATGTAATAACGAATAATGCAGTAAAAGGGTTTGATGGAAATAAATAAATATCTTGCAAAGTAATGATAAAAATTTAAAGTTGCAGACGTAAAAAAAAGCATAATATGTGTAGTTTCAAATAACAAACATTCCAAATAACATCCAAAGAGAGAAACCATCTACAAACATTCAACCAAATACATCGATGACTAAATCAAAACATTCTTGGAATTCCATCCTCCATATCGCATCACCTATGAACAAAACATAATTGATTAGAATAAAATATTCCATACATTCCATACAAATCTTCTAATAAGTTCAACCATATTCTAATTCTTTCTAACAAAACATTTCATGCACAAAAAAATTACAAGAATATAAATTTTACCAGATCGGTTGCAAATGGAGGCGGAGGTGGTAGTGGCGCAACGCAAGGGGGCAGAACCGTCGGGGTGGAATGGGCGGCAGCCGGCAGGGGCAGGACAGGAAGGGGACGGAAGGGTGCGGGCCGCAGGGGTAGGGCGGCAGGGGCAGTGCCGGGTTGGGCGGAAGGGAGATGGAGGGGGCGGAAGGGGCTGTGGCGGAAGGGGGGGGGGGGGAGGGGGCGGAGGGGGGCGGAATGGGGGCGGAGGGGGGCGGAAGGGGCTGCGACGGAGGTGGGGGGGAGGGGGGCGGAAGCGGGGCGGCAAGGGGATGGAAGGGGGGCGGAGGGGGGCGGAAGGGGCTGCGGCAGAAGGGAGGGCGGAGGGGGCGGAAGGAGGGCGGAAGGGGGGCGGCAGAGGTGGTAGCCGGGCCGGGCAGAAGGGAGGCAGAGGGGGGCGGAAGGGCGGCGGTCTCAACTGGGAGAGAAGGTCGGGCGTGGGGTGGGGAGTCCGTGGATTGGTGAAAATTTTTTGGGAAGAAACCCTAGGTATTAGGTAAATAAGTTAAATAAAAATAACCCATTAACCTTAAATTAAGTAACGAATATTCGTATTCGTAATCGTATTCGTTATCTTTTTCGTATTCGTATTCGTATTCGCTAACTAAGGATTCGTATTCGTATTCGTATCAACAAAAAATTCATTTCCAATATTCGTATTCATATTCGTATTTGCCTGTTTTAGAAAAACAAGATCTATATCCTCTTAAAAACGAATACGAATACGAACGAATACGAATATAACCGCATCTGTTTGCGTCCCTACTCTCCAACCCTCATAACCATCCCAAACAACTATTATTCCCATCAGGTTTCCCCAACCCAGCAACCAAACAGATCCTAAAGGTTTTTCAGTGTGACCCAATATCTATTATAAAGATTTCTAATGGGTTTGATTTCCATTGGACTACAAGAACATGCAAGTTGGACCAATTTGCTTAATTGGCGAAGTCGTGAAAGCATGGCAGGTGAATTAATGCTTTATCTTCTCAGTGAAGCTTCATTTCTTTTCCTAATTCCTTTTATTATATCATTATGATTTCGTTTATAAGGAAGTAGTGTTGCGATCTCAATCATTATCGGCCTTATATTTTCCAATAAGAATATTCACATGCTTACGAAATATTTTCGACACTGATCACTAATAATGCAGGGTGTGCATCATCCATTTAAAAGTCGACTTTAATCCCAACTCGCAATATTTTTCTATAATAAAATCCCACGCATTACGGAAAATAAATATTCCTGAATCATATATGTAATCCTTCTTAGCAAGATTATGTATATTATACCCATTCTTCGTTCTTCGTGGTTCACAATTTTGCACAGCATTTTTTGGCAATAGCGAAATGATAACTAAAGTTGTATACGTACTTTTCTTCATTTAATGCGAAGCTTTACGATGGAAACTCTCTCATTGTCATTGGACAATCCATTTGAACAAGTGGCCTAATGACATCTCGGTGTGCAAGTTGGTGGTTTTACTCCTGCCTTTGTTTTCAGATAATTAAAGTTTAAACGACTACAAATTACCTGAACAGATATAATGGCCCGTTAATGATTGGCACGGAAACCGTTGTAGACAAATATAGTGGAGTTTCTCCTAAAAATAAATACTCAAATCACCACGTTCAAACAAAATTACAGAATTGTGTGTACCCAAATAATCTTCCAAAATGTAACCAGTATTCTTTTCAAGGTTCGGAATGTAAATTGGTAATTATCTTGAATATATCAATGATTTTTTATTTTTCGATTATCTAAAAGGAACAAAAGAAATCTATCTTTTTATTTTTCAAAATATTAGGATCCCTACTAGATCTTTTGTTAGGATTTGAACTAGGATGAAGTTACATCAATCTATCAAGAAAAACGAGCGAATCGATCTTGTTGGGTTCCAAAGAAATTTCTCGATTTCCTTTTCTCTCCTTCCAAGCCGAGATATTGAAGAAGATCCAAAGAAAATTTTTTGGAAATAGATTCGATTCTACTTTTCGTTCTGTTTGAAGAAATAAGCATTTGTACGGATAGATCCTTCTTTTAGTTGCCGAATTTATATTTGCTCGATCAATTTATGATATTCCGATGGATTGATTTTTTTTATTAATGTCCGAAGTTTCTTAGTTCGGGCAAAGGATCTCACTTTCTGAGGTATAAAAGAAAAAATTCTTCACGTTAAAATTTCTTACAGTCCATAATATTTATAAGAAAACAATAGGAGGAAGGTTCAAATCCAACATATACAATATCTCGTGCCGTACAAAACGTGCCCACACTTTTCAGACACTCTAAACACGTATTAAGGGCCTCTTACCCAATGCTCTACACGTGCATTCACGGGTTAAAATTAGTTGTGTTGGTAACAGGATCAACCGTGCATATAATAAACAGTAATTATACGGATCCAAATGGATTGAAATAAATGCATTACATATTATCGATATTAACATCATGTAGTTCCAATCCATTATCCGATTACAGAATGCAAGCAGGAACCGATTAAATGAACGGAAATATAAAACCGGGTGAGATCCAGAAAAGGTTAAGCAATAAACGAATTGCGACAAACAAAATAAGAGAGAGATTAGATTAGAAATCACCGAAATATCCATGAAATGGACTGTCCTTAGAGAGGATATCGCCCCCAAAATACCGGTGCATAGGGTACTGGCGATCCGCTCCCAGGATACGATGGCACACGATCTTCATTTGCGCACACCGACGAGATCGTCCTCAAATGTAGCTCAGAGAACTGCAGCTGAGAGAAAGAGAGGCAGGTTCGTCCGTGAGAGGAAGAACCCGAACAAAGCCAAGACGGCGTGGCAATTTTTCTTGCGAGTGAAGAAACCAACATGCAGGAAGGGGTATATAAAGACGGTCGCGTGCCCTAGCGCGGTACCCTTCAATTTTCAAAAATGCCCCTCAACAGGCGCATCATTTTGGATCCCGAAATCGTGGCCAAAATCACGTCCATAACGGCGAGTTGAATTCTCATTTTAGTCGACTTACCAAATTAATCGTGTGATTAATTTAATCGACTTACCAAATGAAACCCACAACAAAAGTATCGAGATCCGAGATCCGAATTGACTCTCCCGAGCCCGAGCCCGAATTGACTCTCCCGAGCCCGAGCCCGAGACGGAGCAGAGCGCACGCGCGTGTGTGGTCCTCCATTCCTCCTCTCTACTATTGCTATAAGAGCTTGGGGTGTGAACTCATATATAAGCCCCAACAAATTTTCTTCACAAAAGTTGCTCGTCTCAACGAGATCTACAACTTTTATAAAGAGACCAAAACCAAAATCCACCGTTTCCATAAAGTGATATTTTCGGGGTATCACGTGTACTTAGAATACCTTGATTTTTGGGTTTAATAAATTTTTTGTTATTTTTAAACCAGATAAAAATTAAAAAATATGATAAAATTAAATATAATTATTTACACATTAACCTATTTTTTGTATTTTTATTAATTAAGAAAAATAAGAAATAAAATAAAATACGAAAACAACAACTTTTGTACAGACTGTTAGTGAAGACTTGGACTCAGTTCATTTCTTTCATTTTGGTCTTATTTTAGATTTGATTTTTTCGCATTTAAATAAAACTTTCAACAACAAAAATAAATAAAAAAGAAATAAAATAAAATGAGTTAATTATGTACATAAAATAACAGGTCAAAAACCGCTAAAATACAAAATGTACAAAAGAGACCCAAAACCCAACTTTCACTTATGAGTTCCGATTCACTTGAAGTTGGTCTTGATTTTAAGGTAACTGAATTTACATTAGTTCAAAAGTGAGTAGGATCTAATCAGACACAGTATGAGGAAGATATCAACGTTTTAGTCCGAAAATCCTGGAATTAGGTATCGAGTTTCTGGTCCACTTATTTAGGTTAGTGATTTTTTGTATTTTTCATTTATTCTTGTTAGTAATTTGTACACAATGGAAGTTATTTCAAGTCATTTTGGAGTTAGCATGAATTAGGTAAAAATCATGGAATTTAGGCTATTTTACAAGTCAATTGGACTTGGAATTTTGGCTCATTATTTTGTGCAATAATGAATGATAAATTGGAATTATTATTTATTCAATGTGAGCAATAATTATGCAATATAAATGAAGAAATGCATATGAATTTTTGGGATTTGAGCTTAATTATTGACTTTTAGAGTGATGAATCCGAGATTCATCAACATAATAGTGTGGACAAAAATTCTCTTATAAATAAGAACACTACTTCTGATTTCAGATCTGTAAATATTCTGTTTCCTGATGCAATATAAAAACCCAAGAAATATGCAAAAAGAAAAAGTGCATTATCTGATCCATGTGTTGTGGATATTCTGAAGAATTTAACTGTTGAATTTCCATTAATGAAAGCCATGGAATATATGCCTGCTATGAAGAAGGGCTTGAAGGAAGCGTGTACAAACCAACATCGGTCGAACTGCAACAACAGACTCCAGCTAGTCGATAGGCACATCCTTACCATGGCTACAGTTGCAACCATCAGCAATCTGCCTCATAAGAAGAAATACAAAAGAGTATCTTTGATCAGATGCGAGATTTTTGACCATGTCTTCGAGCAAACCTTGCTTGACAGCGGCTCTTCCATCAACCTCTTGCCCTCATCATTACTGCAAGAATTCGGGAAGGGTTCATTGAATAAGAGATGCATGATCCTTCAGTTCTCTGATCGATCCATCAAACAACCTAGAGGTCTGCTAGAAGACGTTGTCGTAAAGGTGCAGGACATGCAACTTCCAGATGATTTTGTTGTCCTTGATATGGAATCTCCTACACCATTACTTCAGAAGCCAATTATCCTTGGACGACAATTTTTGCACATCGCAAAGGCCGTGGTTGACTTTGTGTCTAGGAAGATCACATTCAGCTCGAGCAATCACAAAGTTACCATAGACATGGTCAGCAAGCCAAAAGACATATCTGATGAAAGTCATGCATCATCGCCTAAGTAGACTGTGATATTATTTCAGAAACCAGAGATATATAACTCTCCTTGAATGACACATGGACCCTGGAAATCCTCTCTCCTGAGGAGGACCAGAAAAACATAGCCGATTAATGCTCTAATGTCACTTGGGAGACAGAATCAAATTTGCTGATCATTCTCTTTGATCCAGAAGATTCATGCCAGTCTGAACATGATGAATTCATTGCATATCTGTTCGGCACATTATCAGTTGAACAATAGGCCACTAAGGTGAGCAGTACCTTTAAAGTCATTGTAGATCATCCACCTACTGGCATAGTTTTTGAGGTGACTGAGAAGCAGGACAGATCAAAGCCTGAATTGAAGCCATTTCCAGCAGGCCTTAAGTATGCTTTCCTTGCGGGCGTGGAGAAGATGTATCCGATTATCATCAGTAGCAGGCTGGCCCCAGATCAAGAATCTTGACTTCTCGAGGTTCTAGAGAAAAATTGAAAGGCACTTGTTTGGCACGTTTCAGATCTTCGCGGGTTAAATCCTGCCATGTGTTCACATCATATCTATTTGGAAGAAGGTGCCAAGCCATCCCAAGAGTTTCAAAGAAGACTGAACCCAAATATGTGGGACGTCATCATGAAAGAGATCACAAAATGGTGTGACGCAGGCTTCATTTATCCCATCTCCGATTTAAAATGGGTGAGCCCTCTGCATGTAGTTCCAAAGAAATCCGAGCTCACCATGGTTACAAATGACAGAGGAGAGGATATTTCCACTCACTAACATACTGACGGGTATGAGTTGATTATCGTCACCTCAACGCAACAACAAAGGACCACTTTCCCTTGCCATTCATCGATCAAGTTCTAGAGAAATTAGTCGCAAGGAGTTCTTCTGCTTTTTGGATGGGTACCTTGGGTACAACCAAGTGGCAATCGCCCCAGAAGACCAAGAGAAAAACTACATTCACTTGCTCGTTCGGCATCTACACCTTCAGGAGAATGTCTTTTGGCTTGTACAATGCACCAGCCACATTCCAGATATGCATGCTTGCTGTTTTTTCTGAGATGGTTGGCAGTTTTCTTAATGTGTTCATGGATGACTTCTCAGTCTATGGTGACAGTTTTGATGCCTGTCTTGAGCACCTAGACAGAGTACTTCAGAAATGTTGTGAAGTTAATCTCGTGTTATCTTGAGAAAAAAGCCACTTCATGGTTATAGAAGTATCTGTGTTGGGTCACATTGTTTCCAAGCATGGCATGGAAGTTGACCTGGTAAAAGTGGATGTTATCAGCAATATCGAGCACCTTAGAAGGTCAGACATGTGAGGTCATTCCTAGGGCATGTGGGTTTCTATAGGAGATTTCAACCACATCGCCTGACCTCTCATAGAGTTGCTGTGCAAGGAGACTGAGTTTAATGTTGATCAACAGGTTCTCCTTTAATTTAATCAACCAAACGAGCTAATCACTCAAGCTCCCGTCCTACAACTACCAGATTGGTCTCTTCCTTTTGAAATCATGATGGATGCATCAGACTTTGCAGTTGGGGTTGTTTTAGGATAAAGAAAAGATAAGGCACTCCATGTCATTCACTATGCCATCAAAAGACTAGATGAAGCTCAGAGAAATTACGTTGTCATAGAGAAATAATTGCTGGTTGTGGTATTCACCCTTGAGAAGTTCAGATCATATCTTCTTAGATCTAGAGTTACAATCTACAATGACCACTCCGCTACCTGATACTTACAGCAGAAGAAGGATGCCAAGACTAGATTGATTAGATGAATCCTTCTCCTCTAGGAATTCGTCTTGGAAATCAAAGACAAGCCCGAGGTTCAAAATGTGGTAGCATATCACCTCTCCAGAATTGAACAGCAAGAGCCTCCACTGAGCAGTGCACGCATCACAAACACCTTTCTGACAAGTCAACTTTGGTCGTGGATTCACTCCCTGAGTATGCCGATATTGTGAACTACCTCATCTCTGGTGTAGTTCTACAAATTGGATGGAGATCAAGAATGACAAATTCTTATCCACCATCCATTTCTACCAATGGGAAGATCCACTTCTATTAAGGGAAGGAGCACATTGCATTTGGCGTAGGTGTATTCCTTAGGAGGAGCATCATATTGTCCTCAAGCATTGTCATTCATTCGAATCTAGTGGATACCACTCTGGAGATAGAATGATAGCAAAAGTATTGTAGTGTGGCCTCTGGTGGCCGACACTATTTAAGGATGCTGCAACATTTGTAGAATACTGCACTGATTGTCAGAGATTGGGAGGCATCCTTACATATAAGGATTTCATGCCCCTGAAGTTCATTCAGATTTTCATATGTATTTGATGCTTGGGGCGTCGATTTCATGGGACCATTTCCCAACAGTCAGGGATACAAGCACATCCTTCTAAGTTATTTCTTTTCCTTTTCTCCATCTTTATTTCTACACTCGTTGTATAAGTGTTTTATAGGGACTAGCAAAGGTAAGTATAGGGGGGTGATGGATCTCCATTTCATTATTTTTATTCTTTCATTTTGGCCTTTATACCCTAGTTAAATGCATGTAAATATCATTATTTTGTACAAATTAGCGTCCATTATTTATTGTATAATTATTGTAAAATTACATTATTTAAAGACAAAATAAAGAATAAAGAAAGAAAAAAGGAAATAAAATTCCAAAGATATTTTATGAATCTAAACTCGAGATTAAGTCAAGAATTGACTTGGTCAACAGGGAATAAAGACGGGGGGAGATAAAGGCCGGAGATATATTAAAAATTCCATTTATTCATTCATCAATAATTCATTTTTGGGACCCATTTTATTATTGATTATTTATTCATAAAATCAATAAACTTTGTACATGAAAGTTGTAGATAATAATAATATATAGAAAAATACAAAATCAAGTTTACGCAAAATAATACACAACGTACTTTTGTACTCAAAATAAGAATCCAAAATCTCAACTTCCCAAACCCATATCTCATAAATAAAAACTCAAATTATATAAAAATCACTTTTAATTGTATATACGTTTTATTAGCTATTTAATAAAGATGGTTTCATTCAATTTGGATTTAAGGTGTGAAAGTTAGGTTTTGGACCCCTATTGTATAATACATCCGAATAAAATGGTCATTTTATTTAATTTTTTTTTATTATTTTTACAATTTTATATTTTTATAATTTTATAAATATTTTTTGTTACATATTTAGAATAGAATAAAACCATAAAGAAAACACAAAAATAAAATAGCCTATATAAATACATAGATGAAATACCTATACTTATACCTATATAATATATAACTCTATTTATTTAAGTATACAGATAACATTAGAAAAATACAATGAAAATATAATTGAATACATACAAATAATCTATAAATATATAAAATATGAGATTAAAATAATAAAATTTGAAATATAAAATAAAAATAAAATATACAAGATATAAGTAAATATACCTATAAGTATACTTGTAAATAATAAATTGTAATAAACAATCTCATAAAAAATAAAAATAGTGATTAAATACTACACAAAATAACAAACATCTTTTATTTTATACTCTAAAACTAATTATTTCATTATCAATTTAATATTGATTTTACCAATAATTTCCCATTGGAATTTTCTGGTTGGTCCACGTGGACCAACCATAATCAAGCCCTAATTGACCTGGGTCAACCCTTCGACCCAGGTCACCTACCCCCGTTAGACGAGAAGACACATGTCTTCTCCCATTTTCCCCAGGATTCTAATCACTCAGATTTGAGTTGATCTTTCACCAAACTATTCTTTGATCATCCCTAATCCATGCCATACCCTTCAATCCCTTGTATATAGTCCCATTCTTCCCAAATCGTCAGACAATAAGGATCCCCAACTCTGATTATAAATAAACCACCTTCGCCTCTCCCCAATTAATCCCCCTTGGAGCTCCATCTTATGTGCTTGCGTATGTGTCCAAGGCCTTGTGACAGACGAGACCATCCTTGAGCTCGGGGATGGCAAAGTGAGGAAGCAACGACGATCCACGGTGGTCCTCCGACCATCTTGCACCATGTTTCAATGCAGGTAGAGCTGCGCATTTTTTCATTTTTAGGTAGTTTTTCATATGTGTTTTAAATTTCGTATTTAATTTCGCATTCAATTCAATAGGGTAGTTGTATTTCCAAATCGTTCAATCGTCGGAGCTGCTAGGGCTTCTGCCATTTCACCATGCTATTTGTTGTTTAAACTGCCTCACACATCCCATTTCGTCTCTCGACGCATTCTTCATCTGACTGGTCTATCTGGATCACCTGATCATGTCTCGATTGGCAAATCAAGGTTCCTCCACCGCCTATCGCTGGACCCTCTCTGCCATCTCCATATGAATGCATTTTAGCTTCAAAACGGGCTCAGGTTCATAGCCTTGAGCCAAGGAACCATTTCGTGTAGGTCCCATGCTAGAAGGATCCTTCATGGGCAAAGAATCGAACCTCTAGAGGGTCTCTAGGAGTTCCATCTTCCACGACGTGCAAGGACCCCATCACTAGGTCATGGACCTCCTTGAGCCCATCAGCTACTGCGGACGACCTCCCAGAAGTGTAGTGCCAAAGACTATCAAAGAAGACCCCTGTAGGAGCGAGATATCGTCAATCGAAGGACAGGGGAGAGAGAGTTTTTCCATGTTCTTCGTAAAGAGCAGCTGTCATTCGATTAAATGGAGCACACCAGTTCTAATCTGAGCCATCTGATCGATGGGCGAAGCTTTGCATGCCTCCACCGTTCGATGCGGTTAAGTGAAGTGATCTGCATTGCTCTTTAGCGTGCACTTGGGGGTAAATTGCATATCTTCCCCCTGTATTTTTTTTATTTATTAGTCTTATAAATAAATTCTATAGTTTAGATAATTGTGTAAAAATTACATAGAGCCCCTTGAACTTATTGTATGTTGCATATAAGTCCATGCTAGATGACCTAACGTGCCGTCTAACGTAAGGTTGCCATTTTTAGAAATACCCCCATGGGTTTTTGTATTTATGTTTATTCCAATAAATGTGAATATTAGTTGTATGTTTTTGGGAAATTTGCACATGTGCCTCTGACTTTAATTTTAATTGCAAAAATGCCCTTCACAGTTCATGTATATTTGGTGCTTGAATTTCATTTATTAAAAAAATACGTGCTCCAAAAATTATGCAAAAATATGATTAAATGATTGCTATCATGTACATTTACGCCATATTTTTAGTTTGCAATTAGGCATTTTATCTATTTATTAAAACTCAAAAGAGCATGTGTTTGCCCCTGTTAAGTTTTAAACATGCCAAAAAATATTAAAACTTCTTGAAAAATCACAAAAATTATATATTATCTTTTTTCCCTATATTAACTCCAAACCAAAAATCCCTAAAAATGAAAAAGAAAATCATAAATATTAAAAATATCAAAAATCCAATAAAAAATAGGAAAAATCCCCAAATCTCCCAAAAATATTTATTTTTATTTCTGAATTTTATTTTTATTATTATCAACCTATTAAAATTGATATGGAGTTTACGCTTTATTTGCTATTTTTCATCTTCAAATCAATACAACCTATTTATTAAATCCTTGATTTGATATATTTTCGACTTTAAAAATATATACAAATTAATAAAATTATCTAAAAATTTGAAAAATAGTAATACAATTTAAAACCCAAGAATACTTTTTTTTCATGTATTTTGTTTCTTTTTATTAGTATTTATAATTCTATTATCTTATATTGTATATATAGTCCTATATATTCCTATACAAAATATTAAAAAAAAGAAAATTTAAAATCAGGAAAATATAAGAAGAAAACAAAAAAAGATTATAAAAATTAAAAAACATATATAGATATACACACTCCTCTTTGTATTTGATTTTCTCTTTTTTCCTATATCCTATCCTATCCTATATGTAAGTACATATACATATTATATATATTTATAATATTAAATTATATAGTTATATTTGTTATCGATTTAATTAAAAAAGGAAAAATATAATCAAAACCTACAAAAACAAAAAGACAAGTATGTACATAATGGACATTGATTAGCAATAATCATAGGGTTCCTAGTTTTGCTCTCCGTGGATCGACCTCTACATACTTCCATTCTATACACTTGTGTTTATAGAGTAATAAATTGTGCCTCACATATTTTGGTTGTCATTGCTTATTATTGTATTGTGGGTACTTGGTGACTGAGAGAGAGTTTTCTTGTGGGTCGTCTCAGCGACACTTTTATCTTTGCTACTCTTCTGGTGTGGATCATTCTTTTAAGACCCACAAAGAAAATTCTGGTTCATCAGCGGGCGCTCCACAGTGCCCATCTTTTGGTTCTTCATCTCCTCCTTCTCCTCCTCTTATATTCCCTCTCTCTCTCCTCAGGTCATTCAGCATCTCTTGGAAAGCAACTTGGGCTAAGGCTTGATTTGTCAACTGTTGTTGGATGTCCTGGATGGAAGCAAGTAGCTGAGCATTGACTGTGTTCTGATCGAGTTGTCCCTGATCTAGAGGAGTCAGTCCCTTTCCCTTCCCTTGAGGAGCCATCTCTGAATCAGACTCAGAGGATGTGCTGCATGGAGTCCAGTTTTGTTTCTGCATAAAAAGATGCATCTTGTTCAAACTGTAAATATATATTTAGAACCAGATGGAATAGATGATATGGAATTAGGGTTTATTTCAGATGTAAGTGAATGGACCATTTGATATTGACTGAAATCGATCTCCATCCATAAGGGGTGAAAGGTGGGACAAGAGTTATCCTGGTTTATTGGAATAAATGAAAAACTTGAGGAGTCTGGATGTCGTTTCACAAGATCCAAACCGAGTTTTCAGGAATCGCCTCGAATTATTGAAGATGTAGAACTCATGGAATCGATGTGTATATCAGTGGGGTCTCAGCTAAACCTTCCATGAGATGACATCTTGGAGATAAATGGAGTAGATGAGGAATGGAGCACGATGATAAACAATAGATGAAGAGGGAAGTATAAGAAGGCTCACAGTTTACAGGGCAAGAAGAAAAAAAATAGATGAAAAGAAAATGGCGCAAGTGTGCCGGACTGGATCTTGGCATATTTCTAATTCACACAAACACAATGCAAATATGGATTCACCAACCCAACACAATGTGAAGCCGTAAGAGTTCGACTTTTTTTATCCTTTCAATTTTATTGTTATTTTCAAGCAATCTTATAACAAGTCCTTATAGGGTTAACCCTATAGGAGAGTGAGTACTCCCAGAAAAGGATCACATAGTTTCCACTTCCTTTGTAACATGTGATCTGCGTTCTTTGAGGTGCTTGATCTCGTGCCAGGAGGGCTACTTGGCCAAAGAATGAGAGGGGAAGCCAATAGATGAAACCGATACTTCCCCCACAAGTGAGTTACTAGAATGGAGGGCGATGAGACAGACACACCTGTAAGGGTGTGGCCTAAGATGAACACTTTGCACTTGATCGGATGCTCCACACAAGCTGGGAACACCATCATCGACAAGGCCCTACTCGACTAGGTACAATGGAAGCGTCAATACTTCGCCATCCCAGATGATTATCAAGTCAGCCACAGATCGGGATTGGGCTCTAATCCTTAAGGGTCGTACCTCACGCAGTCTGGAATGTACCTAAAAATAATATGGGCTTTATGAACCCTAAATAATGAATGTTAATTACGATATTTAATTAGGTCGAAGATTATTAAGAAGCCCTCTTTTTTAATTTTTGATTTTCACTTTGTTTAGTATTAAATAATACACCAAATTATTTTTTTGTATTTTTTTGAATCCTAAGTGATACAAAACTGGGAGAGAAGTCAGAAAAGCCGTCCAATTTGACACCCCATGCGGGATGCAAAACAGAATTTTCTAAGGTGGAAATCCCACCTTATTATCAAATGATGCATGCAAAGTTAGAAGACTTACAATGTTTCCTAGCTCTCTCCATGCAAGATGCAAAACAGAATTTTTAAATTTACACTGTATGCAATGCAAGCCGGTGAAATTGCTCTAAGAATGAGATGTTATTATCATAAAGAACCAAATGCTAAATACCTAGAAAGGAAATCTAAATGTCCGATCTTGGAGACTCTTCGGTGCCTGCAATAACGGGTCCTGCTATTGTTGTATAAAGCCTCTCACAGCGCTCGATTTCAATCCCAAGTGTTTAATAATTTAATTTTGAGCTAAGTCTAAATGTGAATCTATAGGATCATGCATATATTATGTGTTTGGATCTAATTTACTCAATCAAGTAGTTCCTAAAAATATAAGGGCTCAATCACAAAAAAACAAATAAAAGAGAAGGTGGAAAACTCAAAATGCGAGAAATAAATAAAAATAAAGGTAGGAAAATTGCGGAGAATCTGACGAGGCCCCGAGGTGAACAGACACCTAGATAGTGGACCTCGTAGAGTGTAGTGTCCAAAAGTGTCCTCGCAGCTAGTGTGCGTAAAAATCCTAGAAATTCATTGTTGGCATGCGGCCCCTCACAAGAAATTCAACAAGAGATACGCCAAAAGCAGCTAAAAAGATTATTTATACAAAGAAATAAAAGAGATAAAATAATGCAGATGAATATATGCAAATGTCCTATCCTACGTTGCTCCCCGGCAATGGTGCCATTTGATGTAGATGAATACTTCGGAGGAGGTCGTGTGGTCTCACAAGGCAAGGCCTACAATTATTGAGGTGACCTCTTACGATATCCGACTAAATCAATAATCTACCCACAATAGAATAATCCAAAAATGAAATATGGAACAGGTCAAAATT
The DNA here is from genome assembly GCA_037367405.1 of Ottelia alismoides. Lineage (NCBI taxonomy): Eukaryota > Viridiplantae > Streptophyta > Magnoliopsida > Alismatales > Hydrocharitaceae > Ottelia > Ottelia alismoides. The sequence goes on along the minus strand of JAZKJV010003284.1, from coordinate 139,814 downwards.
TATTATAACCCAGATAGAAATGTGTATAGGATACAAGTATTCTGAGTGTCGAACCACAAAGAGTTATGAGGATATGCAAATAATTATTGTATATAAGGAATAAACAACAACTGTTTTTTTGTATTTGTAGGTTTTTTAATTTTTTGCGGGGTTTTTAAGATATTTAATTTTTATGGCTTTATATAGATATATATTAATTGTTTTTAATTTTATATTTTATATTTTCTTTTTAGATATTTCCTATTATTAATTTATTTTCTTTTAATATATAATAAGTAGTATGTATATATACAACAATATGTATAATATGTATGATTTATGATATTGTTAAATTATATAAAAAATCGGTAAACACTATAAGGAACAATCTCTTTTTATCTTTTTAAGTGTTTAATTTTTTTATAGATTTATAATAATTAATAATATTAACTATATATAACTATATATGTATATAATAATTATATGGTATTATATTTATGAATATTGCTATATATAGTCAAAAGTTACAAAATAAAATATTTTTGTGTTTTCAAATATTCTTCTATTTTTGTGATTTTTTGGCATTCTTTAATTTTAAGTATTTTTAAAGTCCAAAATACTCCAAATCAGGGAGTCAATAAATAAGCAGAATGTTTTAAGGTGTTAAAATTTGATAAATAGTCCAAACTTCCTTAAAACTATTTTTAGTATGTAGTAATAAGTATATATAAAAATATACAATAGAAAACTATTTTTTTGTATTTTTGAAAATATTTTCTAATTTTTAGGGTTAGAGAGGGTTTTCAATTTTTAAGGTTTTCTTTTGCTATTTTTTGTGATTTTTGGTCTGTACTATATTATATAATAATATACTATCTCTAATTTTTTTAAATTTTTAAAGGTGTTTTTTCAACTTATGTGTTTTATCTCTAAATAGGGAAGAAATAGTACAAAAAATAATTTTAATAGACTAAAAATGCAATGAAATGGCAAAATTAAGTTGTAGCATGAATAAGAAACATACAAGACATCTCCAATAATCTTTTCGTAATTTTTCGAGCATGGTAGTTATTTGATCCAAAAAGAAACGCATAAAATTAATTATAATGGCATGGTAGGGTATTTGCAATTAAAACATATGGTCAAGGTGTTTTATGCAAAATACCCTAATGTTTTGAATGTTTATTGCAAAATTTAGCACTAAATCTATATATGTAAACCTAGAAGGGCCTGGATGTAAAATGGCCAACTCTCGTGGACGCCATGTGAGTCGACGTTGCACTGGACCTATACTCAGTTTATAGGAAGTTTGAGGTCCCAGTTGCAACTTTTACAAAAAATTTATAATGTAATAAAATATTTACATTATTAAATAACAAAACTACACAAAGCTAGGGGATACTGAATAATTTACCCCTTAAAACATATGCAATAGGAAGGCAGAGGATGATCCACGTGGAAGATCTAGCGGTTCTGGAAGAACTTTGTTTCGAATAATGTCAACAAACCATTTTAGATCTAGGTCGTGCCTCGGATCGAACAACAAAGAGGATGGATAGATGAACTCAGAAGAACTTGTCACCGGTGAGTTTTATTCGCTGCTCCAGTATGCTACTGTCCCTTTCCTCTTTCTCTGGGTACTCCTCAGCTTCCTGGGTTTCATGCGCATATTATAGGTACCTCTATAGTGTCTGAGGCTCACTGGAAGAGCTTTGGAGCTCGGTTGACCTGGATCTCCTGTTTTGAGCTTGGGGTGGAGCTCCAAGTGGCTTGACAGTCACAATCCTAAGATAAAAGGTTAAGGGGTTTGAGGGATAACTCCTCGATCATCTACGGAAGCTATAGAAGCAAATGGTGAGCAGGATGATGGGAGCTCCAGTGAAGGCGGTGGAGGGAGCTCCAATGACTCAATTCTGTGCAAGAATCGAGATGGAAATAGGGGGTGGAGAAGAATGAAGGTGATAGGGGGTCACAACAACGTGAGGGTACGATGAATTTAGTGCCAAAGATGAAGGATTCAGTGATTTTAATTTTCAAAATTACACTAATGTTGTGATTAAATGCACTACTAGAAGAAAATACGTGCTAAAGGGACTAACCTAGCAGCTCAACTCGATCAGAGTCGAGAAGTAAGAAGATGCCGCCGAAAGTGGTCCAATGAGCACCTGGATTTGGCCCTCCACCACTTTATCCATGCCACGGAGGTCCGAAGCGGTTCCTGCTATCACCAGGATCTCAACCTTGAGGTCCAGCTGGGCTACAATAGCTGAATGGAGATAAAAAACGAAATGAAGGTCGGTGTAGGGTCTTTATATAGGTGGTCTCTAGCCAAAAAGGTGAGGTGATGATGGATAGATCGAGGGTGGTTGGTAAGGATTCAATAGTGAGCGTGGGTCAAGGACGAAGGGGCTACAATATGGTGGTATTGAGTATTAAACTTATCTTCATAAAATTGTAGTATGGAGCTATGTCAGACCTTTGGATTGTTAGTTTGGCAGAACCTTATTAGGAAATGGGTTTAAAACCTTACAACCTTAGAGTTCCCCATAACTCCTATTCAAGTCGCCTCAATTGTCAGGTTAAAACAAGTCCATATAGACAAATTCTTACGACTATGAATCTTTACTTGTACGATGTAAGTGAAATATAGCTCCCCGCCTCAAAAGTGGCAAAGAAACAACCTCCCTCAATAAGGTAGCTCCCCCGATCTACCAACTCCCTCCTCGAGGAGCGGGGTATTCCCTTCTAAGTTCAAGTGCAACTCGCTCAAGAAGAGGAGATGAACTAAATAATGGATGGTAGCCAGTGTAGCTACCTATCCTTAGATGCATGACTAGTGTAGCCAAGTCATCTAGCTGCAAGCTCACAAGAATCTGACTTTTAAGCTCATCATTGCTTATTGACTATACATATACACACACACAGACACACACACACACACACACACACACACACACACACACACACACACACACACACACACACCGAAAGGTATTTTATTTTCAACCAGGCCTATCCACTTTTTGGAGTTTTTGATTTTGCATTTTTTTGAATATATACAAGGGTGCATCATGTACATAAGGAGTTGTTCTTCTTGAACTACCCTCCCTAGAGGAGGACATATGCTTCCACTAGTTGTTACATACCCGTGTGCTACCCCTATACAAAGTATCCTGCCCCCTCACAATCTCCTCCATGAAGAGCTATGTGTAGAGTGCTTGTCCAAGTTAAGCCACTATCTAGAAGAATCATGCGTGTATTGTGGAATATTATACTTAGACTAGTCAAGATGACATGTGAACATAGTCTTGTGGACTTAAAGAATTAAGTTGCTAGGACCTGAAAAGTCTCAACTCTAGTTCTTATAAGGTTCCTCTGAAATGAAGTGGATTAAGGTCTAACTAAGATCCATTCTTCAATTTTATTCCAAACTAGTTTAAATGTCAATACAATTCTGAAAAATGCACATGCAAATGCTAGAAGTATATGCAAAACATATTATTTTTGAAGAAAAGGAAAATATTTATGAATTTTTTTCAAAGGTTTTCGTAATTTTTTATTTATTTTAAGCTTTTTTAAAGAAAGAAAAAGGGTTAGTAAACTGAATATATACAAGTATACAAACGGATTATACAAATTTTATACAAGATTTTACAAGAAGATTTTATACATAAGTTTTAGATACAACAAAGAATTTTATTTACCAGAGGATAAATGATCAAAGTTTATATACACACGTAGATTTTACGAATATATATACATCCCATAATTTACATCCCACGTGACAAAATAATTTTGCAAACATTTTACAAACCTTTTCAAAACATTTTACAAAAGATTTTTCAATCAATTTTAAAAACATTTTGCAAAGGTTTTTCAAAAAGTTTTATAAGCATTTTTACAAAATATTTTACAAACATTTCTACAAATCATTTTGCAAACAATTTTACAAATAGGTTTTTCAAACATTTTGCTTTTAAACATTTTACAATCATTTTGTAAAATACAATAAATTTGATATAGAAAATAATTTTACAAAAAATTTACAAACAAAAACCTTTTTACAAACATTGCGAATATTCATACAAAAATACTCTTACAAAGATTTTTTTAAACATATTTACAAACCATTTTACAAAAGGTTTTTGCAAATATTTTACAAATAATTTTTGCAAACATTTTTCAAAAGATTTTAAAACACATTTTCTAAATAGCCATATTATTAATAAAAGTACGAGTTTTGGCTAAAATATATATAAAATATATACGACACCCCCTATACTTAGATCAAACTATGTCCTCGTAGTTACCAAAGAGCTACAAAGGAAAACATAACTCATATTAAGTATAGAAAAGTGAAAAGAATCTTATAAACAACAACTCAAAGAATAGAAGTCGGTGATCCCCCCTATACTAGGGTTCAAATAATACTAAGTATAGAAGATTGTACAAATGGGGAACACTTAGGAAGAGAATGAATAAACTCAATGACTCGACTCGTCCTCCCTATACTTAGGGTTAAATATCCCTAAGTATAGAAAAAGAATATAAACAAGTTGAAGGATAAGCGAGAGATCAAAAGAAATAAAAGAAAACACGAAAAAGACAGTATGACCCCCTATACTTAGAGTAAAAGATCCCTAATTATAAGCAACAACAAGAGTGACGAAATATGACGACTATGAACAACTCAAATCATTCATCTCCCCTACACTTAGAATAGAGTACATCCTAAGTATAGTACACACACGGAAAAGAGGTGAACGATAAAAATGGAAGAAGAAAGAATAAAATGAATGGATATATACAAGAGATAGTCAGCTCATGTATCAGACACAGAACATGTCAAAAAGTCATCGTCTGATACCACAGATATTGAACTCAGGGAGGCTACAAAAACCCCAAGGTTTATTTTATTTATGAAAAATCATTGAAAAGAATCAAGGAATTTCTATGCATATTATACTTTGGTTTTTTAATTTTGTATTTTTTGATGGAATTTAGTTTTATATTTTATATTTGGTTTTCTGATTTTATTTTTTTTATTTTTTATTTTGCAAAAGATTTTTTATTTTTAAAAATAATGAATATTTAACGAAAATTTAAACACACACTCAACCAATCTTTTTATTTTTCAAATATATAAAAAATAGTCAGAAAATTAAACTAGAATTATTTTTGAGTTTTTGATAGTTTTTTGATATTTTTGTTATTTTTAGATTTTTTCACAATTTGTAAAGCCTTTAAATAAATCAAAAATAGAGAATAAAATTAATAGAAAATAAAATGGATGTCTTTGGATTTTAAAATATCAAATAAGGTCAAAATAGATGAAATATATACAATATGAAAAATCTTTTTTTTGTTTTTCCAGAGAGGGGTTTTATGATATTTTAGATTTTTAAATGAGTTTTTATGATTTTTTATGCTTTTGAAAGTTTTATGGTTTTATGGTTTTTATTAGGAATAAAAATGCCAAATTTGCATAGAAATTAAAGTAAATAAAGATATAGGATTTTTTAGAATTTTTAGAAAAAGACTTCTATTTTTTATTGATTTTGGATGCAAACAGGGACTTTTTTGACTCTTTTTGAATTTTTATAAATAATGAAAAAAATGAAAAATCAAAATGCAATTTATGTATGCAAGATGGATGTAACAAGCATCTAGATGAATTTTATGGAAATTTTAATGGGGTTTTGAAATTTTTTAATTTTTAATAAGCAAAACAAATGCAGACTCACATGGACATATATGCAATTATTAAGGTTTGAATATTAAACATTAATAGAAATAAAAGTCAATGTCAAATCACACAAAATACCCAAAATAACTCGTTGATAACAAGGGTTTTCCACGAGGGTCACCATGAAAAATATAGAAGTGTTGTCGCTGAGGCGACCACTCATAGAAGACCGGTGTTAATCAGCAATTAACCCACAATCCAAAGAATACAACAATCAAGGCCAAAAATAAATGTGAATTAATCTTTATTTTACTCTACCATAAAATGTATAGTGGCAAATATGTAGAGGTCGAACCACAGAGAGCAACACAAAATGCAATAGCCTACGTGTCAATCACAGTCATCCTTGTGTGGGTTTTTTTAAAGATATATATTTTTTTATTTATTTATTATTATTATTAAAATATAATAATTAAGTATTATATATATATATATTTATATAATACAAATATATTAATTATATATATACATAGAGGGTAAGCATATAGCTTATAATACATGTAATATATATATATAGGTATATCTAAATATAATAAAATAAATATATATATTTTTTCTCTTTTTTTTATATTATATTAAGATTAATGAGAATACATACTACTAATTATATATATATATAATATATATATATTATTTTTCTTTTTTTTGGATATATAGATATATATACATAAAAGGGGTATTATCATATTCACAAAAATACTCAAAAATAGTCAAAAATTCAGGAGAAGGTTCTTTTTGGAATTTTCATGGCTTTTTACTGTTTTTATGATTTTTGGGTATTTTTGCAAACATTTTTAGTATTTTAAAATAGCTAAATAATAGCAAACAGTGGACTAGGTACTGGCCGTCACAAAAATAGAGATTAAAAATAACTAACAGCCTCATAAATTTTCCACCTTAATTTTCTAATAACAATAATAAAATATAGCATAAGTAGAGCCTGAGTTTATATTTTTCTGATTTTTCCTTGATTTTTTATATTTTTTTGAAGTTTTTGGATATTTTTGAATTTTTAAGATTTTCTTTTGAGATTTTTTTGGGATTTTTGGACTGACACTAATATAGGTCAATATACACCATAGGTAATTTTTTTGGGATTTTTCGAGGCATTTTCATATTTTTTTGGGATTTTATAAGTTAGACAGGGAGTAAAAGACATGTTTTTGATTTTTAATAAATGCAAAAAGGCAACAAAATACAAAACTAAAAATATGGCGTTCAAGCATGACCAAACAGGAGCTTAAGTCTATTTTTGCAAGATTTTTCGATTTAATATGAAGCATAAAATAAATAGACAAAGCCTTCAAAAATTAAATGGCCTGGCAGGGGTATTTTTGCAAATAAAATAGTTGGCAGGGGCATACAAGCAAAAATTACAACAAAAATACACTTTACTTTTATTTTGCAGGACCATTTAGTAAATACAAGAACCCGGCAGGGTTTAAATGCAAATATTCACGCGCCTCACGTGGTTGCTGCACGTGAGGCGCAGAGGGACTAAAATGTAAATATGTAAACATCAGGGGGTCCACTGCAATTTTTACAACTTATTTACAACTGAAACTTTTATTTTTGGGATTAAATACTAAATACAAAAAGTAAGGGGCTTGGTATGAAATTTACCCCTCATCAAAGCTTTTCATCCTGCGGCGCTGGAGGCGCCACTTATCCACGTGGCGGCCATCGGACGGCGGACATCGGTTCGGCGATGAAGGGCCAGGATTAGAACCTCCTGGCTGATCTGACGGTGGATGTGCATCTTCATCGCACGGTCGGCGTTCAATCTGGGCCACCCCTCTCGATCCAACGGTGCAGAAGACACCTGGAAGAACTGGGAAGAAGCTCGCCCCGGCGAGCTTCGATCGGGTCGCTCGTGCTCCTCCGGGCACCTCCCGCGCATCTGAAGCTCTCTGATCGTAGCTGGGTAGCTTCCGCGTCGTCTGACGGTTCTTTGGTGGCTCCTGGAGGTCCGAGTCGATGGAGCGAGGTCGGAGAAGAAGAGGACCCCCATGAACCTCTTCCTGGGTCAAAGCAAGCCCAGAAGGGCTCGATTACTCGTTGTACCTGCACGGGAAGAACCGCGGGCGAGATAGCTATCTCCTCGACCCGGGGTTATGAAGCTGCGATGCAAGATGGAGGTGGGCGGAGGGGCTCCGGCGAACGGCGGAGGTGGGGCCCTGATTCGCCAAGACCAAGGGTCCTGGGTTGATCTGATGGGTGCGATGGATGGAGGAAGCGTGGGGTTTCGAAATGGGGTGTACAGGGCGGTCGGATACGGTCAGGTCTATAGTGGAGAAGTCGCCGGAGCGGAGCTCCGGCGAACTTCGATTTTTGATTTTTACGCTAGGGTGATTAACTAACCACTAATCTAACTACTGGAATGAAATGCTAACATTAAAAACTAACTAAGAACGCATTAAAAGGGCAGCTCTTATACCTGGGGGCCTCCAGGGAGCAGGGCGGACGCCGGAGCTCCGCCGCGACAAAATCCTCCTCTCTCCGGCCGATTCGAGGCACCAGCTCACTCCCCCTGTCACGAGGAATGTCCTAGGACTAGAATTAAGGCTTGAGATTGGATAAAAAGTGGCCAAATTCGAGGAAGGAAGCAGAGCTTTTTATTTATAAACATTGGCGAGTGGCCTTATTGACCGGCGATTATTGCATGATCTAGAGAGTATTAGGTTGATCCAAAGAATCGACGGGCATCATGGATGATTAGGGATTAATTCTTGTGAAGGAAGCATCCTCGATTGATGGATGGTGTGCCCGGGAAAAAGGCATGAAATCGGGGGAGTAGACAGTTCAGAGACGCCAGGCGAGGGATGGGACAGTTGACCTGGGAGTCAACGTTGGCCGGCGCCTCATTGGGCCACGTAGGCCGCTACGAGACAAAATAGCAAATCTGAAGGAAGATTGATTTATTTGACGCCTTAAATGATTTTATTAATTTTTTCTTATAAAATAAAAAATGTGTATTATTTCATCTAGTATTTATTTATGATTTCTATTGAATTTTTCGAGGTTTTTTATTATGATTTTATTTTAATAATGTGTATATGTATGTATTTACATGTGTTTTTGGGTATTTTATTTTTAATTTATTTATTTTCTTTTATTATTTTCTTGGCTTATTTTATAAATTTATAATTTATTTTTGTGAATATAAAGATATTTTTGTTTGATTTTTACAAGTTTCTTTGTATTTTTAAATAAATAGGTCTATGTATATGTTAGTATACTTATAAGTACTTTACCTATATATTATACACATTGTATTTATTTAATGGATATTATTTGTTTTTATTTTAGCTTGGTATTTTTAATGATATATATATAATATATACATTATTATAAAAATATAAAAGAATGAAATAATTAAAGAATGTTTTTCTCTTTTTATTTATGAACATCCTTCTCATAGGTATTTTGCCTATATATGACATAGACTTATTTTTATTTTACAAATTCTTTTTGGTTTTATTCTAAGGCTAATGTGTATATGAATTATATACATTATTTACAAGATTCTAAAAAATAGTAATTTATAAAAATAATGATTTGTGAATATAATGAATATTTTAATCAGGTATTATATACAAGAAAGGCCAAAAACCTAACTTCTGCATATGGACTCCAAAAATTATGAAACCAATTTTATAAAATAGTTTATGAAATGCTATATACAATTAAAGGTGAGTTTGGGTGATTTGGAGTTGTTATTTGCAAGATATGGGTCTGTGAAGTTGAGATTTTGGCTTTTTATTATGTGCATAAAATGTACACTGTGTATTATTTTTACACAAACTCAATTTTGTATTTTTATTTACAATATTATATACAACTTTTATGAACAAAGTTTCTTTATTCGATGAATAAATACTTATGTACAAAATAGGTGCCAAAAATGCATAAATGAATGAATGAATAAATGAGGTATTTATTGTATACTGCCCTTATCTCCCCCTACTTTATTCCTTGTCGACCAATTCCATGCTGGCCTTGGTCTCGGGGTTAGGGTCATAAAATATTTGGAATATTTTATTCCTTTTTCTTTTCTTCTCTTTATTCTATAATTTTGGCATTAAAAACCTTATTTAATGTACAATAAATACAAGAAACAATGAATGCTATTATATACAAATTAATGCTATCTACATGCATTTGTTGGGGTTTTTGAGGCCAAAATGATAGAATAAAGGTGATGAAATGGAGATTCATCACCCCCCTATACTTGCCTTTGCTAGTCCCTAGCAAACACTTATGCAATAAGCGCAAAAAGAATAAAGAAAAGAAAAAGGGAAATGCAAGAAAGATAGAGTGAATTGGGGTGCTTTCAGTGCAATGCATGTCCTTACAAAATCTGAATTTGGAGCTCCTGTCAGACCTTGGGTGTGAAGGTGTGTGGAACCTAGTCGGGAACCAGCTCTAAAGTACAACAACCTTCGGTAATCACAGAACTCGGTTCAACCCACCTCAATAGCCGGGTCAGAACTAGTCTACATCATACGCAAACTCTTATAACTATGAAGCTGACTTGTACGGTGTAAGTGATAATGGCTCTCCCCAACTGAAATGATAAAGGAACTGACTTCTCCAGAATGACAACCCAATGATTCCCCAATCCAACAGCTCTTTCCTCGAGGAGCAGGGTATTCCCTTCTAAGTTCAAGTGGCAACCAGCTCTAGAGGAGGGGGGTGAAGAGAAGAATGGACGGTAGCCGGTGTAGCTACCTTTCCCGGGATGCAAGACCAGTGTAGTCAAGTCATCCAGCTGCAGGCTTACATATTTGACTTTGGAGCTCAAGCTTGCTTATTGACTTTGTACATACTTTGCAGGCATTTTATTTTTGTACAGGCCTGACCATTTTTTTTCAACATACTATTCACAGCAGCATTTACATAAGGAGTTTTTCCTCTTGAGACAGTAGACTATCCCTCTTTTGAAGCTTTATCGCAACCCACAATCTCCTGTCTTTAGACCTCATTGCTATTGGATCCGGTTGGGGTGCACTTCCCTCCCTAGACGAGGACGAGTGTTTCCACCCGTGTGCGTCTCAGACTGGCAAATCCAACCCCCTCACCACTCCAACTGAGTTGAGCTAAGTGAAAGGTGCAGGTGTCCAAGTTAGATCACGGTCGGCAAGAGTCATACGTGTGTCTCGAAAAGTTCTAGTTAGTCCACTGAGGTGACTTGAACCCAGCCCTGATTTCTCAAAGAATTAAGTCTGTATAGACCTGAGGCACCTTAAACCTAGTTCCCATAAGGTTCCGGTGCAATTAGGTGCGGTAAGGTCTAATCGAGCTCCAATTTGAGACTTTCTTAGACTGATTCAATCATCAAGCTTCACTCAAAAAGAATATGAATGGTATGCTTATGCTATGCACAATGAATGATGCAATTTTTCACAAAAATTTGAAAGGATCAAAGAATGTTTTTACAAAAAGAATTTCTGCACAGGAAGTACGAACTGAAAATATTTAAAAAGTATGTACACTTATTTACACACACGTGCTGCTTTATTTTCAAAATTTAGGTATTTTTAGCAATTTTACAGGTGTGAATGAAATAGTTTATTGAAGTATGTCCAGAAAGAATTGTCTGTGTCTTGTTTCTGATTTACTAGTATCTGAAATGGTGTTCTTATTAGCTTTTTGAAAATAATTTTTGCAAACTATAGTACACGATAATTTTTGCAATCCTTTACACACATTTGAAAACTATTTTTGCAAAGATTTTTCACACTATATGTATATATATACAATTTTCACAATAAGTTTGCCAATCATTTCTCAAAACATTTGCACATAGGTTTTTGAAATTCTTTCTTTCACACAAAGAAAAGTTTTGCAATCAACACAGTTTCACGCATTTGAAATCATTTCACATCAAATTTTTCAAAACTGGTCACACTATTTTTTCAAATCATACTGTACAGGTATCTGATTTATTAATCAGTAGATACCAAAGAAGAAAAATTGTATTTGACGTATAATATGGTTCCCGTTCTTATAAACTTTATTTGACTTATTCCTTATTTACAAATGAGAGATTTTTGTGCGGATTCCTCAGACTTACTCGAGAATCATTTTCACAAGGGTTTTTGAAAACTCTAGTCCAAAATAATTTTTGCAACATGTACACGCATTTGAAAATCCTTTTACCAATGTTTTACACAACATAGATAGATTTTTCAAAACACCTTTGACAATCAACTTTTCACAATCATTTGCACACTAATTTTCACAAAGTTTTTGCTTTTACTCAAAGAAAATAGGTTTTACACACAAACTAATTTTTCAATCGTTGAATACTTTTTCACGCTATTTTCAAACAAATTTCACAAGATTTTTCAAAGGAAAACGTTTCGTACAAAACCCTTTTCTGACTTACTAGTCAGTATAATTACAATGAGTCTGAGGAACTCACAATCATCTTTCATTATTATAAGGCTACTTTTTACATTTTATTTTGTGTTGTAGTGATATTTTATTTTTCAGTATGAGTTATGGCTTTTAGTATATACACGGTATATACGACCCCCTATACTTAGCTTGAGCTATGTCCTCATAGATCGAAAGGAAAAATCAAAGACATAACTCGTACTGAGTATAGACAGATCTAAAGAATAAATATGAAAGAAATGAATGAATGAGAAGTTGACCGTCCCCCCTATACTTAGGATCAAAGAATCCTAAGTATAGCAGACTGTACAAATTGCGGGGAGGGTCAAGGGTGGGAATATACTGTTCGTACTCAGATTGTCTCCCCCTATACTTAGGGTAAGATACTCCTATGTATAGAAGAGGAGACAATGGAGAAGATCGAACTGAAATAAAAAACTCTAGGTGCACATCCCCCTATACTTAGGACAAAGTACGTCCTAAGTATAGAAAACTGTCTACAAAGGCGGCACCTTTTAGATAGAAAAAGAAAAGAGAAAAGGAAAAGAAGAAAAGCAGAAAAGAAGAAAATCAGAGAAATAGTGGTTGGAGTACATCGTCTGAATCTTTTGGTGCTGCAGGTGCTGTGGAGATGTCATCGTTGTGCACTAGTTGAATAGAGTCAACAATGGCCAAGAATGCATCAGGTTCCAAGTAAGGCTTCAGTAGTTGGCCATTGACGACGAAAGGCTGTGCGTCAGGGGACAATTCTGATATCGCGATGCTTCCGTTGTCACACACTTCACATATTCGGAATGGCCCTGTCCACTTACTTTTTAATTTACCTGAGAATATCCGCAACTTTGCATCAAACAACCACACTTTCTGCCCAACATCGAAGGTCTTTCGTCTGATGTGCCGGTCATGCCAGCGTTTCACCTTCTCCTTGTACATCAAGGTGTTATCGTATGCGCAGTCTCGAAATTCCAAGAGCCTGTTCAGATCGTCCTTTCTCTTCTGACCACCTTTTCGTGAGTCCAAGTTACAATTATTAATTGCCCAAAGGGATTTGTGAATTAATTCCACGGGCAGATGGCATGGTTTTCCATATACAAGACGGTAGGGCGACATGCCCAAGGGAGGCTTGTAGGCCGTACGGTAAGCCCAAAGAGCTGAGTCCAAGAGTTGAGACCAGTCTTTTCTGTTTGGCCTAACAAGTTTCTGCAATATGGTCTTGATTTCTCTATTGGATAACTCCGCCATGCCATTGGTCTGTGGATGATAAGGAGATGCAACACGGTGATCGATGCCGTACTCCTTCGTTAACTTCTTGACCTCTTTGTTGATGAAATGGCTACCCCCGTCTGAGATGAGAATCTTTGGTATCCCGAACCGCGAAATGATGTTCTTCTTCAGAAACTGGCAAACTGTTTTGCTGTCGGCGGCTCGGGCGGGGATAGCTTCAACCCAACGACTCACGTAATCTACGGCAAGAAGGATGTGCTCAAAACCTTGACTGTTAGGGAAAGGTCCCATGAAGTCAATGCCCCATGCATCGAAAACATCTGCTATCTGAATGATTTTCAGAGGCATTGAGTCTTTGGCAGTGAGTGTCCCTTTCAGTCGTTGACAGTCAATACATCTTTTAACAAATTCTGCTGCATCCTTGAATAAAGTGGGCCACCAGAGGCCACACTGTAGTACTTTCGCTGCCATACGATCTCCAGAGTGGTGCCCACCAGATTCGAGCGAATGACAATGCTCGAGGACACTAGATTGCTCCGTCTGAGGAATGCACCTGCGCCAAATACAATCTGCTCCTTCTCTGAATAGAAGGGGATCTTCCCACTGGTAAAAGCGGATGGTCGACATGAATTTGTTCTTCTGATTCTTCGTCCAATCCGAAGGTATTACCCCCGAGGCGAGGTAATTGACGATGTCAGCATACCAAGGGAGAGCATCCACGGCTAAGATAGCTTCGTCAGGGAAGGTTTCTGTGATGGGTGCATTGCTCAGAGGAGAGTCATGTTGCTCTATTCTGGAGAGGTGATCTGCTACCACATTCTGAACTCTAGGTTTGTCTTTGATTTCCAGATCGAATTCCTGGAGGAGAAGGATCCAACGAATCAGTCTGGGCTTGGCATCCTTCTTCTGCTGTAGGTACCGAATAGCAGAGTGGTCCGTGAAGATAGTGACCTTCGACCCCAACAAATAGGATCTGAACTTCTCTAAGGTGAAAACCACAGCCAGCAGTTCTTTCTCTATCACTGTATAATTTCTTTGAGCTTCATCTAATGTTCTGCTGGCATAGTGAATGGCATAGGGCGCCTTATCTTTCCTCTGCCCTAGAACAGCTCCGACTGCAAAATCTGACGCATCGGTCATTATCTCAAATGGAAGAGTCCAGTCGGAGGCTGTAAAATTGGAGCCTGAGTGATAAGCTCCTTCAATTGATTAAAAGCAAGGAGAACTGTCTGATCAACAATGAACTCTATCTCCTTGCACAAAAGTTCTGTCAGAGGTCGGGCAATGCGGCTGAAGTCCTTGATAAATCGTCTGTAAAATCCCACATGCCCCAGGAATGACCTCACATTCTTTACTGACTGAGGTGGCTGAAGGTTTGAAATGACATCCACCTTGGCTGGGTCGACTTCCATGCCACGTTTGGAAACGACATGGCCCAGCACAATACCCTCTGTGACCATAAAGTGGCTCTTTTCCCATGAGATCACTAGATTGACTTCCCGGCATTTCTGAAGCACTCTGTCTAGGTGCTCGAGGCAAGAATCGAAACTATCACCATAGACAGAGAAATCATCCATGAACACCTCGAGAAAACTGCCTACCATTTCGGCGAATACAGCTAGCATGCATCTTTGGAAGGTTGCGGGTGCATTGCATAATCCAAAGGGCATCCTCTTGAAGGCGCAGGTACCGAACGGGCAAGTGAAGGTAGTCTTCTCTTGATCCTCAGGGGCGATCGCCACTTGATTGTACCCGGAGTACCCATCCAGAAAGCAGAAGAACTCCTTGCCTGCTAATCTTTCCAACACTTGGTCAATAAATGGCAAGGGAAAGTGGTCCTTCTTGGTTGCTGCATTAAGACGGCGGTAGTAAACACACACCCGCCAGGATGTCGGTACCCGAGTTGAAATTTCCTCTCCTTTTTCATTTGTGACCACAGTAAGCCCGGATTTCTTGGGAACTACATGCAGGGGGCTTACCCACTTTGAATCGGAGATGGGATAAATGAAGCCTGCATCACACCACTTTGTGATTTCTTTCATGACCACGTCCCGAAGGTTAGGGTTCAGCCTTCTCTGAAATTCGTGGGACGGCTTGGCATCGTCTTCTAGATAGATATGGTGTGAGCACAGAGCTGGATTTATCCCTCGGAGGTCTGATACGCTCCAACCAAGTACCTTGCGGTTCTTTTCTAGAATCTCGAGAAGTCGAGATTCTTGATCCAGATTCAGCCTGCTGCTGATGATGACTGGATACATGTGTTCTTCACCCGTAAGGAAAGCATACTTCAGGCCTGCAGGAAGTGGCTTGAGTTCTGGTTTCAGTCTGTCCACTTTACCGGTCACTTCTGATACCATGCTGGTGGTGGGATGTACTTTGAGACTGTTACCATCCTCAACATCCTGTTGAGATCCCAGTGATGTATCGAACGGTTCTGTGGTGAGCTGATCATGTTCGGTCTGGAGTGAATGCTCAAGAAGATGCGCCTGCATCTGAGAATCCGTCTCCCACAAATCATCGAAGCTTATGCTGACTGTGCTTTCCAAGTCTTCCTCAAGAGTGAGGATTTCTCGGGTCCATGGATCGTCCAGCGACAACTCTGAGTCTCTGATTTCTGCAATCAAATCACAGTCTGCTTCTGGTGCTGCTTGACTCTCATCAGTTGTGGCATTCTGTTCCTTGTTCACGTTGATCGTGATTTGCTGGGTATTCGAGCTGAAAGTGATCTTTCCAGACCCGTAATCAACCACGGCACCTGAAGTACGGAGAAATGGTCTGCCAAGGATGATAGGAGTCTGGTGCAGTGGTGCAGGAGAGTCCATATCAAGGACTACAAAGTCAGCTGGGAATTTCATCTCCTGCACGGTAACTATCACGTCTTCCAACAAACCTCGGGGCCGCTTAACAGATCGGTCAGCGAACTGAAGGATCATTCGTGTCTGCTTGAGCGGTCCCAGCCCGAATTCTTGCATTATGGACGAGGGCAGAAGGTTGATGGAAGAACCACTGTCAAGAAGAGTACGCTCGAAGACCTGATCGAAAATCACACAACTGATCAGAGGTGCTCCTTTATCTTGCTTTTTCTGGGGGAGGTTGGTGATAGCTGCAACTGTGGCCATGGATAGGACGTGCTTTTCTACCTCTCGGCGTCTGTTATCTTGCACTGGGCGACGCCTGTTAGTACATGCCTCTTTCAATCCTTTCTTCACAGCTGGCATGTATTCCACGGCCTTCAGCAATGGAATCTCAACAATCAATTTATCCAAAATGTCCACGACACCTGGATCAGACAATGCAGTTTTTCTTTTTGCAATTTTTTTGGATTTTTGTATTGCATGCGGAAAAGGAATATTCACATTACTGGCAGGAAAATTAGCGTTCTTATTTACATCAAAATCATCGCCTATAGAATGTTGTACATCCGGACTACAAAAAGGAGTACAAGCTGGATCTAAATATGCTGGTGCTGCTGGGCGATCAAAAAGGGTAGCATTGGCTCCATCGGTTGGCACGGGATCGGCTGCTGCTGGCGGCTCCTCCAAAGCTGGCGCGGCTTCACTTCTGCTACATGCTTCTTTTTGTTGTTTTTGTTTTTGCTGATTTTTTTGTGTTTTTGGCTGAGGCTGATGACATGGCACGGCGGCTGGACTGGCTTCTCCTTCCTCTTCCTCCTCACCCGCCCCTGGAGCTGGTACGGCTGATGCGGAAGATGACGATCCACCTGTTTCTTTATTCACCCCATATCTGGTAGCAGGCGGAGGCAAGGCCCTACCGCTCCTGAGAGTAACAGCATTAGAATAAACAGTAATATCATTATCACACGCGGACTGGACATCACATTCTACCTGCTCCTTCTTCTTGAAATTGTTGGGGTTGGCTTCGACCTGCGCCGGAATGGTAGTGCGAGTGGCGGTCAGGTCATCAAGCCGCTTGGTCATCTCTGCCAGCCCTTGGACAAGCTGGGCTAGACACTCCATGGTGGGATTAGCTGAGGGCACATCAGAAGATGCAGCGTGCAGACCACGCTGTTGTTGGTTAGATGGGTGGGGAGGCTGCTGGTGGTGTTGCTGTGGTGGAGCAGGAAGTTGAAGTTGCTGGTAGGACGGAGGTGGGTACTGCTGGTATGGTTGAGGCTGAGCAGCTGCGTATTGGTGATACGGCTGTGGATGGCGATACTGCGGCTGCTGCTGATACGGAAAGTTCTGCCTCCATTGGTGTGCGAACTGAGGAGGCTGCTGGTGTTGTTGGTGAGGTTGAGAGGTTTGGCCAAAACGACCACCCTGAGATTGGTGGTACTGCCGGTTGGCAAATTGCTGACCCTGGAGTTGTCCCTGAGGACGGGTCGGCTGTGCATCGTTCGTCCATACCCCGTTAACTTCTTGGATCATGGGTGGTGGTGGGAAAACTGGATCAGGCATGGAAAGGAACTCTGGCTGATAAACGACCATCTACTGCTGCGGCGGGCCCTGGTCGGGCGCCTGCACGTAGTACACGTGCTGGACTGCCGGTGGCTGCTGGCTCGGCTGAGGCTGATGATGCGGTTGCGGCTCATCCTTCCTCTCAGCGGAAGCGTCTGATGGTGTAGCCGACTGGACAGAGTTGATCGTACCGACCAACAGCTCGAGGTTCTTGTTGATCTGATCGAGCTTATCCAGGTTCTGGGTCCTCTTCTCGATCAGAGCGAGTTTCTCAAGATCCTGTGATCGCTTCTCGATTATGTCGACCTTAGAGAGATGGCCCCCGATGATGCTGAGGTTGGAGCTCTCATCTCTCTCTGCTTCTTTTGATGCAGCCATGTGAACTTGTTTCTGGAGGATCTGGGGCTGCTTCTGGTATGCCTTGGATGAAGAGAGGGCGGCCTCTCCTTCGGCCATTTCTTCGAAAATCTGCCATACAACATCTTCATCCTTGTTGAAATGGGAGCCCCCACATGCTGCGTCCACGAGCCTTTGACTTTCAATATTGAGTCCCCCAAAGAAATGCTGGACCAGGCTGGTCTTAGGGATCTCATGGTGGGGACACTTCTCCTGCAGATCAGTGAATCTCTCCCATGCCTCATGTACGGACTCATGTGCCCCTTGGGAGAAATTGCTAATACGGGCTCGCATCTGGTTGAGCCGACCGAGAGGGTAGTACTTGTGCAGGAAGGCAGACTTCAACTCCTCCCAGGTCGTCACGACCTTTCCCATGTGATTGACCCAGTAAAGGGCCTTGTCCTGTAGACTGAAGGGGAAAGCCGTCATCTTGACAATGTCCAGGGGGACATTTGGATAATGGGTGGTGCGGCAAATGCGGGAGAATTGCTGCAGGTGAATGTACGGCTCTTCATTGGTGTTGCCATGGAATGCAGGGAGAAGGGCTATGAATTGGGGCTTCAGCTCAAAGTGAGCATGTACCGGTGGAATGAGAATCCACTCGGTCATCTGGCTGTCTCCCGGATTGTATGTTTCTTTGAGTGTCGGTTTCGGCGGTGGTGGGAATTCAGGATCATCATTGGGGTCATCACCACCGTCTCCTCCTCCACCTCCTCCGCCCCTGCCTCCTCTGCCTCAGCCTCCTCCTCCGTCGTTACGGTTTATCATATCATTCAACATGTCCTGGAAAGCGGTCTGCGTAAGGGCCTGCTCAGTCAGCTGCTGCTGGATAGCCTGGATAGATGCCAGTAACTGTGCATTGACTTGGTTCTGATCTGGCACCTGTCCCTCTGGAGTGGGTGGCTGCTGACCCTTTCCCTTTCCTCCTGGCGCCATGTCAGGGTCTGAGTCGGACGAAATGAACTCCGGAGTAGTCTCCAGGGCTCGCACTGTCTTCTATCTGCATAATGAGATGGTCCGGATCAGATTACTTGCAATTAATGCTCAGCTGCCGTGATGAAGCTGGAATTTAGGTCAACCCCAGCATGTTGTGAATGGAAAACTGATGTAGACTGTAATTGACTCCCACTCACAACGACGATAGCGGGACAAAAGTGATCCCGGTTTATTGGGTGGCCAAGAGAAAGATAGAAAACGAGGAGTCTGGAGATCGATCCGCAAAGTCCGGATCGGGTTCTCGGGAATCGCCTCGAAATTATTGGCGAGGTTGAGTTCATGGAATCGATGTAGGTGTCGGCATGGTCCCGACGAGACCATCCATGGATCAACTTCGCGGAGCACAAGAGAATGTCGGATTTTGGAAGAACGATACGATGGTCAACGAGGAACAAAAGGAGTGTAAAACAGTAGAAAGGCTCGGTTGAGCGGGGTAGTCAAAGGAAGACATAACAAAATTTTGCGCAAAGGCGCGGGACTTTGATCTTTGAACCTTAATCTAGATCCATACAAACACAAGACAAAATCGGGTTCACCAACTCACGCCATGTGAAGCCGTGAAAGCTCGGCTATTTATTATCTTTTCATTTTTAGAGTTGTGATTTTCAGGCATATCTTATAACAAGTCCTTAGTATGCTACCCTATAGGACAGAGAGTACTGCCGGAAGAGTATCCCGTACTTGTCCTCCTCCTGTGTAACCTGTAGTCTGTACTTTTTGGAGTCCTTGTAACCCTTCCTGGATCCCTACTCAACCAAAGAAAAGAGAGAGGAAGCCGATAGGCGAAACCAATACTTCGGTTCTCGCTCGCAACGGAATCACCCGTGAGCGTGCAAGAACCTACTCGGACGCAGGACGATGAGACAGACACCCCCGTGAAGGCGTGGCCTATGCTCAATACTTCGGACAGGGTCGATGCTCTCACAACAGAGAGTCACCATTGGTGACCAAGTCCTACTCGCCTACGTACGATAGAAGCGCCATTACTTCGGAAATCCAAGCGATACACAAGGCAATTGCAGACTGGGTTTTGGGCTTTTCTATCCTTAGGGGTCGCACTCGCTCAAGGGAGTAGGGTTTTGGTCCCCCTCCAAGTACCTGAAAACAATGAGGGCTTTATGAACCCGGTACAATGATAGTCCATTACAGATTTTAATTAAGGTCAAAGTTTATTTAGCAGTCCCCTGGTTTTAATTTTTTTGGTTTTCACTTTTTTTGGATCTGTTCTTATACCAGCGCCTAATCGTTTTTGTAGATTTTCATTTAAGTCCTAGGTGCTCAAAATCAGAGGGAGATAGCGGAAAAGCCGTGCAAGTGGTTCCATGATGGAAATCTCACCATTGAACCGAATGATGCATGCTGAGTTAGAAGACTTACAGTGCATCCCAGCTCTCTCCATGTGGTATGCAAAACAGAATTTTTAAACCTATCTACAAGTCGGTATGCAAGGCGCAAAATCATCCTAAACATAAGCTGCTATTAGCGTGAAGAACCATAAGTTGCTTATTTGTCTCTAGCCCAAGAGAGTCCGGTCTTGGCTCACCCCTCCTCTGCTCAACAAATTGAGGGTAGGAGAAAGCGCTTTACAGGGTTCGCTACGGCACAGAGGGCTAAGAGACAAATTTACAACTTGTTTGAGTTTGACTAGATCCAATCGAAGTAGACTATAGGAACATGCATTCTTATTAATGTTTGGACCTAGCTACCGAGTCAAGCAACCTATATCTAGGGGTTCCAAGCACACAAAACAAAGTAAAAGAAAGGCGGAAAGCTCAAAACTGCGGGAAACAAAATAAAAGAAGGCGATGAAAACTCGAAAAAAAACCATGATGAGGCCCCCAGGTGAACAATCACCTGGGCACTGGACCTCATTGTGAAGAGTAAAGTCCTGTTTATATACATGCCAAAATAGTCTCTCTCTCACCATGAATTACAAAAATAATTTTCCTAAACATCTAGCCTATATAATGCCCCTCTCTTTGCTTCTTTGGTGCACTCTCCAGGTGGTCATGAGAAGAGAAGACCACCCTCCTCCAAGCTCGGCTGCCTTGGCCTCCTAGGAAGCCATCCTAGCGTGGCGGTCCCTCGCATCAAAGTTACAAAAAAGATTGCATTAGCATACTCAGTTAATCAAATAGAGCAGACAAATTAATCACAATAAATAAAGGAATGAAGCATGGTGATTAATGGCAATAAAACAATAGCTGCTCACACAAAAATGAATCATGAATCTAAATTTTTATACAAGAATGACAAAAATCAATTTGGCTATGCTCATTGCTCCCCGGCAACGGCGCCATCTGATAACAGGGGTTTTCCACGAGGGTCACCATGAAAAATATAGAAGTGTTGTCGCTGAGGCGACCACTCATAGAAGACCGGTGTTAATCAGCAATTAACCCACAATCCAAAGAATACAACAATCAAGCCCAAAAATAAATGTGAATTAATCTTTATTTTACTCTACCATAAAATGTATAGTGACAAATATGTAGAGGTCGAACCACAGAGAGCAACACAAAATGCAATAGCCTACGTGTCAATCACAGTCATCCTTGTGTGGGTTTTTTTTTAAAGATATATATATATATATATATTTATTTATTATTATTATTAAAATATAATAATTAAGTATTATATATATATATTTATATAATACAAATATATTAATTATATATATACATAGAGGGTAAGCATATAGCTTATAATACATGTAATATATATATATAGGTATATCTAAATATAATAAAATAAATATATATATTTTTTCTCTTTTTTTTATATTATATTAAGATTAATGAGAATACATATTACTAATTATATATATAATATATTTTTTTTTCTTTTTTTGGATATATAGATATATATACATAAAAGGGGTATTATCATATTCACAAAAATACTCAAAAATAGTCAAAAATTCAGGAGAAGGTTCTTTTTGGAAATTTCATGGCTTTTTACTGTTTTTATGATTTTTGGGTATTTTTGCAAACATTTTTAGAATTTTAAAATAGCTAAATAATAGCAAACAGTGGACTAGGTACTGGCCGTCACAAAAACAGAGATTAAAAATAACTAACAGCCTCATAAATTTTCCACCTTAATTTTCTAATAACAATAATAAAATATAGCATAAGTAGAGCCTGAGTTTATATTTTTCTGATTTTTCCTTGATTTTTTATATTTTTTTGAAGTTTTTGGATATTTTTGAATTTTTAAGATTTTCTTTTTGAGATTTTTAGGGATTTTTGGACTGACACTAATATAGGTCAAGATACACCATAGGTAATTTTTTTGGGATTTTTCGAGGCATTTTCATATTTTTTTGGGATTTTATAAGTTAGACAGGGAGTAAAAGACATGTTTTTGATTTTTAATAAATGCAAAAAGGCAACAAAATGCAAAACTAAAAATATGGCGTTCAAGCATGACCAAACAGGAGCTTAAATCTATTTTTGCAAGATTTTTCGATTTAATATGAAGCATAAAATAAATAGACAAAGCCCTCAAAAATTAAATGGCCTGACAGGGGTATTTTTGCAAATAAAATAGTTGGCAGGGGCATACAAGCAAAAATTACAACAAAAATACACTTTACTTTTATTTTGCAGGACCATTTAGTAAATACAAGAACCCGACGGGGTTTAAATGCAAATATTCACGCGCCTCACGTGGTTGCTGCACGTGAGGCGCGGAGGGACTAAAATGTAAATATGTAAACATCAGGGGGTCCACTGCAATTTTTACAACTTATTTACAACTGAAACTTTTATTTTTGGGATTAAATACTAAATACAAAAAGTAAGGGGCTTGGTATGAAATTTACCCCTCATCAAAGCTTTTCATCCTGCGGCGCTGGAGGCGCCACTTATCCACGTGGCGGCCATCGGACGGCGGACATCGGTTCGGCGATGAAGGGCCAGGATTAGAACCTCCTGGCCGATCTGACGGTGGATGTGCATCTTCATCGCACGGTCGACGTTCAATCTGGGCCACCCCTCTCGATCCAACGGTGCAGAAGACACCTGGAAGAACTGGGAAGAAGCTCGCCCCCGACGAGCTTCGATCGGGTAGCTCGTGCTCCTCCGAGCACCTCCCGCGCATCTGAAGCTCTCTGATCGTAGCTGGGAAGCTTCCGCGTCGTCTGACGGTTCTTTGGTGGCTCCTGGAGGTCCGAGTCGATGGAGCGAGGTCGGAGAAGAAGAGGACCCCCAGGAACCTCTTCCTGGGTCAAAGCAAGCCCAGAAGGGCTCGATTCCTCGTTGTACCTGCACGGGAAGAACCGCGGGCGAGATAGCTATCTCCTCGACCCGGGGTTATGAAGCTGCGATGCAAGATGGAGGTGGGCGGAGGGGCTCCGGCGAACGGCGGAGGTGGGGCCCTGATTTGCCAAGACCAAGGGTCCTGGGTTGATCTGATGGGTGCGATGGATGGAGGAAGCGTGGGGTTTCGAAATGGGGTGAACAGGGCGGTCGGATACGGTCAGGTCTATAGTGGAGAAGTCGCCGGAGCGGAGCTCCGGCGAACTTCGATTTTTGATTTTTACGCTAGGGTGATTAACTAACCACTAATCTAACTACTGGAATGAAATGCTAACATTAAAAACTAACTAAGAACGCATTAAAAGGGCAGCTCTTATACCTGGGGGCCTCCAGGGAGCAGGGCGGACGCCGGAGCTCCGCCGCGACAAAATCCTCCTCTCTCCGGCCGATTCGAGGCACCAGCTCACTCCCCCTGTCACGAGGAATGTCCTAGGACTAGAATTAAGGCTTGAGATTGGATAAAAAGTGGCCAAATTCGAGGAAGGAAGCAGATCTTTTTATTTATAAACATTGGCGAGTGGCCTTATTGACCGGCGATTATTGCATGATCTAGAGAGTATTAGGTTGATCCAAAGAATCGGCGGGCATCATGGATGATTAGGGATTAATTCTTGTGAAGGAAGCATCCTCGATTGATGGATGGTGTGCCCGGGAAAAAGGCATGAAATCGGGGGAGTAGACAGTTCAGAGACGCCAGGCGAGGGATGGGACAGTTGACCTGGGAGTCAACGTTGGCCGGCGCCTCATTGGGCCACGTAGGCCGCTACGAGACAAAATAGCAAATCTGAAGGAAGATTGATTTATTTGACGCCTTAAATGATTTTATTAATTTTTTCTTATAAAATAAAAAATGTGTATTATTTCATCTAGTATTTATTTATGATTTTTATTGAATTTTTCGAGGTGTTTTATTATGATTTTATTTTAATAATGTGTATATGTATGTATTTACATGTGTTTTTGGGTATTTTATTTTTAATTTATTTATTTTCTTTTATTATTTTCTTGGCTTATTTTATAAATTTATAATTTATTTTTGTGAATATAAAGATATTTTTGTTTGATTTTTACAAGTTTATTTGTATTTTTAAATAAATAGGTCTATGTATATGTTAGTATACTTATAGGTACTTTACCTATATATTATACACATTGTATTTATTTAATGGATATTATTTGTTTTTATTTTAGCTTGGTATTTTTAATGATATATATATAATATATACATTATTATAAAAATATAAAAGAATGAAATAATTAAAGAATGTTTTTCTCTTTTTATTTATGAACATCCTTCTCATAGGTATTTTGCCTATATGACATAGACTTATTTTTATTTTACAAATTCTTTTTGGTTTTATTCTAAGGCTAATGTGTATATGAATTATATACATTATTTACAAGATTCTAAAAAATAGTAATTTATAAAAATAATGATTTGTGAATATAATGAATATTTTAATCAGGTATTATATACAAGAAAGGCCAAAAACCTAACTTCTGCATATGGACTCCAAAAATTATGAAACCAATTTTATAAAATAGTTTATGAAATGCTATATACAATTAAAGGTGAGTTTGGGTGATTTGGAGTTGTTATTTGCAAGATATGGGTCTGTGAAGTTGAGATTTTGGCTTTTTATTATGTGCATAAAATGTACACTGTGTATTATTTTTACACAAACTCAATTTTGTATTTTTATTTACATTATTATATACAACTTTTATGAACAAAGTTTCTTTATTCGATGAATAAATACTTATGTACAAAATAGGTGCCAAAAATGCATAAATGAATGAATGAATAAATGAGGTATTTATTGTATACTGCCCTTATCTCCCCCTACTTTATTCCTTGTCGACCAATTCCATGCTGGCCTTGGTCTTGGGGTTAGGGTCATAAAATATTTGGAATATTTTATTCCTTTTTCTTTTCTTCTCTTTATTCTATAATTTTGGCATTAAAAACCTTATTTAATGTACAATAAATACAAGAAACAATGAATGCTATTATATACAAATTAATGCTATCTACATGCATTTGCTGGGGTTTTTGAGGCCAAAATGATAGAATAAAGGTGATGAAATGGAGATTCATCACTCATGCGCATGCACGTGCGCCTCGCTAGACTAGTCTCAAATGTAAATAAAATAATTTCAAGGTCCAAACATTAACTCAAAATTGTAGACCATTTATTGCAAATAACCCAAGTAAGCACATGCTAGACATGCGTGCAATTCAAATAGGGATGAATTTGTGAATAAAAAACATACATGATATAAAATGCAATTATTTAAAACATATTCAATAGACACGTGTCCTTTTGAGACTTATTTGCAAAATGAATGAACTATAAGGGCTTGGGCACAAAAATACCCTTTATTGACATGGAAATATGGTCGTGATGCGTTGAGGCTTAGATCTGATGGTCATGACTGAAGTGGGTGTGGATGGCGCTGATCAGATCTGAAGCTTTAATCAACGATCGAGCTTTGGGGAAAAATCAACAGTTGAGATCTAAACTAGAGGAGGTGTTCTTGATCATGCGGTGCAGGGCGGCTCTGGAAGAACTGGCAAGAGGAACATCTCAGGTGAACTTCGATCGACGAGAACTCAGTCATCTTTTTCCTAAATCATCCTCTGATTGGTGCTACAACTTCTTGAGCTCTTCCTCTGTTGAATGACTAGAACAAGGGAGCTCGAAGATCTCCACGTATGGATCATGGTTGAAGTGGATTTGGCTTCAGATGAACCTCCCATGTCTCACTCCTTGCTCGATTGTGCGTCTTTAAATGTTAGGTCAAAAACACGAAGGGAGGTGACTGGATGGGGACTCCGGTGAAGATGATCGGATAAGGAGTCGAACTCTAGATCTGTGAAGATTTGAAGGTGGGTATATGGTGGAAGTGTTAGAGTAGTCATAAGGGGTCGACAATGACTGGAACTCCTTCAATCGTGCAGATCGGAGGTTGAAGATGTTGATCTGATCTTGGAGATTTAAAAGAAATCAAAGCGAAAAAGAAATGCTAAATCAAAGATAGACTACCTTAATTAAATGATTTTTAATTAATTAAATAATATGTTTACGAGGGTCAAAATAAATACAAGGTGTTATCTACAGGTATGTATACATGTATATACAAGATTTTTAATTTTAAATTAATTATTTATACAAATATATACATAATTTAATTTTTTATTGATTTAAAATATTTTACAAGGATTTTAAAGGTATTTTTATTTGATTTTTAAGAATTAATTTATTAGGTTAATTAAATATGTTTAAGTACAATATATACATGGTGATATATATACAATATATACATGGTTTATTTTTGTTAAATTTTGACTTTATGATTTTTATTTGTATTTTATATGAGTTAAATAAAACATTCACAATTAACAAAAAATATAATATTCACAAATATGCACAAGAAAATAAATAATTAAATAATATGCAATAGTACCCAATGGGCCACATTTCACATCTTAACTCTGTTTTTTATGAAATTACTTTTATTTTAAAGATAGTTTAATTTGGAGTACAAATAAAGTGAGTTCGATGAATTTGGAGTTCACGTGGAGCAGATATCGTTCTTGAAAGTTGAGCTATGTGGCTTTTTGAGAGGGATGTAATTTACACAATATTCAAAGATTTTTATTGCAATTATTTACAAAAGAATTTTATTCACAATATTTCAAGAAGAAATCATTTTTATTTATAAAGAATTTGGTGATGAATAATTTAATGAAAGAATGTGTATTATAGACAATATTGCACATATGATGACTATATACATGTGACAAATGAATTTATGAGTTTTTTTGGTGTTCTTGGCTTTATCTCCGCCTCCTTTAGTCCTTGTCGATCATGTCAAGTCTTGACATTCTCTCGGGGTCTGATTCAGCCCGTATCTATTGCATATATACAATATTTTATTTCTTTTATTTATTTCTTTATTTATTTTAGATTAAATAGTAATAAATATACTATATTTATATGAGAATCAGAGTTAGTAAAAGTATGAATTTAGTGATATTTATAGGTGTTTTATAAGAGATTTTAAGCTAAAATAAATGAATAAAGATGATGAAATGCATTTTCAACAGGTGGTGGTCTCGAGAGGAATGGAAGAAAGGTAGAAGCATGAAAAATCGGCAAAGGTGGAGTGTCAGAAGCTATGATAAGAGGCGAAGGTACAAAGGGGATATTTGATCTGTCGGTCACCAAACCCTTACTTCTGGTTGGTCCACGGGGACCAACCAAAAAAATGAATTAATTGCATTATGAATTCAATAAAAACAGAAAATATATTTATTATTTTTTAAAAATGAAATATATTTGTAATTTTCTGTAGTATTTAATTACAATTTTTTTTATAAGCAATTTTATTAGATGTCACTTTTTACATGTATATCTATAGGTATTTATACTTATATTTTGTGTAATTTAATTTAATTTTGTATTTTATATTTTATTAATATGTGTGGGTATTTTATATATTTATAACTTATTTAAACAGACATTTAGGTATTTTTATTGTATTTTTATGAAGTTGTTTATTTACTTAAATAAATATATACATATATCTTATAGAAATATATATGTATACTTCATATATATTAAGGTACGTTATTTATTTTATTTTTTAATGGTTTTATTTTAGTTTAATTATGTACATGTGTTTTAAATAATATTTATAAATTTATAAAAATAAAAGAAAGTGAAAAGTATAAATAATATATTGAATATAATATATAGGTGTATTGCATAATAGATGCCCAAAACCTAAATTTTGCATCTTAGCTCCAAATTGAATGAAACCTCTTTATTAAATAGCTTATTTAAGTTTATGAATAATAAAGGTGAGTTTGGTCAATTTTGAATCTGTATGGAGAACATACATATCTGCAAAGTTTTCTTTGCGAGTTTTTATTTTGTATATTCTGGGCACACTATGCATTTATTTGAGTGAAATAAATTTTGTATTTTTCTTTGTATTTTTATGTATAATATTTATGTTCAAAGTTTATTGATTTGAGTGATAAATGGAGGAAATAAAACATGCCCCAAATTGTAATTATTGAACTATACAATTAGGGTTTTTGAGTGTATTCTCTATACAATTGGTCGCCCTATCTCCTCCTACTTTATTCCTTGCCGACCAAGTCATCATGATGACTGGGTCTCGAGGGCTAGGGCCACTCGATGTCTTCGATACCTCATTCCTTTTCTTTTATTTATTTACTCTTTTATTTTGGCATAAATACAATATTTTGTATAATATTTTATACATTATTTATACATTATTAATTGCGTATTATTGATTGTTTATTTTCACAAATTAATGATATATACATGCATATAACTAGGAATTTAAGATCAAAATGAAAGAATAAAGGTGATGAAACGAGGATTCATCATGGGTCCACCCATTTAACAATCCTCATTTAACAATCCCACTGATGTCACGACTCTTGAATTTCTCAAAAACCTCCATCCTATTTGGCACCCTCTCATGTTCTTCAAACTAAATAACAATGCAAGTTAAGAATTGATATCCACGTAACAAAAATAATTATAAATCACTTAAATAAGCGAGTACTTACAAAGTTATGATTTAATTGATTTATGTTTTTCCTACCCAACCTGTGGGTAGCCTTGAATTCCTTGCTCCTGTTGCCGGTGTTCCTCCTCGAATTCTCCTATAATACACAAATGTTAATAATATAAAGGGAGTAAGAAAATAAAAAATACATGCACTACGTACCCCATGTTTCTCCCCTGTTCAACATACGACAAGATTCCTCCAGTGGATGGGATCAACACCTAGTGGTACTCTCGCAAACAACTGCTCCAAATGAAGCTGTGGATCGAAATACTAAAAAAATGTATTAGTTTCACCCACATAATTATTATATAAAACCTAAATTCACTCACTGTATTCTTCTAGCATCCTCGAAAACGTGAAGCATTTCACCTGCATGAGCCAAAATCTGTGTATTAACCTCAATGTCACGATCCCAAGTGAAACTAGCCTGTAAGGATTCAAAGTTGTCATTTATTACCAATGATATTTTAATTAAAAATATAAAGGAAAATTTTGATAATGTCAAATATTTACCTCCATGTCATGCAGAATGGCATCCTTTATAGACCGAGGAACCAACCTGAAGTCAACGACGCTTATAGGAACTCGAGAACACGCCACCTATCCCAAGTAACTATGATAGAGCATGGGGTTCTCCCCTACTGCTTCCCCACCAATAATCTCAACATGTAGTGTTGTGCCTGGAGGGAGACGATCTAGTGTCTTATACTGCGAGGATCCTCTCCGCCTAACAGGAGTAGTGGCATGTGGAGGGTCTGAGGGTGGAGGGGTTGAAGCAGGTGTCTCTCTAACACGTCATTCATGCCTAGGCGGCATTTCCATGTTTAAAATTTAATTTTAATTTAACTAAACTCCAAATAAAAATGGGAATATACCTTTTAGTCTGTCACTATACTATCACAAACTCTACAAGTTATTGTGTTTACATCATTATACACAAATGCAGTCGAACTCTCATAAGTGTTTTCCTGATAAGCATCTTCGATGTAATTGAGACCTTCATCTTCAAGTACATCAAAAAATCTCTAGGAATAGTATGTATAGGAATAATCCGTCGATGTGGGAGTTATTTGTAATATAAAAGACTTGTTCAACCTGGCTTGCTAACGTAAATGGTTCATTTGTCTGTAATTGGCCACTCTCTTTCAAATTGATATAACCATTCTTATATCTGCGATAACCAGATCCCTCATGACCAATATAAACTAAAGGCACTTGAGAGAACACACATCACATGTCATGTAAGAAACTAATTTCAATGATCTGACCATAGTAGCCATCAAATCCTGATTGTAGTTCTACTTCTACAATAAAACATGACATCAATGTCATCGATCGATTTCTTTCCGAAGTGAAAACCATTAACAATGTAACCTAAGTGAGAAACAACTTGTGAGTACGAAGTTCGTGAAAGAATCATAATTTCTTTGGTGAAACGACCATCACCACTGTATTTAATGTATGAAGATAGGATTTAAACCATTCAATAAATTTAGATTTATGGATACTAGGACCCGTTTACGTATTATATTCATCGAATATAAAATCAACTTCATTGATCTGCATGAGTACGTAGTAATGGATACGATCCATTTTCGTGTCTGATGGTTCTTCTGATCCCTTTCAGTATTGGTCTACCACATTTCTAATATATCCATAATTTATCTTGGTCTTCTACTTCTTCCACTTCATCGTCGTCAGTTCTTTTGAATCCATCAAAACGAGTACTTATGCCATGTCATAAAAATTAATACATTCTTCACAAAGATATTCCTATGCAATACACCTATCTGGTTGGGCCTTATTAAAAACCATATTCTCCTAATTTCTCAAATATCATTCGATGGGATACATCCATCGATATTAAATGGGTCCAGCAACTTTTGCTTTAGCATCCAAATAAACAATCAAATGCACCATAATATTGAAAAAGGAAGGAAGAAATAGTTGTTCGAGCTTGCATAATGTAACAACGATAACATTTTCTAGCTTGGCTAATACAATAGGATCCAATATCTTTGAACATATTATCTTGAAAAAATGACTCAATTTAATCAAAGGTTGAGCAATATCTTCTCCCAAAACTGGTCGAATGTTCAATGTAAAAAACTTTTGCATATATACAAGACAGTCATGACTTTTCAAGCCACTAATATCCCTCCGCTTCATTAACACATCGACCTAATTGTGAAGAGAAATTATCTGAAACTTCAATATCTTTCAAGAAACTGGATATTTTATTCCATTCTTCATTTGATAATATGTACATTGATGCACGTATTGTTATGCGTCCATTTTCCATCTCAATTGGTTGTAAATAATTATGTATATTTAACCGGACTAAATTGTGTCTACTTCTTACTATATCTTTTCCATTTCCAGATAGGTTTAGAATTCCTAAATTATTTTCCATCACATTTTTTCAATATGCATTACATCAAAAGTGTGACAAATTTGTAAATTCTTCCAATAAAGTAATTCCCAGAAAAAATACTATGTTTTCTCTACCCTCATGGTATTTTCTTCTTGAAAGTTAATCCCAAATAAAATCCCCCAATTTCCCTCTATTGATCCCACAAAATTTCTCCAGCCACTCTAGATAAAGTTTTTGGACTACCACAAGACAGTCCATCAAATTTTGTGTCGTATTCGCATCTTTGCCATCGATGTTTGATTGGCAAAAACTGGTGATGCCCTAGATAACAAGGTTTCATACTTGCTATAAGCCAGGTAGAATGAGTATTATCCAAACATATGGGGCATGCAAGTTTTCCTTTGGTACTCCATCCATATAGATTCGTGTAAGTTGGGAAATCATTAATAGTCCAAAGTAATGCAACACATATAATAAGTGTCTCTCCTTTTAATGCATCATAGGTTTTAATCCTTGAATTCCAAAGCATGTTTAGTTCATCAAACAATGGCTCCATATAAATATCGATTGCATTTCGTGGACTTTTTGGACCCAATATTAGTAATGACATCATCATGGGATGAATTCATTGACATCCATGGGGGAGATTGTATGTTACAAAAACAACTGATCAAATCGAATAACTCGTGTTCATATTACCAAATGGGTTAAAACTTTCAGTTACAAGTCTCAATCTAACGTTCCGAGCGTATTCTGAAAGTTCAGAAAATCTTTCATCAAATATTTTCCACTCCTTTGCATCAACATGATGCCACATAAATCCATCTGAGTCATTCCTCCTTCTATTATCATGCCATATCATCCACTTTGAAGTTTTTTTAGAACTATATAATCTCTTTAATCTTGAAAAAGGAAGGAAATGTCATAATATTTTTTGTGACTTGTTCCTTGTACTGTTATTATCTTTATCTTTTGTATATTGATGTTTCACATTCTGGACAATGAGTTAAACTTGCGTTATCCTTCCAAAAAAGAATACAGTCATTTGGACATGCATCGATCTTCTCATATTGCAATCCCAGTGATAGAAATCTTGACTTCACATCTTTCTAATCTTTTGAGATTTTTTCAAGATTTTTGAGTAATCCCCTAATCAAATATAGAACAATCGTCATCATTGTGGTTATTTAACGATTCTTGACTTTTATTTTAAACATTTCTAATAGAAATTACAGTCGCGACATCTCCACTCCAGGAGCTGACATACATTCAACATCAGTCAGGTTCTTCCCGAAATTCTCATTTCTTGTAGTTTCCATTTCATTCGAGTCATTTTTATTTATATCATCTAACATTTCATTCAGATAATCACCTTCAATGTCCATCTCCATATCATTTGCTCTCTCAAGTTGAATACGAGGTCCATGGATTTCTTCCCCATGTTCTATCCAGGTTGTTAATGTAATAAAAACCATCTATGATTAGATGTTCATAAATCTTGTCTTAGTCATTGATTCAATTATTCTTACATCGCATACAAGGACGGCTTATTTTAGCACCATATACACTTGATCTTCTATCCAAACGTTCAACATGAAATGCACTATCTACAAACCCATTTAATCCATTCTTATATTTTTGAAAGTCACCTTATCTCTTGTTCATCCAAGACTTATCTGTACTTCTGCATTAAATCAAATATCAATCATATTATCACCAATCCAAATATAGTACCTTATGACTACATAACTAACTCAATCTATAGCAACCCTAACCGGTTCTACTAAGAAGGATATACCTACAAGCTCATTCATAGCATTGTTAATCAAACAATATTGTAGCATACATTCTTATGAACAACAAATATATTTCCTATATATCTAACATAAGGTATTTCTATGAGTAACATTGGCATATATACATTTCCCATAATTAAAGAAATATAGAGTATCAAAGTATTCATACAGTTATCCTACCAAAGTGTTCATAGAGCTATCAAAGCATTCATACAATATACATAAGGTATTCTTATGAGTAACATTGGCATATATACAATTCCTATCAAAGCATTCATACATTATCAAATATAGAGTATCAAAGATAGATTATTAAAAAAATATAGAGAAGGAATCATCATGTGCATATAATCACATCTAAATAAACTCAATGATATTTACCAATAGATTCAATGACGGGCGGAATGTGGAGAAGGAAAAGAGCTGTCCAACAACCACCTATATAAAAAAATTACGTGAGGAGGAAGTAGATCGTAGGGGGGACAAGGCACGATCTCGTGGGGAAGGGAGAAGACCTGAGGAGCGCGTGGGGGCGACGCTCGTCGTGAGTGGTGGAGGTGGGTTGTGGAGATTACGGATGAAATCTCGATTGTCAACGAGGGGATTGGAGGTTTCATCGATTCGCTGAGATGGGACAGTTGCTATGACTATACCTTCCTCGACGATCGAGATGGTCATAAGTAAGACTGTCCCATCCACTTACAAGCCCTACTAGGGAGGAAATCATTTGGGGTCCTCAATGAAGCCCCCCATCTTTTTCAGTAGGCAGGAGATCAAACAGGTCAAATGTGGCGGTTGTCTCTGCTGCTTCTAATCAAGTGACACCAAAGGGACTGCACAAAGACCTTCCTGCGATGGTTAAAACTGTCTCATATGCCCTTCTAGAAACCCTTGTTGGGAGCAGAGAGATGGATTGATTAGATGCGATGGGTATTAATCCCGTCTCCTCCGTGCCACAACAAAACATGAACTCAATAAGCAGGGTGAGCACAGAAAGTTATATGGGACAGTTAAAACCTTCCCATGTAGTCCTCGTGGATACAATATTCGGTCTGGAAGGGATAAGGGATCAGATGGGATGGTTCCAATATCACCCATCCCGTCTGATGGAACATGAAGAGACTGTCTCTAAACGACCATCCCATCCGAATAAGGAAGATATGGTCATTGCTCCCAGTATCCCATGTATGCCATTTGTAAGAGACGGTGGTTATTTGATTGTCCCTTCTGTAAATAGTCAGGAAAGTCATATGATGATCATCCCGGTCGAATACACATGGAACTTTTGTCAAAAGATCGTCGCTTTTTCCCATCTCTAAAGTAGAAAGCTACTGTAGTGTAGTTGACGAGGAGCTGGGGAGAGATATTCTAGACGGGGTGCATGGTTCGAGACACTTTATTCATCTTGGTAGCAGCAAGATATACCGAGATCTCCACGAACACTTTTGGTGAGAGGGAATGAAGGGGGCATATCATAGTATGCCAATCAATGCCTTACCTGCCAGATGTTGAAGGTAGAGCACCAAAGATCCCCTGGTTTGTTAGAGCCTATTCCTATTCATGCGTGGAAGAGGAAGAGCATCTCCATGGATTTCGTCACATCACTATCGCATACTGAGGTGGCATGATACAATAAGGGTGATATTTGATCGATTGACCAAGTCAGCACATTTCATTCCAGTCAACATGAAATGTACGCTAATTTAGCTAGCTAGATTATACATTCTGCATGTCATTTGACTGCACAGGATACGCAATGAGGTTGTGTATGGCAGAGATTCACGAATACTTCACATTACTGGGGAGAGTTCATGAGAGACTTGAGGGTTGAGCTATGTGATATACAGACACATACAGACAGACACATAGACACACATACGCACGCACGCTCACGGGCACACGCACACACGCACGCACGCACACACACACACACACACACACGTACACACACGCACACACACATGCATGCACACATACATACACACACACATACATACATACATACATACATACATACATACATACATACATACATACATACATACATACATACATACATACATACATACATACATACATACATACATACATACATACATACATACATACATACATACATACATACATACATACATACATACATACATACATACATACATACATACATACATACACACACACACACACACACACATACCTACATACGTACCTATGTACATAGATACATACACACACATACATATTCATGTACACCCCCCAACTACATACATGCGTAGATACCTATCTTTGTGCAGGGAGGTTGTTTATGACAGAGATTCACATTTTACTTCACATTACTGGGGAGAGTTCATGAGAGACTTGAGGGCTGAGCTATGTGATATAACACACATATACAGACAGGCACATAGACACACATACACACGCACGCTCACGCGCACGCGCACGCACACACGTACACACACGCACTCACACACGCACACACACACACACATACACACATACCTACATATGTATACATACATACATATATACATACATACACACATACCAACATGCGTACCTATGTACATAGATACATACACACACATACATATGCATGTACACCCCCGCTACATACATGCGTACATACCTACCTCAGTATGTACATACATACATGCATGCATGCATGCATACCTACATACATACATACATATGCGCATAAATGTAGACATACATACTTACATACGTACATACACACTTACATACACACACATGCTCACACATGCATACATTACATGCTTTCATGCGTACATAGATACATACATACAGGAAACCTTACATGAGATGTGGACTTTCTTGAGTTGAAAAGCTAGAGTTATTTTGCACATTTTCCATAATTTCTACGTGTATTTTAGCATTGATTCAATAAGTAAGTAATAGTATTACAAAAAAATTATTACATAGACAAAAACATTGGTTAAATACAAAACGATTTAAAAAAGATAATGGATAACTATTGTAATTTACAATGTATAGTTTACAATTACAAGCTCTTTTTACTTTTTACTAAATTGGTGGTGATTTTACCAAAATTCAAGAAAGACATGCCCCAAGAAGTGCCCCCTATGTTTAGAGAGAGATAAAGTTGTAATGACCAAAAACGTTAATAACAATAATCAAATGATTACACATGCAAAAATCCATAGAGAATATAGTCCATGTAAGATATATATATTATTAATTCAAAAGGTCTAAATTAGGAGGAACGTTAAGTTTTGATGAAAGTATCCAGATATCTCAAGTTGTAAATTCGAAAACCAAATAATACAAAGAAGATGATACAAATGACTTTCGAGGGTACAAGGATCCATCCACTTAGGAAAGTGGAAGGCTTTAATTATGTACTAGAGCATACCCCGTGCTTTGCACGGGGGAACCATAATTTTGATAATGCGTATAATGATCAAATTGTTACTTTTTTATGAAATACTTTTTTTATGAAAAGTTTGTCGTTGGGATGTTGTTTGGAGCTCTTAATGAATTTTTAATATACATATAGAGTTCATACTATACGTGTTAGTCGCATCGAATAGTAGTTATGAAAGTGGTTGGATACATATATGAATATATATAAACATATCCTTATATAATTAATATACAAATATAATCCAGATAAATATGGACATATATAAAAACGTGTTACAATGTCATTAAAAATAAATACAAATATAAAACGAATATTAGTTGAATACAAATAATAACAGAAATATTTATACGTTAATTAAGGTATACATATTTTGGATAATTTACACAAATATAGATATATTAAATACATTTATTTTCATAAAAATTATATCAATAATTGTGAATGTAATCATTAAATTTTGTTATATATAGTTGTAAATAAATCTATGACTATATTTATGTAATAAAATTGATATATATATATATATTATATGGGTAAAATGTGGTTGCTCCTTGGGAGGAGCCAACGGGCTGTTCCCACCCCCATTTTCCCTTAATTTTTTATTTTTTTGGAAAACAAAAATTTGTATATTCCTCATTAATCCCTCTAACATTCTATTAAAATTTCATCAAAACAGAGACTCCTACGGCCTCCATCCAAACATGGTCGATTTTAAAAATCCCGCGACCATTAAAAAAATGGCGTCCGGATGGAGGGCCTAGGAGTCTCTGTTTCTGACGGAATTTTAATAGAATGTTAGAGGGATATAGTGATGAATATAAAACTTTTTATTTTCCAAACAACAACAACAACAACAAAGCCTTTTCCCACAATTAAGTAGGGTCGGCTATATGGATTCTTCGCCTCCATTCAGATCTATCTTGGGCCAATCTCGGACTTATATCCAAAAAACTAAGATCCCTTCGTATAGTCTCTTTCCAACACTTCTTGGGCCGTCCTCGCCCTCTCTTAGCCGGCTCAACATCCCAACACTCGCATCTCCTAACCGGTGCATCAGTTGACCTTCTTTGCAAATGACCAAACCATCTTAAGCGGTTTTCTCGCATCTTATCCTCGATTGGAGCTACACCAACTTTCTTTCTGATTGCATCATTCCGAATCCGATCTTTACGTGTATGTCCACACATCCATCTTAGCATTATCATTTCTGCTACAACCATTCTCTGCACATGTCTATGGTTCACAGGCCAACATTCAGAACCATAAAGCATAGCAGGTCTCACACCTGCTTTGTAAAACTTTCCTTTAATTTTTAAAACTTTTTATTTTCCAAAAAAAATAAAAAAAAATTGGAAAAAATATGGTGGGAGTAGCCCCGTTGGCTCCTCCCAGGGAGCAACCACATTTTTCCCTATATATATATATCCATGTTCATTTTAAAACGAATAAGAACATTATGTTAAAATATGTATAATATGAATATAAAACTGATCGGATAGAAATATATTCATATTTTTTTCATCACCACCAAATAGTAGTACATTTTTACGATATAGTGTTTAAGTAAATGTTTGGTAAGTTATGTGAAACTAAGGAGTTCTTGCAAAAACATATGGAAAATTCACCTGAACTTTTGGATTGGAGGGTATGTAAAGAATTATTGGAGATGAAGGTAATAGTATGATAGTTGCATCTTGAAACAAAGAGAATGGTAATGCTCTTCATGCATGGAAAATGGTATGATCATCAATGTCCAGTTCTTTTTTTTTTGCAAGCTTATGAAGCAATGTAGAGCGAAGTCCGACTTTGTTCTGTAGGAGAGAGCAGCAGAGGTAATTGAACATTTGGACATTCAGACTTATTTTACCAAGAGTTTGTTCACTTGAGGATCCACACTGTTTTTACGATTTTTCTCACCTTGTAATTTTATTCTCTCTATTTTTTCCTTATTTTATTTTGTATTTCATATATTGAGTTTTTCGCTTTCTTTTTCTTTGTTTTGCGTTCTTGCAAAGATGTTGGAATAAAAAATCATCTCAATTTTGCAATCTAGTGCATACCCGTTCGCTGCAATGGAGGAGCGAATTGGCATTGCAGTGTCGAACCGGTCTCCTAAGTAGGAATTTGTATAAATAAATAGAGTATAATTGTGTATAATTTCGTAATGAACAACACACATTTCATCTAAACATATAATCCATAAGAAATTGTGTATAATATAAGTAACGTATTTGTTAGCTAGAGTATATTTATTTCAACTATACTCAAAATAATGTACACCATTAGCTTCCTTAAGTAAAAATCAAGAAAAAATCTTAAGAAAAATTTGAGAAATCACAGAAAATTCAAAAAATCCGATTAGCATGAATATGGAGATTTGCTTATGGGATGGTGCTGAAACTTCCCAAGTCAAAGTAGTTCTCATCGTATGCGACAGAATATTCATTCTTTATTACTTACAATAATTAAAATTGGCAACTGACCATAATTCCATCCTGCTAATACACATCCTTATTATCTATTACCCTAATCAAGGGGATGTTAGATATTAGTTTAAGCATCTTCGAAGGATGGGAGGTCGATTGGCGGAGAGATAATGGTGCCGACGAAGGAGGAGGGAGAGGGAGGGGCGCGACGGTAACGACATGCAATACCGGTTCGTCCAAGTCTCTAATGATGGGTTAGACTCATATTACCAGTTAAGCATCTTAACTCCAAATGCATGTCTTACGTACGTTCCTCCAGTGTTAGACTAAACGACAAACTGGTCTGTTTCTTTGCTTAGAGTTACATGGTTATTTCATATAAGAATTCGGCAAAGAGTTTCTTGACCTTGTGTGTTAGATCAAGTTTGTTGATGAAAGGCCCATATATATATACATCATGTGGATAATCTTAAAGTTGTCGGTGGCCTTTAATGCAACACAAGTATCCAAACAGGTGCATAGCCAAGATGTGAGATTAACACGTGTTTATGAAGTTGTTTATACATCACTAATTGAGTTTGAAAAACTGGGGGAGATGGATTCTGTATCCACATTCTGTGATTGGATGGTGCATGAAAAATGTAATTACATGGTCTTTGATTAGTAATGGATATGGAAAGTATGGTAAATTTTTCAGATGAGGCTCTCAAGCTGTTCTTCGGTAATTTGATCGATTATGATCCATATGTCAAATCTGATTATGTTACGATTTTTTAGCAATTTTTTTAGCGCTTTATCTGCGTGTGAGCATACTGGACTCTGCTAGAGGACAATGATTTTTCAAATCATGAATATGGTCATTCAATTTAGGTAAGTATGGAACTCCATGTCTGTATGGTCAGTACTATGGATCATGCTAGATGTTTATTTGAAGTCTTTAAATTGATCAAATATAGTACCAATAGTCCTATTTTGATAATTAGGCAGCTAGTTGGGGTGCATGAAAGATTTTCAGTTACACAGAACTGGTAATATGAGTCTAACTCATTGCAAGAGGGCTTTTCAGTTATGCAGAACTGGTAATATGAGTCTAACTCATTATAGCAGCCATATTTCTTATTTTGCACTTCCCATTTCATTTGCTGTATGTATCCGGAGAATGGGAGTGTCTTTGAACCACAAGAGTTGATTTGCTGTATCTAGAAAATGGGAGTGTCCATGAAGCACAAGAGTTGATGATACAAAGGGGGAAAGACCCTGCAGCTGATGGTGGCTATGGCCATTGGCCAACCACGGTGGCAGTTCCACCACTGATGGCGATGGGGTGGAGAGCAGGGGAAATGCCGGTAGCAGCCGCTTGTGGGCTTGGAAAAATTGAGGGTGGGGTCACGTCGGAGCGTGAAGGAGCCATACCGGTGGAGAGAAAAGGCGACCACAGAGGTCGGGGAGATGGGGATCCTCATCCCGAGTGAGGCAGTGAGCGGTGGCGGAGGGAGGAACACTTCCAACAGCGGCCGGTGTTCTAGGGCATGGCGGCTCAATGGGGTTCTCGGTGGCGGCAACAACGCGGAGGAGGGATCAATGGTGCTGGGAGATGAGATGGTTGAGGAGTTGGGGGCCGTCGCGTGGGGCAGGATCCAGCGAGGACAAAGATGAATCTATAGCTTCAATCAAGTGTGTTGACAGGAGGGGTCGAGAAGTGCTTGATCTGGAAGGAACGAAGACGGAGTTTGGGCTTCGGTCAAAGGCAGCAACATGGGTGGTCGAAGAGAAGGAAGGGGGCTCGCCAGGCGAGCGGGAGGGGGTTGTGCAAGGGAGAACATAGGATGGTGCGAGGGAAGGAGATGGGGGGGGGCAATGACGGGGAGAAGGGGTAGGTTTGACCGCCGCCGCACCGCGGGCATGGGTGAAGGCGTCGGGGAGATGAGGGCAGAGGATGTGGGGAGGGTAGGTCTGCGAGGTGGTGACTAGAAGGGGGGTTCGGGGACGTAAATGGAATTATCGGCCAACAAAAAAATTGATGTCGGTGGAAGCACTCCCGCTTAATATATGTTATAGAAGTGGAAAGGATATGATTGACTATGGGCGTGCTGTTAGCAGCAATAGTGAATTTATACATAGCATATGTAATAATTATTGGTTAGAAATCTATGAATTGAAAAGCTGTTATATGAGGTAATTGATAGTCATATGGATTCTCTTAATGTACCATTGTTTGGGTCAGGTTGATGAGCTCATGGATCAGGATTGAGGCCGGTCCAGGTCCAATTCATTTAGTAGACCGAAATAGTGGTCAAATTCTGATTTACTTTAGATTGAATCCAATTTCGGGGTCATGATTTGGGCAGGATCGACCTAATCCAATGTGCATCCCTTATAAGAGAGCGGATTTTTCTTTTGTAAAGTGACTCACATTTGAGGTGTTGTAAAGTTCCCTTTTTTCGAGATTCTATTCCAAAAATCCAACCTTATAGATTGAATCTTCGGTTAATAAATTACATATCCTTTAAATTTAGCTCAAATCCAAGGTTATTTGCTATTTTATCTTAATGGTCAAAAGTCTCGATCTTTTTAAAATGTGATTTAAGTTGCTTAAATGTTGATCGGAATTTTCACTATAAAGATAAAATATCAAATTGAAGGATATGAGAGAATCCTTAAGTACATCACGGAAGTGTGAGGATTGCACCATATACGATCAAGAGCGACTAGTCGCACTAGTTGTTCGATGCAACGGAATTTTAAAAATTTAATCGATGAAACCAAATGATCCAAGAACACTTCTTAGACCGCTTCATCTAAACCACATATTAGATAAAGGAATACCTGTTGTTGTGTGGTTGTGATCGAGTCTCTAAGAGAAGAGATCCCTTTTCTCAAGTCTGATCCGTCGGAGGAGATGCTTACGAGTGCGGAGATGAGTCGCGTGCTTCTCGCAATCCAAGTAATTGATCCAAGCAATGGATCTCCTGATCTCGTCTCATGAGATCAAACGTCTTCTTCATGAGTGAGGCACACCAAAGAAGACGGAGATCCAAGAGTTGTCGAAGCAGCAACACAACGATGATGTGACGAAGGTGACGACCTTTCTCTCTAGGGTTAGAGTGGACGACCACTCAAGGGGGAGAGAGAGAGAGCGGGGGGGGGGTGAGAATGAGAGAGAGAGAGATATTGATGTTGTAACTTGAAGAGTAAGGGGTTCCTCTTCTTATATAGGATTTTGGGAGTCCATGGATCTCAATCCATGGACAACACACAATCAATGGATGAGATTGATTTGTGCTTCTTTTAATGGCCATGATTTTATTGTAAAAATACAAAACCAATTAATTTAATTTAAATTAAATATATATTGATAAATCAATATAAACTAATTCTAAATTAAATCAATCAAGCATGGGGATAGTTGGAATGAAGATTGCCCTCATTCAAAAAGGGGGAGGGGGGACGACCATCCTTTCCTAAAAGGAGTTGGTGCCCATCCACCATCTCAAGAAGGAAGGTGGCAATCTCCATGTAATCTCATGAAATTACATTATTCCATGAAAATCTCCAATATTTACAACAACATTTGTTGTAAATTATTCCACAAAAATAATTCACAATTATTTTGTGAATATTGCAATCATGCCATTGAAAATTTATGAATCATATTCACAACCCAAAATAATGTAAATTATATTTTCAATTAATTATCCAATGTGAATCCAATTCACGTCAATAATTAATCAACAAATATAAATCACAATAGACTCTCTCTAATACATTATAAATCATATTTATAATATATATTTAAATAATTTGGATAATGCTATCCACATTATTCTTATCGATAATAATTAAATCATATTTAATTATATTGGATCATCATTCTCATGCATCAATATAATATGGATCAAATTCACA
Organism: Ottelia alismoides; assembly: GCA_037367405.1. Classification (NCBI taxonomy): domain Eukaryota; kingdom Viridiplantae; phylum Streptophyta; class Magnoliopsida; order Alismatales; family Hydrocharitaceae; genus Ottelia; species Ottelia alismoides. The sequence continues at coordinate 96,810 of JAZKJV010003284.1, read as the reverse complement.
TTATTCATGATAATTAAATCATACATAATTATCCATTTCTCAATGCTTAGATATAATTCAACAATGGAATTCTCGAACTCTTTCAAGAATAATACACTTTCTCCGCAGATACTTGGAGATAAGGATAGGGCTATTGTACATTCCATATATAGTGACTTGGATATTGAGATCACGTCTCAAATCCAGAATTCATGGACATCTCAAGATGCTTGATTAAATCAAGGCCGTAAATCTAATCTTCTCATTGCCTCTGAATCTCATTCAGATCAATGTCCAACACTTGGACCAAGATCAGATTACTTCTCTACTGAGAGGAGTCACTAAAATCCAGACATGTTTCATCACCCCCTCAAAATGGAAGCATCATGGTTATACAATCTTTTATGATCACATCACCCTCAGGTATTCCTAATACATGTACATCATGCATACTGGAAGACCTATGATAAACTCGAAGATATTGATCAGTTTACAATGTCATCTTTAGGGTTTCATCATTAAGTTTCTCATTCTTGGTCATTAGGACTTGGTATCGATCATATGCTTACCAAAAGCATATATGATACCTACAAATTCTTGTCATACTTCCAAAGCACGACGACCATGCATGGAATTTGATCGATCCCAATACCTCATGAGCGACTCATGTATCCCAGTTCACAAGTGAACATGTATGATCCCTTTGAGAGATCGTACTACTCATATGCACTCATATGCACACCGGCTCATCGGTGTATAAACCTTGGTTAGGTCATCAACCAATTGTCTGCCAAATGTACATACTCAAAGACATAGCAACACATCTATCTATGGTCAGAGGATGTGCGTGCCTATATCGTGACAGTATACAACATAGGACTTTGGTTATCTCGATCTCGTTAAGTCAACTCTTTGACCTAACTAATCTGACACCTCCGAATCTCTATTCCCATGCAGAGGACCGGCATCAAGAGGTCGGTCAGATACCAACCTAATGAGAAAGGATTGCCATCTCCTACTCAGGCTAGAGATCATCTCTTAACAATCATTTGACGGTGCTTGATGAGTCCTCAATATAACTCCTTAGATATTCATCCAAGTACCAACGTCTATGATTCAACAATTGAATCAACAACCATATGATCATTAAGATGGCCATGGTACATAACCCTAATTGTACAGAGGGATCTTATAATGCTATCATTCATTTAATCTGACAGTGAGGGCAAAAAACCAATAACTTTATTGATAAATCAAATAATACAATAACATTTATTGTAGGAATGGTTCACATCAGACTCACATGGTTAACATGAATAACCATGGATTTGAAGTAAATTCCAAGGATATATAGAACATTAATTAAAGATTCAACAAAGGTTGGATTTGTGAAATCAATTTTCTTTAAAAAATGCATTACAATACTTTTGCTGTAATGGGAGGTTCCGCTCATACCTTATAATGGGGAAGGATCCTCTGCTCCTATCAGAGGCATCCATTTTCGATGAGACGGTTCCATGGATCACAACAGGTATTTCACGACAGAAGATTCTCTTGCCCTTATAATACGTTCTTCCACGAAGGTTCCAAACTAGGACTCTGTTAAGGCTAAGTTTAAAAAAGAACAACTGTGTCATTCCATCCCCAACCTTGCAGTGGTGAAATCAACACTAACAGGAAGAAAGTCATTTAGTTGCGAAGTTGGCATTAAGCAACATAACCACGATTCCATTTCGTTTATAATGGATGTCAAAAGTCTAACACTAATCGCGGGGGCGGAGGATGTGCCAGCCGGGCTCCTTCTCGAGTTCATGCATCATCGAGAGAAGGTAGGGATACCTGAGCTCCAAGAGTAGGCACAACCTCACCCCATCCTCCCTAGGAAGGGAAAACGCGAAGACCACTTCTTCACCGCCTGACCCTCCACGAGTCCGTTGTTGGCGGCGAACCACATCCACCGGCCCGTCAAGTTGAGGGAGTTGTTGCACCACCTCGTCAGAGAGTTGTCGTAGACCCTTCCCTGTTCGTCGATCACGCTCACAACCACCGACTCCTTCCTCACCTTCTCCTTCTTCTTCTTACCCCTTGAAGTAGACTAGATCTTCTTCTCCTTCTTGGGCTCCCTCAAGACGATGCTACGCTCCTCCTCCTCATCAGAAGCAGTAGTAGACGATATCTCCTCTTCCTCCTTCTTCTTGGGAACCCTCGAGACGATGCAACGTTCCTCCTCGGTAAGGAAGTCGAGCACAGACTGCTCCACGTACGAAGAGATGAGGAGCTGGTTGTGCTTTGGGTTCACATCCATCCCTATGACATCCTTTTCCCCAAGATAAACCGGCGGTATCCCCCGCAGGGTGGTGAATCCCTGATTCTCCCTCTTTATTCTTTTATTTTAGCTATTTATCTTGGTAAAACATCACGTAATTAGGTGTAAATACAATAAGTTGGCATTATGCATGCATCTGCTAACATTGTATAATTAGCATGTATTTGTGCAAAAATAAAAGAATAAAGGAAAAGAAAAAGGAAGGAGGTATTTATTCCAAATACAAAGTGACCCTAACCCCAAGAGAAGGTCAATCCTTGACCTGATCGCCAAATAAAATAAGTAGGAAGAGATAGGGCCTACTCTATGTTGTACATATTACCTATGTATATAAATAATTATTTTTGATAAAATAAAAATAAAATATTCTTTTTATCTCCTTGTATATATTCCAAGAAATATGATAAAAATAAAGAAAAATCAGAAAAATTAAAGAAAAATAAAAATACAATCCCCTCTCACTTATATAAAGACACATGTATATATACAACATCCCTTATTTATTTTATACATGTAAAGAGATCATAAAAATAAAATAAAAATTATTTTATACTCCTAAAATTATGTGGAAAATAAATAAAATATAAAATTAGGGTAATTATGTAAAAAGAAAAAAATATTGTACATAATACATAGGTATATTATACCTGTATATAATACTATATACTGTATATAGACTAATTTATTTTTCAAAAAAATAATTAAAAATCACAAAAACATTCCTTGAAAAATAATAAATATTTTTCATTTTATTCATTTTTTATTTAAATTCATTTATTATTTTTATGTAATTATCTTTATTTTCTCTTTTATTTTGTCCTCCAGCGTAGCGTGTCCTTATTCTACGCTCCTTCTGATTGGTCTAGCTCATTTTGTTGACCCAGGTCAACACCCTCTTTCAGGGTGGACCCGACCCGAATCGTTTCACCGGACATACTTCGCCGCTTTTTCCAGCCCGATTCCAGCTGCCTCTAGCCGCAATTTCTCGCCCGTCGCTTCTCCTAGGATCCGTGATCCTCACGGATCCCTAGGAAGGTGCGGATCTTCCTAGGGTTGCGCACTATCGATTGATCTTTGGAGACCGCTGGAGTCGGCTATAAAGCATCTCCTCCACCTTCCCAGCACGACAACACGTGCCTCGCCCCTTCTCTCATCCTTAGGAATCTTCAGTGGAGTGACAACAACCGGAGGAGCCCTTCGGATGGAGTTTTGGTGGCCTGAAGCCCAGCTCAACTACGTGGCCGACGAGTGCCCCAGTGTCTAGCCTCTCGCAGCGAGGTTGAGGCCACAACCATGACTCCCATCTTCGCTAGACGTTCCAAAATTTATCCAGACCCTCAAGTACTGCCCATTCTACTTCGTTTTACCAGTTTCATCTCGATTCTCCACTTCACCGCGCCACACATTCACTTGCCCCGACCAACTGGTCGGAGCTCTGTTGCCCACACTCATCCGCTCAGATCGAACCTACACGTCGCCCTCCATCTCGCATCACAATCTGATCATCCTTAGCCCTGACCCCTAAGTAGGTATTGAGGCCGGGTCCCCTTCTTCCATGTACGCCGGAGACCCAACTCCCATCCACCCTCGCTTCTTTACTCTCCAACTGCAATAACCTGGATCGGAGCACAGCCTCGAGTCCTATCTTTCACTTGCAGGTACCCTCGCACGACAGGAACCTCTTTTGGACCTCTAGTGGCTTGCTGGAGTAGCTCCAGGTGGAGCTCCGTTGTCTCGACCACTCGACCATCATCTAGCTGATCAACCTCCGGCATTTAACGCAAAGCACCCCTCCGGAGGTGTTGGACCATTTGGAGGCTCGATCAGCACAACAGATTCGCACCAGTCCCCGATCGAAGTTCGCCATCCGCCAGTTCGTCCATCATCTGTCGCCACCATTGGATGAGGAGCATAGCACCCGTTTCGATCTGAGCCAACCGTCGATGCAAATTTTCAGCCCGTTGGATTAGGACTGACAAGTCAGATCCTGCTGCACGTCCCCGACATACCCTAGACCATCAGATCTGGGTCTGCCAATAATCAAAATCGTATGCAATCGCCGCCTCCCAAGCCTGCCACGTGCCTCATGCGTTCCACACGTGCCCTGTGGAGGGTATTTTGCATATTTTATCCCGTATTTACATGCTTTTCTAGTTAGTCTAGTAAATAAAAGCTGTAGCACAAATATTTTACAGTTTGGACCCTATGTTTTCAGTATTTGCATTTTAGTCCCCCGGACCCGAGACACATGCATGTTTACGTGTTGTGGGTTATTTGCATATTTTCTCCTAAGTTTTATGGATGTTATGTTTTGTAGTAAACTTTTCTGATAATTGCAAATATGCCCCTGTGTGTGAGTTTTTGAGCATGTGTGTGAATTAAGTGGACAAATTGCAAGTTTAGACCTGAGCTTTATATGTATGTTATTGTTTGGTTTTGAAACTTTAGGATAATTGCAAGTAGGTCCATGTGTTCTGTGTGTTGTTTTTAATCAAATAATTACCAACTAAACTCCAAAAATCCTATAAGAATTACAATTAGCTCATGCTAACACGTATTATCTATGGTGATTTTTGTGAATTAATTTAGTTTTATTTGATATTTTTAAAAATAAAAAACCCTAAAAATGTGGTCTATCTGTTTTATAAAATACCAAAAAAATAAAAATTGCTTTAAAAATTACAAAAGAATTCGTGTATGCTTGTTTTTATGTGTTTTAATTCCAGAATCATTTTTGTTGATTATCTTTTATAAAACCCTAAAAAACTAAAAACTCTAAAAAACTTATAAAAATCTGTAAAAATTCTAAAAAATAAAAAAAAATATAATTTCAATTTTTGTAGTTAGATATTTTTACATATTTTTTTATAAAAGTTACAACCAGGACATTATGGGATTTTTAATATTTTAAATTTGCCTTTTAGTCCAGGTTGTACATTGTTTTCCCTATTTTCCCTTCTTTCATTTCTACAAAAAACATTTAAAAATCAGAAAAATCCCATAAAATTCCCAAAAATATCTGAATATTTGAAAAATATAAAACTATTTTTGTTTCCTATTTTTTAGCATTTTTAGTTTTAATAAAAAATGTTGAAGATTGCTTTTACCTTATTTGCTTGTTTGTTTCCTTATTTTGAAAATACATAAAAAAATTTGCAAAATTAAAATTAATAAAAATATGCTTTTTATTCTCTGATTAGGACTACTTTGTACATTTCCGTGCTCCTTTTGTTCGACCCTGTCGCTATACCAGATTAAATAAATAGCGGAGATCGCTAACATTCGATTTTGTGCATTTTATTGTCTTATTTATGTGGTCTTAATTTTTTCTTGATTGACCGAATTGATTGGTTGAGAACATGACTCGTGATTATTTTTCCATCTTAGTCAGTCTCAGTTTTTGTGTCATCACAATGGCGCCATCGTCGGGGAGCATGGCTTAGTAGTCTTTTCAGCCTTTTTGCACATTTTGATATCTATCTTTTATAATTGTCTCTGACCCATTCTGTTTCACTTTTTGTGCGAGGAACCACCCGAGGATTACTTGGAAGAGACTCGTACCTGTGGAGGAGCAGGAGCATGGCGGGAGTAGTTATAGTAGATAGATTAGAGTAGATTTTATTTTCCAGCACATTATTGTTGTTGTAATAACACATGGACACTCAGACTTTTCTTGGACACTTGAGGCTTATCGGGGTTTGTTTCACCGAGCACTGGTGTGCTTGGGGGACCTCGCCATGGTTTTCGCCTATTTTGTTTTCTTGCTTTTTATTTTCAATTTGATTCTCTAAGATTTTAGCCCCTAGACTTAGGAATTTCTCTGATTGTGATGTAAATAATTAAGGCCCAACCCTAATATCTTGCCTACACCTATAGATTCGTGATTGGACCTTCATAAAAATCATAATAAAAAGTTAACCTGATTGATTGAGAGGTCACATGCCGTTAGAGGCTGTATATAGCGTGTGTAGGATTTGTTGTGGCGGACACCGATCGGTATCAAAGACCGGGCCTCGACCTCTCTCTCTAGTCAGTTAGCTATTGTTCTTCGCGATCTTAGAAATTGCTCGTCTAAGGTTGTTTTCTTCCTGCATCATTTAGATTTGTTTAAATTTCTGTCTTTAAATTTATGCGTTGATCACCCTGCATGTAGAGTGTTGGCGAAAGGTATGCACTTCTGACTTTGCATGCATCATTGTGTTTGATCACGCATCGGCTTTTTTCACTTCTCCCCCTATTTTTGGACTTTAAATAATCAGGAGATCGAAAAAATCATTAGGTATTTGTTTGTTATTGAAAAATACCATAAAATTAGAGAATCATAAAATTGGGATTACGAAACAAACTTGATCCTAAAAAACACCTCACTTGAAAATCTGCCTTGAGAGAGTCATTCCCTCATTGTTTGATTTTCTTGCGTGAGAGAGTGACACGCACACTAGGCTAGAGCCATACCTGAACTCTCATTAACTACTGGTCTTGGGGTTAGTCATTCTCCAGTAAGGATCACTCTGGTCTTCGATAAAACGGGTCGCGATATCCTTAATAGAGCAAGTTGATCAGGTAGCTGATAAACGGTCCACAACTTGTACTGCTGGGAAAGATCTAGCTTCAGGATTGGGCCAGTCTCTCGGGAGCATTGGGTTTCCAACACCTCGCTTAATCGCTCTGCAAGACTAAATTATCACCTAAATAAAATCGATAAGATAGACAATCGAACCTTCACGGTCATCAGCTCGGCGTTGCGTAGGTGAATTGAGGGTTTGATTGCTGATCTTATTTGTTTCCAGATCTTATCTGCATCTTCTTCCACATCACGATGATGGATCGGAGGTCCCTTAGGCTACCTTTGACAGCACCGCTCTCGAGCACTCGACCCACTCATCTAGGCAGGTTCGGGAGAGCCTAGACCAGCTCTCTAAACCCGAGTTCGATTCTACCCTGTTCCCCCTCGATCACCCTTCTTCCAGTCATGAGGTGCACGTCCAGAGATCAGCACAGATTTGTTCATTTGATGACACCTGAGTTGAGGTCTTTTGCCTTTGCAGAGACCCAAGAGATGGCCAGCAGTGAGGAGCGCATAGATGGATAGCCCCAAGGTTCGACGTACGTTTTAGATCAGGGCACCATCAACAACATGCTTTTAGCCTCCTTGAATACGATGTAGAGGCAGATTAGAGACCATAGAGCCTTCATGGTAGAGGTGCATCAGGAACTGACCCAGATGCGAGATGACAAAGAGGAGCAACAAAGAGCAGGCGGTGGAGAGATTCAAGAGGGATGGAGGAGGAGACGGAGGATAGCCAGAACGAGCCGCAGGAGCCAACCAGACTAGCCAGACTGATGAGGGAGTTGCACAACCCTGGTGCAACCCTTACACACCGTTGGATCCAGCTTCCATTGATTCTGGGAGATTTCAAGCTCCCTCCTTAGACCATTCAGCTCTTGCCCAAGTTCCATGGGCTTGCCACCGAGGAGCCGCATCTACACTTGTAGGAGTTCGAGATGATATGTAGCATTGTCCACGACATATACGTGGATGAGGGCACCATCAAGATGATGGCTTTTCCATTCTCCCTGGTCGACATAGCAGCCTACTAGTTGAAGCATTTAGGGAGATATGTGACTTCATGGGAGCAGCTCCGGACCGAGTACTTGAATAAGTACTACCCACTCGGCTGGACGAATGTAGCGCGAGCTCTGATCAACAATTTCTCCATGATCCTCAAAGAGCAGTTCCATGAGGTGTGCGATCATTTTCGTGAGCTCATCGACTGGTGTCCACATCACGACATATCCAAGCCCAACTTAGCTTCTTTTATGGGATGACACCGAAGCTGCAGGGGCTAGTCAATGCTTCTTGTGGGGGCTCCTATTTTGCCAAGGACGAAGACCAAGTCTGGGCTATCTATGAGGAGATGGTTGAGAACTATACAGTGATGTACCAGACCCGACTCTACACTCAGGGGAAGCCTTCACCCCATGCCGTGTCCTATCAGAGGATAACACAAGTTGATGCAGGTCCATCTACTTCTTCATCAGTAGCACCAGCGTCACATGCAGAGTCTTCGACTGCTGACATGGGCATCATCAGCAAGAAGTTGAACTGCATAGAGATCATAGATGCAGATTGATCAGTTGGCACAGAACTTGAGGGATCTGAAGATCCATATCATGTGTCTCTAGGAGGTACAGACGGCTTCTCAGCCCCATCTCAGGTCACGGGCTGATTCCAGCAGCAGTGGCTCATCCCAGCACTCCGCCTACTACCGACAGGTTCACCACATCCAGGCGAAGCTGATCCAGCAGTTGCAGCACCAGTACTCTCAGCCACCACCATCTCAGGACACCTAGATGGTGGTGTTTCAGTAAGATCATCCATTGACAGTTCTCCCTCCACCCCCTATGAGTAGGAACCGTTGATGGAAGTCAACAAGATTTGGTATGACTGGCAGCAACTCGGGATCCGCAGAGATCATCTCGGATTCAGGTGGTCTACTGGAGGCATCTCATCCCAGCAGCAGCCTCCAGCTCAAGGTGGGCAGTCCATCCAGCCTCAACAACAAGCCCATTACTCCCAGCATCCATCCTACCAGTATCAATCAGGTCCTCGTCCCTACCAGCAGGGACAATAGTGGAGGCAGCACTGGCAGCAACCTCAACAGTATTCTCAGCCTCCCCCTTACCAATTCCAGCAGCAATAACCTCATCTCCAGCGAGGCAACCTGTCCAGTTCTCATGGGCCATCCTATGAGAACCCAGCTCTTGATGATCTAGCCCGCCTACTCTCAGACCAGTAGGAATCCTTCATGCGGTAAATGGACGAGTTTTGCCAGGAGATGAGGGAGATCATTAAGGTCAAGGCCGCCATAGCCACTCAGATTGATCCCAACCCGATCAACCTAAAGAGAAAGTATGAGCAGGTACAGTTTACAGAGACCACCACTCCTAGTGATTTATTGGGTGATAATACTTCATACACATTTGATGTTGATTTTGTGTCACTTAAGAGCAGTAGGATGCCAGCTGGCGGCGCCTCATCTGAGCGATGACACCACAAGGATTCAGGAGCGTCAGACAATGAGGATAGCGGTGCTGATGCCACAGATGATGATGACGATGGTGGTGCTGAAGCCACCAAAGACGTTGATCCAGCTGACGGTACTGAGACCTTCATTTCTTCAGATGCAGTAGGTGGTACTAACGCCACCAGATTCCCAGATGTTGAGCCAGAGTGCGGTGTTGATGATGCAAAGTTCAATGCCATTGGTGATACTAATGCCACCACTTCTATTCCAGTTGTGTCATCTCCAGTTTTTGTATCTCGGGACTATATGAAAATACCAAAAAAAATAATGAAGGAAAGGTTTCTTCATCTTCGAGTCCATATGTGAGGCATGGTGATACTTGTATGGATTTCGTTCCCTCTCAGCAACATGAACCTATTCCTAGCCCTCTATCTGAAGAGGGCCTAGCCATCCCCTTTCCTCAAGCACCCCGCTTGGCAAAGGGGAATAAAAAAGAAAATCCACAAAAAAGATCAACAGTTAGACTTTAGCCAGTAGATGATTGATAGATTCCATATCCGGCTGACTCTACAAGAGGTACTTGAGCACATCCCTCTCTTCCAAAGGAACTTGAGAGAGAAGACCACTATTCGTAGGAAGAAGAGGAACCATCAGGCAGATATCCATGTGCTGACTCGTGCCACCTGCTTCGCCATCCAGAACCATCTGCTAGCCAAGAGGCCAGATGCAGGATCTCCCTACATCAGATGCCACATTCATGAGCAGAAATTTAATCGTACTCTATTAGACAACAACTTTTCCATCAACCTCCTTCCGACAGCCTTACTCGACCGATTCGAGTTTGGCCCTCTTCGATAGATCAGGACAATCCTTCAGTTTGTTGATCGATCTGTTAAGAGGCCGAAGGGCCTGTTGAAGGATGTGGTCATCACAATTCAGGGGTTGAAATTCCCTGTGGACTTCGTTGTATTGGACATGGAGATCTCTGAATTTGTGACTGATACCCCCATCATCCTAGGACGTCCCTTCTTGGCCACGGCCAAGGCAGTGTCCGACCATGATAGTGGGAATGTGTACTTTCGTGTTGAGGACGAGAGTATACAAATAGATATGATCGATGAGACCATAGCGTAAGACTCAGCTTGCTCAGAGCAATCCAGCGATACAGAGAAGACGATAGAGGCAGAGCGAGACGTCCACCAGAAGTGCGACTTTGTGATCATTGATGATGAAGTTGCTTGGTCTGACCCTGTTTCATGAGCCCTTCTCTCACTTTCAGATGCCACAGATTCACAGCTTCCAGCAGAGGAGAGTTCAGAGAGCACACTCTTGGTCAAGGACACTCTTGAGGCTGACGACCGTGTTTTGGACAATGAAGCAGATTTTGTATCTTGTGATTCTGATTTAGATCCCTCGGATTCAGAAATAGACTAGGCAGAGTTTGATGATTTACTACTGTGTATGATTTGCACAGAGAAAGCAGTTAGGGTGGAGAAGAGCCAGCACCGAGCACAGATACATCGGCAGGGCCGTCTTCACTCGTTTTGCATGATCAACAAGACTTTTCACATTCAGATGTGGTTTCCTTCACTCAAACCTTTCAGAAAGCCAGATTTGCCAGCTCCCAGTTGTCCAGAACTAAAGCCTTTGCCACAATTGCTGAAGTATAGGTTCCTTGCGGGTGAGCAGGAGATGTACCCAGTCATTATCTCAGCAGATTTGACTAGAGAGCAAGAATCTCGATTGATGGATGTTCTTGAAAAGAACCGCAAGGCAATGGGATAGAGAGTAGCTGATCTCCAGGGGATAAGTCCAGCCATGTGCTCCCACCATATCTTTCTCGAGGAGGATGTGAAGCCATCGCGTGAGTTCCAGCATCGGCTAAACCCGAATCTTCGAGAGGTGGTCATGAAAGAGATATCTAAATGGTGGGGCATCGATTTTATCTACCCCATCTCTGACCCCAAGTGTATTAGTCCTTTACATGTGGTGCCCAAGAAGACGGGCATCACTACGGTTGTGAGTGAGTCTGGAGAGGAGATAGCTACCCGGGTACCCACTTCTTGGAGGGTCTGTGTGGACTACAGATGACTGAATCAGGCCACCAAGAAGGATCATTTTCTGTTACTTTTTATTGATCATATTATAGAGAGGCTAGCTAGGACGAGTCATTACTGCTTCCTTAATGGGTACTCCGGTTACAATCAGGTGGCCATAGCGCCTGAAGACCGGGATAAAATGACATTTACTTGTCCGTTTGGGACATATGCTTTCAGACGGATGCCCTTTGGTCTATGTAACGCCCCGGCAACATTCCAAAGGTGCATGTTGTCTATATTCTCGGACATGGTGGGTGACTGTTTAGCGGTCTTCATGGATGACTTTTCGGTCTACGGCGATGGGTTTGATGCTTGTCTTGATTGCTTTGGCCCCATTCTTCAACGCTGCATAGAGGTCCATCTTGTTTTATCTTGGGAGAAAAGTCACTTCATGATGACTCAAGGGACGATCCTTGGTCATATCATATCCAATAGGGGCATGGAGGTTGATCCGGCCAAGTTGGATATCATCAGGAAACTCAATCCACCATCCAACTTGCTGCAGTTGTGATCTTTCCTGGGGCATGTCGGTTTCTACCGACGTTTTATTCACAACTTCAACAGGAATGCCCGACCGCTCACTGATCTGATAACAAAGGACACTGAGTTCAATGTAGATAATAAGTGTCTTTCATCGTTAGAGATTCTCAAAAACCTAGTTGTTGACGCTCTTGTCCTTCAGCCGCCTGATTGGTCTCTCCCATTCGAGATCGTGACGGATGCCTCTGATCTTGCCGTAGGGGCTGTGCTAGGACAAAGGAGGGATGAAGTACCATTTGTCATTCACTACGCTAGCCATACATTGGATGTCGCTCAGCGGAACTATACAGTCACAGAGAAAGAGATGTTAGTTGTAGTTTTTGCCTTGGACAAATTCAGATCATATATTCTTGGATCCAAAGTGACTATCTTTACTTATCATACCGTTATCAAGTACCTCATGGCAAAGAAGGATGCCAAAGCGAGACTAACTAGATGGATCCTTCTACTCCAAGAGTTTGATATTGAGATTAAGGATAAGCATGGAGTCACGAATATGGTGGCGGATCATCTCTCCCATTTAGAAAATATTGAGGAATCCGAGGAGACTGATCCTATTATAGAGACCTTCCCATATGAGGCGATCCTTGCTATTGCCTCTCTTCCATGGTACGCCGACATTGTATAATATCTTATTGCCAAGAAAGTCCCAAAAGGTTGCCACAGGCAATGACTTGAGATCTTCCTTGCGAAGGCCAAGTCCTACCATTGGGAGGATCCCATCCTTTATCATGAAGGAGGGGATAGCGTCTGGCGTCGGTGCATTCCTCAGGAGGAGCACCACAGCGTCCTCACTTACTGCCACAAGCTTGAGATAGGGGGACATCATTCTAGGAGGAGAATAACACAGAAAGTGCTTCAAACCGGCCTATGGTGGCCTACCCTCTTCAAGAATTCTGAGGAATCCGTGAAGATGTGTACTAACTGTCGGAGGATGAGCACTTGTGGACAGCGTGATATGATGCCAATGCAACCCATTCATTTCTGTAAGGTTTTTGACGCATGGGGAATCGATTTCATGGGTCCATTCCCTAAGAGTCAGGGATTTGAGTACATTCTGTTAGCTTTGGATTATGTGAGTCGTTCGGTTGAGGCCATACCCGCCCAAACCACAAATGCTAAGACTGTTTGCAAATTTTTGAGGAAGAAAATCATTTCACGGTTCGGGGTGCCTAGAGTATTGATATCTAATGGGGGGTCTCATTTTATCAACGACAAGGTAAAGGCCCTTGCTAATGAGTTCATCATAGACCATCGAGTTGCCAATCCATATTATCCTCAGACCAATGGTCTTGCTGAAGTATCGAATAGGGAGATCAATATGATACTGCAGAAGGTATTCCGCCCAGACTGAAAGGATTGGTCACAGCTTTTGGACTCGGTCTTGTGGGCATATCGGACTTTCTTCAAGACTCCTTTGGGTACATCTCCCTTTCGTCTTGTTTATGGCAAGCCTTGACATTTAACTGTCGAGATTAAGCATAAGTAACTTTGGGCTGTCACTGAGATATTATTCGATCCAGAGAGTATAAGAGATCAAAGAAAGGAAGAATTGGCAACCCTAGAAGAGCTTAGAGATACAGCCTTTTCAAGAAGCCTACAGTATAAGGAGCGAGTAAAGATATGGCATGATTTACATATTAGTCATAAATAGTTTGAGCCGGTCAGAGAGTATGGTTGTTTGATGCCAGGCTTAGATTATTTCCAGGAAGTTGCAGAGTAAGTGGAAGGGACCATACCTGGTCCGAAAGGTGAATGACAAAGGTAGTATATACATATTTGAGATGTCATCTGAGTCTACCTTTCACGTCAACTGTCAGCGCCTCAAGCCATACTTAGATCATGATCCGTTGATTGTTGATGGCACCTGATGAATCCACATTTCATTATCTTTATTCTATCATTTTGGCCTCAACAACCCTGGCAAATGCATGTAAATACCCTTAATTCATACATTTTAGCATCCATGCATGTGCGTATAAATAGTGTATAAAATATAGTTTTTAAAGCTAAAATTATAGAATAAAGTAAAGAAAAGAAAAAGAATAAAATTTGTAAATATTTTATGATCCAAAACCTTGAGACCTAGGCATCTAGATGACTAGGTTGACAAGGAATAAAGTAGGGGGAGATAAGGGCAAATACCAATAAAGATTTCCTTTTATTTTTTTCATTCTTTATTCATTTTGGGACCTATTTTTGGTTCCAATTTTTATGTTTCAAATAAAGAAACTTTGTACATGAAAATTGTAGATAATTAGACAAAGAAAAATACAAAATTGATTTCACTTAAAAATAATGTATAGATAAAAAGATACGATCTGAATAAAAATCCAAAATACCAACTTCCCAAACCTGTATCTCTCAAATAAAAGCTCGAAACACATCAAAATCACCTTCAATTGTATATAATTTTAAATAATCTATTTAATGAAGGTGGTCTCGCATTTTGCGGAGTTACGGTTTGAAAGTTGAGTTTTGGAACCCTATAGTATACTTGTACAGATTAAAATATTCAATTTATTTATTATTTTCATAATTTTATATTTTTATAATTTTATAAATATTATTTATAATATATATGTACATTAAAATCAGAATAAAAACTTAAAGAAAATTCAAAAATAAAATACATGTATATAATACATAGGTACAATACCAATACATATACCTGTAGAATTATTATTTATATTTTATTAAGTGTACAAAATACATCAGAAAAATTAAATATATATAAGTGTATACAAATATTTTATAAATTTATAAAATAATAAACAAAATAAATAAAAATAAATATACAAAATAAAAAAATATTAAAATATATAGAAGAATATACCTATATAGGACATAAAAGGTAACTTGTAATTCTATACCTCATAAAAATAAATAAAAATCACCATAAAATTCTTTATAAAATAAGGAACATTTTTTATTTTATAACCTAAAAGTAATATAATCAATTACTATTTTGATTTGAACTTACGAATAATTTTCACTTGGATTTTCCTGGTTGGTCCACGTGGACCAACCAGGTGCGGTCATTTGTTGACCTCGGTCAACTCCCTGACGGAGGCCTGCCAACTTTCTGACAACTTTATTTCAGCCTGATTTCGCCCATTTTTTGAGCCAAATCCCTTCATCTTCCTCCGTCACCTTCTTCCTGACTTGTTCTCTCTGTACATCCGTGATTCTCACCGTGCCTTCAGATTGCTCCAGATCTCTATCATTAGCGCGTGGTCTCGCCTGCAAGTCACGCAACCATCTCTCTACTTAACGGACCCACCAACTTCGAGTGCAAATTGACACCCCTTTGGATCCGCTTTCTCCCCACCTAGAGCGCTCTAGAGCGAGAGGAAGGTGACAGCTTCCGTCTCCAGCCTTCAGGCAGGTCGAGGAAGGGCCTAGGTGGTCTCCACCATCTCTGCCGACCACCGGCGTCGAGGTTCCCATCTCTGGCTTCCGACCATCGAGGTACTCCCTCTCCCTTCTTCCTTTCCCTCTGTTCTTAGTCCCTATAGTCGTATGAGTAGTTTAGGCCACTTAGATTCCCCCACCAATCCGTATCTCGCCGTCCATACATCCATCGCCGGAGCGCACCTCTGGCTGAATTTCCTCCGCCGTCCATAGCCCATCTCCGACGTCTATTCCACCTCCGCTGTGCCCTGGACCCTCTCATCCATTTTTGCAGGTCCATCGCGTGTAATGACCCCTGGAGCCCCGTCTTCATACTTTGCCGGAGGTACCTGAAGCTCGAAGCTCCGCTGCCTTCGCGCTAGTGCCACAGAGCCTCTCCGACGACGTCAAGACCTCCAGCACTTAGAGCGACCTCCCAGGAGCTTCCCGATCAATTTTGAGCCCGAAGCATCACCGGAGACCCGAGATCCAGCTCGGGGAAGTTCGTCTCACTGGAGTTCTTCCCCGTTCTTCCTCGTTGCCTCTCCACCGTCCGATCCGGTCGCTGCTCCAGTTCGATCCTCCACCGTTGGATCTCAGCCGTTCGCCGCCGTTCGATCAAGAGCTAGGATCTAATCCTGGCCTCTCATCCGCGAAGGGGTACCGTCCGTCCACGACTCGCCACATGTCCCGAAGAAGATATCAGTCGTTGGATCGCCAGGCGTTGGGTATTTTGTACCTAAGCCCTCTCCTATTTCTATATTTCGTTTTAATCCATAAACTTTCAGGCGTAGTTTAAATAATATGTAATATTTACATTTAGACCCCTGCACTTATTTTATTTGCACTAAGGTCCAGTCCACGTCACCTCACGTCACTCACGTACGTGGGGTGGTGGGTATTTTGCAGTGGACCCCCTGAAGTTTTTATATTCAGTCTTTAGTCAAGGAACTTTTTACTTAAGTTATAATATTTTGGTAAAATTGCATGTTAGCCCCTGGAGCTTTGTGATATTGCAGAAATACCCATGCTAGGTCACATGCCTAGTGTGTGTGAATTTGGCAATTTTGTAGGGAACCCCCTCTGGGTTTGGGTATTTATATTTAGTCCAGAAAATTGTGTTTAACGTTATATATTTTTGGAAAATTTGCAAGTAGGCCCTTGGACTTCTGTGTATTTACATTTATGCCCTTGCCAGTATTGTATCCTTGCATGGATGCTTGCATTTATTTCATGCATCATTTTGACTCGAAAAATTACCAAAAAAATACTTTAAGATCCTGTTGCATTGTAGTTTTTCATTGCATTTTCATATTTATAAAAATTTAAAACAAGCATTTTTGCTACTATTTGCATTAGAAAATACCCAAAAAATATTAAAACCCTCCGAACAATTCTAAAAAAATTTCATTTTGTGCATTTTAGTGTATTTTAACTTCTTTCCAAAAATCATTAAAAATTTCAGAAGAAAACCCACAAAAATTATAAAACCCCAAAAATCTTCATAAAAATATTAAAAATTCTAGAAAAATCTTAAAAATATAATCTTTGTCTCAGTTTTTTTTCTTATTTTATTATCTTTTATTTAAAATTAATTTGGAGAATTTTTGTTACTATTTGATATTTTATTTCTCCATTTTAGTTTCAGCTCTTTATTTTATTCCCCCGTTTTCGGTATTTTTGACTTTAAAAATGTCAAAAAAATTAGGAAAAATATAGATAATCACAAAAATATTAGAAAAATATAAAAAAAGCCAAAAATATCATATTTCCTGATTTTGAATATTTTCCCTATTTTATAAATGCTTCTTCCTCTCTTTTCTTATATTGTATAAATACTTTATTTTATCTTTCAAAGAAAAAGAAAAAATAAAATCAGAAAATTTAAAATAAAAATATATATATATATATATAAATTTAAAAAATTAAAAAATATAAAATTAAAAACCCACCAAAAATAGCACTTGTAGGCATTTGACCACTTTCACGTTTTGAGCGCTATTGCCTTGTTATATCATGCTTGCTCCCTGAGTTCGACACTCTACACATACTTTCACTATATACATATTTTGTAGAGTTATAATAAATTTTAACTCCACATTTACTTTCATTGCTTGATTTAATTGTCGTGGGTTAATTGTTAATTAATTGAGGTTTCATGAGCGGTCGCTCAATGACACTGTAGTCCCGCCTTGTGTGGACCATTTTGACCCTCGCAAAATCCCAGTCATCAAATGGCGACGTTGCCGGGGAGCAACAACGTTTAGATTGAGATTCATTATTGATTGTGATTATTTGCCTAGTGTTGATCTCTATTCATTTGATATTATTGCTTGACTTGTCTAATCACCCTCTCTTAGGACTTTGTGCGAGGTACTACGGATCGAGGGAGGCGCTATATCCAAGGCGCCTTTGCACCCACGTGAAGGCAGAGCGTGGCTTCTGACTTAGCATCAAAGGAGTTTGGGAGGATATGAGGAGACAGTCACCATCTTGAGCATTTTTGTTTATTTATTCATTTATGTAATTTGAAGTGAGAGAGAGACTTTAAATTGTAATAATTTGAACTCTCCAGGACACTCGGGCCCAATTTCCGAGGGATTGTTCCCTTGGGGGCCTCTTCTATTTTCGCGGTTTTATCGCCGATTTTGTTTTCTTCGTTTTTCTTTTATTTTGATTCACGAAGATTTTGGCCCCTAGACTTAGGATTTTATTATGATTGTGACGTAATTAATTAGGTCCCCACACCTAATATTTTGCATGTGCCTATAGATCGTAAGTGGACCTAATTAATAACTCACAAAAGAAAAAGTTATCTTGGTCACCCGAGGAGTCACGTGCCTCTAGAGGTCGTATACAGTGCTGGCAGGATCCGTTGTGGCGGACATCGATCGACATCAGAGACCAGACTCTGATTCCTCTTGTTGACCATTTAGCTAATGTTATTCTCGTGTAGAAATTCTTGTCTAAAGTCGATTTCTTCTTGCATCATATAGGTAGTTTAATTTTTGTCTTTAATTTATACGTGGATCACCCTGCATGCAGAGTGCTGGAGCAAGGTACGCATTTCTATCTCTGCATGCATCATTGTGTTTGATCGCGCATCGGCTTTTTCGACTTCCTCCCCCGTTTTATCGGACTTAAAATAACCAGGAGATCGAAAAATTCGTTAGGCGTTGTCTTTATTTCAGAAAAATACTAAAAAAAGTGAAAATCATAAAATTGGTACTGCTAATGCAAACTTGACCTTAAAACTCATCCCACTAAAAAATTTTTGTCTTGGGGAGAGTAACCCCCTCCTTGGTTGATTTATTTGCTGTGAGAGAGTGACCCGACATAGGATAGAGCCACGCCTAAAATTATGGTTGACTACTAATCGTGGTTAATCGTTCTCCAGTGAGGATCTCTCTGGTAACCGATAAAGCGGATCGCGACGTCCTTAGCAGTTTGAATTAGCGGGAACAACCGGGTTACGGTTGGTAATTCATACTGGCTGGGAAAGATCTAACGTGGATCGGTGCCGTCAGCTAGGAAAGTAGGGTTCCTAACAGCTCGCTCTAACGCTCTGATAGATTGACTGATCACCTAATAAAATTTGACAAGATAACAGACCGAACCTTCACGGTCATTAGCTCAAGAGTTGTGTAGGTGAATTGGGGGTTTGATTGACCATCTTGTTTGCATTCCAGATCTCATCCGCGCTTTTCCAAGATCAAAATGATGGGAAGGAGATCCCTTAGGCCACGTCTGATGGCACCGTTATCAAGCACTCCTCCCTATTCATCTAGGTCGGCTTCAGGGAGTCCGGACCCACTCTCCAAACCTGAGTTTACATCCACC
The DNA here is from genome assembly GCA_037367405.1 of Ottelia alismoides. NCBI lineage: Eukaryota > Viridiplantae > Streptophyta > Magnoliopsida > Alismatales > Hydrocharitaceae > Ottelia > Ottelia alismoides. The sequence continues at coordinate 77,605 of JAZKJV010003284.1, read as the reverse complement.
CTGTTCCCCCTCGACCATCCTTCTTCTTCTATCAGTCTAGTGGTGTCAGAATTTAGTGCAGAACATAGTTCAGAGAATTTGACGGCACCTGAGATGGATTCTTTTGACTTTGCAGAAACCCAAGAAATGGAAGGCAGAGAGGACCACCCAAATGAGTAGAGACCACCTCCATACATATATGATCAAGCTGCCATCAACAATTCACTGTTAGCCTCCCTGGAAATCATGCAGAGACAGATCAGAGACCAGGGATTGTTCATGGGTGAAATTATGAGGGATATGCATGAGGGACGAGAAGAACGACGTGGGGGCGGTGGTATACCAGACGCAACAAGCGAAGGAGAAGAATCGAACCAGGAGAGGCCGACCCCGAGGACCATGAGGCAGTTGCACAACCCTGGTGCGACCCTCACGCACCGATGGATCCGACTCCCTCCCATCTATGGAGACTTCGAGCTTCGCCCACATACCATTCAACTACTGCCCAAGTTTCACGGGCTGGCCACCGAAGAACCTCACCTCCATCTGCAAGAATTTGAAATGATATGCAGTACAATCCATGAAAGGTTTGTGACTGAGGACACCATCAAAATGATAGCCTTCCCGTTCTCCTTGGTTGATAGAGCTGCTTATTGGCTGAAACATTTGGGGAGGTACATCGACACTTGGGAGCAACTCCAGAAAGAGTACTTGAACAAGTACTATCCACTCGACCGGACAAATGCAACAAGAGCAATGATCAACAATTTCACAATGATCCCCAACGAACAATTCCATGAAGCGTGGGATCTCTTTAGAGATCTCATTGACCGATGTCCACACCATGAGATATCACATCCCAATATAGTTCAAAGTTTCTTTTGCGGGCTGACATCAAAGCTGTGGGGGCTAGTAAACGCCTCTTGTGGAGGATCTTATTTCTCCAAGGATGCAGAAGCGGTCTGGGCCATCTATGAGCAGATGGCAGGAAATTCTACAGTGATGTCCCAGGGCTGAATCTACAAAAACTCCAAGGTCCTGCCACAAGCTACTTCTTATCACCGCATTTCTAGGATCGATGCAAGAAACGATACTTCGTCAGCAGTAGCAGCACAAGATGAATCATCAGCTGCTGACATGGGCATAATCAGTGAAAAATTGGACCGTATTGAGATTTTGGAGAAGAAGCAAGGCCAAGGTCTGGCACATATAGACCAGTTGGCCAAGACCATGAGTGACCTGAAGACTCACATCTTGAGTATTCAGGAGGCACAATCAGCTTCACATCCGCCTCCCAGGTCACTGGCTGAGTCTAGAGGTAGCCGTTCTACCCCACCACCCCCCGCATATAGACAAGCTCACCATGTCCAGGAGGTGCCAGTACAACAATTACCACACTATTCATAACAACCACCATCTAATGACACTCAGATGGTGGTCTATCAGCCGGATCAACCATTAGCAGTACTACCACGTCCACCCTTTGAGCATGAGCCGTTGATGGAAGTCAGCGGGATATGGTACGACCGGTAACCTCAGCATGCTGGGATTCGTCGTGATCACCCAGGATTCTGTTGGACCACCGAAGGTGCCTCATCCCAACAGCAGCCTCCAGCTTAGGGCAGTCATAGTAGCCAACACCAGCAGCCCCAATACTCCCAACAACAGCAGCATTATCATCAGAATCCTCGTCCTGCCTATCAAGGACAATAGTGGAGGCATCGACAACAGCCTTACCGGCAGCAGTACTCCCAGTCTCACCAGCAACCTCAGTTCCAGCAAGGGAACACTCCCGGGACTCCCGCACCTACCTTGGAGAACCTAGCACTTGACGATCTCGCCTGCTTGCTCTCCGAACATCAAGCATCTTTCCTGCGAGAAATGGATGAGTTCCGACAGGAAATGAGGGACATAATGATAGGAAAAGCCGCCATACCTGCACAGAGCGAGCCAAACCAAAATAACTTGAAGAGAAAGTCTGAGCAGGTACAGTCTATAGAGGATACCACTTCTAGTGCTTATTTGAATGACATGCATTCTATGTTTGATACTCACTTCGTGTTACTTAGGAGCGGTAGGGAACCAGCCGGCGGTGCCTCATCTGAGGGACAACACCGTGGAGCATCTTGAGCCCTAGATGAGGAGAAAAGCGATGCTGATGTCGCTAAAAATAATGATGATGACGGTGGTACTGATGCCACCAAGGGTGACGATCCAGACGACGGTGCTGAGGCCGTCGTGATACCAAATGTCGACGGTGGTGCTGAAGCCACCATTTTTGATGCAGAACCAGAGCGCGGTACTGAGCCACGAAGGAGAATATTGTGGGTGGTGATGATGCCCCCATTTTGAGTCCAAAAATATTCCAATCTACTGTATTGCCATTTTCTGTATCTATAGACACTATGAAAAAGAACAAAAAAATGAATAAAATAAAGGTTTCTTCATCAATTCCGAGTTCATGTGTATTGAATGATGATGTGTACATGGATTTTAGTCCTTGATAGGGCCAGAAACCTTCTCCTAGCCCTCTGTCTGAGGAGGGCCCATCCATCCCCTTCCCTCAAGCACTCCGCTCGGCGAAGGAGAATAAAACAGAAACTCCCAAAAAGAAGGAATAGTTAGAGTTCAGCCAACAGATGATAGACATATTTTAGATACAACTGACTCTACAGGAGGCACTTGAGCACATCCTCCTTTTCCAAAAGAATCTGAGAGAGAAGACCACCGTTCGTAGGAAAAGGCGGAATGCTAGAGGAGAAATCCATGTGCTGACCCGTGCTACATGTTGTGCCATTCAAAACCAGCTGCCACAAGTTGTGCCATTCAGAACCAGCTGCCATCCAAAAGACCTGATGTAGGAGCTCCATATGTCAGATGCCAGATTAGTGAGCAGCCTTTCGATCGTACTCTATTAGACAACGGCTCTTCTATCAACCTCCTTCCGGCAGCCTTACTCGACCGATTCGAGTTCGGCCCACTCCATCGGAGTCAGACAGTCCTTCAGTTTGCTGATAGGTCTATCAAGAGGCCAAAGGGGTTGTTGAGAGACGTGGTCGTCACCATTCAGGGCCTGAAATTCCCCGTGGACTTTGTTGTATTGGACATGGAGATCCCTGAATCGGTGACCAATAACCCCATCATACTAGGAAGCCCATTCTTGGCCACAGCCAAGGCGGGGACCGACCATGATAGTGGGAAGGTGTACTTTCGCATAGAGGGAGAGAGTATACAAATAGAGATGATTGACGAAACCCGAGCGAGAGATTCAGCCTGCTCAGAACCATCAGTGACACAATGCAGATGACAGATGCAGAATTAGATGTCCATCAAGAGTGTGATTTTGTGATGATCGATGATGAAGCAGTTTGGGAAGAACCAGAAGCATGAGCCCTCGCCATGTCTACAGACTCAGAGTACATACCTTTTACGACAGACGAGAGTTCGGAGAGCACACCCTTGGTAGAGGACACTATAGAGACAGACAATTGCGTGATGAGTGGTGATACTGGTGTTTGTTCAGATTCAGATCCCTCAGAGGCAGGCTTTGATTGGAAGGATTTTGATGCTTATTTACCATGTCTGTTTCCCGATGAACCGATAGAGAAGACGGAGAGCGAGCCAGCACAGATGATAGACATGCCAATAGGGTTCCCTTCGTCAGAATTACAGGTACAACGAGAGTTCTCACATGCAGACCTGGTTGCTTTTACACAGACATATCAGAAGCCAGATTTGCCAGCTCCCACCAAGCCAGAATTGAAGCCTTTACCGCAGTTGATCAAGTATAGATTCCTTGCAGGAGAACCAAATATGCACCCAATCATTGTCTCAACAGATTTGATTGGAGAACATGAATCTCGTTTGATGGAGGTTCTTGAACGAAACCACAAGGCAATAGGATGGAGTGTGACTGATCTCAAGGGGATAAGTTCGGCTCTGTGCTCCTACCGTATCTACCTCGAAGAGGATGCTAAGCCATCGTGTGAGTTCCAGCGACGGCTGAACCCGAACCTTCGAGATGTGGTAATGAAGGAAATATCTAATTGGTGGAGCGCCGATTTTATCTACCCCATTTCCGACTCCAAGTGGGTTAGTCCTTTACATGTGGTACCCAAGAAGACGGGTGTCACTACAGCTGTGAATGAGTCTGGAGAGGAGATCGCCACCATGATACCCACTTCTTGGAGGGTCTGTGTGGACTACAGACGATTGAATGAGGCCACCAAGAAGGATCATTTCCCACTGTCATTTATTGATCAGATTATCGAGAGGCTAGCTGGGAAGAGTCATTACTGTTTTCTTGACGGGTATTCCGGATACAATCAAGTGGCTATTGCGCCCGAAGACCAGGATAAAATGACATTCACCTGTCCATTTGGGACTTATGCTTTCAGATGGATGCCCTTTGGCCTATGTAACGCTCCGGCGACATTCCAGAGGTGCATGTTGTCCATCTTTTCGGACATGATAGCTGACTGCTTGGAGGTCTTCATGGATGATTTCTCAATCTACAGCGATGGGTTTGATGCTTGTCTTGACTGCCTAGACCGAGTACTTCAGCGCTGCATAGAGATAAACCTTGTACTATCTTGGGAGAAGAGTCACTTCATGGTGACTCAGGGGACGGTCCCTGGTCACATCATCTCCAACAGGGGCATGGAGGTTGATCCGTCCAAGGTGGATATCATTAGAAAACTCAATCCACCGTCCAATTTGAGACAGTTGCGGTCTTTTCTGGGGCATGTCGATTCTACCGGTGGTTCATTCAGGACTTCAGTCGAATTGCCTGACCGCTTACCGATTTATTGACTAAAGACATAGAGTTCCTCGTAGATGATAAGTGTCTTAGGTCCTTCGAGACTCTCAAGAATTTAATTATCGAGGCCCCTGTCCTTCAGCCACCTGAATGATCTCTCCCATTTGAGATCATGACGGATGCTTCTGATTATGCCATAGGGGTTGTGCTTGGACAGAGGAGGGATGGATTACCCTATGGCATACACTACACTAGCCGGACTTTGGATGCAGCTCAAAGGAATTATATAGTGACTGAGAAAGAGATGCTAGCGGTAGTCACTGCTTTGGATAAGTACAGATCTTACATTCTTGGATCTAGAGTTACAATTTTTACAGATCACACTGCCATTCGGTACTTGATGTCGAAGAAGGATGCCAAAGTCAGATTGACCAGGTGGATCCTTCTCCTCCAAGAATTTGATATAGAGATTAAGGATAAACCTGGAGTTGAGAATGTTGTGGCAGATCACCTCTCCCTCCTAGAGAACCTTGAGGAATCTGAGCCCATAGCACCTATTACTGAGACTTTTCCAGACGAGGCGGTCCTTGCTATCACCTCTCTTCCATGGTATGCCGACATTGTGAATTATCTTGTTGCCAAATCTATTCCACAAGGTTGGCCCAGACAACGGCTTGAGACCTTCCTTGCGAAGGCAAAGTCGTACCATTGGAAGGACCCCGTCCTTTATCATGAAGGAGGGGACAACATCTGGAGACGGTGCATTCATCAAGATCAGCAACATAGCGTCCTCACCTACTGCCACAAGCCCGAGGTAGGAGGACATCATTCTGGGAGACATACAACATAGAAGGTGCTCCAATCCGGCCTTTGGTGGCCTACCCTTTTCAAGGATTCTGATGAGTTCGTGAGAAGGTGTACTGACTATCAGAAGATGGGTACTTGCGGACAGAGAGACATGATGCCCATGCAACCCATTCACTTATGTGAGGTTTTTGATGCATGGGGGATTGATTTCATGGGCCCATTTCCTAAAAGTTAGGGGTTTGAGTATATTCTCCTTGATGTAGATTATGTGAGTCGTTGGGTTGAGGCCATCCTCGCCCGAGCCACATATGCTAAAACCGTATGTCATTTCTTGAGGAAAAATATTATTTCACAGTTCGGGGTACCTAGAGTCTTGATCTCAGATGGGGGGTCTCACTTTATTAATGACAAGGTAAAGGACCTTGCAGACGAGTTCAGTATTGACCATCGTGTTGCCACGCCATATCACCCTCAGACTAATGGTCTTGCTGAAATATCGAATAGGGAGATTAAGACAATTTTACAGAAGGTAGTCCGCCCAGACCGAAAGGATTGGTCACAGCTTTTGGACTCGGTCTTGTGGGCCTATCGGACTTCCTTCAAGACACCATTAGGGACATCTCCCTTTCATCTCGTCTATGGCAAGCCATGCCATTTACCAGTGGAGATAAAGCACAAGTCACTTTGGGCAGTTACTATTGGATCCTAAGAGTGTAGGAGAACAGAGGAAAGTAGAATTGGCAGCCCTGGAAGAACTAAGAGATACAACCTTCTCAAGTGGCTTACAGTATAAGGAGAAAGTGAAAGTATGGCACGACTCCCGAATCAGCCATAAACTATTTGAGCCAGATCAACAAGTATGGTTATTTGATGCAAGGTTAAAATTATTTCCAGGGAAACTACAAAGTAAATGGAAAGGAGCATATGTGGTCTAGAAGGTGCATGATAATGGTAGCATTGATATATCCGAACCTTCATCATCTTCTACTTTTAAAGTCAATGGTCAACGCTTGAAACCATATCTAGATCATGACCCGTCGACCGTTGATGTTGCCCCGATTCATCTGGTATGGGATGTGCTCTTTGACTCACACCTTCTGCATCTCGTACATAATTATCACTTCTATCTTCCTCTGTATAGATCCATTTGTCTATATCATTCATTCATTCTTCTGTTATGTCTGCCACCCCGTCATCATCTTATGATTTTGCTGTACTTAGGACGCACTTTGTCCTAAGTATAGGGGGTGTGCACCCCGAGTTTCTTTATTCTTTGATCCTCTCCAGTGTCTCCTCTTCTTGTCTATACTTAGGGAACAATCGGAGTACGATTTGTTCATTCACACCTTGACCCTCCCTGCGTTGTGTATAGTCTGCTGTACTTAGGATTATTTGATCCTAAGTATAGGGGGGACGGTCTACTTCTCATTCTTTCATTCCTTCCTGTATTTATTTATTTATTTATTCATTCTTTAGATTTGTCTATACTCAGTACGAGTTATGTCTTCTCTTTCCTCTCCGATCTAAGAGGACATAGCTCAAGCTAAGTATATGGGGGTCATATATACTTCGTATATACTTTAGCTATAACTCGTACTTTTATATTTTTATTAAAATTATGGCTAATAACACTTATAAAAGTTCATCAAAAACCTTAATAAAAAGATGTTTATACCTCAAATTCTTTTTATATTTACTGATTAATAAATCAGATGGAAATATTCTCTGCAAAATGTTTGAAAAATAGTTTGAAAATCCGTATGAAAATCTTTTGAAAACTATTTGGAAAACATCTTGTTACATGTTTTCAACCTTTGTAAAAACATTTTGATTTGTAAAATTTATTTTCTTTGTGTGAAATAAAATATTTGAAAAATGATTTGCAAATGGTTTGAAAATGGTTGCTAAAAAATTTTGAAAAATCTATATATACTGTTTGAAAAACCTTTGCAAAATGATTTTCAAATGTGTGTACATGTTTGTAAAATGTTTGTAAAAATTATTTTGGACTATAGTTTTTCAAAGTGTTTGTAAAATGATTTTCAAATAAGTTTGAGGAATACATACATCACACTAGAATTCATTGTTTATATTTATACAAAATTGACCACTTACCCTTGTAAATTCTTAAAATCCACTTCTTGTAAATATAAGAAGCACTCCCATGTAAATATGTGTACCTAGTTTCTGGCCAAAACTTTTTGTTTTCAAAAATTCCAAAAACATTTGCAAAACTAAAATACCAAAAACATTTGAAAATCTTTTTGAAAAATACAAAAAGAATGCATATGCATCATCCTTTTCAAAAATCCATAAAAAGTTCAAAATCTTGAAAATTGCATCACAAAAATATTTTCTGCATTCTGCATCACATTTGCATAGCATTAGCATTTTTCGGATTGAGTTTAATAGTTGAACAAGTCTAAGTAAAATCTGGAGATTGGAGCTCGATTGGACCTTAAAATCTACCTAATAACAAGAACCTTATATGAATTGGGTTTGAGGTACTTCAGGTCTAGTTGACTTAATTCTTTGAGGATCACGAGACTTAGTTCAATGGATTCTTGACTGCCTAAGTAGGGTATTTCGGAACATACACACGATTCTTGTTGATAATGACCTAACTTGGACACATGCACCTTTCACATGGCTCAACTCAGTTGGAGTGGTAAGGGGATTGGATTTGCCACTATGAGACGCATACAAGTGGAAACACTTGTCCTCCTCTAGGGAGGGAAGTGCACCCCAACCCGTCCAGTGATGAGGAATTCTAAAGACATGAGAGTGTGGGTTGCAATAAAGCTTCAAAAGAGGGATAGTCTACTGGCTCAAGAGGAAAAACTCCCTATGTAAATGCTGCTATAAATAGTATCAAAAAAATGGACAGGCCTGTACAAAAATAAAATGCCTGCAAAGTATGTGAATATGTTGTATAGCCAATTAGCAAGCTTGAGTTCCAAAGTCATATCATGTGAGTCTGCAGCTGGATGACTTGACTACACTGGTCTTGCATCCTAGGATAGGTAGCTACACTGGCTACTGTCCATTCTTCTCTCCACCCCCTCCTCTTGAGCTGGTTTCCACTTGAACTTAGAAGGGAATACCCCACTCCTCGTGGAAGGAGTTATTGGATTGGGGAATCATTGGGTTGTCATACTGGAGAAGTCGGTCTCTTTGTCATTTCAGTTGGGGAGAGCCACCATCACTTACACTGTACGAGTCAGATTCATAGTCGTAAGGGTTTGCGTATGAGTTGAGATATTTCTGACCTGGCTATTGAGGAGACTTGAGTCGAGTTTTGGGATTCTCGAAGGCTGTTAGATTTCAAATTTGGTTCTCATTAAGGTTACGCCCGTACTAAAATTCCAAAGGTCCGACTTAAGCTCCAAACTTTGATTTTGCGAAGTCAAGTTTGATAATTAAACTAAATCCATTTTCTTTTTTTTCTTTTCTTTGTTTTTCTTTTCTGCACTTATTGCATAAGTGTTTGCTAGGGACTAACAAAGGCAAAGTATAGGGGGATGATGAATCCACATTTCATCATCTTTATTCTATCATTTTGGCCTCAAAAACCCTGGCAAATGCATGTAGAAACCCTTAATTCATACATTTTAGCATCCATGCATGTGTGTGTAAATAGTGTATAAAATATAGTTTTTAAAGCCAAAATTATAGAATAAAGAAAAGAAAAGAAAAAGAATAAAATATTGTAAATATTTTATGACTCAAAACCTCGAGACCTAGGCATCTAGATGACTAGGTCAACAAGGAATAAAGTAGGGGGAGATAAGGGCCAGATACCAATAAAGATTTCCTTTTATTTTATTCATCCTTTATTCATTTAGGGACCTATTTTTGGTTCCACTTTTTATATTTCAAATAAAGAAACTTTGTACATGAAAATTGTAGATAATTAGACAAAGAAAAATACAAAATTGATTTCACTCAAAAATAATGTACAGATAAAAAGATATGATTTGAATAAGAATCCAAAATACTAACTTCCCAGACATGTATCTCTCAAATAAAAGCTCGAAACACATCAAAATCACCTTAATTGTCTATAATTTTAAATAATCTATATAACTCGCATTTTGCGGGGCTACGGTTTGAAAGTTGAGTTTTGGAACCCTATAGTATACTTGTATAGATTAAAATATTCAATTTATTTATTATTTTCCTAATTTTATATTTTTATAATTTTATAAGTATTATTTATAATATATATGTACATTAAAATCAGAATAAAAACCTAAAGGAAATTCAAAAATAAAATACATGTATATAATACATAGGTACAATACCAAAACATATAACTATAGATTTATTATTTATATTTTATTAAGTGTACAAAATGCATCAGAAAAATCAAATAAAAATATATTTAAGTGTATAAAAATATTTTATAAATTTATAAAATAATAAACAAAATAAATAAAATTAAAAATAAAATATTAAAATATATAGAAGAATATACCTATATAGGACATAAAAGCTAACTTGTAATTCTATACCTCATAAAAATAAATAAAAATCACCATAAAATTCTTTATAAAATAAGGAACATTTTTTTATTTAATAACCTAAAATAAATAAAATCGTTTATTGTTTTATTTTGAATTTACGAATAACTTTTGCTTGGATTTTCCTGGTTGGTCCACGTGGACCAACCAGGTGCGGTCATTTGTTGACCTCGGTCAACTCCCTGACCGAGGCCTGCCAACCTTCTGACAACTTGATTTCGGCCCGATTTCGCCCATTTTTCGAGCCAAATCCCTTCATCTTCCTCCGTCGCCTTCTTTCATGACTTCTTATCTGTACATCCGTGATTCTTGCCGTGCCTTCAGATTGCTCCAGATCTCCATCATTAGCGCATGGTCTCGCCCGCAAGTCATGCAACCATCTCTCTACTTAACGGACCCGCCACCTTCGAGTGCAAATGGACACCCTTTTGGATCCACTTTCTCCCCACCTATAGCGTTCTAGAGCGAGAGGAAGGTGACAACTTCCGTCTCTAGCCTTCAGGCGGGTCGAGGAAGGGCCTAGGTGGTCTCCACCATCTCCGTCGACCACCGGCGTCGAGGTTCCCATCTCTGGCTTCCGACCATCGAGGTACCCCCTCTCCCTTCTTCCTTTCCCTATGTTCTTAGTCCCTGTAGTCGTAGGAGTAGTTTAGGCCACTTAGATTCCCCCACCAATCCGTATCTCGCCGTTCATACGTCCATCGTTGGAGCGCACCTTCGGTTAAATTTCCTTCACCGTCCATAGCCCATCTCTGACGTCCATTCCACCTCCGCTGGGTCCAGGCAGTTTGCCCTGGACCCTCTCATCCATTTTTGCAGGTCCATCGCGCGTAACGACCCCTGGAGCCCCGTCTTCGTACTTTGCCAGAGGTACCTGGAGCTCGAAGCTCCACCGCCTTCGCGCCAGCGCCACAGAGCCTCTCCGATGATGTCGAGACCTCCAGCACATAGAGCGACCTCCCAGGAGCTTCCCGACTGATTTTGAGCCCAAAGCATCGCTGGAGACCCGAGATCCAGCTCGGGGAAGTTCGCCTCGCCGGAGTTCTTCCCCGTTCTTCCTTGTTGCCTCTCCGTCGTCAGATCCGGTCGCCGCTCCAGTTCGATCCTCCACCGTTGGATCTCACCTGTTAGCCGCCGTTCGATCAAGAGCCAGGATCTAATCCTGGCCCCTCATCCGCGAAGGGGTACCGACCGTCCACGACTCGCCATGCGTCCCGAAGAAGATATCAGCTGTTGGATCGCCAGGCGTTGGGTATTTTGCACCTAAGCCCTCTCCTATTTCTGTATTTCGTTTTAATCCATAAACTTTAAGGCGTAGTTTAAATAATTTGTAATATTTGCATTTAGACCCCTGCACTTATTCTATTTGCACTAAGGTCCAGTCCACGTCACCTTACGTGACACGCACGTGGGGTGGTGGGTATTTTGCAGTGGACCCCCTAAAGTTTTTATATTTAGTCTTTAGTCAAGGAACTTTTTATTTAAGTTGTAATATTTTGGTAAAATTGCATGTTACCGCTGGAGCTTTGTGATATTGCAGAAATACCCCTGCCAGGTCACGCGCCTAGTGCACATGAGTTTGGCAATTTTGTAGGCAACCCCCTCCGGGTTTGGGTATTTATATTTAGTCTAGAAAATTGTGTTCAACGTTATATATTTTTGGAAAATTTGCAAGTAGGCCCTTGGACTTCTGTGTATTTACATTTATGCCCTTGCTAGTATTGTATCCTTGCGTGGATGCTTGCATTTATTTCATGCATCATTTTGACTGAAAAATTACCAAAAAATACCTTAAGTTCATGTTGCATTGTGGTTTAATGACATATTTTTAGTTTGCATTTTCATTGCATTTTCATATTTATAAAAATTCAAAACAAGCATTATTGCTACTGTTTGCATTAGAAAATACTAAAAAAATATTAAAACCCTCTAAAAATTCTAAAAAAAATTACATTTTATGCATTTTAGTGTATTTTAATTCTACCCAAAAATCATTAAAAATTTCAAAAGAAAACCCATGCAAATTATAAAACCCCAAAAATATTCATAAACATATTATAAATTCTAGAAAAATCTAAAAAATGTAATCTTTATCTCAGAATTTTCCTTATTTTATTATCTTTTATTTAAAATTAATTTGGAGAATTTTTGTTACTATTTAATATTTTATTTCTCTATTTTAGTTTCAACTTTTTATTTTATCCCATGTTTTCAGTATTTTTGACTTTAAAAATACCAAAAAAATAGGAAAAATATAGAAAAATAAAAAAATTAATAAAATATAATAAACCCAAAAATATTATATTTCCTGATTTTTGAGTATTTTCCCTATTTTTATAAATAATTCTTCCTCTCTTTTCTTATATTGTATAAATACTTTATTTTATCTTTTAAAGAAAAAGAAAATATAAATTAGAAAATTTAAAATCAAAATAAATAAATAAATAAATAAATAAATTTAAAAAAAATAAAAAATATATAATTAAAACCCACCAAAAATAACACTTGTAGGCATTTGATCACTTTCACGTTTTTGAGCGCTATTGCCTGGTTTTATCCTGCTTGCTCCCCGAGTTCGACACTCTACACATACTTGCACTATACACATATTTTGTAGAGTTATAATAAATTTTAACTCCACATTTACTTTAATTGCTTGATTTAATTGTCGTGGGTTAATTGTTGATTAATTGAGGTTTCGTGAGCGGTTGCTCAACGATACTGTAGTCCCACTTTGTGTGGACCATTTTGACCCTCGTAAAATCCTAGTCATCATCACCTCAATTCATTTTGCATGAGATGTGGTCTTTGACTCACATCAGTTGCATCTCGTGCCTGATTATCACTGTCTTCCGCCTTGTATAGATCCATATATCCATATCATCTCATTCTTTTGTCTAACACCCCATTTGCATCTAATGATTATGCTATACTTAGGATGCACTTTATCTTAAGTATAGGGGGTGTCAGATTTCTAATGATTCTTTTGATTCTTTTTACCTCTGTTTTTCTACCTATACTTAGGGATATTTTACCCCAAGTGTAGGGGAGGTAGACCCTGTACATTCTCTCACTCAGTTTTCCCTTTGTGTACAGTCTACTATACTTAGGAGTACTTGATCCTAAGTATGGGGGGATCACCGAGCTCTCTTCATTCCGTTCTTTTATTCGTCATGACAGTATAGCCCTTATTTTCACTTCCCTGTAATAAGCACGAGTTATGTCTTCTTTATCGCTCTTTGATCACTCTGAGGACATCATTCAAGCTAGGAATAGATGGGTGTTGTATATATTGTATATATACTTTAGCCATAACTCGTACTTTGTGTGAGTGTGTTAATAAATAAAATGGATAAAAATCACTTATTAAAATTCACAAAAATTTTAAATTTTTTCCTATACATAAAATTCTTCTTGCACATACATAGCTATTTATAAAAATTATTTTTGTACAAATGTTTGTAAAAATATTTTGATTGTGAAAAGTTTGTAAGTATTTTTGTATCAAAATTATGTATATAGTACAAAATTTTTGTAAAAGCTTTGAAAAATAAAAGTTTGCAAAACCTTTGTGCAAATGTTTGTAAATAGTTTGCAAAACTTCTGCCTTCATTCATGCATATATTCAAACATTTTCAAAAATTTTGCATGTTAATAAACTTTGAAAAATTGCACAAAAAGATTTTTGTATATACTTATATATTCCTCTGAATCATATTGACATTTAAACGAGTATGGAGTTGAATTGGAAATGGAGCTTGGTTAAGACCTCAGTCCACCTAATTCTAAGAGGAACCTTAGTTAAGACTTTTCAGGTCCATTGGTGACTTAATTCTTTGAGTCCACTAGGATATGATCACATGTCATTTTGATGAGCCTAAGTAGAACATTTAACAACGCACACATGACTCTCACAGACAATGGCTTTACTTGGACCAGCACTTTACACTCAGCTCCACACGGATGAGGTAGTGAGGAGGCAGTTTTCCTTAGCTTGGGGTAGCATACGAGGGTAGTACTTCTAGGCGGAACCTCTCTTCTTCCTTTAGGGAGGGAAGTGCATCTCAACTTGGTCTAGCGACGTTGAGGTCTAAAGACAGGAGTTGTGGGTTGCAATAACGCTTCAAAAGAGGGATAGTCTACTGGCTCAAGAAGAAAAAGTCCTTATGTATATATGATGCACCATGTAGATATGTTGTACATATGCACATAAAAAAATGTGCAAAAGAAATAAAAACTCCAAAAAAGTGGACAGGCCTGATAGAAAATAAAATGCCTGTCGGAGTGTATATAGACAAATAAAGCAAATACTATGTTACACCTTCTCATCTCATGAAGCTTGCAGCGGGAGACTTAGCTACACTGGTTGGGCTCCCAGGGATACATGGTTACACTGGCCACGGTCCATTCTCTTCTTTCCCCCTCTTCGTGAGCCGGTTGAGCTTGAACTTAGAAGGGAATATCCCACTCCTCGAGGAAAGAGCTGCTAGACTAGGGCATTAGAGTTACCTTGTTGAGGGGGTTGTTGCCTTGCCATTTCTGAAGTGGTCAGCTACATATCACTTACACTGTACAAGGAAAGATTCATGGTCATTAGAGTTTGTGTATGTAGAGTTGTTCTGATCTGGATTATTGAGGAGTCTTGATCATAGATGTTGGACATGCGAGCCCACGACGAGCCATTATGCAATAAATGTTATTGCAAATATCATTCCCTGATCTGAAATGAAGAATAGATAATTTGCATAATAGGTCCCTTAGTACAATTAGGGTTATGTACCATGGCCATCTTGATGATCATACAACTGTTGATTTAATTATTGAATCATAGAGGCTGGTGCTTGGATGAATATCTAAAGAGTTAGATTGAGGACTCATCAAGCACCGTCAAATGATTGTTAAGAGATGATCTCCAGCCTGAGTAGGAGATGGCAGTCCTTTCTCATTTAGGATGATATCTAACCGACCTCTTGATGCAGGCCCTCTGCATAGGAATAGAGATTCGGAGGTGTTAGATAAGTTAGGTCAAAGAGTTGATTTAACGAGATCGAGATAACCATAGTCCTATGTCGTATGCTGTCATGATATAGGCACACATCCTCTGACCAGAGACAAATGTGTTACTATATGTCTGAGTATGTACATTTGGCAGACCAATAGGTTGATGACCTAACCAAGGTCTATACACCGACACGCTGGTGTGCATATAAGGGCATATGAGTAATACGATCTCTCAAAGGGATCATACAGGTTCATTACTAAACCGGAAGACATGAGCTCACTCATGAGATATTGGGAAGAATCAAATTCCATGCACGGTCATCTCGCTTTGGAAGCTTGACTGAATTTCTAGGTTTGATATATGCTTTTGGAAAGTATATGATCAACACCTGGGTATGATATATGCTTTTGGAAAGTATATGATCAATACGAACTCCCAATGATCGAATGAGAAACCTAATGATAAATCCCTGAAGTAGACAGTGTAAAATTGATCTTATACTTCGGGATTATTCTAGGTCTTCCAATATGCAAGATGCACAGTTATTGGGAATACCTGAGGGTGATGTGATCATAAACGGTTGTATAACCATGATGCTTCCATTCCTTGGGAGTGATGAAACGGGTCTGGATTTTAGTGACTCCTCTCAGTAGAGAAGTGATCTGATCTTGGTCCAAATGTTGGACATTGATCTGAATGTGATTCAGATGCAATGAGAAGATTAGATTTGCAGTCTTGATTTAATCAAGCATTTATGGGAGGCCCGAGATCTGGATTTGAGATGTGATCTCAATATCCAAGTTACTATATGTGGAACAATACAATCACCCTGTCTTTATCTCCAAGTATCCTTGGAGAAAGCGCATTATCCTTGAAAGAGTTCAGGATAATTCATTGTTGATATATGTATCCGAGCATTGAGAAAATGGATAATTAAATGTGATTTAGTTATCATGAATAATATGAATTTGATTCATATTATAAAGAGAGTTATCTTAGATAATTAAATGTGATTTAATTAATAAAGATGTAAATAATGTGAATGTGATTCACATTATTTGGGCACATGAGAATAGAGATCCAAGATGATTAAATGTGATTTAATTATCATGGATATGAATAATATGGATAACACTATCCATATTAATCATATTTATTATAAATGTGATTTATAATATATAAGAGAGAGCAATTTGTAATTTACATTTGTTAATTAAATGTTGATGTGAATTTGTTTTCACATTGGACAATTAATTGAAAATGTAATTCACATTTTATTTTGGGTTGTGAATGTGATTCAAAATTTTCCAATGGCAAGATTGCAATATTCACAAAATAATTATGAATTATTTTTGTTGAATAATTTACAACAAGTGTTGTTGTAAATCTTGGAGATTTCCATGAAATAATGTAATCTCATGAGATATCATGAGATTACATGAGATTGCCACCAAATCCCATATTATGTAAGGAGGCAATCTTTATTCCAATAATCTTCATGATTGCTTGATTTGATTTGGGATTGATTTATATTGATTTATCAATATATAATTAATCTAAATTAAATAAATTGTTATTGGTTTTTACCAACACAAATCTTGACCATTAAAAGAAACACAAATTAATGTGAGCCATTGGATTTGCGTTGTCCATGGATTGAGATCCATGGATCCCAAAATATTATAAATAGAAGGGCACCCCTTTGCTCTTCTCTACACACACAAGAGAACATAAGTCTCTCTCTCTCTCTCCCTTTCTCTATATACGTCAGCCCTCTCTCTTCCTCTCTCATGGCTGTCTACCATGGATGCCCTAGAGAGAGTCTCCATCACCACATCGTCGTCGTTATGCTACCCGATCGTTTGCTCGTGGATTTCCGTCTCCTTCGGTGCACCTCGCCCGTGAAGAAGACGTCGGATATCGTGTGTCAAGATCAGGAGATCCGCCGCTTGGATCATCAACATGGATTGCGAGAAGCACGCGATTCATCCCCGCGCTCGCAAGCGTCTCCTCCGTCAGATCGGACTTGAGACAGGAGGTCTCTTCGTTTAGAGACTCGATCGCAACCACGCTTCAAGAGGTAACCCTAATAATTGTTTGTGATTTAGATTAAAGATCCGAGAAGTATTCTTAGATCATGTGGTTTCATCACATGAAAAAAATTTAATTTCCACTGCATAGAACAACTAGTCCGACTAGTCGTTCTTCATCGTATTCGATACGATGCTCATGCTTCCATGATGCGCTTGAGGATTATCCCATATCCTTCAAGTGGTATCAGAACCTTAGGTCAAAGGTTTTGGATACGATCCATAAATCGAAGGCGGCTTGGGTTTGTTAGGGTTGCGAAAGTTTTTATCGCATTTCATTTTCGCATCTCTGTTTAGTGATTATTTTCGGCCCTGTTTAAATTGTTTAAACATGAAAATAAAACTTGTATTTTGTTCCCCATTAAATAAGGTAACCATAGGATCTGAGTTTACGTAATTTGGATTCCGTTTGCTCGAGATATGGTTGTTTTAATGAACATGTATTCACTGTTGCGGGAACTGCGAATCTTAACATGATTAATGAGTTAATTACTGTTTTGATCCGCCTCGAAATGCGTGAAATATCACTTAGGTTCTGTCCTAAATCAAATTATCAATCTTTGAAAATTGATTTTGTTTAATTTGGATTTACATTGATTGAGATATGTTAATTTTAGTAAATAGGGGTCACTGCTGAAATTACATTCCTAATCAAGAACCATGTGATTGTCAATTAGTGAAATTAATTGTTAATTTCATGGAATAATTATGGAAAATATTTGAGAAATATTGAATGATGATTATTTCCTTAATTAACTTGGCCTCAAGCAATAAATTGATTAGATTTGATCTAGATCATAATCGGAAACACAATCATCAAACACCTTGCTTGAATAGGATTGGGAATTTGTCTACTAATTTCCTCATAATAAAAAATGTTTTGATTATTACTATATGGTATAATTTCGATTGAAGAACCAATGATCATCTCAAGTACAAAGTGATTGACTCGGCATTATTTTTTCCTGAGGCGGATATGGTGTCTAGTCGGGGATCGCTGGGGTAGCGGGTTGCACCGGGACGGTCCGTCCCACTCCCGCCGGTACTGGCCAGGACAACGGGTTGGGAATGAATGATGCCTGAGAGATCATGATGTATTTTTCTAATTATTAAAATTCGAATTAATATGTGTTTTGAGATAATACCATATATTCAAGTAAAAAATCAAGTTTGTTGGTTGAATTGGATTGAAAATTAATACAATATGATTGAATTAATTATATCCAATTAAAAACACTCTATTATAATAGCTGTGTTATTTTCCTTGGAAGAATTAATTATGTGAATATGATTCATGATAATTAATTAGAATTTGAATATGATATGGAGGATTACATAAGTGACATCCATGGTCTCCCGTCAAGGTGAAGGGTTCCGTCACCAGATATTGTATGTGGGAGACGCTTGTCCAAAGTGACAGCTCCTACATACGATCCATTTGGATTGGGCTCGTCGCTTCTCGAAAGAGTAAGGACGTATGCGTAGTGACCCCAATATCAGATCCTCATATTATTGAGGCGATATTGGATTGCGCATAGCGAGTTGTATTCATGTTGACGGTTGGTTTAATTAATGAGTGGTCAACATCACCTTAGGGGTGGTGGGCCCGGGTGTTGAAGACCGAATTGGAAGATGCAAGTTGGACTTGCAAGGCAGAATGTGTTCCCGCTTCTTTTTATCCGAGTTACAGGTTCTCATATTATTGGGATGTAACAAAGATAAGGAATGAGTTCCTAGATCTTGCTGAGATATAATGGTAAGTATATCTCTTACATTGAAAGTAATTAAGGGAATGAACTTTCAATGTTGACAAGGCAAGACAACTTTGATATGAAAATTCCTAAATCAAAGTAAAATATATATTTATATATATTTATGCAAAATTTCTTATTTCAGATAATCCTTCTTTAATCCCACTCAATGTTATACTCAATAATAACCAGTAGAATATCATGGATTGGACCCATGATCCAGATATCGTACTTGCAATTGGACACAGAATGTATGTGGTTGCAGTGTGCAAGTTTCCTCATAATAATGAGGAATGATAATTAAATAGACAATAGGACTAAAACCCTAGGGTTTGTATGTCTCTATAAGTCTTGATCTCATCGAATGTACTTTTGAAGTGACATGTCGATAATGATCGTAATTATCAAATAATCCTTATAAAATCTAAGAAGATGTTCTGGCATACATATGTGCTCTCGCCATATAATCATGAATGACATGGTTATCTACATTATGCAGAATGGTGGCTCTATAGGAGATGATGTATTGAAATTGTTTGAGTACCTACCTGAACCTAAGTTTTAAGAGTTTAAATGGATGTAGATACGATGAGTGTCATCATTCTACTATCTATACTCTAGTCATTCATGAAGCTTCATAATATTCATATTGTATGAACTGAATGAAGCATGTATAAATGTTGAAATACTCTAATATTGAAATTTTTGATTTTAACATAAGAGATCCTTTATCTTGAGCAATGGTTGCTTATAGATAAAGGGAGCGCAGTGGAAGCATGGGTTGGACCCAAGTAAGAATTATAGTCAAAGAGGGTACTGTACTTTTGTGACTTCCATATGACATCCAAAGAGTTGGATGAATGCCAATACTGCAATAAGTTGATAGTATGACTATCAAATATATCTAGAATCCTTAGAGAAGGAATCAGATAGTACATCAGAATAATCTACATATAATCATTGAAATTGACTTATTTATTTGATAAGTTAAAGTCTAATAATTGTATCTCAATTTTCTAATGACACTTGCAATTGGTTGCATCTGTATTAGAATATTAGAAATTTGATCTTAAGGTTTAATGATCATCCATGTTGGAAGTGATGCATTTGTTGCAATAATTTCCATTGGATCATAGACTTCATATTTTCAGTGAGAGCCCTTAGTCTAAAAGAATGTCTCCGTGACCTGGATATTAGAATACACTCATAGAATAAACCTGTCATAGAGAGTTATGATGGATATATTTCAGATAGTAATCTAACATCTAGTGAACTCCGCTAAATTAGAAAATTAATGAATGGTTCATTAAGATTTCTAATATTGAAAATTAAACCTTTATAGATCAATAGGAGGATAAAGATCATTTGACAATGATCTGGCATCATGTTTTGGTCATATGTCTATTGATGAGATCAATGGACAAGTAAGAGATGAAACTCTAGAATGTCTAAAATTTCAAAACTTGCATACTTATGAATATTGTATTCAAAGTAAAAATGTCCAATACACCCTTCTTTGGAATAGTGTAAGATGTTAAGATATTCAAGATCTCATACATATTGATGTATGTGAATCATCTATATCAGAATAAATATTATGGATATGTGATATCTATTAATGATTATTTATGATATGACTTTTCTTCTCTTCACTTAGAAAACTTTGAAATGTTCAAAGATTTCACAAGTTTGGTTTAGAACCAAAGTTTGAAGGAAGATTAAATGTATTTGATCTAATCTAGGTAGTCAGTACCTATTAGATGAATTCATGGAATACCTTATAGAGATATGAATATTATTTTTATCTCACTCCTCGTAAAAAACCTAAACTCAAGAGAGTTGTAGGGAGATACAATCGGATCATGTATGTCATGATTTGATCAATGATAAATTTTAACATAATTACCTATTAGTTTCCAGGAATATATGTAGTAGAGACTACAATATATATCCTTAATAAGGTTCCAAGCAAGTAAGCTGGAATTTAGCACTTGAAAGTGCTACTTCATTAGGAAAATAAAGGGTGGTATTGGGTACCTACTTTATGACCTTGAGATTCTTAAAAGATCTCATCTTTGAGAATATGATTCTTAAAGGATGACTCTCTTTAGAATCAAGATGAAAATGAAGTAAAGGAACTCATTTAATCTTGAGATGATAATGAGGCTCCTAAAATTGGAAACTAAAAAGGACAATTAAAGATGAAACACTAATACCTCTTCATATAAGTTTGAAGATGGATTCCATGTATCAGTTGAATCTAACAATGATCTGACTTCATGTGATGAAGCTCCTGAGGATCATGACATGGAAAGATGGATGTTAGCAATAAAAGTCTAATGTAGACTTCATATACAAGTGTTGTATGTGGACCCTCGAGGATTCACCTATAAGGGTCAGACCCATTAAGGTGTAAATGGATCTTCATGAGAAAGACAGAATCTGATGAGAAGGTAGAGACCTTCAAAGCACGGTTCGTGGCCATGAGCTACACACCGAAGAGAAGACATTGCTTGCGATGAGACTTGCTCTTCACTGACTATGCTTAAACCCATCAGAATAATGCTAACCATAGCTACACAACTTGACTATTACATCTTCATGATGTAAATCAAGATTGCATTCCTCTATGAATACCTCTCTGAGGACATTCACATGAAGCAGTCCCAAGGCTTCATGGTTGAGGAAGGCAAGATGTGCAAGTTTAAAGAAACTCCATCTATGGACTCAAATAAGCTTCTTGTAGTTGATTTGATGAAATCATAAATGTTATGATTTCAGATAGAATCTTGATAAACCATATAAAGCCTAGTGGGAGTGCCATTGTGTTCATCGTGCTAAATGTAGATATCCTAATCATTTGGAATGATCTAAGGATGATAATAGTAAGTGTTTTATAATCTGGTTGTCCCATACCTCGAGACATGATCTCAAGGATACCTCTTAGATCTTAGCTCTTAAGTTGTTCAGAAGTAAAGAGAAGAGGATATTGGGACCATCACATTAATGGTACACCTTGGACATTTCCATTTTCTGGAAAATTCCAAGAAAGGCTTATTTCCCTCAAGATATGGTACTGACCTATCTAAAGGGATAACACCTCAAAGAGTTGAGGATGTGAATGCTAAAACTGTTAGCCCTTGGGCATCAGTTCTGAGAAGCCGG
Source organism: Ottelia alismoides (assembly GCA_037367405.1). Classification (NCBI taxonomy): domain Eukaryota; kingdom Viridiplantae; phylum Streptophyta; class Magnoliopsida; order Alismatales; family Hydrocharitaceae; genus Ottelia; species Ottelia alismoides. The sequence goes on along the minus strand of JAZKJV010003284.1, from coordinate 55,529 downwards.
GTGTGTGCTAGATGTGTACAAAAAGCCAGCTGGCTGCCATTTAGTGGGAGTAGTAAACTGTTACTAATCCTACTCTGGAAATAAAACAATTGGTTGCAGTAATAACAATATCTTCAAAGATGATGAAACTTAGAGATAGTGATCTCAAAGTATTATCTTCAAAAGTTTAAGACCTTGTAGATAGTGATCTAAAAGGATCTTAACTGTAGATACCTTAGGAGATAGAGATCTCCATGAATAAAGGCATTCTGATAAGGATTATGGGAATACTGGTTATAATAATTATTAAGATGTAGTGTCAAGGACACTATAACTAACAAAATTGAGTATTGGTTGCATAAGATGAAACATTCGCATTGGATGCGAGCATTGTTACTAGGGGATATGCAAGTGTCGTAAAAGGACTTGGCGTAGTCTCTCAGTTGCAGAGTGACTGATTAGCTTACCTAGCTAGTTTTTATCATATGATTGTCACATGAGTGTGGGTTTAAATAATTAGCCCCTTAATGGCTCTTTGGGCTAGTGGGAGATTATTGGACATGCGAGCTCATGGCGAGCCATTATGCAATAAATGTTATTGCAAATATCATTCCTTGATATGAAATGAAGAATAGATAATTTGTATAATAGGTCCCTTAGTACAATTAGGGTTATGTACCATGTCCATCTTGATGATCATACAGTTGTTGATTCAATTATTGAATCATAGAGGCTGGTGCTTGGATGAATATCTAAAGAGTTAGACTGAGGACTCATCAAGCACCGTCAAATGATTGTTAAGAGATGATCTCCAGCCTGAGTAGGAGATGGCAATCCTTTCTCATTTAGGCTGATATCTAACCGACCTCTTGATGCAGGTCCTCTGCATAGGAATAGAGATTCGAAGGTGTTAGATAAGTTAGGTCAAAGAGTTGATTTCACGAGATCGAGATAACCAAAGTCCTATGTCGTATGCTGTCATGATATAAGCACACATCCTCTGACCAGAGATAGATGTGTTACTATATGTCTGAGTATGTACATTTGGCAGACCAATAGGTTGATGACCTAACCAAGGTCTATACACCGGCGCGCTGGTGTGCATACAAGGGCATATGAGTAATACGATCTCTCAAAGGGATCATACAGGTTCATTACTGAACTGAAAGACATGAGCTCACTCATGAGATATTGGGAAGAATCAAATTCTATGCACGGTCATCTCGCTTTGGAAGCTTGACTGAATTTGTAGGTTTGATATATGCTTTTGGAAAGTATATGATCAACACATGGGTATGATATATGCTTTTGGAAAGTATATGATCGATACCAACTCCCAATGATCGAATGAGAAACTTAATGATAAATCCCTGAAGTAGAAAGTTTAAAATTGATCTTATACGTCGGGATTATTCTGGGTCTTCCAGTATGCAGGATGTACATGTATTGGGAATACCTGAGGGTGATGTGATCATAAACGGTTGTATAACTATGACGCTTTCATTCCTAGGGAGTGATGAAACGGGTCTGGATTTTAGTGACTCCTCTCAGTAGAGAAGTGATCTGAACTTGGTCAAAATGTTGGACATTGATCTGAATGTGATTCAGATGCAATGAGAAGATTAGATTTGCGGTCTTGATTTAATCAAGCATCTATGGGAGGCCCGAGATCTGGATTTGAGATGTGATCTCAATATCCAAGTCACTATATGTGGAACAATACAATCACCCTGTCCTTATCTCCAAGTATCCTCGGAGAAAGCGCATTATCCTTGAAAGAGTTTAGGATAATTTCATTGTTGATATATGTATCCGAGCATTGAAAAAATTGGATAATTAAATGTGATTTAATTATCATGAATAATATGAATTTGATTCATATTATAAAGAGAGTTATCTTAGATAATTAAATGTGATTTAATTATCAAAGATGTAAATAATGTGAATGTGATTCACATTATTTGGGCACATGAGAATAGAGATCCAAGATGATTAAATGTAATTTAATTATCATGGATATGAATAATGTGGATAACACTATCCATATTAATCATATATATTATAAATGTGATTTATAATATATAAGAGAGAGCAATTTGTAATTTACATTTGTTAGTTAAATGTTGATGTGAATTGGATTCACATTGGACAATTAATTGAAAATATAATTCACATTTTATTTTGGGTTGTGAGTGTGATTCACAATTTTCCAATGACAAGATTGCAGTATTCACGAAATAATTATGAATTATTTTCGTTGAATAATTTACAACAAGTGTTGCTGTAAATCTTGGAGATTTCCATGAAATAATGTAATCTCATGAGATATCATGAGATTACATGAGATTGCCACCAAATCCCATATTATGGAAGGAGGCAATCTTCATTCCAATAATCTCCATGATTGCTTGATTTGATTTGAGATTGATTTATATTGATTTATCAATATGTAATTAATCTAACTTAAATTAATTGTTGTTGGTTTTTACCAACACAAATCTTGGCCATTAAAAGAAACACAAATCAATTTGAGCCATTGGATTTGTGTTGTCCATGGATTGAGATCCATGGATCTCAAAATATTATAAATAGAAGGGCACCCCTTGCTCTTCTCTACACACACAAGAGAACATAAGTCTCTCTCTCTCTCTCTCTCTTTCTCTATACACATCAGCCCTCTCTCTTCCTCTCTCATGTCCGTCCACCATGGATGCCCTAGAGAGAGTCTCCATCGCTGCAGTATCGTCGTTATGCTGCCCGATCATTTGCTTGTGGATTTCCGTCTCCTTCGATGCGCCTCGCTCGTGAAGAAGACGTCGGATCTCATGTGTCGTGATCAGGAGATCCACCGCTTGGATCATCAACATGGATTGCGAGAAGCATGCGATTCATCCCCACGCTCGCAAGCGTCTCCTCCGTCGGATCGGACTTGAGACAGGAGGTCTCTTCATTTAGAGACTCGATCGCAACCACACATCAAGTGGTAACCCTAATACTTGTTTGTGGTTTAGATGAAACGATCCGAGAAGTGTTCTTGGATCATGTGGTTTCATCACATGAAAAGTTTTTAATTTCCGCTGCATAGAAGAACTAGTCCGACTAGTCGTTCTTCATTGTATTCGATATGATGCTTACACTTCCGTGATGCGCTTGAGGATTATCCCATATCATTCAATAGAATGGTGGAACTTAGAGGTTGTTGAGTTTTAAGCCTAGGTCCAAATAAGGTTCTGACAAACTAATAATCCAAAGGTCTGACTGAGCTTCATACTTCAATTTAATAAAGACAAGTTTAATAATCAACCTTGATTCTTCTTCTTTTTCTTTTCTTTCCTTTTTCACTTATTTTTCAAATAAGTATTTGCTAAGGGACTAGCAAAGGTAAAGTATAAGGGGGTGATGAATCCCTAATTCTCACTCTTTATTCTTTTATTTTAGCTATTTATCTTGGTAAAACATCATGTAATTAGGTGTAAATACAATAAGTTGGCATTATGCATGCATCTGTTAACATTATATAATTAGCATGTATTTGTGCAAAAATAAAAGAATAAAGGAAAAGAAAAAGGAAGGAGGTATTTAGAATAAATACATAGTGACCCTAACTCCAAGAGAAGGTCAATCCTTGACCTCATCGCCAAATAAAATAAGTAGGAAGAGATAGGGCCTACTCTATGTTGTACATATTACCTATGCATATAATTAATTATTTTTAATAAAATAAAAACAAAATATTCTTTTTAACTCCTTGTATATATTCTTAGAAATAAGACAAAAATAAAATAAAAATCAGAAAAATTAAAGAAAAATAAAAATAAAATCCTCTCTCACTTGTATAAAGATACATGTATATATACAACATCCCATACTTATTTTATACACGTAAAGAGATCATAAAAACAAAAAAAATATTTTATACTCCTAAAATTTTGTGGAAAATAAATAAAATAAAATTAGGGTAGTTGTGTAAAAATAACAAAATAAAAATTATTACAGATAATACATAGGTATATTATACATGTATATAATACTATATATTGTATATAGACTAATTTATTTTTCAAAAAAATAATTAAAAATCACGGAAAAATTCCTTGAAAAATCGTAAACATTTTTCATTTTATACAATTTTTCATTTAAATTTATTTATTATTTTTAATGTAATTATCTTTATTTTTCTCTTCTATTTTGTCCTATAGCGTAGCTTATCCTTTTCTATGCTCCTTCTGATTGGTCCAACTCATTCTGTTGACCAAGGTCAACGCCCTCTTCCAGGGCAGACCCGACCCGAATCATTTTGCTAGATCTACTTCGCCTCTTTTTCAAGCCCGATTCCAGTTACCTCTAGCCCCGATTTCTTGCTCGTCGCTTCTCCTAGGATTCGTAATCCTCGTGGATCCATAGGAAGGCACGGATCTTCCTAAGGTTGCGTGCTACCAGTTGATCTTTGGAGACCCCTAGAGTCAGCTATAAATCATCTCCTCTACCTTCCCGGCATGGCAGCTCATGCCTCGCCCCTTCTCTCATCCATAGGAATCTTCAGTGGAGTGATAGTAACCGGAGGAGCCCTTCGGATCGAGTTTTGTTGGCCTGAAGCAGCAGCTTAGCTACGTGGCCAGCGAGCGTCGTCATGTCTATCCTCCCCGCCTTCCGCAGCGACATTGAGGCCACAACCCCGACTCCCATCTTCGCCAGACATTCCTGAGTTTATCTAGACCCTCATGTACTACCCATTCCGCTTTGTTTTACTTGTTTCATCTTGATTCTCCACTTCACTCCACCACACATTCACTTGCTCCGACCAACTGGTCAGAGCACCGTTGCTACACTCATATGCTCAGGTCAAACCTACACATTGACCTCATCTCGCACCGCAATCTGATCATCCTTAGTCTCGACCCCTAGGTAGAGATTGAGGCCGGGTCCCCTCCTTCCATGTACGCTGGAGACTCAACTCCCATCCACCCTTGCTTCTTTCCTCTCCAACTACAATAACCTAGATCAGAGTGTAGCCCCGAGTCCTATCTTTAACTTGCAGGTACCCTCGCATGGCAGGAACCTCTTTTGGACCTCCACTGACTCGCCATAGTAGCTCCAGGTGGAGCTCCATTGTCATGACCATCTGACCATCATCCAGCTGATCAACCTCTGGCATTCAATGTGAAGCACCCCTCCGGAGGTGTTGGACCATTTGGAGGCTCCATCAACACAACGAATTCACACCAGTTCCTGATCGAAGTTTGCCACCTGCCAGTTCGTCCATCATCTATCGCCACCATTGGATGATGAGTAGAGCACCAGTTTTGATCTGAGCCAACCGTCGACACAGCTTTTCAGACCGTTGGATTAGGACTGACAAGTCAAATCCTGTCGCACGTCCCCGACATACCCTGGACCATCAGATCTGGGTCTGCTAGTAATCAGAACCGTACGCAATCACCGCCTCCAGAGCCTGCCACGTACCCTTACGATTTTTGCATGCGCCATGTGGAGGGTATTTTGCATATTTTATCCTGTATTTACATGCTTTTCTAGTTAGTCCAATAAATAAAAGTTGTAGCGTAAATATTTTGCAGTTTGGATCATATGTTTTCAGTATTTGCATTTTAGTCCCCGGGACCTGAGACACGTGCATGTTCACATGAGTTGTGGGTTATTTGCATATTTTCTCCTGAGTTTTATGGATGTTATGTTTTGGAGTAAACTTTTCTGATAATTGCAAATGCGCCCCTATGCATGAGTTTTTGAGCACATGCGTGAATTAAGTGGACAAATTGCAAGTTTATACCTGAGCTTTGTACGTCTGTTATTATTTGGTCTGGAAACTTTAGGATAATTGCAAGTAGGTCCATGTGTTCTGTTTGTGTTGTTTTTAATCAAATAATTACCAAATTAACTCCAAAAATTCTATAAAAATTACAGTTAGCTTCTACTAACATGTATTATTTATGGTGATTTTTTTGTATTAATTTAGTTTTATTTGATATTTTCTAAAAATCAAAAACTCTAAAAACATGGTCTGTCTGTTTTATAAAATACCAAAAACTAAAAAATTTCTTGAAAAATTACGGAAAAATTCATGTGCCTTGTTTTATGTGTTTTAGTTCCAGAATCATTTTTGTTGCATTATCTTTTATAAAAAATCTAAAAAACTAAAAAATCTAAAAAACTTATAAAAATCAGTAAAAATTTAAAAAAATCAAAAAAATATAATTTCAGTTTCTGTAGTTAGATTTTTTAATTTAATTTTTCATAAAAATCACAACCTGAACATTAGGGCACTTTTATATTTTAAATTTGCCTTTTAGTTCAGGTTGTACCCTTCTTTCATTTTTATAAAAATCATTTAAAAATCAGAAAAATCCCATAAAAATTCTCAAAAACATCTGAATATTTGAAAAATATAAAAATATTTTTGTTTCCTATTTTTGAGCATTTTTATTTTTAATAAATTGTTGAAGCTTGCTTTTGCCTTGTTTGCTTGTTTATTTCATTATTTTGAAAATACATAAATAATTTTTTTTGCAAATTAAAAATTAATAAAAATATGCTTTTTATTCTTTGATTAGGACTACTTCTACATTTATGTGCTCCTTGTGTTCGACCCTGGTCTCTATATCGAGTTAAAAAATAGCGGAGACCGCTAACATTCGATTTTGTGTGTTTTATTATCTTATTTATGTGGTTTTGATTTTTTCTTGATTGACCAAATTGATTAGTTGAGAACAACAACTTGTAATTATTTTTCCATCTTAGCCGATCTCAATTTTCGTGTCATCAGGCCGTAGAATACCCACCTCCAACCCCCGATAGAACCGGGCCTCCTGTAGGGGTCGTTGTAGTTGACATGGTTACTTCTTTCGCCGTCAACCTTCGACATCTTCGATTGTTCTGTCGCTGTTGCTGAGTCCTCCCTCAGCCTCCCCCCTCGTGGTTTCTCTTCTCTCGCACGCGCGCTCTCCTCCTTGGGTTTCTTCTGCTCGTCGGCCATTGTTGATGAACCTATGGGTTGTGATTTGGGTCTGTGTTATGCATCTTGCTCCTCATTATTATTAAATATATGATTTGGAGGAGAAGTGCTTCTGCTAGTACTCCTATTAGGACTATATCAATCAATATAGGATTCTGAATGGCGGCGACGAGATTCTCCCTCTTTGTTCTGTTATGTTCGGTTCTAACCATGTTAAACTCCTACTAGGATTAGATAAGCAGCAATAGCCAATAGCATCGGGTTGTTGGAGATCTCGTCGATCTTATTCCTCATCTTCCATCGACAAATCCTTTTGAAGTTTTAGTTATGGTTTAGTTCAAGACGGTTCATTCCCTTAGATATTTAATATTATAGGAAAACTAGTTAACATTAATATATTAGATATCATTTATCATAGCCGTTATTAGGGGAAAATGATTGAAATCATTATTGATCGACATGAACAGGGAATATGATTGGCAATTACAACTGACCTATATTTTTTGTATCTTAGAAGAGAACCCCAGATTAATGGAAAACGTAACAGAAAGCATCATGTGAGATTACTCTTTCGAAATGGCTATCTTATATTCAAAGAATTCTACCAATCTTTTTATTCTAAAGAAGCCCACCATCCGCTAAAGCATTATACATTATTTACTTGAATACATTTTGAGGTCGAAGAAGGTAACGTAATGGTCATCCACAACAGGAGAAATAGTATCTAATCTCTCAAAAAGATATCATATGTTCCATTGCATTGGAGATTTGTTCTTACGTAGGGATTTGGCACAACTGAATCTGGATGTTTATTTTCTTTTTTTAGGAGCGCATTGCGCAAAGTAATGTTTTTATTATGGGCAAAACAATGGGCAGAAGGATGCAACACACTAAAATCAGCTTCGGTACCTGTTTTGGAGTTCCGGTAGGGGATATTTTTGACAGGAGGTTTGACCTCGTACATCATAGAAATGTCAAAAATATGAATCAGATTTGACAAATAATAGACTTGTCATATGAAAGATATTGCAATGGAAGAACAAATGTTGATTGCAATGTGAAATCACATGGATACAATGTTTAAGCGCTCGCCGGTTCACGAATTACACAAGATATGAATTTATACCTTTGATGTGTATAGTTTATAAAGGAAAACTTATTGATTTAAGTACAATCCGATGAAGCTTGTACTCACGAATGCGATGATGCATCACAATTCTCCCACGAACTTGAGAGATGATTATCTCAACCAATTATCCATGCTAAAAGTGATCTAGATGGATCACCTTTCTCCTGATTTTTTCTTACAAAATTGACATCTTCTCGAGAACGAAGCACAGAGTAGAAGTGCACTCTCCTCGCAATTGAGCACACTAATGGGTGGTAGAGGATGGATGGCCAAAGGGATAGGGTGGAGCACTCTATAGACGAACTAGAAAAAGATTAAATCTCTTCCCTATTTTTTCTCCTTTTTCTAATAGGACTAAAGAGCATTTGGAGTGGAATGAATATATAATTGAAGGCCTAGCTTCTCTTTTGTAGTAAGGGATGGCCAAAAGAGAGTAGTAGAGAGTGAAGACACTCTACGCTCTCTCCTCTCTTTAAATTCAACTCCTTATTGAATTTGGTCTTTGGTAATTGTGGAATAATTTATTTAATTATAATAAATTATTATGAGATAATGATAAAAACATTTCACATTAATTATTAAATCCAATTCATTATCCAAAATAAAATATAAATGCACTCCACAATTACTTAATGGAGAATATAAATCCTACTTACATCAACATTAATTAATATGTGAATCATATTTACATGTCTTAATAATAAAGATGAATCACACGAGAGTGAGAAATCGAGTGACGGCGAGATCACTTTTCTCTAGATTTCCTTCTTACTCTAGGGATTTTCTTCCTATCTTGCTTGCAATAGACGAGCTTGTTGGCATTTGATAATCAAGGAAATCGAGGGTCGTACGATTTCACAAGGCGAAACCGCAGTCGTAGTATTGACCGCTCAAAATCCCTAATTAATCAACAATGAACCCACACAATATAAGTCAAGCAATGAAGAAAAAGAGTGGAGTCAAATTTATTTTTAACTCTACATAAAAGATGTATAGGTGCAAGTATGTAGAGAGTTCGAACACATGGAGCAAGGCAGGATAGATCAATCAAAGGCCAAGTGTGTGATGTGATCAATGTGTCTACAAAATGCAAATGTTTTGTGGGTTTTTAATTTTTAATTTTTTTATTTTTAATTTTGTATTTTGATTTTTAATTTTTTGATTTTATATTTTCTTTTTGGATTTTATATTTTTATATTTTCTTTTTCAATATTGGAATATATATATAATATAAGAAAAGAGGTGCTAGGATATTTACAAATATAGGGTAAAATAGTCAAAAATTAAGAAATAAAATATTTTTGGTCTTTTTATATTATTTTACTATTTTTATGATTTTTGGGGATTTTTCTAAATGTTTTTGGTATTTTTAAAAGTCAAAATAAAGAAAGCAGTGGATAAAGGTGCTGGCCAAAATTAAAATGGGAATGAAAAATAGCAAACAGTATCAAAATTTTTCCAAATTAATTTTAAAATAAAGATAATAAAATAGAGAAACCACAAGAACAGAGTTTGTATTTTAGGAATTTTCTAGGATTTTTTAGATTTTTTGAAGTTTTTGGGTATTTTCTAATTTTTAAGGTTTTGGCTTTGAGATTTTTAGTGATTTTTGGAACGACACTAGAATATACTAAAATAGACCTTAGGTATTTTTTTTGGAATTTTTCAAAGTGTTTTAATAATTTTTTTGGTATTTTTTAATGCAAATAGTAGCTAAAATGCATGTTTTTGATTTTTAATAACTATTAAAATGGAACAAAAATGCAATGCAAAATTATGGCGTGAATGTGCAATGCAACAGGAGCCTATGCTATTTTTTTGTGAATTTTTCGAGTTAAAATGATGCGTGAAATAAAAATGTGAAGCACACAAAAATACTAAGCCTAGTAGGGGTATAAATGCAAATAGACAAACAACTAGGGGCTAAATTGCAATTTTCACGCAAAATTTAAAAACTAAATAAAATATTTAATGGACCAAACACAAATATCTAGACCCACAAAAGTATCCCTGCAAATAACCCACCAGGGCGCATGACTGGCACGCGCCTGGGAGGGACCTGTTCGTAATATCCAAAACTCCAAGGGGTTTACATGCAATGTTTCCAAAACTTTTATACTTAATACAAAAATTACTAGACTAAAGCGAAATAAGGAAATCCTGGAGGGGTCCTGTGCAAAATACCCTCACCTCACGTGTACTGGTCACGTGAGGTGACGTGGCCAAGACCTAATTGCAAATAATGAAAGTTCGGGGGCCTAAATTTAATTTTTACAAAACTTTTTGAACTACAGAGAAATGTTTAAGGACTAAATAAAAATACAAAAATGCGGGGGGTAAAGTTTGCAAAATACCCCTCGCGCGCGATCCAACGGGCACATCCTCACTAATACACGTGGCAGCGATCCAACGACCCGTACCCCTTCGCGCTATGCGGCTGAGATTAGATCTCCCTCGGATGATCTGACGGTCGACGTGCAAGGAAATCGGACGGTAGCTGTGCAACCTGGAGCGGCAGCCCGATCCGACGGCTGGGAGACGCGGGGGAAGAACGGGGAAGAACGCCGGCGAGGCGAACTTCCCCGAGGCTGATCTCCGTGCTCCGGTGTCCTCTAGGATTCAAAATGGGGCTGCGGGCTCCTGGCGGCATCCTTAAGATGCTGGTGGGCCCAAAAAGCCTCGACGGTGGCCGAGGTTTGCTGGAGATGCTGGCGGAGTTGGAGGAGCTTGAGCGGCTCCGGCGAAGGCCAAAATGGCCCCCAGGCGTGCGTTGAAGTCCAAGCACCTGCAAAAAGGCGTGAGAGGACCCAAGGCAAAGTGCCTGGGTCCCACGGTGGTGAAAAGGTGGCGCGAAACGATATGGAGGTGGTCGGCCGGACGGGCGCTCCGGCGATGTTGGAATGGGTGAATATTCGATCAATGAAACTTAAAATTTCTAGAGGGCTTTTAATCCTAAGGCTACGGGAAACAAAATACGACAAAAATAAAAGGGAAATAGTGGCACCTTGACGGTGTGGACCGGAGGGAAGTTCCTCGACGCCGGCGGTGGTGGCGGAGGTTGTGGAAGCCGCCTCGAGCCTTGCTCGACCCGCCTGAGACTCGCTGAAGGGAGCTGTCACCTCCCAGGATCGATTAGGCACGAAAAGGGAGCTTAGCTATGGAAATGAGGGGTTCAAACTTTGAATCAAAGTCGGGTGTGCGTTATAAGATGTTTGACTCTGTGACTGGGGCGCTCCAAAGATCGAGGTCTATCGGGCGACACGATGATCCAACCCTGGATATAAACATTGGGCGTGATAGACCAAGGATCGAGGGTCAAAAGTCATGAAGGAGTCGATCTCAAAATGTGTAGGATGAAGCCCGTAAAAATCGACAAAAATGACCAAAAACCAATGTTTTAACATGCTACAGGGGTGGAGGGCAGACAGTTGACCGATGTCAACGAAGACTGCCCCCTGGTTGGTCCACGTGGACCAACCAGGAAAAACCCCTGGAAAAATTGTTTATAAAATCAATTAAAAATAGAAAATGAATTATTTAGTTCTAGGTTTTTAAATAAAAAATGTTCAAAATTTTATAAATTATTTTATGGTGATTTTTAATTATTTTTATGAGGTATATTTTTACAAGTTGCCTATTATGCCCTTTGTAGGTACATATACCTATAGCTCCACCAAATACGAAACCACCGCATTAAATAGCTTATTTTTAATTATATACAATTAAAGGTGAGTTTGCTGCATTTGGAGTTTTTATTTGTGAGATATGGGTCTGGGAAGTTGGGATTCTGGATTTTTATTCAGACCATAACTTTTTATCTGTACATGATTTTTTAGTGAAATCAATTTTGTAATTTTATTTATTAAATTATCTACAACTTTCAAGAACAAAGTTTCTTTATTTGAGGTATAAAAAGTGGAACCAAAAATAGGTGCTAAAATGAATAAAGAATGAATAGAAAAACATTGTATTCTGGATCTTATCTCCCCCTACTTTATTCCTTGTCGACCTATTCATCAAGATGCCTAGGTCTCGAGGTTTCGTGTCATAAAATATTTACAATATTTCACTCTTTTTCTTTTCTTTTATTTATTCTATAATTTTGTCTTTAATTATAGTATTTTATATATTAATTACATGCACATGCATGAATGCTAAGATGATGGATTTAATGCTATTTACACGCATTTGCTAGGGTTTTTGAGGCCAAAATGATAGAATAAAGATGATGAAATGTGGATTCATCATCCCCCTATACTTTACCTTTGCTAGTCCCTAGCAAACACTTATGCAATAAGTGAAAAAAAGAAAAAGAAAGAAAAGGAAAAGAAGAACTTGGATTAAATTTAATTATCAAACTTGTCTTCACAAAATCAAAGTTTGGAGCTTAAGTCGGACCTTTGGAATTTTAGTGTGGGCGGAACCTCAATGAGAACCAAATTTGAAATTCAACTGTCCCTGAGAATCCCAAAACTCTACCCAAATCTCCTCAATAGCCAGGTCAGAAATATTTCAACTCATACGCAAACTCTTATGACTATGAATCTGACTCGCACAGTGTAAGTGATAGTGGCTCTACCCAACTAAAATGACAAAGAAACTGACTTCTCCAGTACGACAACCCAATGATTCCCCAATCCAATAACTCCATCCTCGAGGAGCGGGGTATTCCTTTCTAAGTTCAAGTGGCAATTAGCTCAAGAGGAGGGGGTGAAGAGAAGAATGGACGGTAGCCAGTGTAGCTACCTATCCTGGGATGCAAGACCAGTGTAGTCAAGTCATCCAGCTGCAGGCTCACATGATATGACTTTGTAACTCAAGCTTGCTTCTTGGCTTTACAACATTTGTACATACTTTGCAGGCATTTTATTTTTTTGTACAAGCCTGACCATTTTTTTTGAAATACTATTCACAGCAGCATTTACATAAGGAGTTTTTCCTCTTGAGCCAGTAGACTATCCCTCTTTTGAAGCTTTATTGCAACCCACACTCTCCTGTCTTTTGACTTCCTCATCACTGGACGGGTTGGGGTGCACTTCCCTCCCTAGAGGAGGACAAGTGTTTCCACTTGTGCGCGTCTCATACCGGCAAATCCAATCCCCTCACCACTCCAACTGAGTTGAGCCAAGTGAAAGGTGCAGGTGTCCAAGTTAGGTCATTATCAACAAGAGTCGTGCGTGTGCTCCAAAATACTCTACTTAGGCAATCAAGAATCCATTGAACCAAGTCCCGTAATCCTCAAAGAATTAAGTCAACTAGACCTGAAGTACCTCAAACCCAGTTCCTATAAGGTTCCTGTCATTATGTAGATTTTAAGGTCCAATCAAGCTCCATCTCCGAATTTTACTTAGACTTGTTCAACTATCAAACTCAATCCGAAAAATGCTCATGCTATGCAATGCAAAAAATATTTTTGTGATGCAATTTTCAAATATTTTGAATTTTTTATGGATTTTTGAAAAGATGATGATGCACATGCATTTTTTGTATTTTTCAAAAAGGTTTTTCAAATGTTTTTGGATTTTAATTTTTGCAAATGTTTTTGGGATTTTTGAAAGCAAAAAGTTTTGGCTAAAAACTGGGTTAAAAATATGTACACGAGAGTGCTTCTTATATATACAAGAAGTGGATTTTAAGAATTTTCAAGGGTAAGTGACCTATTTTATAAGCATATATAATGGATTTTGGTGTGAGATGTATGTATTCCTCAAACTTATTTGACACAGGTTTTTCAAACAATTTTATAAACTATAATCCAAAATAATTTTTACAAATATTTTACAAACATGTACACACATTTGAAAACCATTTTGCAAAGGTTTTCCAAACAGTATATATAGATTTTTCAAAATAATTTTGCAACCATTTTTTCAAACCATTTGCAAATCATTTTTTTCAAACTTTTTATTTCACACAAAGAAAATAAATTTTACAAATCACGTATTTTTACAAAGTTTGAAAACATGTAACAAAACATTTTCAAAATAGTTTTCAATAAATGTTCACAAAGATTTTCAAACTATTTTTCAAACATTTTGCAAAAAACATTTTCACCTGATTTATTAATCAGTAAATACAAAAAGAATTTGAGGAATGGTAACATCTTTTTATTAAGGATTTTTGATGAATTTTAAAGAATTAATAGCCATATTATTAGGAAAATACGAAAGTACGAGTTATGGATAAAGTATATACGTAGTATATACGACCCCCCTATACTTAGCTTGAGCTATGTCCACATAGATCGGAGAGAAAAGAGAAGACATAACTCGTACTAAGTATAGGCAAGTCTAAAGAATAAATAAATGAACCAATGAGAAGTTGACCGTCCCCCCTATACTTAGGATCAAATAATCCTAAGTATAGCAGTCTGTACACAACTCAGGGAGGGTCAAGGGTGGGAATGAACAGATCGTACTCAAATTGTCTCCCCCTATACTTAGGGTCAGATATCCCTAAGTATAGACAAGAAGATGAGACAATGGAGAGGATCGAAAAGAATAGAACAACTCGGGGTGCACACCCCCCTATACTTAGGACAAAGTACGTCCTAAGTACAGAAAACTGTCTACAAGGGGCGACACCTTTTTGATAGATAAAGAAAATAGAGAAGGAAAAGAAGAAAAGATATCAAAGAATGATATAGACAGATGGATATATACAGCGGAAGATGGAAGTGATCACCATGTATGAGATGTAACTGATATGAGTCAAAGAACACATCTCATACCAGAAGAATGGGGGCAACATCAACGGTCGGCGGATCATGATCTAGATATAGCTTCAGGCACTGATCGTTGACACGGAAGGTAGAGGAAGATGACGGTTCAGATATATCAATGCTGCCATTGTCATATACCTTCCTGACCACAGAAGGACCTTTCCACTTGCTCTGTAATTTCCCTGGAAATAATTTCAGCCTGGATTCAAACAACCATATGCGTTGATCTGGCTCAAACTGTTTATGGCTGATATGAGAATCGTGCCATGTTTTCACTTTTTCCTTGCACTGTAGGCTGCTAGAAAAGGTTGTATCTCTCAGTTCCTCTAGGGCTGCCAACTCTGCTCTCCTATGGTCTCCTATACTCTCGGGATCCAACAATAACTCAGTGACTGCCCAAAGTGACTTGTGCTTTATTTCCACTGGCAGATGGCATGGCTTGCCAAAGACGAGTCGAAAGGGAGATGTTCCTAATGGATTCTTGAAGGAAGTCCGATAGGCCCACAGGACCGAGTCCAAAAGCTGTGACCAATCTTTTCGGTATGGGCGGACAACCTTCTGCAGGATAGTCTTTATCTCCCGGTTCGATACTTCGGCAAGACCATTAGTCTGAGGGTGATACGGCGTGGCAACACGATGGTCAATGCCGAACTCGTCTGCAAGGGCCCTAACCTTGTCATTGATGAAGTGAGACCCCCCGTCTGAAATCAAGACTCTAGGTACCCCGAACCGTGAAATGGTATTTTTCCTCAAAAATTTACACACAGTCTTAGCATCTGCGGCTCGGGCGGGGATGGCCTCAACCCATCGGCTGACATAATCTACAGCGAGCAAAATGTGCTCAAACCCCTGACTCTTAGGAAATGGGCCCATGAAATCAATCCCCATGCATCAAAAACCTCACAAAAGTGAATGGGTTGCATGGGCATCATGTCTCTCTGTCCGCAGGTTCCCATCTTCTGACAGTCAGTACATCTCTTCACGAACTCATCTGAATCCTTGAAGAGAGTAGGCCACTATAGGCCGGATTGAAGCACCTTTTGTGCTATCCTTCTCCCAGAATGATGTCCTCCTGCCTCAATCTTGTGGCAGTATGTGAGGACGCTATGCTGCTCTTCTTGAGGAATGCACCTCCTCCAGATACTGTCCCCTCCTTCATGATAAAGGACGGGATCCTCCCAATGGTAAAGCTTGGCCTTCGCCAGGAAGGTCTTGAGCTTCTTCCTGGGCCAACCTTGTGGAACCGTCTTGGCGACAAGATAGTTCACAATGTCGGCATACCATGGGAGCGAGGTGATAGCCAAGATCGCCTCATCTGGAAATGTCTCGGTGATAGGTGCGCTGGGCTCAGATTCCTCAAGATTCTCCAATCGGGAGAGGTGATCCGCCACCACATTTTTGACTCCAGGATTATCCTTAATCTCAATATCAAATTCTTGGAGCAGATGGATCCATCTGGTAAGGCGTGCTTTGGCATCCTTCTTAGCCATTAAGTACTGGATGGCGGTGTGATCTGTGTAGATAGTCACTCTAGATCCGAGAATATAAGATCTATACTTATCCAAAGCAAAGACTACGGCCAGCATCTCTTTTTCTGTCACAGTATAATTCTGCTGAGCGGCATCCAAAGTACGGCTGGCGTAGTGAATGGCGAACGACAATCCATCCCTCCTCTGTCCAAGCACAGCCCCAACAGCAAAATTTGAAGCATCCGTCATGATCTCGAATGGGAGAGACCAATCGGGTGGCTGAAGGGCAGGAGCCGAAACAACCATACTCTTGAGAGTCTCAAAAGACGCATTCGTCAGCAGATCAGTAAGCGGTCGGGCAATACGACTGAAGTCCTGAATGAACCGTCGGTAGAAACCGACATGCCCCAGAAAAGACCGCAATTGACGTAGATTGGATGGTGGATTGAGTTTTCTAATGATATCCACCTTGGCCGGATCGACCTCCATGCCCCTGTTGGAGATGATATGACCAAGGACCGTCCCTTGAGTCACCATAAAGTGGATCTTCTCCCAAGACAATACGAGATTGACCTCAATGCAGCGCTGAAGCACACAGTCTAGGCAGTCAAGACAAGCATCAAACCCATCGCCATAGACCGAGAAGTCATCCATGAAGACCTCTAACAGTCACCCACCATGTCCGAGAATATGGACAACATGCACCTTTGGAATGTCGCCGGAGCGTTACATAGACCAAAGGGCATCCGTCTGAAAGCATACGTCCCAAACGGACAGGTGAATGTCATTTTCTCCTAGTCTTCGGGCGCAATGGCCACCTGATTATATCCGGAGTACCCGTCAAGAAAACAATAGTGACTCTTCCCAGCTAGCCTCTCGATAATCTGATCAATGAATGGCAGTGGGAAATGATCCTTCTTAGTGGACTCATTCAATTGTCTGTAGTCCACACAGACCCTCCAAGAAGTGGGTACCCGGGTAGCTATCTCCTCTCCAGACTCACTCACAACTGTAGTAATATCCGTCTTCTTGGGTACCACATGTAATGGACTAACCCACTTGGAGTCGGAGATGGGGTAGATAAAATCGGCGCTCCACCACTTCGATATTTCTTTCATGACCACATCTCAAAGATTCGGGTTCAGCCGCCGCTGGAACTCACGCGACGGCCTAGCGTCCTCCTCAAGATAAATGTGGTGGGAGCACAGAGCCGGACTAATCCCCTGGAGATCAGCTATACTCCATCCTATCGCCTTGCAGTTTCTTTCAAGAACCTCCATCAGACGAGATTCTTGTTCTCCAGTCAAACCTGCTGAGATAATGACTGGGTGCATTTCTGGCTCACCCGCAAGGAATCTATACTTCAGTGGCTGCGGCAAGGGTTTACGTTCTGAACAACTGGGAGGTGGCAGTTCTGGCTTCTGATATGTCTGTGTGAAGGCGATCCGGTCTGCATGTGAGAACTCTCGCTCTACATGAATCTCTGACGAAGGGATCCCTGCTGAATCTTCAACAAACTGCATTGGCTCGCATTCTGTCCTAGCTATCAGCTCAGAGGGAATTAGACACAGTAAATATTCATTAAAATCATCCCAATCGATGTCTGAATCCGAGGGATCTGAAGTAGAAGAACAAGACTAAAAATCATCAGCACCACTCGTCCCAACACTATCAACCACAAAAGTATCCTTGTCCAGGGTGTGCTTTCCAGGCTCTCGACTGCCGTAAGCTGTAAGTACGGTGAATCTGTAGGCAAGGCGAGAGTCTGTGCTACAGGATCTATCCAATTGGATTCACCATCTATCATCACAAAATCGCACTCCTGGTGGATGTCTAGCTCTTCCTCTGTCATCTGCGCGGCTTCGCTGGACTGCTCTGAGCATTCTAATTCTCTCGCTCTGGTTTCCTCGATCGTCTCTATTTGTACGCTTTTGCCCTCTACGCGAAAACATACCTTCCCACTATCATGATCGGTCACCACCTTTGCTGTGGCCAAGAATGGGCGTCCAAGTATGATGGGGGAATCGGTTACCGACTCAGGGATCTCCATGTCCAACACAACGAAGTCCACGGGGAATTTCAGGCCCTGAACGGTAACGACCACGTCTCTCAATATCACCTTTGGACTCTTAGTCGACCTATCAGCAAACTGAAGGACTGTCCTGCTCCTAAGAAGAGGACCAAACTCGAATCGATCGAGTAAGGCTACCGGAAGAAGGTTAATAGAAGAGCCACTGTCTAATAGAGTACGATCAAACTGCTGCTCCTAAATCTCGCATCTGACATAGGGAGCTCCTGCATCTGGTCTCTTTGCTGCCAGTTTGTTCTGAATGGTACAACAAGTGGAATGGGTGAGCACATGGATCTGATCTCTGTGATTCCTCCTCTTCCTGCGGATGGTAGTCTTCTCTTTCAAGTTCTTTTTGAAGAGGGGGATGTGCTCAAGTGCTTCCTGTAGAGTCAGCTGAATGTGGAATCGATCAATCATCTGATTGCTGAACTCTACCTGTTGGTCCTTTTTTGGATTTTCTCTTTTATTCCCCTTCGCCCGATGAAGTGCTTCAGGAAAGGGGATGGTAGGGGCCTCCTCAGATGGAGGACTAGGACGAGGCTCCTGCACCTATGAAGGAATAGAATTCATACCATGATCATCATTCAACACATATGGATTTGAAGTGTAAACAAAAACCTTTCCTTTATTCATATTCTTGTTCTTTTTGTTGTTACCACAGTCCATAGATACAAAAGGTGATAACACCACAATAGGAAGCTCAACAAAAGTAGATGTGGTGGCCTCAGTACCACCACTGGCACCTGTCTTCGCAGCATAAGCACCGCGCTCTGGCTCTGCATCCAAAATGGTGGCTTCAGCACCACCGTCTGCATCTGGTGTCTCGACGGCCTCAGTACCGTCGTCTGGAACTCCATCATTGGTGGCATCAGCACCACTGTCTTCAATGTCATCAGCAGCATCAGCACCGCTCCTCTGCTCATCTGGCACTCCTGATTCTGCTTGTGGTTGTTGCTCAGATGCGGCGTCGCCGGCTGGCATCCTACCGCTCCTAGTTGTCACAAAATCAGTATCATACAAAGAAGAAGACATGTCACTCAAATAATCACTAGGAGAGGTATCCTCTGTAAACTGTACCTGCTCAGATTTCCTTTTCAGATTGTTCGGGTTTGGTTCAATCTGAGCTGGTATGGTGGCTTTGCCTTTGATTAAATCCCTCACCTCCTACCGGAACTCATCCATGTCCCGCCGATAGGATTCTCGATGTTCAGAGAGCAATCGGGAGAGGTCATCTAATGCTGGGTTCTCGAAGGCAGGTGCCTGAGAACATGATGTATTCCCCTGCTGGAAATGAGGCTGCTGCAGGTACTGGGTAGGATGGGTGTATGACTGCTGAGGCGGCTGACGCTGCCTCCACTGCCGGTTGTGATAGGCGGGACGAGGACCATGCAGGTATTGCTGCTGGTGGGCATACCGGGGCTGCTGCTACTGTGGCTGGCTGTTCTGATGTCCCTGAGCCGGAGGCTGCTGCTGAGATGAGTTGCCACCATTGCCCCAATGGAATCCAGGGTGATCGCGACGAATCCCGGGATGTGGGTACCGGTCGTACCAAATCCCATTGACTTCATCAATGGATCATGCTCGAAGGATGGTGGAGGTAGAACTGCCAGTGGCTGATCTGGCTGATAGACCACCATCTGAGTGTCTTGAGATGGTGGCTGCGATGGGTAGTACTATAGCAACGGGACTGGCTCTGCCTGAATATGGTTGACCTGGCGGTACTAGGCAGAGGGTTGGGATGAGCTGCTACTGCTGGCATCAGCTCGTGACCTGGGAGGTTGCTGTTGGGAAGAGGTTTGTGCCTCCTGGACGCAAAGAATCTGTGTCTTCAGGTCACTCATGGTCTTGGCAATCTGGTCCATCTGGGACATTCCTTGCATATGCTTCTTCTCGAGGATCTCGAGACGGTCCAGCTTCTCACTAATAATGCCCATATCGGTTGCGGCTGATTCGGCTTGGGCTGCGGCTGCCGACGGAGTGTGAGGACCGGCATCGATGCGGGCAATCCTTTGAAATGATCCCGCTCCTTAGTGGGGTTTCTGCTGCGTGTAGACGCGGGCTTTGGCCATGACTGTCGAGTTCTCTGCTATCCCTTCATAGATGGCCCAAACATCGTCTTCACCCTTGGAAAAATATGACCCACCACAAGAGGTATTAATAAGCCCCTGCAGCTCCGGTGTCAGCCCACAAAAGAAACTCTGAACCAGATTGGGCTTGGATATGTCATGGTGTGGACACTGGTCGATGAGCTATCTGAATCGATACCAAGCTTCATGGAATTGTTCATTCGGGATCATTACGAAGTTGCTGATCATTGCTCTTGCTGCATTTGTTTGGCTGAGAGGATAATACTTTTTCAGGTATGCGATCCAGAGTTCTGCCCATGTATCGACGAACCTCCCTAGATGTTTGAGCCAGTACGCAGCTCTATCAACCAACGAGAAGGGGAAGGCTATCATCTTGATAGTGTCCTCAGTCCCCAACCTGTCATGGATTGTGCTGCAGATCATTTCGAATTCTTGGAGGTGGAGGTGTGGCTCTTCGGTCGCCAGCCCATGAAATTTGGGAAGTAGCTGAATCGTGTGCGGGTGAAGCTCGAAATCTCCATGGATGGGAGGGAGTCGGATCCACCGATGTGTGAGTGAGACTGCTGGGTTGTGCAATTCTCTCATGATGGTCTGCGGCGGCCTCTCCTGGTTGGGTTCTCATCCCTCGTTCTCTACAACTGGTATATCACCTCCACCGCCACCGCCCCCAGGTCTGTTCTCTCGCATCTGTGCGATCTCTCTCATGAGGTCACCCATAAAGACTCCCTGGTCCTGGATCTGTCTCTGCATGGTCTCCAGGGATGCTAGAAGTGAGTTGTTGATGGCGGCTTGATCATATAAGAATGGAGGGTGCTCATGCTCATCCGGGTGTTCTCCTCTGTCAGCCATGTCTGGATTCTCTGAAAAAAGCAAAAGAACCCATCTCGGGTGCTGTCAAATGCTCTGAGCTCTGTGATGTACTAAATTCTGAGACTCTTGGACTGATGGAAGGAGAAGGGTGGTTGAGGGGGAACAGGGTGGAAGTGAACTCAGGCTCGGAGAGCGGACTCTCCGAGGTTGCCCTAGATGAATAAGGAGTGCTAGATAGCGGTGCCGAAAAACTAGGCCTAAGAGACCTCCTTCCCATCATCGTGATTATTGAGAAGAACAAGGTAAATGAAGAAGAAGAAGAGGGGGGGGGCAAAATTGCGCACAATTATGTTGTGTTTTTGACCTAAAATCAACTAGCAATCAAACACAATACAAGGGAATTCACCAACTCAACACGTGAAGCCGTGAAGGTTCGGCTTTTATCTTTGTAGTTTTTAGCTTGTTTTCAGGAAGCTATCTTTCAACGAGTCCTTAGAGCGCTACGCCTATAGGAGAGAGCGTACTGCCGAAAAAGTATTCCCGTACTTGTCCTCCTCCTGTGTAACCTGTAGCTTACGCTTTTTAAATTCCTTGTAACCCTTCCTGGATTCCTACTCAGCCAAAGAAAAAGAGGGAGGAAGCTGATAGGAGAAACCGATACTTCGGATCTCGCTCGCAACAGAATCACCCGTGAGCGTGCAAGATCCTACTCGGACGCAGACGGTGAGACAGACACATCCGTGAAGGCATGGCCTATGCTCGGTACTTTGGACAAGGTTGATGCTCACACAATAGTGAGTCACCAATGATGACCAAGCCCTACTCATCTACGTACGATAGTAGCGCCAATACTTCATAAATTCAGGCGATACACAAGGCAGCCACAAGCTGGGTTTTTGGCTCTAATCCTTACGAAGCACTCTGCTCACTTGGAAGGAGACCTTCCCATGCAACTAGATTACAAGTGAGGGTGTTACTCACCCCAAGCAATGAATCCAATTACCAATTTTATTTAGGTCAAATTTTCTTAGCAGTCCCTTTTTTAATTTTTTGGTGTTATCGCTTCTTTTGAGTAGATTCAAACAAGCGCCTAACATTTTTGTTTTTCTTGATTCCTACTTGATCCAAAAACAGAGTGAGAAAAGAGTCAGAAAAGCTGTGCAAGTCGGCACCAAGATGGAAATCTCACCTTTGTGCCTAAATGATGAATGCTAAGATAGAAGACTTACAACGCCTCCAGCTCTCTCCATGCGGGATGCAAAGCAGAAATTTTTAAACCTGA
Source organism: Ottelia alismoides (assembly GCA_037367405.1). NCBI lineage: Eukaryota > Viridiplantae > Streptophyta > Magnoliopsida > Alismatales > Hydrocharitaceae > Ottelia > Ottelia alismoides. Next base: position 33,011 of record JAZKJV010003284.1, on the reverse strand, counting down.
TCTAAATGCCGATATGCACATGGAAATCGTCCTAAGTAGGCAATTGCTAACGTTAAGAACAACAAGTTGACCACCGATCTCCAATCCTAAAGTGCGGTCTAGGCTCACCCCTCCTCCTCTCGACACATCGAGTTTAGGAGAAGCGCTTGGCGGGATGAGCTCGCGGCGCGACGGATCAAAGATGATGATTAACTGTTTAATTAAACTAAGTCCAAATACGCACTATAGGTACATGCAATGGTTATTAGGGTGTTTTGACCTAATCTAATCGATCAAGCAATGCCTAAAATCTAAGGGCTCATTCCACAAAAGAAAGGAAAAATAAAACAAACATCGGAAAATGATTGCGGAAAACATGATAAAATCCGCGGTGAGCCCCCAGGTGAACAGACACCTGGAAATTAGGCCCGAAGTGTCCTGAGTGTCCGAGTGTCCCTATATTATTGCAAATTATAAATAAATCTCTCTCTCACAAAAGAAAATGAAAACTAGCTAACACTCTCTCTCTCACTCCTCCTTCTCTCTCCTGTCGGCTTGGGCTAGAAAAGTCGACTCCGCTTCCCAAGGCTGCACCGGATCACCTAGGCGATCCTCCTCGCTCTACGGTCCCTCGCAAGAAGATAAGAAAAGAGAATGGTTAGAAAGCTCATAGGTATATATCAAAAACAAGAGAGATAAGGCAAGCAATAATGTAGAAAAATAAACACAATCAATCAAAAATGAGAACTATACGTTGTTGCTCCCCGGCAACGGTGCCATTTGATAATCAGGGAAATCGAGGGTCGTACGATTTCACAAGGCGAAACCGCAGTCGTAGTATTGACCGCTCAAAATCCCTAATTAATCAATAATGAACCCATACAATATAAGTCAAGCAATGAAGAATACGAGTGGAGTCAAATTTATTTTTAACTCTACATAAAAGATGTATAGGTGCAAGTATGTAGAGAGTTCGAACACAGGGAGCAAGGCATGATAGATCAATCAAAGGCTAAGTGTGTGATGTGATTAATGTGTCTACAAAATGCAAATGTTTTGTGGGTTTTTAATTTTTAATTTTTTTAAATTTTCTGATTTTATATTTCCTTTTTGGATTTTATATTTTTTATTTTCTTTTTCAATATTGGAATATATATACAATATAAGAAAAGAGGTGCTAGGCTATTTATAAATATAGGGAAAATAGTCAAAAATTAAGAAATAAAATATTTTTGGTCTTTTTATATTTTCTTACTATTTTTGTGATTTTTGGGGATTTTTCTAAATGTTTTTGGTATTTTTAAAAGTCAAAATAAGAAAACAGTGAATAAAGGTGCTAGCCGAAATTAAAATGGGAATGAAAAATAGCAAACAGTATCAAAATTTTTCCCAAATTAATTTTAAAATAAAGATAATAAAATAGAGAAACTACAGGAACTTAGTTTGTATTTTTAGGAACTTTCTAGGAATTTTTAGATTTTTTGAAGTTTTTGGGTATTTTCTAATTTTTAAGATTTTGGCTTTGAGATTTTTAGTGATTTTTGGACTGACACTAGAATATACTAAAATAGACCTTAGGTAATTTTTATGGAATTTTTCAAAGTGTTTTAATATTTTTTTAGTATTTTCTAATGCAAAAAGTAGCTAAAATGCATGTTTTTGATTTTTAATAAATATTAAATGGAACAAAAATGCAATGCAAAATTATGGCGTGAATGTGCAATGCAACAAGAGCCTATGCTATTTTTTGGGGAATTTTTCGAGTTAAAATGATGCTTGAAATAAATAAGACAAGCACACAAAAATACTAAGCCTGGTAGGGGTATAAATGCAAATAGGCAAACAACCATGGGCTAAGTTGCAATTTTCACGCAAAATTTATAACTAAGTAAAATATTTAATGGACCAAACACAAATATCCAGACTCACAAGGGTATCCCTGCAAATAACCCACCAGGGCGCGTGACTAGCACACGCCTGGGAGGGACCTGCTCGTAATATCCAAAACTCCAAGGGGTTTACATGCAATATTTCCAAAACTTTTATACTTAATACAAAAATTACTGGACTAAAGTGAAATAAGGAAACCCTGAAGGGGTCCTGCGTAAAATGCCCTCACCTCACGTGTTCTGGTCACATGAGGTGACATGGCCATGACCTAATTGCAAATACTGAATGTTCGGGGGCCTAGATTTATTTTTTACAAAACTTTTTGAACTACAGAGAAATGTTTAAGGACTAAATAAAAATACAAAAATGCGGGGGGTAAAGTTTGCAAAATACCCCTCGTGCGCGATCCAACGGCGGGCACACCCTCACTAATACATGTGGCGGCGATCCAACGGCCCGTACCCCTTCGCGCTATGCGGTTGAGATTAGATCTCCCTCGGATGATCTGACGGTCGACGTGCGAGGAGATCGGATGGTAGCTATGCAACTTGGAGCGGAGGCCCGATCCGACGGCTGGGAGATGCAGAGGAAGAATGGGGAAGAACGCCAGCGAGGCGAACTTCCCCGAGGCTGATCTCCGTGCTCCGAAGTCCTCTAGGCTTCAAAATAGGGCTGCAGGCTCCTCGTGGCATCCTCAAGATGCTGGTGGCCCAAAAAGCCTCGGCGGCGGCCGAGGTTCGCTGGAGATGCTGGCGGAGCTGGAGGAGCTCGAGCGGCTCCGGCGAAGGCCAAAATGGCCCCCAGACGTGCGTTGAAGTCCAAGCACCTGCAAAAAGGCGTGAGAGGACCCATGGCAAAGTGCCTGGGTCCCGCGGTGGTGAAAAGGTGGCGCGAAATGATATGGAGGTGGTCGGCCGGCGGGGCGCTCTGACAATGTTGGAATGGGTGAAGATTCGATCGATGAAACTTAAAATTTCTAGAGGGCCTTTAATCCTAAGGCTATGGGAAACAAAATGCGACAAAAATAAAAGGAAAACGTGGCTACCTCAACGGTGAAGATCGGAGGGAAGGGGGTGCCTCGACGCCGGCGAAGGCAGAGGTCGTGGAGCCACCTCAGGCAACGCTCGACCCTCCTGAAGGCATCAACAGAGAGCTGTCACCTTCCTGGAGCTTCAAGGATCGAAAGGGGAGCTAAACCTATGGAGTGAGGGGTTCAAACTTTGAATCAAAGTCGGGTGTGCGTTATAAGGTGTTTGACCCTATGACTAGTGTGCTCCAAAGATTGAGGTCTATCAAGCGACACGATGATCCAACCCTCGAGATAAACAGTGGGCGTGATAGACCAAGGATCGAGGGTCAAAAGTCATGAAGGAGTCGATCTCAAAATGTGCAAGATGAAGCCTGTAAAAATCGACAAAAATGACCAAAAACCAATGTTCTGACATGCTATAGGAGTGGAGGGCAGACAGTTGACCGAGGTCAACGAAGACTGCCCCCTGGTTGGTCCACGTGGACCAACCAGGAAAAACCCCTGGAAAAATTGTTTATAAAATCAATTAAAAATAGAAAATGAATTATTTAGTTCTAGGTTATTAAATAAAAAATGTTTGAAATTTTATGAATTATTTTATGGTGATTTTTAATTATTTTATGAGGTATATTTTTACAAGTTACCTATTATGCCCTTTGTAGGTACACATACCTATATATTTTATTATTTTATTTTTATTTTGTGTTTAATTTATTTAATTTTGTTTATTATTTTATATATTTGTAAAATACTTTTATACACTTAATTATATTTTTATTTTATTTTTCTGATGTATTTTGTACATTTAATAAAATAAAGGTATGTATTATAAAGGTATATTGATAGGTATAATAACTATGTATTTTATATACATGTATTTTATTTTGTATTTCTTTTGTATATTTATTCTGATTTTAATATAAATATTTATTATAAGTAATATGTACATAATTATAAAAATACAAAAATAATGAATAAATAATAAATTGAATATTTTAATCTGTACAAGTATACAATAAGGGTCCAAAACTCAACTTTCAAACCATAGCTCCGCCAAACACGAAACCACCGCCATTAAATAGCTTATTTTTAATATATACAAATAAAGGTGAGTTTGCTGCATTTGGAGTTTTATTTGTGAGATATGGGTCTGGGAATTTAGGATTCTGGATTTTTATTCAGACCATAACTTTTTATCTATACATGATTTTTCAGTGAAATCAATTTTGTAATTTTATTTATTAAATTATCTACAACTTTCAAGAACAAAGTTTCTTTATTTGAGGTATAAAAAGTGGAACCAAAAATAGGTCCCAAAATGAATAAAGAATGAATAGAAAAACATTGTATTCTGTACCTTATCTCCCCCTACTTTATTCCTTGTCGACCTATTCATCAAGATGCCCAGGTCTCGGGGTTTCGGGTCATAAAATATTTACAATATTTTACTCTTTTTATTTTCTTTTATTTATTCTATAATTTTGGCTTTCATTACAGTATTTTATACACTAATTACATGCACATGCATGAATGCTAAGATGATGGATTTAATGCTATCTACACGCATTTGCTAGGGTTTTTGAGGCCAAAATGATAGAATAAAGATGATGAAATGTGGATTCATCAGTGTTGAGAAGGCTAACTCTCGTACGAAATCCTATCTCAGCTCATTATGTACATCACTTACCTCTTGAATGAACATTCTCAATGTGCTTATTGTGTAAGTTTTCTCTCAACAAGGTTGTTCATACAATACATTTTCCATACATGACTGAGATTTCCTGAGATTTCCTGGCTGGGTTAATTTGGATGAATTTTTAGAGACAAATGTTCCCTGACTCTACCTATGAGATTGTTACTTATACCCACCAATCTGAACCCACCAATGTTTGGTCTCGTGTTATTGGTCCATCATATTCTATTGGCAAAGATGTCCAACCTATGCCTTCTTATTTGGATATCACTTATAAAAACTCTGGCAATAAGATACCATGTGTTTTCCATTTGGTTTAATCAATAACCTGAGGCTGAAGCTTATGCACATTATCATATTTCCAATCCATGCTCATATATGGATTATTCTTAGTTTAAGGAAAATGGGACTATGCAAAAAGAAAGTTATTTCTCTCGTAAACAAGAACAGTACCTTAATGGCTCCAAATGAGAATTCAGATTTTTTTGAAGGAGAAGGCAAAGAACGCCACTACTTTAAAACCTCCACCATTAATCATAAGATCCCAAATACGAATATTCTTGATGCACGTAATTGTGATAAGATGAACACTTCTCGTTAAGAAGGCGCAAAGCACTATCCTAATCTCAAGGAATGCACGATGCCTTGTTCTAAACGGCTCAAAGATATGAAAATAAGTAGAAATCTTAAAATATCTGGGAAAACTGACACAAAATAATTCACAATTGAGTGTTGCATCGAAATCATTCAAACTCACAACCCACGAGAAATGAGGTGGGAAGAAAGCAAAAAGACCAATATGGACTCCAATCGCCACTCACTGCTTAACAAGGTATATTAGGTGCTTCTGATGTGAAAACTGGCATTTTTAACATACTTTGCTACAGATGCTAGGGTACAAGGTACATCACCAATGCATTCATGATCTCTCTATCACATGCCCATACTAAACGTCTTTACGGGATAAGGAACCCGCATCCCATTTCCTTCAACTTCTCTGGCCATTCTCCCTCTTTTCGCAATACTTTTCCCCACAATATTCATCTCCCCAAAAGGTTAAACTCAACATGGAAGTTGGATATTCAAGATGAAATTCCTTTTTCAATGAATAGAACCTTAGGTCTCTCTATACACTTGGAGACCTAGGGTTAGGGTTACAATAGAGGTTATCTCTAACACGAAGAGGTACATGGAAAACCCCTAGGTTTAGGGTTACATACAAAGCTCTCAACACGCCTCTTTAAGCTGAAGCATTTATATCAATCGTGCTCAGCTTGTTATAACATTTTTCAAACTGTATGCATGCGAGTGGCATGGTGAACAAGTTTGCAATATTATCTACGGATGGTACGTTGAGAGGTCGAAGTAGCCCTCTCGATATCAGATCTCTCGTATAGTGGCAATCAACTTCCATATGTTTTGTGCATTCGCGAAACATGGGATTGTTGGCTATGTGCATTTATGCACATGTATCGCATCTAAGCTCCATGACATTGGTGGGGGTGATATGAAGATTTGTGAGTATGAATTGAATCCATACTAGTTTTGTTGTAGCATGAGCCATGGCTTTATATTCATTCTCCTCATTTGAGCGAGAGACTCCTTCTTATTTCTTGCTTCCCCACGTCACCAAATTTCCTGCAGATAAGTGCACAAACCTATAGTGGACTTTCTATCTGCCACGTAACCTCCACAGTCTATAAATGAAGATGCCATGAGGTCAAAGATGTTCCCTTTGGTGAATAGTAGACTTCTCTAAGGGAAGGACTTGATGTACCTTAGAACAATCGTGCATGCATCGGAGTGAGCTAAAGTGGGAGAATCCATGAACTGCTTAACATCCCGATAATAAGAGAGATACTTGGCCGAGTGATGGTAAGGTATAATAACTTACCCACTAGGTGCTTGTATTGACCGGTATCTTCAATATTACCTAACTCATAGATATGTCCCTTAGAATCCATGGGTATCTTTGTTGGCTTGGATCCTACCATCCCTAGTTCCTGAAGCAAGTCAGTGGCATACTTTCGTAGCGACATGACTAATACTTGCTTGGATCTTGCAATATTATTCCCCAAGAAGTATCATAGTTGCTAATGAATACCCATTCATTCGCCTTTATTCTTTTATTTTGTCTTTGAATCCCTAGATAAATAAATGTAAATACATCTAACTTGTACAAACAAACACACTAGTTGTTGTTTGTAAATAGTACATAAATACTTGTATTTAAATCCAAAAGAAAATAAAATAAAAATAAATGAAGTATCAAAGATATTGAATGACACTAAACCCCAAGACAAAGTCAACACTGACTTGGTCGCCATGGAATAAAGTGGGTGGGGGGGGGGGGGGTAAGGGACATATACTATATATAAACCCTAATTATTTATCCGTAAAGTATACATCTCTACACCAATTTTTTCTTCATTTTATACACTACAAATAATAAAATGATTAACGTGAAACTTGTATATATTAATGTATATAAAATAATAAGATTAATTGCATATAAAAATAATGCACAGTGAACTGAGATAAACAGATGAAAAAGCCATGAGTCGAATTTTACAAATCAATATCTTGTTCATATGAATTAAAAATTCACCAAATCATCTCCATTGTATTTAAAAATTAATTATCTATTTAATAAAGGTGGTTTCATTAAGAACGAAGTTAAGATGTAAAAGTTGGCTTCTTGGGTTCCCATTATGCTATGTATCTGTATATTTATTCATATAATTTATTCCTTACATTTTTACTCTACTTATAATTTTAAATACATGTAAATATTATTTAAAATATATAAAAATATAAACATAAAATAAAGTAATTAAAAATACATTGAAATAAATAAATAATACATTAAATGTATAGGTGTGCTTTACCTATAAAATGTATATATATATAATTATTTACATACATAAACAAACTAATGAAATAAAATTAAAAAATGTAAAAATGTATTTTAGTATATTATAAATATATAAAATATGTAAATACAATAACAAATATAAAAAATGAAAATAAAGTACATAAAACTTAGGTATATATACATATAATTATACTTGTAAAAATTAACACCTAATAAATAAGTCGATATAAATAAATAAATAAAAATCACCTAAAAAATAAAACTCACATGGACCAATGAGGAGGCGACGACAGTTGACCCAGGTCAACTACTCTGCCTCCCCTTTGGACCGGTCCATCATGGGTGTTTGTCTCATTTTGCCAAATTTTATAATTCGATCCAAACATCCTTTCCGATCAATTCCTTGATGAAATTTCTTCACAAAGCCATCAATTTTCACGCGGATCCAAAACCACGTTGAGTCAACCATCGATTCGCTCAAAAACCCTAAGTGAACACCACCCCCAGTCAACTTGTATATAATCAACTCTTCATCCATTTTTTATTTTCAATCCAATTTTTCCTACCACAATCTCTATATTCGAGTTTGTAGTGAAACCCTAGTGATAGGAGGAGTTTCCTGGTGAATCGAGGCAAGGAGAAGGAGGAGAGATCGAGATTCAAACCATCACTGGAGCTCCTCCGAGTGGTTTTACTCCCCAACTCTCCAGGTCAGATGATCCATCTATCTCATGTTCTTTTTATTCCTAGATTAATAAGCAGTGTAGTATTTAGTTTCGATTGATTGCATCTTATATAGCATAGAATTAAAAAAACTCATCGGAGCTCTAGACTTCAGCAACTGTCCCCCATGTTTTTCCTATGTTCTCACCACCATGACGATGCCATTTTCTTCCCCACCGCTTCTCTACTCTCCAGAGCACCACTAGTCACCTTGATCTTGCTCAGATCAGGAAATCAAACTTTAACACCTCCACTTCATCAGAGACCTCCACCTCACCTCACCTCACCTGTCATCCATCTCGATTAATTTTCAGACAAAGACCTTCGCCCTTGATAATTCAGAAGATCGGGGATCCTAGCGTCCGATCTTGAAGGGTATGCATTCTACGACAAGTCAGACCCGGCAATCATTGTATTGTTGCATCTCTCGGCACTCGAAACACAACCGATGGAATATATCAACAATCAACCCTTGATATAGATAAAACAATAAGGTGCGTGATGAAATTTATTATACCCTACAAATATGTGTATAATCACAAAGTATAAGGGTCGAACCACTAGAAGCAAACAGGGATAGGTATAATTGTTATTAATTAATAAAAATCAATAATTATTATTGTTGTACTTTTTTAGCTATTTTCTGATTTGTGGGGTTTTTTTAAATTATTTTTAATTTTTATGTATTATTAATTTTTTTTATTTTTAAAATTTTATTTTATTTTTAATTTTGCAATATTTTAGTTTCTTTTTTAAGATAATATATATATTTATATATAATAATAATACCAATAATATAGATATTATAAATAATATATAAGATATATAATAAATAAATATATGGTAATATATATATACAGGAACACTCACTTTTATTTTTTAAAGGTTTATAATATATATTAGGTATTTATAACTAATAATAACAAGTGTATAAGCTATGTATAATATATATGGTTTTATAATTTTAAATATAGTTATATATAGTAAAAATTTACGAAATAAAATGTTTTTGTTTTTAATTTTTTTTCTCTATATTTTGATTTTTAGATAATTTTTGCTAATTTTAGGTATTCTTAAAGATTAAAATATACAAACAGTGATGATATTATATAGGTCAGATTGTTTTGGTTTTTAAAAATAGATAATAAGTTTAAAAATGCCTAAAACTATTTTTAATATTTACTAGAATATATAAAGAAAAATACATAATAGAAAACGTTTTTTTTTTAATTTTACAGATTTTTTTTCTGATTTTTATAATTTTTTAGGATTTTATTATTTTGCTGCTTTTCTTTTATATTTTTTGCGATTTTTTGTCTGAAGTTATAATATATAGTAATATATACTCTAAATTTTTTAGAATTTTAAAGGAGGTTTTTAATTTTTTGTATTTTTATATGTAAACTGTGCAAAATTTAGCTCATGTTCTATTTTTAATAAAAGGAAAAACACTTAAATTCCTAGATAGAAACTATGGCCAACATCAGCATAATATCATACATTTTCTCAGAATTTTTAAGGTATGTGAGCTATTTCATAAAAATAGAAATGCAAGTATCAAAATATAATGCTAAAGGGGGTATTTTTGTAATAAAATTAAAAGTCAAGGGTCTGTATGTAAAATACCCAAAAGTTTTACACTTATATTACAATTTTACAGACCAAATATAAAAAACAAATACCAAGAGGGTTTATATGAAAATAACACAGGTGCCTTACATGGGTGGCCATGTGAGGTGACTTGACAAAGGACCTACTTGTAATTTACAAGAAGTTTGGGGAGCCAAATTTAAATTATACAGAAGTTTTTAAACATGCACAAATATTTACAGAATTAAACTATAAATATAAAAGTGGTGAGGAAAGTAATGCAAAATATCAAGGGTCAGTGCGTGCTTGGCGCGTGCGGCACAAATGGAGGGATCTGGCTTCGCCATGTCACCTCACACAAGAACCGACATTCTTGGATGCATGCCACTTCATTTAAATTCAACGGCCCAGAATAAATCTGGGCAGAGGCTCACATCTGACGACGGAGAAGGCAGGTGGAAGAATAGGGAAGCATGTCATCCTTGACTTCCTTTGGTCCTCGATTATTCACAGCATGAGCCTCCTCCAGTGAAGCTGACCAGCGCCCGAGCTTCCTACTATCATTCCTCGTGTACAAGAGGGGTAAACTAGCTCTGAGCCTCGTCAGAAGAGGCTTGGAGGTCCAGTTAAGTTCAGACTATCTGGGAACCCTTTCTCTGTTTAATCCAAGATTCATATGGGCTTCTAGACCATGTTTTCTATACAAAAAGATGTATGGATTGAGGGTGATCTCCATGTCCCATAATTGAAGCTTGTAGCAAAAGGAACGGGGGAGACAGAGTTTTTCTGGCTAAGGGCGAAGGAGGAGCTTCAACCTCTCCGATTTTTGCAAAATCAGAGGTGGGATGATGGGGGTTTCATTAGAGAAGCAAAGGGGACAAATAGTGGAGGTGAGAGTTGGTCAAAACGGTGATTAGAGATGGTGGAATAGGTCATCAGAGCCTAGCTCCAATGAATTACAACTAAACTTAGAATGGCTAAAATTGAACCTAAATGCATGAAATGAACGGTAGAATGAAATTCTAAAACTAAAATCTATCGAAGAAAGCAAGAAAAAGCAGCTCAACGGGGATACCTAGAGTAGAAGAGAACCTTCCACGGAGCTGGAAGCTTGGTGGTCGTGGATCGGCTCAACCTCCTTATCCTTGTCCACACTGATAGGTTGGGGAGCTTCATGTTGTCACCAAGATCTCAACCCAATTATTTCTTTGGGGTTACTTGGAGGTAGAGGGATCAAAATAAAAAATGGGGCTTTAAGGGGTTATTTATAGGCAAAGTTTTAGGGTTAACAGTTGAGGAGATTGCGTGGAGAAGGGAGTTGGTAAGTGGAGGATATGGTGTCAGTGTGCAGTAGGGTTGTGGGATCTACAAGATGGTGGGTTGCTCGAGGAGGAAGGGAGAATGGAGGTGTAGTGGAATTGGGGAGAAGAAGCAAGTCTCATGACTTCTGACAGAAGTCAGAGAGAAGGTAATGAATGTTGACCCATGGGTCAATAGTCGGGGTGTTCTGCTTAGTCCACATCAACCAACCAGAAATAAAGATGGCTAAATCCTTTATTAATCCCAAAATAAATAACAAATGAAATTATAAATTTTAGATCAAAACACAAAAAATGCTTGTTATTTTATGTAGTATTTTTATGGTATTTTTATTTATTTTTACAAATTAATTTATTAGGTGCTTATATTTACATGTATATACATAGGTATATATACTTATATTTAAAATATTTTAGTTTTATTTTGTATTTGATATATAATAATTATATTTACACATTTTATATATTTGTAATTTATTTAAATATATATTTATATATTTTTATTGTATTTTTTTGATTTTATTTATTTACTTAATAAATTGTGTATATGTATTACATAGGTATAGTTTACCTATATGCTTTATTAGTTTATTTATTTTAATGTATTTTTATTGATTTTATTTTATGTTTATTAATTAAATATGGTTCAAATAATATTTACAAGTACTTAAAATTGTAAGAAAGCTAAAAATACAAAGAATTATTTCCATAAATATTATATAGAGGAATACAATACAATAAAGACCCAAAAGCCAACTTTTTCATCTCAACTCCAAATTAAATGAAACCACATTCATTAAATAGATAATTTAATTATATGAACAATAAAGGTGAGTTTGGTTAATTTTGATTTCTTATGAAGGAGATACAAGTTTGTGATTTTTTTGCTGCTTTTTATTCTGTGTCCCAGGTTCACTTGTTATTTTTTATGAAATATTTTTTTATTTTTCCTTGTATTTTTATGTAACACTTTCATGTTGAGGGTTTTATTATTGAGGCATAAAAATAGGAAATAAAACAGGTGCCAAAAGGCTATTATTGATAGATACAAATTAGATTTTTCTGTGTGTTTGTGTATAGTTGCTCTGCCCTATCTCCCCCTGCTTTATTCCCTGTCAACCAAGTCATCATGATGTCCGGGTCTCGAGATCTAGGGTCATTCAGTGTCTTTAACACTTCATTCCTTTTTTTTCCATTATTCTCCTATTTAGGAATCAAATGCTAATATTTATACATTATTTATTAGTCAATAAGTGAATATTATTTTGTACAAATAAATGTTACATACATGCATTTAACTAGGGATTAAAGCCAAAATGAAAGAATAAAGGTGATGAAATGGAGATTCATCACTCCCTAATATTTTCCTTTGCTAGTCCCTATCAAACACTTATAACAATGAGTGTAGAAAAAGAAAATAAAGAAAAAAATGGAAAGAACTTGGAATGATTTTAACTCGTAAACATGTCTTCATAAAATCAAAGTTTGGAGCTCAATTAAGACCTTTGGATTTTAGGTTTGTTCGGAACCACATTCAGGTTAGGAATTGTGACTCAACAACCCTTAGGTTCCATGCTCCTCTATCCAGTTCAGTTCATAGCCTTGTTAGGACCATCCTTTAAGTCGCATACTCTTGCAACCTTGAAATGCCCAGTACCATGTGTGTGGATTGTGTTAGCTTTTACCAGACAAATCACTAAACTATTAAGTGATCTTCTCCTTTGGCAACTTGTCCTCAGGGAGATGGATATTTCCTTCTAAGATCAAGTGCATGTTAGTTCACAACCAAAAATGGGAGAATCTAACATAAGTGGAAATGGACCAGTGTAGTCGTATTTCCTTATGAAGTTCATCCAGTGTAACCAAATCTTTACCAAGAAACATGCTTTTTCTAGAAGCTTAAAATTTTAAAATTTTTTGGTAGAGGCTTCTTTTTGGATATTTTCTTTGTTGGCATTGCTCTGCATTATTATTATACCTTAAGAGATATAGAATCTTTTGTCCCACCCATATTTTGGGGTCGTGGTAAAAGTTGTGCTAGCAGACCATTCCTCATCCAAAGCTTTATTCAATCCAGTCTACAGTTGGTAGATGCCCATGCTATTAGAGGAAGTGGGTTGAAGTACAAGTTTCGACAGCCCCCAAGAATGGATCCTGAGACACCCTTGATGAAGCAGCCTAGTATCATCCCAACTTAGACTCCAAGATCTTTCAACAATCCATCTAGGTTGAGATAATTGTTAAATGCAGGGACTCTAGTCAAACCACTATCTCAAAGTCGTACGGATGACATGAAGGGCTAGTTAGATACATTGAGTCGACTCATGAACATAGTCTCATGGAATCTAAAGATTTAAGTCAAGGTGACCTAAAGCATCTCAGTTCCAGTCCTTAATGGGTTCCTCTGATTAAGTGGATTAAGGTCTAGACCAAGCTCCAATCTTCAGACTTAATTTAGACTTGTTCAATTGTCATGGTCATTCTAGAAAATACAGATGTTATACAATACAAGAAAATATTTTTGTGAAACTATTTTATGATTTTGGACTTTTTATGTAATTTTGAAAAGGTTTTGCAAATTTTTATGCAATAATTAAAAATATTTTGCAAATTTTTATGGGATTTTTGAAAAATTTTAAAATTTTAAGTGTTTTTTATAATGGGAATTTATAGACAAGTTAAGTTCCTGTTGTTATTTATAGGTTTGATATACAAGGGATAAATATGTATAAAAAGATGCTACAATTATATACATGGTTATCAAAATAGTTTAAAAATATTTTTACAAACATTTGGAAAAATTATTTTTGCAAATTATTTGAAAAATACTTTGGAAACATTTACGAAATTTCAAAAATCATTTTGCAAAGAATTTTCCAATGATATATATAGATTTTTTTCAAAATGTTTTTAGAACCATTTTCCATATCATTTGCAAACTGGATTTTCAAAACATTTTATTCAAAAAATGAAATAATTTTTGCAAATATTTACAACAGGTTTTTACAAAGGTTTGAAAACATTTTACAAAGATTATCCAAAATGGTTTTCAAAAGATTTTTCAAGACATTTTCTAAATATTTTCAAATCATTTTCCAAAAAAAATAAAATCAATTTATTAATGATTTTTGCATATAATTTTTGAGATATTTTAAAAATATTTATAGGGTATTCTTTATAATTGATTTATAATATCCCCTTACCCACTATAGTATTTTAGCAATAATATTCAAAAAATACGAAAGTACGAGTTATAGCTAAAGTATAACATGTATATACGTCTCCCTATACTTAGCTTGAGCTATATCCGCATAGTGATCAAAGAAAAAAGGAAGACAACTCATGCTAAGTATAGAAAAGTCTATACTACAATGACTAAAAAAATAGTAAGAAGTCGGTCATCGCCATATACTTAGGATCAACTAATCCTATGTATAGTAGATTATATACAAAATGGGGATAATCGAGTATTTAGAATGTACGAACTCAATAAACTTGGCTTGTTCTCCCTATACTTAGAGTGAAATATCCCTTAGATAGATTATCAACAAGTTGAGAGACAAGCAAGAGAACAAAAAATGAATAACCCGAATTTACTCGTCATCCCCTATACATAGGATGAAGCGTATCCTAAGAATATCATAGATGAATGGAATGAGTGATACAAATGAATGAAAGAATTGGAAAACTGAAATAAAAAGAAGAAAAGAAGGAAATCTATCAAAGACATTTTTCTCTATATTGTATGAATTGTCTGATGTTGTAGCTACGAACTCTTCATCAAATACAACTTGAACTGAATCTACAACGACTAGGAATGTGGCATGCTCTAGAAATGCCTTCAGCAACTGATTGTTGACGATGAATGATTGTGCGGCAGGTGAAAATTTTGATATAATAATGCTTCCATTGTCACGTACAATTCTTATAATGTATGGTCATGTCCATTTACTTTTCAATTTGCCTGGGAATATCTTCAACTTTATGTCAAATAGATGAACTTTCTGTCTAGATTAGCATGTCTTTCCTCTGATG
This sequence comes from Ottelia alismoides, assembly GCA_037367405.1. NCBI lineage: Eukaryota > Viridiplantae > Streptophyta > Magnoliopsida > Alismatales > Hydrocharitaceae > Ottelia > Ottelia alismoides. Next base: position 17,877 of record JAZKJV010003284.1, on the reverse strand, counting down.
TACCGATCATGCCAACGTTTGACCTTCTCTTTTAACATCAAGCTGTTATCGTATGTGTAGTTGATGAATTCACATTTCATCATCTTTATTCTATCATTTTGACCTCAAAAACCCTAGTAAAGGCGTGTAAATAGCATTAAATTCAGCATATTAGCATTCATGCATGTGCATGTAAATAGTGTATAAAATATTGTAATTAAAGCCAAAATTATAGAATAAATAAAAGAAAAGAAAAAGAATAAAATATTGTAAATATTTTATGACCCGAAATCCCGAGACATAGGCATCTCAATGAATAGGTCGACAAGGAATAAAGTAGGGGGAGATAAAGGCCAGAATACAATGAAAATTCCTTTGTTTTTAATTCATTCTTTATTTATTTTGGGACCTATTTTTGGTTCCACCTTTTATACTTCAAATAAAGAAACTTTGTATATGAAACTTGTAGATAATTAAATAAAGAAAAATACAAAATTGATTTCATTCAAAAATCATGTACAGATAAAAAGTTATGGTCTGAATAAAAATCCTGATTCCCAACGTCCCAGACCCGTATCTCACAAATGAAAACTCCAAATGCATCAAACTCACCTTTAATTGTATATAGTTAAAAATAAGCGATTTAATGGCGGTGGTTTCGCATTTGGCGGAGCTACGGTTTGAAAGTTGAGTTTTGGACCCTCATTGTATACTTGTATAGAATAAAATATTCAATTTATTCTTTATTCATTATTTTTATAATTTTATATTTTTATAATTTTGTAATTATTACTTGTAATATATATGTACATTAAAATCAGAAGAAAAACCCAAATAAACATAAAAATAAAAACACCTTTATATAAAACATAGGTATCATACCTATATACATACATGTATAAACTATACTAATATTTTATAAATATCTAAAACTTATCAAAAAATAAAATAAAAATACTTTTAGGTGTATAAAATCATTCTATAAATTTTGCAAAATACTAAATAAAAATAAAGAAACTAAAATCACAAAATAAAAATAAATTAATTAAAATATATAGGTAATAAACCTATAAAGGGCATAACAGGTAACTTGTAAAAATACACCTCGTAAAAATAACTAAAAATCATCATAAAGTAGTTTATAAAATAATAAATATTTTTTATTTAATAACCAAAATTTAATTCGTCCATTTTCTATTTTTAATTAAATTAACAAAATCATTTTCAAGGGTTTTTCCTGGTTGGTCCACGTGGACCAACCAGGTGCAAACCCTACTTGACCCCAGTCAACTAGGCGTCCTTCCCCCTGTAGCCCGTGTCAGGCCTAGTTTTTGGCCGCTTTGGCGGATTTTTCTAGGTCAAGACTTTCACCCTTTCGCCCCGATTCCTTCTGCAAAATTTTTCCTCGACCATCCATCTCACTCGCCCTATGATTATCTTGGGCCAAGGACCAGCGATTGCATCGATCTTCCTTGGTCTTTGGAGCACCATAGTCGTCTGGTCAAACCCAATAAAATGGACACCCGACTTCAATTTCAAATTCAAACCCCTCACTCCATAGGTTTAGCTCCCCTTTCGATCCTTGAAGCTCCAGGAAGGTGACAGCTCCCTGTTGACGCCTTCAAGAGGATCGAGCGTTGCCTGAGGTGGCTCCACGACCTCCGCCTTCGCCAGCGTCGAGGCACCCCCTTCCCTCTGGTCTTCACCATTAAGGTAGCCACGTTTCCCTTTTATTTTTCTCGCATTTTGTTTCCCGTAGCCTTAGGATTAAGACCTCTAGAAATTTTAAGATCGAATCTTCACCCATTCCAACATCGCCGGAGCGCCCCTCCGGCCGACCACCTCCATATCGTTTCGTGCCACCTTTTCGCCACCGTGGGACCCAGGCACTTTGCCCTGGGTCCTCTCACGCCTTTTTGCAGGTGCTTGGACTTCAACGCACGCCTGGGGGCCATTTTGGCCTTCGCCGGAGCCGCTCGAGCTTCTCCAGCTCTGCCAGTATCTCCAGGGAACCTCGGCCACCGCCGAGGATTTTTGGGCCCACCAGCATCTTGAGGACGCCGCCAGGAGCTCGCAGCCCCATTTTGAAGCCTAGAGGACATCGAAGCACGGAGATCAGCCTCGGGGAAGTTCGCCTCGTCGGCGTTCTTCCCCGTTCTTCCTCCGCGTCTCCCAGCCGTCAGATCGGGCCGCCGCTCCAGGTTGCACACCTACTATCCGATATCCTCGCACGTCGACCGTCAGACCATCCGAGGGATATCTAATCTCAGCCGCATAGCGCAAAGGGGTACGGGTCGTTGGAACGCCGCCATGTGTATTAGTGAGGACGTGCCCGCCGTTGGATCGCGCGCGAGGGGTATTTTGCAAACTTTACCCCCCGCATTTTTGTATTTTTATTTAGTCCTTAAACATTTCTCTGTAGTTCAAAAAGTTTTTTAAAAATTAAATCTAGGCCCCCGAACTTTTAGTATTTGCAATTAGGTCCTGGCCACACCACCTCATGTGACCAGTACATGTGAGGTGAGGGCATTTTGCATATGACCCCTCCTGGGTTTCCTTATTTCGCTTTAGTCTAATAATTTTTTGTATTAAGAATAAAAGTTTTAGAAACATTGCATGTAAACCCCTTGGAGTTTTGGATATTACGAACATGTCCCTCCCAGGCGCGTGCCAGTCACGCGCCCTGGTGGGTTATTTGCAGGGATACCCTTGCGGGTCTGGATATTTGTGTTTGGTCCATTAAATATTTTACTTAGTTATAAATTTTGCGTGAAAATTGCGACTTAGCCCCTGGTTGTTTGTCTATTTGCATTTATACCCCTGCTAGGCTTATTTTTTTTGTGTGCTTGTCTTATTTATTTCACGCATCATTTTAACTCGAAAATACCCAAAAAATAGCATAGGCTCCTGTTGCATTGCACATTCACACCATAAATTTGCATTGCAATTTTGTTTCATTTTAATATTTATTAAAAATCAAAAACATGCATTTTAGCTATTGTTTGCATTGGAAAATACCAAAAAAATATTAAAACACTTTGAAAAATTCCAAAAGAATTACCTAAGGTCTATTTTAGTATATTCTAATGTCAACCCAAAAATCACTAAAAATCTCAAAGCCAAAGCCTTAAAAATTAGAAAATACCTAAAAACTTTAAAAAAATCTAAAAATTCCTAAAAATTCCTAAAAATACAAACTCAGTTCCTGTAGTTTCTCTATTTTATTATCTTTATTTTAAAATTAATTTAAGAAAATTTTGATATTGTTTGCTATTTTTCATTCCCATTTTAATTTCGACCAGCACTTCATTCACTGGTTTCTTTATTTTGACTTTTAAAAATACCAAAAACATTTAGAAAAATCCCCAAAAATCACAAAAACAGTAAAAAAATATAAAAAGACAAAAATATTTTATTTCTTAATTTTTGACTATTTTCCCTATTTTTATAAATAGCCTAGCACCTCTTTATTTATATTGTATATATATTCTAATATTGAAAAAAAATAAAAATATATAAAATATAAAATCCAAAAAAGAAAATATAAAATCAGAAAAGTAAAAATCAAAATACAGAATTAAAAATAAAAAAAATTAAAATTAAAATTAAAAACCCACAATACATTTGCATTTTGTAGACACATTGATCACATCACACACTTAGCCTTTGATTGATCTATCCTACCTTGCTCCTTGTGTTTGAACTCTCTACATACTTGCACCTATACATCTTTTATGTAGAGTTAAAAATAAATTTGACTCCACTCTTATTCTTCATTGCTTGACTTATATTGTTTGGGTTCATTGTTAATTAATTAGGGATTTTGAGCGGTCAATACTACGACTGCGGTTTCGCCTTGTGAAATCGTATGACCCTCGATTTCCCTGATTATCAGATGGCGCCGTTGCCGGGGAGCAACAACGTATATTTCTCATTTTTTGAATTATTGTGTTTATTTGTCTACATTATTTCTTGCCTTATCTCTCTTGTTTTTGATATATACCTGTGAGCTTTCTAACCATTCTTTTTTCTTGTCTTCTTGCGAGGGACCGCGACGCGAGGAGGATCGCCTAGGTGATCCGGTGCAGCCTTGGGAAGCGGAGTCGGCTTTTCTAGCCCATGCCGATAGGAGAGAGCAGGAGGAGTGAGAGAGAGTGGTAGTTATATAGCTTTTATTTTTTTAGTGAGAGAGATTCAATTAATTTGTAATAATACAGGGACACTTGGACACTCAGGACACTTCGAGCCTAATTTCCAAGTGTCTGTTCACCTGGGGGCTCACCACGGATTTTATCGTGTTTTCCGCAATCATTTTCCAGTGTTTGTTTTATTTTTCCTTTCTTTTGTGGAATGAGACCTTAGATTTTAGGCATTGCTTGATCGATTAGATTAGGTCCAAACACCCTAATAACCATTGCATGTACCTATAGTGCGTATTTGGACTTAGTTTAATTTAACAGTTAATCATCGTCTTTGATCCTTCGCACCGCGAGCTCATCCCACCAAGGGCTTCTCCTGAACTCGATGTGTCGAGAGGAGGAGGGGTGAGCCTAGACCGGACTTTAGGATTGGAGATCGGTGGTCAACTTGCGATTCTTAACGTTAGCAATTGCCTGCTTAGGACAATTTTTGTGTGTATATCTGCATTTAGATTAGGTTTAAAAATTTCTGCTTTGCATCCCGCATGGAGAGAACTGGAGGCGTTGTAAGTCTTCTATCTTAGCATTCATCATTTAGGCACAAAGGTGAGATTTCCATCTTGGTGCCGACTTGCACGTCTTTTCCGACTCTTTTCTCCCTCTATTTTTGGATCAAGTAGGAATCAAGAAAAAACAAAAATGTTAGGTGCTTGTTTGAATCTACTCAAAAGAAGCGATAACACAAAAAAATTAAAAAAGGGATTGCTAAGAAAACTTGACCAAAAATAAAACTGGTAATTGGATTCATTGATTGGGGAGAGTAACACCCTCACTTATCTTTAGGTTGCATGGGAAGGTCTCCTTCCAAGTGAGTTGAACGGCTTCGTAAGGATTAGAGCCAAAAACCCAGCTTGTGTCTGCCTTGTGTATTGCCTGGATTTCCGAAGTATTGGTGCTACTATCGTACGTAGACGAGTAGGGCTTGGTCATCAGTGGTGACTCACTATTGTGTGAGCATCGACCTTGTCCGAAGTACCGAGCTTAGGCCACACCTTCGCGGGTCTGTCTGTCTCATCGTCTGCGTCCGAGTAGGGTCTTGCACGCTCACGGGTGATTCTGTTGCGAGCGAGATCCGAAGTATCGGTTTCGCCTATCGGCTTCCTCCCTCTTCTTCTTTGGCCTTAGTAGGGATCCAGAAAGGGTTACATGGACCTCAAAAAGCGCAAGCTACAGGTTACACAGGAGGAGGACAAGTACGGGAATACTTTTCCGGCAGTACTCTCGCTCCTTTAGGCATAGTGCTCTAAGGACTCGTTGAAAGATAACTTCCTGAAAACAAGCTAAAACTACAAAGATAAAAGCCGAACCTTCACGGCTTCATGTGTTGAGTTGGTGAATCCCCTTGTTTTGTGTTTGATTGCTAGTTGCATTTAGGTCAAGATCAAAAACACTGCACACTTGTGCGCAATTTTGCCATCTTCTTCTTCTTCATTTACCTTGTTCTTCTCAATAATCACGATGATGGGAAGGAGGTCTCTTAGGCCGACTTTGTCGGCACCGCTATCCAGCACTACTGCCTACTCGTCTAGGACAACCTCGGAGAGTCCAGACCCACTCTCCGAGCCTGAGTTCACTTCCACCCTATTCCCCCTCGACCACTCTTCTCCTTCCATCAGTCCAAGAATTTCAGAGTTTAGTGCATCACAGAGCTCAGAGCATTTGACGGCACCTGAGATGGGTTTTTTTGCTTTTTCAGAGAATCTAGACATGGCTGACAGAGGAGAACACACGGATGAGCATGAGCACCCTCCATTCTTATATGATTAAGCCACCATCAACAATTCACTTCTAGCATCCCTGGAGACCATGCAGAGATAGATCCGGGACCAGGGAGTCTTTATGGGTGACTTCATGAGAGAGATCGCACAGATGCGAGAGAACATACCTGGGGACGGTGGCAGTAGAGGTGATATACCAGTTGTAGAGAACGAGGGAGGAGAATCCAACCAGGAGAGGCCACCACATACCATCATGAGAGAATTGCACAGCCCGGCAGCCTCCCTTACACATCGGTGGATCCGACTCCCTCCCATCCATGGAGATTTCGAGCTTCGCCCGCATACGATTCAGCTACTTCCCAAATTTCATGGGATGGCGACCGAAGAGCCACACCTCCACCTCCAAGAATTCGAAATGATCTGCAGCACAATCCGTGACAGGCTGGTGACTGAGGACACTATCAAGATGATAGCCTTCCCCTTCTCGTTGGTTGATAGAGCCGCATACTAGCTCAAACATCTGGGGAGGTTCGTCGATACATGGGCAGAACTCCGGACCGCATATCTGAACAAGTATTATCCTCTCGGCTGGACGAACGCAACAAGAGCAATGATTAGCAACTTCGTAATGATCTCGAATGAACAATTACATGAAGCTTGGGATCGATTCAGAGAGCTCATCGACCGGTGTCCACACCATGACATATCCAATCCCAATCTGGTGCAGACTTTCTTGTGTGGGCTGACACCGGAGCTGCAGGGGCTTGTTAATGCCTCCTGTGATGGGTCCTACTTTTCCAAGGGTGAAGACGATGTTTGGGACATCTATGAAGGGATGGCAGAAAACTCAACAGTTATGGCCCAAGCCCGCGTCTACACGCAACAGAAGCCCCCGCAAGGAGCGGGATCATTTCAGAGGATCGCCCGCATCGATGCCGGTCCTCACATTCCGTCGGCAGCCGCAGCCCAAGCCGAATCAGCCACAGCTGACATGGGCATTATTAATGAGAAGCTGGACCGTCTTGAGATCCTCGAGAAGAATCAGATGCAAGGTCTGGCCCAGATGGACCAGATTACCAAGACTATGAGTGACCTGAAGACGCAGACTCTTTGCGTCCAGGAGGCACAGATGTCTACTCAACAGCCTCCCAGGTCACGTGTTGATACGAGCAGTAGAAGTTTTACCCAGTCCTCTGCCTCGCACCGCCAGGTCAACCACATTCAGGTAGAGCCGGTCCCGCTGCTACAGCACTACCCGTCACAGCCACCATCTCAGGATACTCATATGGTGGTCTATCAGTCGGATCAGCCACTGGTGGTTCTACCTCCACCATCCTTTGAGCAGGAGCTATTGATGGAAGTCAATGGGATATGGTATGACCGGTACCCACAGCCCGAGATTCCGTTGGGGCAATGGTGGCACCTCATCTCAGCAGCAGCCTTCGGCTCAGGGATATCAGAACAGCCAGCAGCAGCAGCCTCAGTATGCCCAGCAGCAAAACCAGCATGGTCCTCATCCCGCCTACAACAATCAGCAGTGGAGGCAGCGCCAGCCGCCTCAACAATCATACTCCCATCCTCCCCAGCATTGTCCTCACCAGTAGCAGCAACAGCCTCATTTCCAGCAGGGAAACCCGTCCGGTTCTCAGGCCCCCGCTTTTGAGAACCCAGCTTTATATGACCTTGCCCGCTTGCTTTCCGAACAGCGAGCATTCTTCCGGCAGGAAATGGATGAGTTCCGGCAGGAGATGAGGGATATCATCAAGGGCAAAGCTGCCATACCAGCTCAGATTGAACCAAACCCAAACAATCTAAAAAGGAAGTTTGAGCAGGTACAGTTCACAGAGGATACCTCTCCTAGTAATTATTTGAGTGATGTGTCTTCTTCTTTGTATGATGTTGATTTTGTGACTACTAGGAGCAGTAGGATGCCAGCCGACGGTGCCTCATCTGAGAGACAGCCACAAGCAGAATCAGGAGTGCTAGATGAGCAGAGTAGCGATGATGATGCCGCTAATGATGATGTTGAAGACGGTGGTGCTGATGCCACCAATGATGGAGAGCCAGACGACGGTACTGAGGCCGTCGTGATACCAGATGCAGACGGTGGTGCTGAAGCCACCATTTTGGATGTAGAGCCAGAGCGCAGTGCTGATGCCGCGAAGACAGGTGTCGTTGGTGGTACTGAGGCCACCACATCTACTTTTGTTGAGCTTCCTTCTGTGGTGTTACCATCTTTTATATCTATGGACTATGGTAACAAAAAAAAGAACAAAAAGATGAATAAAGGAAAGGTTTCTGTTCAAATTTCAGATCCATATGTGTTAAATGATGATCATGGTATGGATTCTATTCCTTCACAGGCACAAGAACCTCATCCTAGCCCTCCATCTGCGGAGGCCCCTACTATCCCCTTCCCCGAAGCACTACACCGGACGATGGGGAATAAAAGAGAAAATCCTAAAAAGACCCAACAGGTAGAGTTCAGCAACCAGACGATTGACAGGTTCTACATTTAGCTGACTCTACAGGAAGCACTTGAGCACATCCCCCTCTTCAAAAAGAATTTGAAAGAGAAGACTACAGTCCGCAGGAAGAGGAGGAACCACAGAGATCAGATCCATGTTCTCACCCATTCCACTTGCTGCACCATTCAGAACAAACTGCCAGCCAAGCGACCAGATGCAGGAGCTCCCTATGTCATATGCGAGATTCAGGAGCAGCAGTTTGATTGTACTCTGTTAGACAGCGGCTCTTCGGTTAACCTTCTTCCAGCAGCTTTACTCGACCGATTCGAGTTTGGTCCTCTTCTTAGGAGCAGGACAGTCCTTCAGTTTGCTGATAGGTCGACTAAGATGCCGAAGGGGTTATTGAGAGACGTGGTCGTTACCATTCAGGGCCTGAAATTCCCCGTGGACTTCATTGTGTTGGACATGGAGATCCCTGAGTCGGTAACCGATGCCCCCATCATACTTGGATGCCCATTCTTGGCCACAGCGAAGGCGGTGACCGATCATGATAGTGGGAAGGTATGTTTTCGCATAGAGGGAGAAAGCGTACAAATAGAGACGATCAAGGAAACCAGAGCGAGAGAATTAGAATGCTCAGAGCAGTCCAGCGAAGCCGCAAAGATGACAGAGGAAGAGCTAGACATCCACCAGGAGTGCGATTTTGTGATGACAGATGATGAATCCAATTGGACAGATCCCGTAGCACAGACTCTCGCCTTGCCTACAGATTCACCGTACTTACAGCTTACGGCAGTCGAGAGCCTGGAAAGCACACCCCTGGACGAGGATACTTTTGTGGTTGACAGTGTTGGGACGAGTGGTGCTGATGATTTTCAGTCTTGTTCTTCTACTTCAGATCCCTCAGATTCAGACATCGATTGGGATGATTTTAATGAATATTTACCGTGTCTGATTCCCTCTGAGCCGACAGCTAGGATAGAGTGCGAGCCAGTGCAGTTTGTTGAATATTCAGCAGGGCTCCCTTCGTCAGAGATTCATGCAGAGCGAGAGTTCTCACATGCAGACCTGGTCGCCTTCACACAGACATATCAGAAGCCAGAACTGCCACCTCTCAGTTGTCCAGAACGTAAACCCTTGTCGCAGTCCCTGAAGTATAGATTCCTTGCGGGTGAGCCAGAAATGCACCCAGTCATTATCTCAGCAGGTTTGACTGGAGAACAAGAATCTCGTCTAATGGAGGTTCTTGAAAGAAACCGCAAGGCGATAGGATGGAGTATAGCTGATCTCCAGGGGATTAGTCCGGCTTTGTTCTCCCACCACATTTATCTTGAGGAGGATGCTAGGCCGTCGCGTGAGTTCCAGCGGCGGCTGAACCTGAATCTTCGAGATGTGGTCATGAAAGAAATATCGAAGTGGTGGAGCGCCGATTTTATCTACCCCATCTCCGACTCCAAGTGGGTTAGTCCATTACATGTGGTACCCAAGAAGACGGGTATTACTACAGTTGTGAGTGGGTTTGGAGAGGAGATAGCTACCCGGGTACCCACTTCTTGGAGGGTCTATGTGGACTACAGACGATTGAATGAGGCCACCAAGAAGGATCATTTCCCACTGCCATTCATTGATCAGATTATCGAGAGGCTAGTTGGGAAGAGTCACTATTGTTTTCTTGACGGGTACTCCGGATATAATCAGGTGGCCATTGTGCCCGAAGACCAGGAGAAAACGACATTCACCTGTCCGTTTGGGATGTATGCTTTCAGACGGATGCCCTTTAGTCTATGTAATGCTCCGGCGACATTCCAAAGGTGCATGTTGTCCATATTCTCGGACATGGTGGGTGACTGTTTAGAGGTCTTCATGGATGACTTCTTGGTCTATGGCGATGGGTTTGATGCTTGTCTTGACTGCCTGGACCGTGTGCTTCAGCGCTGCATTGAGGTCAACCTCGTATTGTCTTGGGAGAAGAGCCACTTTATGGTGACTCAAGGGACGGTCCTTGGTCATATCATCTCCAACAGGGGCATGGAGGTCGATCCGGCCAAGGTGGATATCATTAGAAAACTCAATCCACCGTCCAATCTACGTCAATTGCGGTCTTTTCTGGGGCATGTCTATTTCTACCGACGGTTCATTCAGGACTTTAGTCATATTGCCCGACTGCTTACTGATCTGCTGACGAAAGACACCGAGTTCATTGTCGATGATAAGTGTCTTGCATCTTTCGAGACTTTCAAGAGTATGGTTGTTTCGGCTCCTGTCCTTCAGCCACCCGATTGGTCTCTTCCATTCGAGATCATGACGGATGCTTCAGATTTTGTCATTGGGGCTGTGCTTGGACAGAGGAGGGATGGATTGCTGTTCGCCATTCACTACGCCAGCCAGACTTTGGATGCCGCTCAGCGGAATTATACTGTGACAGAAAAAGAGATGCTGGTCGTAGTCTTTGCTTTGGATAAGTATCAATCTTATATTCTCGGATCTAGAGTGACTATCTACACAGATCACACCGCCATCCGGTCCTTAATGGCTAAGAAGGATGCCAAAGCATGCCTTACCAGATGGATCCTTCTTCTCCAAGAATTTGATATTGAGATTAAGGATAAGCCTGAGTCAAAAATGTGGCGGCGGATCATCTCTCCCGATTGGAGAATCTTGAGGAATCTGAGCCCAGCGCACCTATCACCGAGATGTTTCTAGATGAGGCGATCTTGGCTATCACCTCGCTCCCATGGTATGACGACATTGTGAACTATCTTGTCGTTAAGACGGTTCCACAAGGTTGGCCCAGGCAAAAGCTCGAGACCTTCCTGGCGAAGGCCAAGCTTTACCATTGGGAGGATCCCGTCCTTTATCATGAAGGAGGGGACAATATCTGGAGGAGGTGCATTCCTTAAGAAGAGCAGCATAGCGTCCTCACATACTGCCATAAGCTTGAGGCAGGAGGACATCATTCTGGAAGAAGGACAGCACAAAAGGTGCTTCAATCCGGCCTATGGTGGCCTACTCTCTTCAAGGATTCAGATGAGTTCATGAAGAGATGTACTGACTGTTAGAAGATGGGAACCTATGGACAGAGAGACATGATGCCCATGCAACCCATTCACTTTTGTGAGGTTTTTGATGCATGGGGGATTGATTTCATGGGCCAATTTCCTAAGAATCAGGGGTTTGAGCACATTTTTCTCGCTGTAAATTATGTCAGCCGATGGGTTGAGGCCATCCCCGCCCGAGCCGCAGATGCCAAGACTGTGTGTAGATTTTTGAGGAAAAATATCATTTCATGGTTCGGGGTACCTAGAGTCTTGATTTCAGATGGGGGGTCTCACTTCATTAATGACAAGGTTAGGGCCCTTGCAGACGAGTTCGGCATTGACCTTCTTGTTGCCACGTCGTATCACCCTCAGAATAATGGTCTTGTCGAAGTATCGAACCGGGAGATAAAGACTATCCTGCAGAAGGTTGTCCGCCCAGACCGAAAAGATTGGTCACAGCTTTTGGACTCGTTCCTGTGGGCCTATCCGACTTCCTTCAAGAATCCATTAGGGACATCTCCCTTTCGACTCATCTATGGCAAGTCGTGCCATCTGCCAGTGGAAATAAAGCACAAGTCACTTTGGGCAGTCACTGAGTTATTGTTGGATCCCGAGAGTATAGGAGACCAGATGAGAGCAGAGTTGGCAGCCCTGGAGGAACTGAGAGATACAACCTTTTCTAGTAGCCTACAGTACAAGGAAAAAGTGAAAACATAGCACGATTCTCATATCAGCCATAAACAGTTTCAGCCAGATCAACGCGTATGGTTGTTTGATTCCAGGCTGAAATTATTTCCAGGGAAATTACAGAGCAAGTGGAAAGGTCCCTATGTGGTCAGGAAGGTACATGACAATGGCAACATTGATATATCAGAACCGTCATCTTCTTCTACCTTCTGTGTCAATGGTCAGCGCCTGAAACTATATATAGATCATGATCCGCCGACCATTGATGTTGCCCCCATTCTTCTGGTATGAGATGTGTTCTTTGACTCATATCAGTTGCATCTCATACATGGTGATCAATTCCATCTTCCGCTGTATAGATCCATTTGTCCATATCACTCTTTCATCTATTGATTTCTTTTCTTCTTTTCTTCTTTTCCTTTTCTATCTACTTTTTGTATCAAAAAGGTGCCGCCCTTTGTTGTCAGTTTCTACACTTAGGACGTACTTTGTCCTAAGTATAGGGGGATGTGCACCTCGAGTTTCTTCTATTTCTTTTCGATCCTCTCCATTGTCTCCTCTTCTTGTCTATACTTAGGGATATCTTACCCTAAGTATAGGGGGAGACAATCCAAGTATGATCTGTTCATTCCCACCCTTGACCCTCCCTGTGTTGTGTACAGTCTGCTATACTTAGGATTATTTGATCCTAAGTATAGGGGGGACGATCAACTTCTCATTGGTTCATTTATTTATTTGTTAGACTTGCCTATACTTAGTACGAGTTATGTCTTCTCTTTTCTCTCTGATCTATGAGGACATAGCTCAAGTTAAGTATAGGGGGGTTATATATACTACGTATATACTTTAGCCATAACTCGTACTTTCGTATTTTTCTTAATAATATGGCTAATAATTCTTTAAAATTCATTAAAAACCTTAATAAAAAGATGTTATCATTCCTCATATTCTTTTTATATTTACTAATTAATAAATCAGGTGAAAATATTTTTTGCAAAATGTTTGAAAAATAGTTTGAAAATCCTTGTGAAAAATCTTTTGAAAACTATTTTGAAAACGTTTTGTTACATGTTTTCAACCTTTGTAAAAATGTGTGGTTTGTAAAAAATTATTTTCTTTGTGTGAAATAAAATGTTTGAAAAATGATTTGCAAATGGTTTGAGAAATGGTTGCAAAAATATTTGAAAAATCTATCTATACTGTTTGAAAACCTTTGCAAAATGATTTTCAAATGTGTGTACATGTTTGTAAAATGTTTGTAAAAATTATTTTGGACTATAGTTTTCAAAATTGTTTGAAAAAACTGTGTCAAATAAGTTTGAGGAATATATACATCACACCAAAATCCATTATTTATATATGTATAAAATTGATCACTTACCCTTGTAAATTCTTAAAACCCACTTCTTGTAAATATAAGAAGCATCCCCGTGTAAATATTCTAACCCAGCTTTTAGCCAAAAATCTTTGCTTTCAAAAATTCCAAAAACATTTGCAAAATTAAAATACAAAAACATCTGAAAAATCTTTTTGAAAAATAAAAAAGATGCATATGCATCATCATCATCTTTTCAAAAAAATCCATAAAAAATTCAAAATCTTTGAAAATTGCATCACAAAAATATTTTCTGCATTCTGCATATCATAGCATGAGCATTTTTCAGATTGAGTTTGATAGTTGAACGAGTCTAAATAAAATCCGGAGATTGGAGCTTGATTGGACCTTAAAATCTACCTAATAACAGGAACCTTATATGAACTAGGTTTGAGGTACTTTAGATCTAGTTGACTTAATTCTTTGAGGATCACGAGACTTGGTTCAATGGATTCTTGACTGCCTAAGTAGAGTATTTTGGAACACACGCACGACTCTTGTTGATAATGACCTAACTTGGACACCTACACCTTTCACATGGCTCAACTCAGTTGGAGTGGTGAGGGGATTGGATTTACTAGTATGAGATGCACACAAGTGGAAACATTTGTCCTCCTCTAGGGAGGGAAGTGCACCCCAACCCGTCCAGTGATGAGGAAGTCTAAAGACAGGAGAGTGTGGGTTGTGATAAAGCTTCAAAAAAGGGATAGTCTACTGGCTCAAGAGGAAAAACTCCTTATATAAATGCTGTTGTGAATAGTATTTCAAAAAAAAGAAAAAAAGAAAAGAAGTTCAGGCCTATACAAAAATAAATGCCTGCAAAGTTTGTGAATATGTTGTAAAGTCAATAAGCAAGCTTGATTTCCAAAGTCATATCATGTGAGCCTGCAGCTGGATGACTTGACTACACTGGTCTTGCATCCTAGGATAGGTAGCTACACTGGCTACCGCCCATTCTTCTCTTCACCCCCTCCTCTTGAGCTGGTTGCCACTTGAAATTAGAAGGGAATACCCCGCTCCTCGAGGATGGAGTTATTGGATTGGGGAATCATTGGGTTGTCATATTGGAGAAGTCAGTTTCTTTGTCATTCTAGTTGGGGAGAGCCACCATCACGTACATTGTACGAGTCAGACTCATAGTCGTAAGAGTTTGCGTATGAGTTGAAGTATTTCTGATCTGGCTATTGAGAAGACTTGGACAGAGTTTTGGGATTCTCAGGGACTGTTGGATTTCAAATTCGATTCTCATTAAGGTTCCGCCCGCACTAAAATTCCAAAGGTCCGACTTAAGCTCCAAACTTTGATTTTGTGAAGACAAGTTTGATAATTAAACTGAATCCACCTTCTTCTTTTTCTTTTCTTTGTTTTCTTTTCTGCACTTATTGCATAAGTGTTTGCTAGGGACTAGCAAAGGTAAAGTATAGGGGGATGATGAATCCATATTTCATCATCTTTATTCTATCATTTTGGCCTCAAAAACCCTAGTAAAGGCATGTAAATAGCATTAAATTCAGCATATTAGCATTCATGCACGTGCATGTAAATAGTGTATAAAATATTGTAATTCAAAGCCAAAATTATAGAATAAATAAAAGAAAAGAAAAAGAATAAAATATTGTAAATATTTTATGACCCAAAACCCCGAGACCTAGGAATCTCGATGAATAGGTCGACAAGGAATAAAGTAGGGGGAGATAAGGGCCAGAATACAATGAAAATTCCTTTGTTTTTAATTCATTCTTTGCTTTTTTTGGGACCTATTTTTGGTTCCACTTTTTATACTTCAAATAAAGAAACTTTGTACATGAAAGTTGTAAATAATTAAATACAGAAAAATACAAATTGATTTCATTCAAAAATCATGTACAGATAAAAAGTTATGGTCTGAATAAAAATCCAGATTCCCAACTTCCCAGACCCGTATCTCACAAATGAAAATCCAAATGCACCAAACTCACCTTTAATTGTATATAGTTAAAAATAAGCGATTTAATGGTGGTGGTTTCGCATTTGGCGGAGCTACGGTTTGAAAGTTGAGTTTTGGACCCTCATTGTATACTTGTACAGAATAAAATATTCAATTTATTCTTTATTCATTATTTTTATAATTTTATATTTTTATAATTTTGTAAATATTACTTGTAATATATATGTACATTAAAATCAGAAGAAAAACCCAAATAAACATAAAAATAAAAACACCTTTATATAAAACATAGGTATCATACCTATATACAAACATGTATAAACTATACTAATATTTTATTAAATATCTAAAACTTATCAGAAAAATAAAATAAAAATACTTTTAAGTGTATAAAAGCATTCTATAAATTTACAAAATACTAAATAAAAATAAAGAAATTAAAATCACAAAATAAAAAATAATTAATAAAATATATAGGTAACATACCTATAAAGGGCATAACAGGTAACTTGTAAAAATACACCTCATAAAAATAATTAAAAATCACCATAAAATAGTTTATAAAATAATAAATATTTTTTATTTAATAACCAAAATTTAATTCGTCCATTTTCTATTTTTAATTGAATTAACAAAATCATTTTCCAGGGTTTTTCCTAGTTGGTCCACGTGGACTAACCAGGTGCAAACCCTAGTTGACCCCAGTCAACTAGGCGTCCTTCCCCCTGTAGCCCGTGTCAGGCCAAGTTTTTGGTCGCTTTGGTGGATTTTTCTAGGTCAAAACTTTCACCCTTTCGCCCCGATTCCTTCTGCAAAATTTTTCCTCGACCATCCATCTCACTCGCCCTATGATTATCTTGGGTCGAGGACCAGCGATTGCATCGATCTTCCTTGGTCTTTGGAGCACCATAGTCGTCTGGTCAAACCCAATAAAATGGACACTTGACTTCAATTTCAAATTCGAACCCCTCACTCCATAGGTTTAGCTCCCCTTTCGATTCTTGAAGCTCCAGGAAGATGACAGCTCCCTGTTGACGCCTTCAGGAGGGACGAGCGTTGTCTGAGGTGGCTCCACGACCTCCGCCTTTGCCGACGTCGAGACACCCCCTTCCCTCTGGTATTCACCATTGAGGTAGCCATGTTTCCCTTTTATTTTTGTCGCATTTTGTTTCTCGTAGCCTTAGGATTAAAAGCCCTCTAGAAATTTTAAGTTTCATCGATCGAATCTTCACCCATTCCAACATCGTCAGAGCGCCCCTCCGGTCGACCACCTCCATATCGTTTTGTGCCACCTTTTCGCCACCGCGGGACCCAAGCACTTTGCCCTGGGTCCTCTCACGCCTTTTTGCAGGTGCTTGGACTTCAACGCATGCCTAGGGGCCATTTTGGCCTTCGCCGCAGCCGCTCGAGCTTCTCCAGCTCCGCTAGTATCTCTAGTGAACCTCGGCCACCGCCGAGGCTTTTTGGGCCCACCAGCATCTTGAGGACGCCGCCAAGAGCCCGCAGCCCCATTTTGAAGCCTAGAGGACACCGGAGCACGGAGATCAGCTTCGGGGAAGTTCGCCTCATCGGCGTTCTTCCCTGTTCTTCCTCCGCGTCTCCCAGCCGTCGGATCGGGTCGCCGCTCCAGGTTGCACAGCTACCGTCCGATCTCCTCGCGCGTCGACCGTCAGATCATCCGAGGGAGATCTAATCTCAGTCGCATAGCACGAAGGGTACGGGCCATTGGATCGCCACCACGTGTATTAGTGAGGACGTGCCTGCCGTTGGATCGCGCGCGAGGGGTATTTTGCAAACTTTACCCCCCGCATTTTGTATTTTTATTTAGTCCTTAAACATTTCTCTGTAGTTCAAAAAGTTTGTAAAATTTAAATCTAGGCCCCCGAACTTTCAGTATTTGCAATTAGGTCCTGGTCACGTCAACTCACGTGACCAGTACACGTGAGGTGAGGGCATTTTGCACAGGACCCCTCCTGGGTTTCCTTATTTCGCTTTAGTCCAGTAATTTTTGTATTAAGTATAAAAGTTTGGGAAACATTGCATGTAAACCCCTTGGAGTTTTGGATATTACGAACAGGTCCCTCCCAGGCGCGTGCCAGTCACGTGCCCTGGTGGATTATTTGCAGGGATACCCTTGCGGGTCTGGATATTTGTGTTTGGTCCATTAAATATTTTACTTAGTTATAAATTTTGCGTGAAAATAGCAACTTAGCCCCCTGGTTGTTTGTCTATTTGCATTTATACCCCTGCCAGGCTTAGTATTTTTGTGTGCTTGTCTTATTTATTTCACGCATCATTTTAACTCGAAAAATCCCAAAAAAATAGCATAGGCTCCTCTGTTGCATTGTACATTCACGCATAATTTTACATTGCATTTTTCTTCCATTTTTATATTTATTAAAAATCAAAAACATGCATTTAGCTACTGTATGCATTAGAAAATATGAAAAAAATATTAAAATACTTTAAAAAATTCCAAAACAATA